>OX418223.1:18844327-19586608 GCA_948455865.1 Conomelus anceps | reverse complement strand
TGCTGAACTGAACATAGTGACATATGTGAACTCAACATAATTATCATATGTTGAATCAGAATATTTAGAAAATAACAAACTCAGAAAGTTAGTCTATGAAATAGTCTCGTTGTAAGTAGGACAAATAAAAATATTATTTGTTGATTCATGAAGTTAAATAATTTCTACGAATAATTCCTACAGTATTGTATTCAACAAATTCACTGAGAATACAACTTCAAACAGTTTCATTTATTACAACTGACAGTTTAATCTTTCTAATTCCTAATAAACAACTTCCTTGAGACTAGCATTGGTGACAGAGTATACAGTTGTAGAAAAAACTGAACTAGCACTCCTATTTTTGTAAACACTACAAGGTGCTGGAATTTGAGATGGCCACCAATGAACACCGCCTGCTTTGTTGTGATGATGTGAGCTGGGGTGGAAGTGTTGCAGCTAGTCCAGTAAAGGCTTAGGTTGGAAGAAAAACATGTTTACAAGAGAAGCATAAGTTTCATGTACTCATGTTGAAAATGCATCATGCGTTGTAAAACATTGTTTGCAATCGTCTTTTCAATAAACCCACATACACAGCAAGTATGTACAATGCATCGTAAGTTTTTTATTCACTCTAGTTTGTACACTGTTATATTTTTTATTCACTCTCTAGTTCTGAATCAGACACTAGAAATATGTATTATTCTTAAAAGATTATACAGTACTAACAATGTGCAGTAATAGATATGGTACCAGTACCATAGATTGTTATCCAAGTATGTTGAAATAAGTTAACTACAAGATTTGTAGTTATAAGAGATGGATCGTACAAATTATAAAATATTGCTGGTTTATCGAGTAACATCAAGTATTTTAAGCACGATTCAATATCATGCAAACTAGTTATAATGTGAATGGTTACAACATAATGCTTCATATTTCATGATTCAAATAATGCAAATTGTCCCACTCAATTTTAATACTGTAATAGTTTTAAATTACCATTGAAAATTGAGTTTCAAATTTGCCAGTTCACACAGCTCAGTGTGCCAATGTATCATTCATTTCGGTTAATATTGTTCAACCATCGGCTAAAACCGTTCAAACCGCACTAGAGCTCACAAATTATCTTTTATTTGTTTAAAAAATGATAATTATAATGAATTTCATCCATCAGGAGTAAGACAAAGTAATGCGAATGTACTCTCAATTTATAATATGCTAGATAGGTCGATATCTTAAAATTCTGCTGATACATTATTGTGATTATGAAAGAAGTCTCAGAAAGTCAAATGAATTAATGGCTTTGTGTGAACAATCAATGAGTTTCAGCTCACAAATCTAAAAAAATGCTATCATTCAATATTGATTATTAACAGTAGCATTATTATTTGATAATATATCACTAAAATGCCCGGTTTCTGAGTCATTCATTAAGTTTAATGGATCATTAACTCACAGCTGGAACAATGTTAACCCATTGCTCCAGCTGTGAGTTAATGATCCATTAAACTTAATGAACGACTCAGAAACCGGGCATAGGAGGGATTTTATGCTCTTATAGGTTGGTGCATTCCTCATTCTATTTCTTATGAATCTGTGAGTTCCACATTCCATTAGTGGCGAGTTGGTCAACAGCTGATTTTTTTTTAGATTGTAGTTCAGTTGGTATACACCCCTTGGCGAGCAGTGTTCGCTGGAATCAGCTGATGTCACCAATCATTTTTTGGAGTTGGTTTGGTGTGGACGCCTTCTCAAACATTATGATCGGTCGACACTGTTCGCTCACAGACCAAACATTTCAATTGAACTCACGAACATGTTTGGTGACCCATATGTTTAATGCTTGCCCATTTTTTGTATTAGCCAACATGTTCGGCAGACATGTTCGGTTGGTGGAGATGCGCTTTAAGATGGTTTTTTATAAGTAGGATAAAGAGCAGCTATTATAGTCACAAAATTCACAGCTGAAAGGTTAATCACCTATGTGAGTTTTCAGATGAGTTTTTAGATGGATAAGTTGAGCACTTTTATAATCACAAAATCCACAGTTGAAAAGTTTATCACCTGTGTGAGTTCTCAGATGTATTTTTAAATCACAAAGTCGAGAGCTTTTATACTCACAAAATTCACAGCTGAATGGTTTATCACCAGTGTGAGTTCTTAAATGAATTTTTAAAGTGCTAAGTCGAGAGCTTTTATAATCACAAGATTCACAGCTGAAAGGTTTATCACCTGTGTGAGTTCTCAGATGTATTTTTAAATCACAAAGTCGAGAGCTTTTATACTCACAAAATTCACAGCTGAATGGTTTATCACCAGTGTGAGTTCTTAAATGAATTTTTAAACTGCTAAGTCGAGAGCTTTTATAATCACAAGATTCACAGCTGAAAGGTTTATCGCCTGTGTGAGTTCTCAGATGTATTTTTAAATCACAAAGTCGAGAGCTTTTATACTCACAAAATTCACAGCTGAATGGTTTATCACCAGTGTGAATTCTTAGATGAAACTTTAAATGGCTAAGTTGAGTGCTTTTATAATCACAAAACTCACAGCTGAATGGTTTATCACCTGTGTGAATTCTGAGATGAGATTTTAAATTGTCAAGTCGAGAGCTTTTATAATCACAAGATTCACAGCTGAAAGGTTTATCGCCTGTGTGAGTCCTCAGATGTATTTTTAAATCACAAATTCGAGAGCTTTTATAATCACAAAATTCACAGCTGAAAGGTTTAATACCTGTGTGAGTTCTTGAATGAATTTTTAAATTGCTAAGTCGAGAGCTTCTATAATCACAAAATTCACAGCTGAAAAGTTTATCACCTGAGTGAGTTCTTAAATGAATTTTTAAAGTGCTAAGTCGAGAGCTTTTATAATCACAAAATTCACAGCTGAAAGGTTTATCACCAGTGTGAATTATTCTGAGATGAGATTTTAAAGCAGATGAAGAAGAGCTTTTATAATCACAAAACTCACAGCTGAATGGTTTATCACCTGTGTGAGTCCTCAGATGTATTTTTAAATTGCTAAGTCGAGAGCTTTTAAAATCACATAATTCACAGCTGAATGGTTTTTCATCTGTGTGAGATCTAACATGTCTTTTCAAACTAGATGAATAACAGCATTTATAATCACAAAATTCACAGCTGAATCGATTGCTACCTTTATGCTTCTTTGAGTGGATTTGTAAACCTTTCTTATCCAAGGACACATAGTCACATAATTTACAGGCATACTGTATTTCCTCTGAATGTATTTTTCTTATATGTTGCATTAAATTACTCAATCTAGGAGTTTTATAACTACAATGAGCACAGCTATAAGATTGTAGATTTTGATGAGTCAGCAAATCATTTCCAGAATCCACCTGTCCAAAAGTTCCTGCGATGATATCTCCATCTGCACAAGTAGGGGTTGAACACTCTCTGCTGTCCACTGATTGCAATTCTGCCTCTTCCAAACACCCTCCAGTTGGATGAACATCTGCAAATACCAATATTATACTATAATAGTTATTTATGTATTAAGAACGTGAAGCACGACTTTATTGCTCGAGCCAAAACATTCACTGTGCGACGCATAGTGGAGTGCAGTAATTTTGTGAGAGTGATAAAGAAGCTTCACGTGTGAATTACAAACAATATTTTTCCTACAACTGAACTTCTGGATTCCAACACAATAAATAAAGCTTGTAGTTTGTAACAGTGGCGGATTTACAGGGGGGGGGGGGGCTTTCGGGCTGTAGCCCCCCCAAAACCTCCAGATTGTAAATTTTTCCATTTAAACTTCCAGTTTGAAGCTCATAAAATATTCATTATAGCAAGAATTACCTAATTTCACTACTAAGTCTTCAATTGTAACATTAGATCCCATATTTCTATAAGAGGAAAACTAATCGTCAGATAAAAACTTTAGAAAAACATCTCTCTTTACAGTGTGGAATTCACACAAATTTTATCTATTAAAACTAGATGAAACATCAGTTCATTGAAAAATTTGTATCTTATTAAAGCTCCCACATTGATTTTCATTCTTAAAAATTGAATAATATGACTGTAATACCAGAATAATACTAGGTCTATGTTCCTTGACAAACTGTTGAACACACCAGATTCAGCCATAATTCAATCAAAATTTTCCAATATACTTTAAATTTAAGTTAATTTTATCGCCAATATGGTTCAAAACACTAGTAAAGCTATTTTTTATTCCCCAATCATATGAATAGTTATAGTTCGGGTATGATTGATTATGAAAGATTCAAAAGCTTTCACAATACTTGTTTTCAGTTCACCCCCCCCCCCCCCCCCCCACTATCATCAGTAGCAAACCAGCCACCCCCAAAAACATTTTCTGGATCCGCCACTGGTTTGTAACATCAAAGACAATGTGCGGATTTGGTTAGCATGTGCCATTTTTGAGGTTATGAGAATTTCATGGATTCCATGATCCACTAATGAAAAGACATCAAAATCAAAACAGAAGCGTAAAGAAAACAGCTGGTGAGCATATTAGTATATTACATTACAAGTGTGGGAAATGGTGTTTAACATATGAGTATGGTAAACATCTTCCCGGACAAGTTACATATGATATTTTTTGTCATACAAGTCTAAAATAGCAGATGAGTTGAAATAAGAAACTATAAATCATGTTTTACAAACATAACCTCAACACACCAAATCACAGCAACTCATGGTGAAATGGGCAATAATGGTTCTAGATCAGCTGATCCATTCAGTGAAATGGTTGCCAGTAGCCACCCATAAGAATGCAGGAATAATCATTTGATGATTTTTACTAGACAGTGTATGGTAAGAATCATCAAATGACATCAGCTGTTTTTGATTTCTGTAAACAGCTGTTCACCACATTGATTCCTTGACTGGTAAACTGTCCATAACCTACAAGTATGATGAAAAATCCATTACCACACTGAAAAAGGATGCGGTAATGAAAATCAGCTGTTCTTTCTGTAAACAAATGTTTACCGGCTCGATTCAATGCTTGGTAAAGTGGTGAATATGTACAAGTATGACGAAAAGTACTTGATGTCTTGCGGAGCAGTAAAGAGGTATTTTACAATTAGTTTTCAGTACATAAAGAACTACTTTACAAGCAGTTGTAAGAAAAAGGCTTTATCAGATTATATTTCTTTTCTGTTGGATTATCTAACTGATAATTCATACAAATGACTAATAGAATGTGAATGTCTTACCGAGAACTTCTTCTTTGATGCAGCCTGAGGTGGAACCTAAGCCTGGAGATTCTTCTTGACAAACACCAATCTTTGACCATGAATTGCACAGTGGCGCTGATTCTTGGTTACCACATTCCTGCTTGACTGCAGCCATCTGCAATAATAATTATTATTATGATGGAAACTGTAGTGAGCTATCATATGTAAAAAACTTTGTGCATAAAAGAACCAAGCAACAGGAAGTCTGAACTGATAAAATCGACCTTAAAGTTCATGGTGGGCGCTCAATTCTGCATTTAAAATTTTTTGTTCAATTTTTTTGTGATTCAGACATGCATCCTACAACCAAACTTGCTTTATCATCAAGTAGTTTCGGTTTTTTTCACAAGATGTTTTTTTCACTAACTCCACTTAGCCCAAATTTGCTCTTGGTTCCTTTATGCATTAAGCCAGCTAATTGTTGCTTCTCAAGCTGAATAAGTTTTTTGATTAATTCTAGAAACTAAACTGTGTTGTTCATGAGAATAATTGAATGAGCGAAGCGACTTCTTTCTTTCGACTTGAGGCTTGAGGCGTTGTGTGTTTGTTTGTATGTTCCATGATAACTTTCAAACACCTTTATCAATCAACTTCACATTTGAAACACAGATCCTTGGTATCTTTAGACAGGTCAAGTTTGTTGGACAATGAAATTAACTGACTCCTTCATCCTTTTTGAGGAAAATCAGGTTCTCAGCCCTTCATTAACATATCTATATATTACTATATTCAAGAAAATAGTTGTTTTCACCATATGGAATTCGCAATAGATTTCAAAATATATTTTCAGCTGTCATCAGCTGTAGGTGAATAAATGCGAACAGGCTTTTTAAAGGATCTCTATAAGCTGATATACTAATTTCATTGCCCTGATATACAGATATATAAAAAGCTGTTTTTCATGTGGTAAATATATCTACTCTATAGATTGATACACTAATTCAATTGCCCTGATATATAAGTATATGAGTACAGTAGGTCTTTTTTGTGGAAAATAAATGTGTGTATCAGAGCAACAATGAAATTGAACTTCAAGTGGTAGATCTCTTGTGAATTTTATCTAAATCATTATTTTCGAAACAGTCGTTTTTTGTTACCACCTTCCCCTATGATAAGCTCACCAAATGAGTTTCCCTTTCCAAAATTAGTTCTTTGCAAGTGAGTTCTCCAGCCGGTTGGGCTCACTAGTAATAATACCTTTAAATACTACTTAAACCATTGCGTAGAGCTAGAGGTTTAATTAATAATAAAAATAGGGAAGTGATAGCCACGAGCCGTAGCAGGTATCTGTTCAATCAGATAGATAAGCTGCGTTCTCATAGGTCCTGTTTGTAATGTTGACCAATTGGATTGTCAAAAAAGACACTGTTCTCTGCTGTAAAATCACTTGCAGGTGGTTTGGAAGTCACCTAAAATTGTAGGTCCAACTCATCAATCACCATCATCCAACTTATTACCCACGCACAGGCCTCAGACCCATGTGGGCTTTATCCAGACTCAAGTATGGATGGTAGAATATTCCATGATTATGCATTATACTATCTTACTTGAAACCATTGGACCTAGCAGAAAGAAAACAGACCCTGCAGCTATCATGCTAGTTTTGTTGAAACACAGAATTGTATTGAAATACTCAATTGACAATAGGAAGCAAACCTGATGACTAATTCACTCAATGAATCAACATAAAAGCATTGGACCACTTTTTCACTCTTTTTTCCACCCGGCCCCACGCCCTCCAATATTTCAGTTTTATGGGAGGAATAGTTGTATACTGTAATACCAGGGCCCAACTTTTCACCATGTAATATCATGATGAACTGAAACATTTTAGAGAAGTTAATTTTTAATCAATTAAAAGTTTAATGGAAGTTCTATTTTAATGTTTGAGATGTGGTATAGGTTTAGGTGGGTGCCAACCAATTGTTTTTTTTTTTTTTTTGAGGATGAAGCCCACATAAGTCTGAGACCTGTGCGTGGGTAACGAGTTAGTGATTGATGAGTTGGACTTACAGTTTTAGGTGGGTTCCGAATCACCCGCAAGTGATTTTACAGCAGAGAACAGTGTCTTTTTTGCTGGCCAATCTAATCGGTCACCGTTACAAACAGGACCTACAAGAATACAGCTTATCTCTATCTGATTGAACAGATACCTGCTACGGCTCGTGGCTATCACTTCCCATGAATAGGAAAACACAAAATAAATATAGTTAGTGTGTCCATGGCCATTCACCTAAATTTTCTATTGATTTGTACAACCCATACATTACCTTTGAATCTCCGCCATTGAAGAACTCTGCCTTCACAGCCATTTCAAACTGGCTGTTATCAATATCCATTGGAGCATTCAAAAAGGCTTCAATCTCCTGCTTGATAGCATATTCACTTGTCTCCTGTTGAAAAATGGAATACAAATAAAATCAAACATGAATGCAAGATGTAATAAAATAAAGGTGAAAATTCAATGCTCTGCAAGTCAGGTGGATCTTTCTCCATTGGCGAAGTTAGGACTTGGAAGCTTGGCTGCCTCTCTATACATCCCTACTGCATTAGGCCAACATGGGTCTTAGATAGCCAAAAATCTAACCTAAATATGAGGAGGCACCCAAAAGTTCCCAAAAATACAATAGCATTGATTGCTTGAGAAACTTCAAATAGTTATTTATGTATTAAGAGCATGAAGCACGACTTTATTGCTCAAGCCAAAATTACTGTATGATGCATAGTGGAGCACAGTTATTTTGCAAGAGCAATAAAGAAGCTTAATGTGTGAATTGCATACAATATTTTTCCTAAAACTGTTCTGGATTCCAACACAATAAAAGCTTGTAGTTTGTAACATCACAGACCATGCACAGATTTGGTTAGCGTTCGCCATTGTTGAGGTTATGTGAATTCCACAGATTCCATGATCCACCAATGAGAAGGTATCAAAATCAAAACAGAAGTGTAAAGAAAACAGCTGGCAAGAATAAAGTACTTTTCGTCATACTTGTAGGTTATGGACAGTTTACCAGTCAAGCAATCAATGTGGTAAACAGCTGTTTACAGAAATCAAAAACAGCTGATGTAATTTGATGATTATTACCATACACTGTGTGGTAAAACTCATCAAATGATTATTACCGCACTCTTATGGGTGTTTGTGGCTACCACTTCACTGAAAGACCATTTGGTCGAAAGCTAGATCAGCTGATCTAGAACCATTATTGAGTTGCTGTGATTTGAGGTTATGTTTGTATAACAATGATTTATAGTTTCTTATTTCAACTTATCTGCTATTTTAGACTTGTATGATAAAAATATTGTACATAACTTGTACAGGAAGATGTTTACCATAGTCATATGATAATACCGCACTCGACTTTGTCTCGTGTGTTAACTTGTCATACTTGTATGTTATACATTATTTCCCGCACTTGTAATTTAATATACTATTACCCCTTGCAGAGCAGTAAAGAGGTATTTTACAATTAGTTTTCAGTACATAAAGAACTACTTTACGAGCAGTTGTAGGAAATAGTTATTAATAGTAACTTACCTCTGAGTCCATGGTTGATTATTTTTATGCACTATATATGGAAGCCAAATACCTTCTGGATATCTATGAGTTGTCAATCAGGACCTACAAAGTAACAGCAAATGCAAAAAATATATTGCTCATATCAAGCTCAATTATACAGACTATACACATTCTACATGCATTGCAACTTCAGTATGGTAAATAATAAAGTGATTGGCGCTCATATTCCAATCATTGTCTTATACCAATATACAGGTTATTTCGAAACTCTCTACCAATACACTTCTAGGCAGTGTTTCTGGACCACTAACAAAAGTAAATATCATAATAAAAATTTTCTAAAATGCCCAGTTACTCACACAGCTGCCATTTTGTTTTTTTAACACATTATTTTTTTATTCAAACACCTCTGAATGTATAATTTTGAAATTTTGCATACAGCTTTATAACAATTAAAACAAATTTTAGAAAATAAATCAAAATTTTCCGATATGAAAAACAAAATGGCGGCCATTTTAAATCTTTGAACAGGATTAAATGAATAATGGCTAATGATATCAAAATTTGACTGGATTAACGTTTTTTAGATATTCTTATTGCAAATCCAACAATACCTCATTTTCCAAGATTGGCCAACAATTAACAGAGATATGCTACTTCTTAAGGTGTGCGGTGGTTGAGAACGGGTTGCAGTTTTTCGCTTCCAACCACTGCACACCCTAAAAAGTAGCATATCTCTGTTAATTGTTGGCCAATCTTGGAAAATGAGATATTGTTGGATTTGCAATAAAAATATCTAAAAAACGCTATTCCAGTCAAATTTTGATATCATCAGCCATTATTAATTTAATCCTGTTCAAATATTTTAAACGGCCGCCATTTTGTTTTTTGATTTCGGAAAATTTTGATTGATTTTTCTAAGATTGTTTTAATTGTTATAAAGCTGTTTGCAAAATTTCAAAATTATGCATTCAGAGGTGTTCAAATAGAAAAATAATGAGTGAAAAAAACAAAATGGCTGCTGTGTGAGTAACTGGGGATTTTAGAAAATTTTTATTACGATATTTACTTTTGTTAGTGGTCCAGAAACACTGCCTAGAAGTATTGGTAGAGAGTTCCGAAACATCCTGTATAGAAAGTGTGGTCATTGACATTGCTAACTTACTAAAAGAATGATTTTAGAGTTAGAATGAGTCCAGAAAAATAATTTTAATTCATTTGATAGTTATAATAAAATTAATGAGCTTATGAATGAATGGTAATTAAACGTTTCAAATTTTCCGACAATTTTTGTTTTTGTGACTTCTACACACCCCATAAAGTAAATTTTTTGGGGGTCGCAATTTTTTCACAAGAAAATTTAATTTTGAAATTTTTTTTTATAAAAAAAATTATAACTTGCAAACATATAAGCAGCTACATAAAACGATATGGTAATTATATAGAAACGTTACTTGTTGAATTTTGTGGTGAATTTTTTTTTGTGACATCTATACACCCCAGGAAACAATAATCCGTTGGAATTTTTTGGGGGTCGCGATTATTTCACAAAAAATTGAATTTTTCGAAAAAAAACATTTTTCATAAAAATTTATATTTTTATTTGAAAAATTCATAATTTGCAAACGTGTGAGGAGTTCCAAATCTTAAAACAATGTAAACCAAGTGAATAAAACATTTGCAAAACACTACCTTCCCCAAACGCAGTTCGCGCAAAGCGCGCATAACCAAACCTAACCTAGCTAGATGTGACTGAACCACCTCATACCTTTATTATTTTGGTAATTATATAGAAACGTTAGTTGTTGAATTTTTTCAATATAACAATTCCTAACCTAACCTAGGCTAGATGTGACTGAACTACTTCACAAAAGACCAAACCGCACGCCTAACCTTTGCTATCATGAATATATAAAATACATGCATATCTAAAACTCACCAACCTTGTGGTCCATCCCTCTCAATGTGATTTGGTGTTCTCAAAAAAAGACCCCACTCTGGCTGACCCGGCAAACCCGCAAATTCTTGCCGCCTTCTTGCCAAGCACCACCTTCTTCTGGCATCTAAACATGAGAGTGCCCCGATTCACGTAGAGATCATCTCCACAGTTCGGACAGTCATTTTTTTCTTTTATCACTTTGTGATGTATTAAAAAATTAAAAATGTCTTCATCATTGAATCTTATCGACTCCAGAAAAGTCACTTCACACACGCCATAAATTACCACACAACAATACCTTGAGCAAACACACAAAAACAGATAGATACACCAGGACATCCAGTACAAGAATGACTAGGTTTTTTCTTCTTCAAGTAACCGCATGCAACTTACTTAATTTTCGGAAATTATAAAAAGCGAAAATGATTTTTTTTTTGTTTGTTACGCTTTTACGCAGAAACTACAAAACCAATTATTATAGAAAATTGACTTTTATTTTAAGAATATTGCAAAAGATATAGGACAGATTTTATTTAAAATAATATTTTTTTTTAAACATTGTTAGGAAAATCGATTCTATTCAAAAGGGAAACACAGCTGATACAAATCAATTAAAATGTTCCAATTCATTAGAACTGAGAGAAGGCATGCCTCATAGCCGTGCCTCAAACAAAAATTCTTTATTAGTGAGTCAGCTGATTATCAAACTTGAAGAAAATCACGATTTTTGACACTGCGGATTTTCACAAATGGAAATATTTTCTTGCGCCTAAGAAAAATAGTACCACTGGAAAACTTAAATTTTAATGAGAAATAATCGCGACCCCCAAAAAATTCCAACGGATTATTGTTTCCTGGGGTGTTTAGATGTCACAAAAAAAAATTCACCACAAAATTCAACAAGTAACGTTTCTATATAAATACCAACGATATAAATCAAGAGAATAGAATATTTCCAAAACACAACCACCCCCAAACACAGTGCCCGCACCGCGCGCCTAACCTAACCTTCCCTGGGTGGCTAATATATGACGGATACCTTCAGTACTTTCATCAAATTTTTCATCAATTTTTTGCCTGCACACTCAACACACACTAGTAAGTAATAGTACCCTGACAAACATTGAAGTATTAAAAGGTAGTTAGCTTATTTGTTGTTTTATGCATGAAATTACTAAAGGTATTAGTTGGTTCCGTCATATCTAGCCTTGTTAAGCCACCCAGGGAAGGTTTGGTTAGGCGTGCAAAGCACGCACTGTGTTTGAGGGCGGAAGTATTTAGGCAATGATATATTCACTTGATCTATGTCGTAATCGTAATACTGAAAATTATTGTTTACCACGATATTATTTATCCCTATCACAAATAATGAAAATTCACAAATGCAACCCCTAATTTCGAAACATAAATGTTAATAATGCATTGAAAAGGACACAAGTTGATTCATATGCGAAGTATTTGATAAATATTACAAGACATTTCTAAAAAAGCTAGTTACTAAACAGAAACATCATACCTGTAACTGTAAAGGTCGATCACATAGGCTAGGATTCGATTCCTACATTGCAGTTTCTAGTTCAAATAACTTAATTGCCAACACTTCAAATGAGCATGAAATTCTTCAAAATAAACTGCAGTTCATCAACTGAAAGCTTTGAATAGAGTTAATTTATATTTTCGAATTAAATTGACAAAGACCTGCTAACGAAAACAACAGTGGAAAATTCAAACAGCTCCAACTATGCTTTTGGATGGGGGGCCACCATCTGTCCGACTATCCATTTCTCCTAATATACCACTTGTCCAACTCGACTGTAGCGCATTCTAGCGGCGTACTTTATCACGCCTAACCGAAAAGGGATGACGCCAAAAGTAGTCGACAGAGGTGGTCTATTTCGAATCGTCTTAACTATAGGAAAAAATGGAGGAAACAAAGGAGTCGTCTTAACTAGAGTAAATTCCAGAACAAGGAAAAGACTACACATAAATTCATAGAGAAAGCAGATAGCATAGAGTAGCGTGTCAATGCTGTAGTTTTTATTTTCAGCTATGGTTATTGATTATGATTAATCATACAATTTGATACTTCACGTATCTAAGAATTTGATAAACTATTTAATCATAGTTCAAGAGTCAGTTTAGTTTTTATATTGAAACTACATATTATATCATATTCAATTCCAAGTGAATACATCGATGTTATCATACATACTTGGAATAATATTATTCACGATTATTTACTGAATTTAAAGAATAATTTTCTCCTATTTCAAGAATTTTTCAACTTTGGCTTCTAAGATACCCTAATTATTCAGAAGGTTGTGGTAGTGACGATCCAATCCAACCGTCAAACATGCAAAAACCGCCAGTTATGAACTCCAATTCGAATTGGTTTCTCATAATGTTTTATAATTAAATGCAAATAATGCTTGAATTGGACAGGTTGTTAAATAAGTTCTACTCTCATCTCATTTGGCCGTAGCCGTAGCTATACTGAACAATATAATTGTGTTACAAAAGATTACTGTACGCGGTTTGGCGCTAGATTCGATCTTTACTTTGGTAAAGTAATAAACCAACTATAGGCCTAGATACTCCACCAAAAATAATCAAATAGGTACCTGTTCTCTGTAGACATGTTCTTCAGATAGCTTTGAAAAAGGAAGAAATGGAATAGGCCTAGCAATGATTAAATCTTGTTAGATACCTAGTCCAAATATCAAGAATTTCTTACATTTGAGGTCCTTCACGATATAGTAATCAAGAATTTTATCCTAGTACTACAACATACCGGCATTAAAAAAATATAAAAACGTGTATGGTTATATACTTACCGTAGGCTACCTGAAATAAATCCAACATCCATCAATTTATTTTGATTTTCTGTCATAATTAACTTATATTGGCAATGGTCGTTCACACGCCTCTTTTCATCACAATTGGAGATTTTATGAAAGTAACTTTAGCCTATATAATATAAGCTGCGTTTAAACCCAAGTTCAAAAGATTTGTTACAAGCTAGAGTTTGGAAAAAACCACAATGCTATAGTGTTTTGTCTGTAGCATTTTATTTGTTACAAACACGATGCTTTTCAGTGGTTTGAAACATTTGACTCAACAAGCGAACAAGCTTTACGCCAAAGCAAAAAAAGAATTGTTTTGAACTTTGATGTAAATGCAGCTTATTTCAGTGTTTGTTATTGAAAAATACCAATTTTATCACATGTTTATTTAAATCCAAAATTCTTGTATGATTAATATTATACAGCAATTCGATGCTTTATTTTTAAAACATTTCATAAACTACTAATATTAATATTAAACTACTACTTTAATATTAGTGCTGTAAGAGACACTACGTCTATAAGATTAAAACGTCCAACCATATGCATTTATTATAATAGTATGGTAACTAAATTTGAATTTAGCTGTCGGATCAAGACGTGTTTCATGTTTTTTTATTTGAATGTACATCAGACGCTATATTATGCTAAATGTTATCGTGAGAACAGTTTGAGTCGTTATATGAAACGATATATACCCTACATCAATGGATTCAAAATTTAATGGGCTACAGCTTTTATTCTGTGGTCTTTTCTTGTCAGACAACAAACAAAAAAGTTATAGCTCTGTTCGGCATGTGTGAACGCACTTTTAGGTAATGACGTTTGTTTCAAGACCAAGGCGGCATTCTATGTTCATTCTAATCTAATCGGAGTATTGATTATTTTAAATACAGTACTGGTAAGTTCGACGATCCTGCATTAATCGAACAACTCACAGGATAGTGATCCTGATATTTCATAAGAAATTTATTCCAAGTGAGTAATATGAGTATTACATTTCTCTGGTACCTTGCTTAAAAATCTGGTGTGGCGCACTCACAACAGTTTTCCTTGCCCTTACGATATTTCCGATTAATAATTTAATTGCATTATTTTACACAGAATTGAGAAACTCTCAGGGCTCACAATATAAACGATAGAATCTTGTGAAAATTACAATAAATTGATCAAGTAATTTAAGTGATAGCCACGAGCCGTAGCTGGTATCTGTTCAATCAGAGAGATAAGCTGCGTTCTCGTAGGTCCCGTTCGTAACGGTGACCGATTAGATTGGCCAGCAAAAAAGACACTGTTCTCTGCTGTAAAATCACTTCCCGGTGGTTCGGAACCAACCTAAAACTGTAGGTCCAACTCATCAATCACCATCATCCAACTCATTACCCACGCACAGGTCTCAGACCTATGTGGGCTTCATCCTCGAAAAAAAAAAAAAAAAATATTAATTATTTCGCATATTTTGTTACTTAAAGAAGTTACAAAAGGAATCCATTTCCTTTCCAAACTTTTTGAATTTGGAGGCCCAAGTTATATTGGCGTTGAAAGCGCGGCCTCAGCCGGTAAATGGAACTTTCGTGTTGCAAATGTTATACTAGGCGTTTTCGATGTGTGCGTTTTTTTACATAGAGGGAATATAAAACATCTGATAAAATCAACTTTTGCATGGATGAGGCGGAGCCCTTGAAGTGTTTATGTTTATAGATATGCGACTTGTGGCAGTTGATAGAGCTTAGCAAAGACAATTTAGAGTATTTTTCAACAATTAACAATTTTTCCTAGGGGATATGCCCACATGAGCTCTAGGCTTGTGCGTGGGAAACGAAGTAATTATTTAGTTATTAAATAATGATCTGATATGCCAAAGCTTCCGGTTCGAACCCAGTTGTGACCAATATATTTCCTGGAGCCACTCCCGTGTCGGAGGACACGTTAAGCCGTCGGTCCCAACTGTCCAGAAAGGAGTCGTTGAATTTGATCTCTCATCATCACCCTTCCCATTTCTCACGCACAAGCCTAGAGCTCATGTGGGCATATCCCTTAGAAAAAATTGTTTTTGCACCCATGTTGCCAGAATCTTTCTAGGTTAGACATCATATTGAAATAGTGTACAACAATAAAATTTCAATAAACATTTATTCCAAATTTTAATGATATTAAGGAAACCACAAATAAACTCAAGACATAATACACGTTTTGTAGTGTACAAAATTATACTATTGCTATGATAAAACTATGTGTGTACAGTTTTAAACTTTGGAATTAGACTTTCGCTTCCTTTGCAGAATGAGCACACATGATGAGTTGTCTGTGTGGAATTTGTGACATGTTTTGGTGTCTGAAATGAAAAATAACAAAATATATTAACAATAGTATATTACATAACAAGGGTGGTAAGACGGTGTTTACCGTACGAGTATGGTTGTTTATGCACGAGATGAAGTCGAGTGAAGAATTATCATAAGAGTACGGTAAACACCTTACCAGACATGTTATGTACGCTATTTTTCGTCAATATAGTCTAAAATAGAAGATAATTTGAAATAAGAAACTATAAATCATTGTTATGTTAGTATAACCTCAACACATTGAATACCAGCATTGTACAAAAATCATGTCCAAAAGCCAGCTATTCAGCTTTCAGTCAAATGGTTTTGGGTGCAAAAGTAGTCAGTAGCATCCCATAACAGTGTGGTAAAAATCATCTGATTACCTTTACGAGTCTACTTAACTCATAAGGATCATTGTGTCATGATTGGATCTGTTAACAGAATTAGCATGAGAAATAATAATAATTTCTCTGATTCTGAGAGCAGCACCACCAAGGAAGTTTATCTTCTATATGATTATGGTATATGGGCAGATTTGATGCAAGAAATTTCACAGATCTAAAAACCAAAGGACGGAAAATACATACACATCCCGATCAGCTGCTCAGCTGAATTAATACAAGTGTTTGAAATCTGTCGCGTCGAATCTGCCTGTATAATCAGAGCCTTAGAATATCATCTGTTTCATCATACTTTATCATACCTTTTCATAATGTAACATGTGGTTTTTATCTTACCATAAGATTCTTTTTGGTCCAATTGAGTTAGGACGAAATTGATGGCGTATAAACCTTCTCCGTGAAATTTTACATAATATATATACCAAGTTTCATGGAAAACGGTCCAACGGTTTCCGAGCCTATAGACTCTATACAAATAAACCAACATCCTCTTTATAAATGAGAATTAATATTAAGAATGCAACAGTTTTTAATTCATTATCTCTTCTTTCACTTTCTCTTACGTCATTTTCTTTTCTCTCATCTCTTCTGTGTTTTAGAATTGGATAAAAAAAATTTCGTTTCCATCAATACCTACTATAATTTAAAAAAATATATATTGAATGAACTCACGGCTAGTACTCAAGTTTTTCTTTTTGTGGCCGTGCTACAAATATGTATGTTTTGGACATTTTTGCTTTTGTAATTTTGTTTGCTTGTAAATGATGGCAATGAATTTGAATTAATAAATATTTTTCACCTAAATAGAATTTATATTCTGTTTAAAATTCGATTAGAATGATTATTTATGATGCTTTTAACCAAAGTGTACAGTGAGATGATTTTTTTTGTTGAAAAGATGACTCCTTTTTTTTTAAAATGCGGTCTACCAGACCCCATGATACCAGTTATTGTTACTAAAAAGTATACCAGTTGAGAGTTAATTATTAGATTTACAATGAAAATCTATCAGTGGAATGTAACAATATTTTTATAACTATTAAATTATTGGAATTAAAAGCAACTAGGTGAACCTGTGCGAACTCGCACGATTATTAAATGTTAAAAGTTTTCTTTTATTGAAACCATTTAATGGTCATAATTTTAATGGTACAATCATTTAATGGTGGCATATAAACCATCAATAATGGTGACAATCATATTGTTATGAATTTACGTAAATAAAACAGTCAGAGGCGTTTTAAACATGGATTTTATTAAAGAATAACTTTTGGAAAATTAACACTTGAACTGCTTAACACGAACTCAACTATTTATACTTCTATTGGAAAACCTTCTCGAGCTTTCAAACATTGCAAACATTATATTTGCTATTACCAGCTGATTTTTACATAAACAACTTGTCACCTGGCCGTAGCACTGCTCCCTCCTTAAGACTGTTCTGTCCCAGAACAGTTACAGGTCTGCAGATTGGGGGTGGCCTTACTGGATACAACTGACTAGCTGCCCATGGAGCAAACATGCAAACTGAGATGGTAATCCCAGTTTCTTTGAAGATTGTTTCAATCATTGGCCTCACGATTTTCCAGTCCAACCCATCATAAATTCTTCAAAGTTGGGCTCAACTGGTTGAATAGTTCTCACATCTTGGGCATTACCTGCAGTATTGTCTCCCTGGAATGGTGCCAGTCGATTGAAGTGGACAACTCTTGGTTTTCTTCTAGGTTTCTTGATCCGGTAGACTACATCATTGATTCTAGTAACCACTTCAAAAGGTCCATCCCAGGAAGTCTGTAATTTGGGGGAGTACCCTTGACGTCGCTGTGGGTTGTAGAACCAAACTAAGTCTCCAGGCTGGTATCCACCATGATCTGCCTTCATATCATAGCGTTCTTTCATCTTGTCACTGGTTCCTTGGATGTTGGTTCGAACAATCTCATGAATCTCATCCATCTGTTTCCGAAACTGGGTGACATAGTCCTCTCCTACCAAATCCTCTCCAGGTGTACATCCAAACTTTAAGTCACAAGGCAGTCTAATATCTCGCCCAAACACTACCTTGGCTGGTGAAAGTTTTGTAGACTCATTGACAGAGCTTCGGTATGCCATCAGGAATAGGTGAAGATATTGATCCCAGTCTCGTTGATGCTTGGATACAACTTTTGACAGGTATTTTCCCATGGTCCTGTTCATACGCTCCACCATTCCATCTGACTGAGGGTGAAGGGGTGTAGTCCTTGTCTTATGGATTCCCAGCACCTCACATATACGGGAAAACACTGAAGACTCAAAGTTCCTTCCTTGATCAGAATGTAACTCTAATGGGACACCAAACCGACTGACAAATTCCTTGATTATTACATCAGCAACACTGACTGCTTCTTGATTTGGCAAGGCATAGGCTTCGACCCATTTGCTGAAATAATCCATCACTACCAGGATATACTTATTCCCACTGTCAGACAATGGAAATGGTCTAGCTATGTCAATGGCTATTCGCTCAAAAGGTGCTCCAACATTGTATTGTTTCATGGGGGCCTTCTTTCTATGCAAGGGGCCATTTGCAGATGCACAAACAGTGCAATTGCGACACCAGTTCTTGACATCTTTGCTTGAATTTGGCCAGTAAAACCTCTCTCGTACTTTCTCCAGTGTCTTATGAACTCCAAAATGGCCCCCAGAGACTCCATCATGTATTTGTCTCAGCACTTCAGGAATCCTTTTCCTGGGAACAATAATTTGCAGCTTATGCTGATCACCAGCTGCATTCTCTAGCTTCCTTTTCAGGATTCCTCTGTCTTCCACAATAGAGTCCCATTGTGCCCAGAGGGACTTGACATGTGGTGGAAAAGGTGCTATTTCTTGCCAACTAGGTCGTCTTGCAGAACGTTTCCACAACCAAAGGTGCTTCAGATCAGGGTCTTCTTCCTGATCCTTAAGTAACTCAGCACCTTGCCAGTGGTCATTGGCAATAGTTGTCCTATATACCAAAACTTCCTTCCCATCCTGGCGTGAGCAGTGTTTGCAGTCCTCCTCACAGGGTCTTCGAGAAAGGGCATCAGCATTCAGGTGACTATTTCCAGCTCGGTGTACAAATTTAAAGTCATATTCTTGTAAGTGCTGGATCCATCTTGCCACTTGTCCTTCAGGAGACTTGAACCGGAGAAGCCATGTCAAGGATGCATGATCAGTTCTCAGCAGGAATTGACGTCCATATAAGTATTTGTGGAAGTGGCTGATTGATTTCACTACTGCTAGCAGTTCTCTTCTAGTAACACAGTAGTTACGCTCAGGTTTTGACAGCACCTTGTTAAAATATCCAATGACCTTTTCCTCTCCATCTTGCTCTTGAGAAAGTACTCCACCAATTGCTGTGTTGCTGGCATCAGTGTCAAGAATGAACTTGCCTTCAACTCTTGGGTAAGCCAATATAGGTGCTTGGCAAAGTGTCTCCTTTAGTCTGTTGAAGGCCTGCTGGCAATTTTTGTCCCAGAGAAAACTCTGTTTCTCCTCTGTCAGCTTGATGAGGGGTTTTGCTATACCAGAGAATCCCATCACAAACCGTCGATAATATGTGCAAAGGCCAAGGAAACTCCGCACTTCTGATTTGTCTTTGGGCACTGGCCACTTGGTTATGGCTGTTACCTTCTCAGGATCCATAGACACACCTTTATCAGATACCACATGCCCTAGGTAATCAACCTGTCTTTTAAACAGATGGCACTTCTTTGGGTTGAGCTTCAGGTTAGCTTGTCTTAGTCTTTCAAATACTTGCTTCAAGTTTTCCAGCTGATGTTGGAAAGACTTTCCCAAGACAATGATGTCATCCAGGTAGACCAGGCAAGTTTCCCATGACAGTCCCCTCAACACATTCTCCATTAATCTTTCAAAGGTTGCTGGAGCATTACACAAGCCAAATGGCATCACAGTGAATTGCCAAAGACCTTCTCCGATTGAAAATGCAGTCTTTTCTTTGTCCTTAGGTTCAAGTCCAACTTGCCAGTATCCACTTTTCAGGTCCAGAGTCGAAAACAACTTGCAACCTTCCAGGCTATCCAGTGTGTCATCAATTCGAGGTAGAGGGTAACTGTCTTTTTTGGTGACGTCATTCAGAAGACGATAGTCCACACAGAACCGGAGTGTATTATCCTTTTTTTTTACAAGCACCACTGGTGAAATCCAAGGGCTATTGGATGGTTCAATTATACCTTCATTTTCCATTTCCTTAATTATTTTTCTAGCTTCCTCTCTTTTAGCCAGAGGTAACCTTCTAGGGTTCTGGCGGATGGGTTTGGCATTTCCAGTATCTATTGCATGCTCAACTATGTTGGTTCTGCCTTTTGGGCCCTCTCCTATATCAAAAATATCCTGATAATTAGTTATGAGGTCCCTTACTTCATTTTGTTGTTCTTTGACTAGATCTTGACAGGATACTTCAACAAAGGCCTTCAGCTTCTCTGGGAGACACTTCTTCTGTGGTTGAGTTGTCTGCATTTGTTGTATGACAGATGTGACTGGTGAGCAATGTCCCAAAGTACTACTTCTCTTCAAAGTAACTTCATAATCATTCACATTCATCAAGAGGACAGGGAATTCTTGGCTAGTAAGAAAAAGTGTCCTAGCCACTAGGACACCATGACCAAGCTCCTCCTCATGGATTTCTGGCTCTAGCAACACATTAATCCCCACAGGGACATCCTCCTTTGTCGTAGCATGAGTCACAATCTGGCTCCTTGCTGGTATTGTGATTTCTTTCAGCAGTTGTATTTGGGCTGTACAGTCTTTTCCAGAGTGTAGAACAACTTCATCTCCACCAATGGTCAATGTCTTCCTTCTAAGATCCAACTCTAGGCCAAAAGTAGAAAGAAAATCCAAGCCTAGTATGACTTCTTCACTAATCTCTGCCACAAGTACACAATGTTTAAAACAGGCCTTACCAATCTTGAAGGTGGCAATCATCTCTCCACAGACACTCACAGGCCCACCTGTAGCAGTTTTCAGCTTCCAGGTTGTTGGTGAGATATCTTGCTGGTTAGCTACTGTTTTGGAGTTTATTATTGTCTTAGTGGCTCCAGTATCTATAAGTAATTTATAGGAGCTTCCATTCACCATTCCATTAATGTAAAGACTGTGGGGTTTATCAGATAACATTGCAATGACTGGTTTTGTACATGGGGAGAGGGTCTTCTGTCTACAGGTTGATGGTTGCCCCTTTACATCAACCCTCTTTAGTTTTCCTGATTCTTCTCAGTGGTTGATTTATTTGGGCACTTATTACGCAGGTGCCCTCTCTCTCCACAGCGCCAGCAACGTATCTCCCTCCTTCCTGTTCTTAACTTTTCTATGACTTTCTTCACCAATTCTTCCAGAAACTCATCACTACTATCCTTTGCTTCAACAGCCCGGACTCGGGCATTACCCTTCACTGATTGTCGTACTGCTTCGAATTCCAAAGCCTGGGTGAGGGCCTCGCTGAGTGTCTGAGGGCGAGCCAATTTAATAGCTTGTTGAGTTTCAGGTTCCCAAAGACCATCCAGGAACCTCTCAATGGCTAGAATCTCATATACTCTATCATCCACAGATGGGTAGGCTTTTCTTACCAGGTGGGCAATATCACTTTCGAACTCTTGGAGTGATTCGTTTGGCTTCTGGATCCTATTCTTGAGTTGTGAACGGTAAAGTTGATCCATGTGTTGATGGCCAAACCTCATTTCTATGTGTCTCAGAAGCACATCGAAGTTCTGCCTATCAGCCATAGGGATTGTTTGGAGAACTGCTAATGCATCTCCACGGAGTGACAGGCTAAGCATTGCAGCTTTCACTGCAGGTGTCCAGCCATGTATGTCAGCAGCTGTCTCAAGCAAGGAACGGTAATCTTCCCATGGCATCTTTCCATCAAAAGTGGGTAGCCCAATTGGATGACTTGGCAGGATGATAGGTGCTTTTTGATAACTTACAGAAGTGTCTTCTCTAATTTGATTAACAGAGGCAACATCAACCATAGAGATTGATCTTTCAATGCCATTATTGTGTTCCTGTAGTTTTTCAAACTTCTTTTCAAATTTATCTTCCATGTTTTTCATTTTCTCTTCCATGTCTTTCATTTCATTTCTTACAAAATTATGATTTTTCTCAAATTTATCTTCCATGTTTTTTATTTCATTTCTTAAGAAATTATGATTTTCCTGCAATTTTTCCTCAAATATATCTCTGTTCTCTTCTAATTTTCTTTCCAAAGCTGACTTTAACTCACCATATGGGGTTTCAAAGAGGAATATGTCCGGATCCAAACCTTCCTCAACCAATGCCACACGAAGTCGTTCTTGCAGAATAGCTTTATTACCACTTATTTCAAGATCTCGTTCTTCTAATTCTTGTTTTAATTCACTCACTTTCAAACATGAAAGTTTTAAACCTTTTCCAGCCATTTTAAATCTCAAACCAGTATAACTGTTAAAAGTAAACACAAAAAAATGGATGAACAAATGAATAGTTGAAAAACACTAATAAAATCACTTTTCGAATAGATAAACCCACCTCAAATGCACTTATCCCACTTCTGACACCAATTGTTATGAATTTACGTAAATAAAACAGTCAGAGGCGTTTTAAACATGGATTTTATTAAAGAATAACTTTTGGAAAATTAACACTTGAACTGCTTAACACAAACTCAACTATTTATACTTCTATTGGAAAACCTTCTCAAGCTTTCAAACATTGCAAACATTATATTTGCTATTACCAGCTGATTTTTACATAAACAACTTGTCACCTGGCCGTAGCAATATAATAGTACCAACAACTGTAGAATTTGTTTATTTGCGCTGTGCCCCCTGCACACCTTGCAATTTCTTGTGCGATAGACATTTTTTGTGGGGCTTTGCCCCCTGCAATTCCTCGTGTTGGGATGATATGTGGGGGTAAATCTTAAAACAAAATATCGTTATGGTTTACAAAGTTTCCATGTCACGTATTAACTATTATAGATTTGTAACTTTCATACAGCATCAATAGAAACAAATCATGATTTGGTAGGTTGATATTGAAAAGAAAGCTCACCTGATACTTGATACATTGTTCATAGACTAACTTGTCCCGGCAGCACGTTTCAATAACATCAGTCAGCAGGTGTTAATCTCTGAAAAAAAGTAAATACTCAACTGATATATTCTAGACCTGCTACAAATGCATATGTGAATACCTGTATTAGGCCTTGTTGGTTAGTTTTTATCTTACCATTCAGCAAATAAAAAGTACCATAATTACCTCATATTCTCAAATTCAATATACAAGATTGTACATCTTGAGATACGGCCAGTAAAGCACATTGTATTTTAAATCATTGAAGTACAATTATTTAACCTTCACTAAAAGCTCATTATTCCACATTGAAAATTTTTCCCTCATCTCCAATTCAATTTCAAGACCCAATTCGATAGAGAAATTCTTCTTCAACTAGTTTCTTGGAAGGCCTCCCCTATTAAGGCGAACGCACACAGCAACAGACGGGCGTATACACACAGACTGAGCAAAAATCTCTCTCCATGTTATTAAATGTTGCAATGCACTCAGACATCCATCTGTCTGCGTATGTTTGCAAGTGCGTTGCAAAGTTTGATAACATGTGGAATGATTTTTGCTCCGTCCGTCTGTTGCTGTGCGCGTTCGCCTTTATAGAACATGATTAATTCCGTCGACTCTTCTGGCTAACCATGGATTTGAATTGAAGCTCGATTTGGAGAATTTGCATTCTGATAGAGAGAGAGAGTGAGAGAAAATGAAGAAGAAAAATAATTTTGCAGATTGCAAATGAAGTAGAAGTGCTAATTTATTCTCACAGTAAATCCTGTTCCACTATTCAATGTACTTCATTCAGGAAAAGGGTATTAAGTTCTCCAGGCCCAGATTCAATATTATTAACACTGTATTCATATTCATTTTATTGAGCCAAAATAACATATAACAGGCTAAGTCAGAATCATTAAAAACAACACACAGCAAATAATAAAAATCCAACAAAATACATCAACATTGAATACAATACTGTAATACATGCATAAATAATATAAATATCTATCATTTAATAGTCAAAACAATCACCACAATTAAAATCAGAATCATGATGGAAAGGGACATGGAATAGCTATTTGTGTAACAAGAGTGCAAAGAGAAAAAAGTTTCTTGAGTGCAGGAAGAGTACTTTGCGCTCGAATTACACATTAAATTTTTCCTACAGTAATATTAAATGTAAACTAAACATAACAAAACAGAACAGAACATGCTCTATCAGCTGGCATGCGGAAAGTAAATCAGCTGTTTTACTTTCCAAACGCCAGCTGATCTGAGCGTGGGGAAAGAAGTGGTTTGGAATTACCTATTTTGCGTACTGTAATCAATTAAAAAAATTAAAATTAAAAAATTTAAAATAAACATATGCAGAAAAGCCACTTTTTAATGCAACTTTAGGAAAATAGACTTTTTAAAGCCTATTTCTTACTGTTTATAAGTACATAAGTGTTGTAGAGGATCCATCATATAGTTTGGTTTGTTTTTGTTACATGAGTGATCAATTCATATCATAATGTTCAGGTTTCCATAAAGGCACTGAACTCGACTAACAGACAGTTCGCAGCAAACTCGATGTAACCCAACCAATGAAGAACGGTCCTGGTTTAAACATTTGAGGGATTGGTTTGGATGCATCAACAATGTATTGTTTTGGTCGGCATTCAATAAAATATGGATAGTTGTGATGATAGCAAACCTCCGACAGGAGATCAAGGTACCTAGTATCGATATGGTAGAATGCAAGAATCCATTAAATTATTAGCATTACTACTACTACTATCCGTGTCCAAAGCAAAACATCATATCAATAATTTCCAAAAATTTGCTGCCGACCGGGCATTGTCAGTTGCCTCAAAAAGTTCCTCCATAGTACAAGGATTGTTGAGTTGAGGGCACTCCAGAAGATGGTTCTCATCTTGTATGTTACCACACTCACATAAAGTATCAGTGTCAGCTGGTAGGATGCCCCATCTCCTGAGGTTGGTTTTACATCTAGAGACTCCTACTCTCAGACGGTTCAGGGCTTTCCATGTCACATATGGCAGATCATGGCCAGGAGCCAGTTCCTCTTTGATGGGCAAAACTCCAAAAGCTACTTCCTGTCTCCACCGCACAACACGATTTACCTCTGGAGAACCGTCCAAAACCTGGGCTGTTGCAAGGAAACTCTTCCTTGATTTGAGTCGCCCTGCTGCAGGTTGATGTTCAAATAGTGGGTGTCGTGAGTCACTTGTTTGTTTGGTGCGTTCTAGGTCTGTTGCTACCTTTCTCCGGATATGAGGTGGTGCTATCCCATTAGCATTAATAGCAATTTTTAACTTTAATACAGCATCAACAGAAGCAAAAAATTAAAAGAAAACTATATTGATGTTGAAATTGAAAAGAAAGCTCACCTGGGTGATACATTGTTCACCAGCCATAAACTAGATTGACCCAGCAGCAAGTTTCAACTACAGCTCAATCAGCAGCTGGTATTCTCTGAAAAAAAATGTGCACTATAAGTATTATATTCCATTAGACCTCCAAATTTATATGTCAATAGCCTACCCACATAAGACGCATTTTTAAGAAAATTTAAAAATACGTTCTTGGAATGCGTATTGTTCCAGAAATGAACATATATACGAGTATTATTATGTATATAACATTTTACTATTTTGATCTAGTAATTTTGAGGTACGGTGTTCAATCAGTGATTCAGGACTGACTGACTGTTCGGAACAAGTCAGGCATGAGGCATTATAAAGTAAAGTCGAAGTTGGAGAATATGAAATATTCATCCTATCTATCATGTGATTTACTCACTCGCATTTTACTCAGCTCTTCAAGGCGGTTTCAGTGCATATATCGGTTGCCTTGGAGTCGGCGTAGCCGAGTGGCTTATCGCTGGTCTGATAAGCCAAAGGTCCTTGGTTCGATCCCAGTTGAGTCAAAGATATTTTTCTCGAGCCACTCCCGTGTTTCGGAGGACACGTTAAGCCGTAGGTCCCAGTTGCATATAAAAAAAGCAGTCGTTAGAAGACGGCGAGGTGGAACTACCCGTAAGGGTCTCCCCACCACTAAAAGCCATACAAAATTACTATCGGTTGCCTGACAAAGCCTTACCTAACCTTAACGCATGCCTTCAGCAAGCCCTAACCTCACCAGACATGTGTATTTTAAAGAAATGAGAGTAAACTCAACTTCTTGGAATAGGATTGCTCCAAAAGCACTTTCAATGGAGCAGCTCGGTTAGCCTAGCATTCATTAGAAGCATTAGCAGGAAGAAAATAATTTCAGTTTGTTATGTAAAATGAATATGTTATTGTGAAATAAGGATGATTTGATTTGGCTGCTGTCATACCAATCAGACAATTTTTAATATGAATAAATGAAGAATTGCGAATGTGGCGGTACAAATTCCGAATTTATACTATCAATTAGGTTAATTTTAGGATAGCTTCATTGTTGATCGAATAATGTGTGAGGTAGGCGTAGGCCTATGTAATGACCATCAAACTGAGAGGGGATAGTAGGCCAAATTTAAATTATTTTTCAAAAATTAACGATAAGTTCATTGAGCGCCGCAAAATAGTCATGGTTTTGCCATCAATTGCAAACAGAAATTTAAGGCCAACCAGCTGGGCATGTAAAGTAAAATATAGCCCAAGGTTTCGTCAAAATTTTGTGAAGGTTTCAATGTTTCAAACGGTTTCCTTCTGAAGCCCTTAATATAAATAATTACCCTTAATTATAAGAATAATAATAAGAATAAAGATAAATAGATGAACTTGATTCAAGTAACTTATAATTTGGGTAATATTTGTTTGAAGGTTCAATTTCAGATCAAATGTATCGTACCTGGTACATTGATGAGTTATCACATCAAAAAGTTAAAGTTAGTAATCGTACAACTTTCGGTTTTTGACGAATTCATCATAATTTTGTAAATGTAAATCTTCTTGTTTGATCACCCTTCTCCTATGAAGGACTTAGTTTTTGAATTACTGCTGTGGATAATAATTAATATTAATCAAAATTATTTTAGCTATGTATGTATTTTACAACTTAACCTCCAAATCCAAACTGAAATCCTCTCACTCTCACTCTACTCGAAAATTAAAGCAATGCCTTATTGATCTTCTTTATTGCGTTGCATCTGCAGGACCACCACTACCTCCACAAACTACAGCATTGACACACTACTCTATGTTATCTGCTTTCTCTATGAATTTTTGTGTAGTCTTTTCCTTGTTCTAGAATTTACTCTGTTTAGGCAGCCGGGTCTCCATTGGTGTTCCGGCAGATTGAGACATCACTGGCTTTGAACATTTGCGCATGCGCTGCTATTTATAATGTCATAGTGCTCAGTACCACAGCGTAGCTTGCCTAAATATAGCATATTGGAGGGATTTTTACTAACATATTGGCGTAGACCGTGGAGTATCTGAATACTGCGAATATTAGAAAGGCAGATCTAATGCCAATACGATAATATATATTATCTGATTATCACAGTATACCGTACTTATTACATTCACTAGCGCCTTCCTAGAATCTAGAGATCATTATTTCAAGGAAGCCTCATGCATCATTGAACACTTTTTTACTTTTAAATTCAACATTTGAAACCCCTTATAGAGAATATAAAGTCTTCTTTTCAAGGCTTTTGTGCTTTACTAAACATTTATGTCTAACCTTTTAGTGAATGATAGATAACTCGTAATTCACATTATTGTATTTTTCAATTGCTAAAACTTTGTTCTCAACAGCGCATTGGACATTATTGAGTACCCAAACGTTTCGAATTTTCCAACAATTTTTGTGAAATCTGCACACCCTAAGAAGCAATAAACTATTGAAATTTTTGGGGGTCAATTTTCTCACGAGAAGCAATAATCCGCAGGAAGCAATAATTCATTGAAATTTTTGGGGGTCGCAATTTTCTCATGAGAATTTAAAACAATTATGAAAATTTATATTTTTATTTGAAAAATTCATAATTTTCAAACATATGAGGAGCTCCAAACTATAAGACAATATAAGTCAAGTGAATATAACATTTCCAAAATACTACCGCCCCCAAACACAGTGCAAATGCAAACTAATTCTTTATATGTTTTTCGGGAAACAGGTTGTTAAGCGCAACAATGGAAGGAAACCACTTTCCCCCAGTTGGCTTTACGGGAGTGAGTATACACCCATCGGTTGAGAAAGAGAAGGAGATTTGGCGCAGGCGCAAATGTTCAAAGTCAATGAGTCAAGAGTAGGTCGATTTTTATTTTACGCTGACGACAGAGTGGTCCACATTCCTGAGTAGTGATGATGATTGTGAGATTATGAGATTGGCAGCTCTGTCCTCTCCTCTGTGAGTAGGTTTGAGGCTCTATAATAAACACTGGAATAAAGTATAATTTGATGAAAGAAGTCTTCTTGGAGCCTCAAGTTTGTGCCATTATTGAGGTGTACAAGACAAGTCACATCAACAATTATACAATCTTCTACAATAGTAACCATAAATTACTGTATCAATTAGTTGTCGATACCCAAGTGACTTACAGTTGATTTTAATTCTTCTAATTTGTCATAATTATTTATTATTATTTTTACGTTATTTAGTCTATCACTAGGTGCTAGAGTCAATTTAATATTTAAAAAAATATATAGTATATATATAAAAGATAAAAATAAATAAAAGTTGATTGTTGTTCAAACATTTGTCAAGCAACTAAGAGCGCACATAAAATAATTCTTAAAATTTATATTACTTCATTGAGTAAGAAAACTGTTTGAAATGACAAATTAGTAGCATTTAATGACATTAAGGGCCGGTTGTAAAAAAGTGGATTAAAGTTAATCTTTGATTACTCATAAGAATAATTAACATTGTTGATTGGAGATTAAACTTAACAGGCCTTTGTACAACTGAGATTGACTGTATTAATTCGGTTTTTGTGATACCATGATTCTTTTATGATCACTGTATTTTTAGATTGAAAAACAGCATAGCAAATTTTTAGGCATTAGGTACAGCTTTAGTTTAGTGCACAAAAAGCGTTTTCAACTTCCTTCTTTTACGTTAGGTTGTAGAATATAGCATATACAGCAGAAATGACAAATAAATTCAGCATGTTGGGGAGGAAGAAGAATCCTTCAAAACCGACTGTCTGTATAAAGTAGTTGGTGAGATCTAATTCTATTTTTTTTCTTAATGATTGCTTATTTCTCAAGAAATAAGTGAGTTTTCCATTATTTCATTATATTATTCATTATTTCTCAAGAAATAAAAGAGTTTTCCATCTCTTTGAACCTTCATTAACGTCAATACCTTTACTGTTTTCATTAGTTAAAAATAAATATTTGTAGGTGACAATTTTTTTAAATTCTAATTTCATGTTTATTGGTTGAAAAGTAGCATCTGGAACACTAATTTGACTTCTGCCTCTTTACTCAAGCATCGCTAAATTGAAAAAAGAATTATTACTTGCCCAGTAATTCACGTTCACCTTACTAGAGCAAAACAATTCTCTTCATTTCTATGAAATGGCTTATTAATGTAACAAAATTTTAATTTTCCAAACATCTATGAAAGCTGAATTCTGCATTGCTCAGCTTTTATTATTACCAAATAAAGCAATAATGTGTTGCAGCTTTAACATATGTGTTAAAACTTCCCTTGAATAGAAGCTAAAAAGTTTAAAACTTTAAACTTTGAAGGGGTGGTTTTATCAGTTATCATCAAATGGTTACCTCAGTATAACTGTAATTCCTGAAATTGTTGCCATTATTAATCTTTTCCAATTATGTTTGTTGTACTGTAGACATTTTTAAAATTCATACATTGATTTGAAACAATCTTTTCTTTGATACTCATGTTTCAGCTGTAAGGGTGCACCAAAAAGAGGCAGCCGAAAAATACTTGGATGCTATCATAGCACGTTGGCTTGTACAAGCAAAAATGAGGATTGACAGGAGTAAAAAGTAAGCTGATTATTTGATTCCAACTGGTAGCCTATGAGTCATTTTTCAATTGTAGCAGCACAAATGTCTGTTGAGCTAAGCTTAATCTCTAATTAACAATGTTATTTTTCATGCTTAATGAAACCTTGATCTATTTTCGTGCAACTGACCCTTAAACATTATTTAGAGTGAGGACACACAAGCGGCCCGGTAGCAAGTCACCTTCCATATATGTATCCAGTCTTGGACTTGCATTGCTTGAATAAAAAATGGGTTATTACTTATGGGTCATATATGCTCTGATGAATGCTGACTTATGGGCTATTGTATTGTATATTTATGCTATTCTTTCCAGCAAATCATTGCCCAGTTATTTTTGAAAATGAAAGTTTTAAATCAAAACACTTGTATTTTCTCAACATCGTATTCTTTCCATCGCTCATCACTACAAGCATTTAAATTCAAATTTCATCTATTCATAATTAGTACGTACATTTATTGTAAAACAGTATTACAGGATATGAATATTGTATGATGTGCCAGGAGGAGTCATAATTTTCAGAGAAAAAAACTTGTAAAATAAAAATAAAATTATATTACTACTACTACTACTACTAATAATAATTTATCAGTCTTAAATAAATATGATAATAAAATTGTTGTAAACGTTGACATTTCGATTAATAACAGTTTCTGTTTGAATATTTAAGCCTAAAGCCAAATGCACACCTAATGCTGCATGCTGTGGTATTTGCCCACAGAAACGTGATTTCTATGTAATGGCTTGAATAGCAGTACCACATCCTGTGCAATTCTTCTCACTTGAGCAGCCAATAAAGCTTGAGGCAACCATAATTCAAGAAAAATACAAATTTTATTCAGTAAGTGGCCTTATACACCTTATAAAATGCTTGCTACAAGTCAGTCAGGAATAGCAACTCCTCCAGCTATAGAGTTTTAGTTTTCTCCATTTCATCTACAAAATTTCTTATTTTAATCTCAATTTCTATGTAAAAATTTAGGCTGGTGAAAAATTAACCAACTATTTCCAACTAACTCCAGTGTTTGCAGGCTCCTCTCTTCTAATTAGATTTAATAAAAACATATTCATATTACGCATGCTTGAGAATTAACTTTGTGACTTCAGTTATTTACTGTTAATGATCTAAATTGTTTTATTCCAGTAATGTACCAGAGAAAACAGCAGATGATGATATGGACCTGCTCGAATGGATAAGATACCATGGATAGATTTATGTAGTTGCCTGATTTCTGTAAGCTACCAGGAAGTTTTGATGAATGAATTTGTTAAGCAATCATCTTTTAATAATTTATCATGTTTATTTAAAAATATATGTATTGAAATATATATATATATATTTTTTTAAATATGATTTTTGAAATAGAAAAAAGTGAAAGTGAATCACAGAATAGAGAATGAGCTCATTACTTTTTCTATAAAACAGTGTCTCATTATAGAATATTTTGTTATTTTCCAAAGTGTATTCTATATTTATGAAATATATTTTATATATTTATATTCCACTCTTGCGTTTTCTTTCACACTTCCATGTAATTGATCAATATTATCCTCTTTGATCCTAGCACCTCTACAAATTGTATTCTTGACAAGAATCAGGGATACATTTTGATAATTGTTATTTTCACCCTCATTAATATAGAATATTGTGCAGATACATCTCAGATATGTATCAGTTACATAACTCTGATAGTTACAGAAACCAATCTGATACCTATTAGATACATCTGTGGTATGTACCTGATACATCTAAATGTACGCTTTGTTGATATGTTTCAAACAGATATCATTGATACATATTGGATACATAATTTTGATACATATCTGATAGATTCCATTGATTCATTTCTGGTACATATCAGTGATACATATCAAATATGTACCAATGATACTTGTTAGAAACATATCACCAAAGTGGACATTTAGATGTACCTGGTATGTTTCAGGTAGGTCTCTGTAAGTTTCTGATACATATCAGAAGTTTCAAAATTATGTATCTGATACATATCTGGGACATAACTGTGCTGTATGGGATATGTTGAACAAAATATACTGACTGTCAATTCGCATGTCACTAATAATAATTTCAAGGCATGGAAAATCACTTTGAATGTCTATGGTAATGATCTAATTTATCAAATTGATACTGGGGCACAGGCCAATTGTGTAGGTTTGAACACACTTTGCAATATTGGAGTCAAAAATAATACTATAAGACAATCGTTTGTAACTGTTGATATCGCCTCGGCTGCTAGATAGAGCTAGGGTGTCCTTGCAAGCAGCTTAGTGTCGGTTCCTCTGGTCGGCTGACCGCGGCATCCAGAATGTTTGATCTTTGTTAGTGGGGAATGCAAGACCCCGCTTAAGCTTGAGTATATCAGAGCCCCAGTTAGGTCTGCTGTTGGAAGCAAGACCCCACTTAAGCTCTGGATATATCAAGCCCTGGTTAAATGCTTGCTGTAGGGTGGGAAAAGAATACAAGTCTGGTTTGTATTCACAAAATTAGGTTCTCAGAAGCACATCTAGCACCTTGAGAAACCCTGAGCAGTAAGCTCTAAATATTGAAAGTGAAATTGATTCCATCCAACTTGATGTGGTAATTCAATGATTCAGTAATTTGATAAACAGATGATCCACACACTATAAGAGTAAGTGACCAGCTTATATAGCTAGTCACTTCAGAAAACATGTGTGAGAGATTATGCTTGAGTTGTAGTGAAAAAGAATGATGATACTTGGCGTTATCTAGCGGCTGGTTGGTTAAACATAGTACTGTGGCCAGATGTGGCCAAACACAGTACTGTGACTAGAATAAGGTGAAAAGTGAAAATGGGGCTGGTGTCAATTCCCCCCTGCTTCTGAGAACCTTATTCTAGGTTTTATTGAACAAAATACAGAGTTTGAATGATTGGATAAGTTGATGAGCAATACAAGTGGCGTGAATTGGAAGTAAAATAAAATACTAACAAAGTAAGTGGCATAAGTTTGAAATTACAAGTGGCATGAGTTGAAAAACAATTAGCAGGTTAGAAAAACAATAAATTGTAAAACTAAGTAGTAGGTGCTGGCTGCATTGTTGTCCTTGACCCAGTAAATGGCTCCTTGGATTCGGGTGATGGTGTATGGGCCTTTCCATCTATGAGCTAGGTCAGCATTGAAGTTCCTTGCCTTGTTTGAAAGAGTGTGGTTCCGGATCAACACAAGGTCACCCAGTTGGTAGGAGGTGGTGGTGACAGCATCTGGGTCAGGTCTCAGATTGTGAGTCTGGTTGGCAGCTCCTTGGTGTCCAGCCAAGTCATCATCATAAGAGAGAAACATGATGTGTTCCTGGAGGGCAGGTGGCACAACCATATGCCAGCAAGGGTCATGTGGCTGTACATTTTTCTTCACTAGTTGATTGTGGACACGGTAGCTTGTCAGAAAGAATTGATCAGTGTCAGTCTTCTCATTGGCCAGTCTGGCTTGAAGGTCTGTCCATTGTTGGATTGAGTGTGCTAGGTGTCGGTCAGCTGCCTGAGCATGTGAGAGTTCTTTAAGAAGTTGGTTTCTTGATTCAATCTGGTTCAATGTGGGTGGCTCTACTAAGTTAGGTTGGTCTTCAGGAGGCATCCCTTTCTTGGATTCATAACACTTGTCTCCTATGTTATGAATTTGGGAGTAGCCCAAATTTTTTTTGTTAGATTACCTTGAATAACTTACTTGTTTGGTATCATTTTAAACGTTATTAAATTCTAAAGATATTTTTTTATGTAAAGTTTTCTGAATTAGGACATTTTAAGCTAGTTATTGGAGAGTTTAGATTTGAATTATTCGTTTTCAATAAAAGTAATTGAATCGATTGGGTTTTCATGTTGGAATTGGTAGTACAGTAGAGCATTGTTTTGAGATTCAATATCGAGCAGGATTTAGTCCCACGCTAGTCCAGTAAAAGGAGATAGAGCTAGTTTCTCATTCTTTTGCTCTATCTTACACTCTCTTTACCTGTTCATTTTTCATTTGCGGAATAGGCGTTCTGCGCAAGCCTGCAGGCAAATCTAGAGTTTTGATTCGATGAAAGTTACGTAGTTTTGTAATCCCCATTTTATTTCTGAACATCGATTCCCACCAAGAGCAAACTCGGTTTGTAGGCAAGCGACCGGCTCACTTCTCAACGAAATTGCATGGAGCAAACACCACGCTGGTTAAGACGAGCTTGTAGTCATTTTTTTGAGGTTATGGTGACCTGATTGTTTTGTTTTAGGCCCTTGTGCTGGGCAAAGTTTATAATATCAATTTTATTTTAATTATGTGATTTAAATGTTAATTATTAGGAAACCGCCACTCACCTCATGTTTAGTTTGAATTAGTTTGTTTGATTTGAAGATAATTTGTGATGTACTTCGCCGCTTTATAAGGTAACAACAATATTTTTTTTTAATATGAAATACTTTGTGAATTTATATTTCTAGCTTAATTGTTCTCATGTACGTAATTGAAGTAAGCAATTGTTTGTCAGAATTTATAGGCTATGGATAAGAGTTTGAGAGGTTTAGTATAAAAAAGGAAGATATTAAATATTCAATTTAAATTAGTAGTAAAAGTTAGCATACCGATATTAGTGTGATAAAAAGATTATGAATTTGATGATGTAACTAAGAAACTCAACTTCCTTATTGCTATGGATTAATGTGAACTATTTTGAATTCTGCGATGCTGTGATACTTATGAAGTAAAGGTTAGGTTTGTTTAATTGTTTGAATTTTAGTAATGTAGATGTGTAATTAAGCGACATAAATGTTTGGGATTTGTGGTCGTGAAAGTAAATTGGAAATAGTAGTGTTCATCTCAAGTTAAGGGTTTATTTCATTATCAAAATAGGAAGTTACAAAATTTGAAATTTCAGCGGTTCCCGAGTTGGGTCGTTCCCGGATCGGGGATCGCAGAGTCGTTCCCGAGTAGAGTCGTTCCCGAGTTGGAGTCATTCCCGAATTGCAGAGTGTTGCCGAGTCGCAGCATTCCTGAATTGGAGTCTTCCTGAATAGTCAAGACTTCGAAACTTCGAGGGCTTGAGTATTCCAGCATTGGAGAGTACGAGAATTCCAGACCAAGGCTGTATTAGATCAACATGAACTCTATACCTTGGAAGTAGTAAGGATTATCGAACGAGGTAACAAATTTATTATATTTTTTGCTTCGATCAAAGTGAGTGCAACGAATTGTGGGGAACTATTAATTCAATGGGATAACGAAAACGACGATATAATTTTGTTAATTAAAGTAATCTTCGAAATGCGCATAATTTTAAAGACTTTAAATAATTATAAGTTTAGGCTGTATTTTTGGTTGTTTCCGTCATTCTAAATTTATTCTAAATAAAAAACAAATTGATGGGACACCTACCATGTTACTGGTGGGGTTTCGTGACAGTGCCTCTAACAGTTGGTTGCTGGTTGCCTCAAAGGTAGTGGTCACTGCATTGGTTGCTGGTGGATGTTCTGCTGGTGGATCAGGTGGTGGTTCTGCTGGTGAAGCAGGAGTAGGCCTCACAGGAAGTGTGGGTGGCAGCATGGGCAACTGCACAACTGGGGCCTTGAAGAGAGCTGGTTCAGTTGCTGGAGTGATGGCTGTGTGATCACTAGCTGAACTGAGTTGAGTAGCCTTGGGCTCTTCTTGGCTGTTGGCAGTAGTGGCTGGGCTGGTGGCTGGTGAGACTTCTGTGGAGGCTACACTTAGGGTGGAGAGGATTATTGGTGAACAGGTGGGTGGCAAATGTGTTGGCTTCATAGTGACATCTGGTGGTGTGGTAGAAGTTGGTTTCAGTTCTGGTGGGGCTCCTGTGTCTTTGGCTGGAAAGTTGGAGCCTAATTCTCTCCAGTTGTGTCGTTTCCCTGCCTCCTTGACTTCAGTACCGGACAATCTCGGTGGAAGTGATACTCTGGGCAGAAATGACACTTTGGAGCTGATAGTGTGTGTTTGGCTGGTGGTGCAGGTGGAGCAAGTGGCTTTGCCTTAGGTCGTTGACTCAGATCATTCTCAAACTCATTTGCTAATGAGATCAAGTCTTCAAGATCTCTTGGTCGAGCAGCTCGAACCAGCATCCTGAGTTCAAGTGTCAGCTGATTGATTAGCAGAGAGATGATCTCTTCTTCTGCTAGGGCTGACCCAAGTCGTTTCTGAAGTTGAGTCTTTTGGCGGAGGAATTTTTCAACTGGTTGGTTATTCTTTTGATTGGTTCCATAGAACTCCTTATGTGCCTCCGCTATTCTCTGATTTCCTGAAAATTTGGATTGGAGGCGGGCCTGGAGCTGCTTCCAATCAGTAATGAATTCTCCATACTCGTGCCACCAATTAGCAGCATCATCATGTAGCTGTGCACGTATGAAGTGAAGCCAGGAATATGTGGGTACTTGGTGGTTCTGTAGGATAACTACACATTTTTCTATGAATGTGGCTGGATCCTCATGGAGCCGTCCATGGAACTCGGGAAGTAGAGCAGCCAGGTTGAGTGATGAATTGCTCATGGGCGACAGGTAGGTTGGTGCTTGTGCCATATAGCGTGTGTGCTGTACTTCTGCTGTAGTAGTGGAGGCCAGGTTTTGGGCCATGGAGATGGCAGAGACTGGGTCTGCCATTGTACTGATTGTGCCAGGAACTGGGGTTGGACAAGTAGCATGGACCTGTGCTTGGACCTGTGCTGTCAGGGGACCAGCTGGATCAGTGATGGTTGTTGAGCTTCCTGCTGCAACTTGGTCAGGGAGCGGTCTAGTAGTGTCTGTCTCATTCCTAGTCACAACCATGTTTGTGTCTTGGGCGCCACTGGGGTCTACTGTCCCCAGAACAGTGATGAAGTGAGCTGCTGCAGTGGACAATTGGGTCACTACACATCCATGTAGTAACAGCCCCACATTGGGCGCCAAAATTGATATCGCCTCGGCTGCTAGATAGAGCTAGGGTGTCCTTGCAAGCAGCTTAGTGTCGGTTCCTCTGGTCGGCTGACCGCGGCATCCAGAATGTTTGATCTTTGTTAGTGGGGAATGCAAGACCCCGCTTAAGCTTGAGTATATCAGAGCCCCAGTTAGGTCTGCTGTTGGAAGCAAGACCCCACTTAAGCTCTGGATATATCAAGCCCTGGTTAGGTGCTTGCTGTAGGGTGGGAAAAGAATACAAGTCTGGTTTGTATTCACAAAATTAGGTTCTCAGAAGCACATCTAGCACCTTGAGAAACCCTGAGCAGTAAGCTCTAAATATTGAAAGTGAAATTGATTCCATCCAACTTGATGTGGTAATTCAATGATTCAGTAATTTGATAAACAGATGATCCACACACTATAAGAGTAAGTGACCAGCTTATATAGCTAGTCACTTCAGAAAACATGTGTGAGAGATTATGCTTGAGTTGTAGTGAAAAAGAATGATGATACTTGGCGTTATCTAGCAGCTGGTTGGTTAAACATAGTACTGTGGCCAGATGTGGCCAAACACAGTACTGTGACTAGAATAAGGTGAAAAGTGAAAATGGGGCTGGTGTCACTGTGAGATCTGTAAGCAATGAAAAACTAGATGTCTGTGGAGAAATTACTTTGCCAGTAGTAGTGCCAGGAAAATCAGGTACCTATAATGTCACATTTCTAGTGCTTAATATTGATAATTGTAATACATTGCTAGGACTCACTACATGTCTAGAATTGAATCTTATAAAAAGGGTGAACAATGTTACTGTTAACGAACATATAAAGTTTATAGACAAGTATGACTCTGTGTTTGATGGGTTAGGTTGTTTGAAAACAACTTGTAATTTGACTCTTAAAGACAATGTGCAACCTGTTATTGAACCAGCCAGGAGAATACCATTCAAGTTACATGGATGCCTTCTCAAACATTATGATTGGTCGACTCTGTTTGCTCACAGACTGAACATTTCAATTGAACTCACGAACATGTTTGGTGACGCATATGTTTGATGTTTGCCCATTTTTTGTATTAGCCAACATGTTCGGTTGGTGGAGATGCAGCTTAAGATGGTTTTTTATAAGAAGGATAAAGAGCAGCTATTATAGTCACAAAATTCACAGCTGAAAAGTTAATCACCTATGTGAGTTTTCAGATGAGTTTTTAAATGGATAAGTTGAGCACTTTTATTATCACAAAATTCACAGCTGAAAAGTTAATCACCTATGTGAGTTTTCAGATGAGTTTTTAAATGGATAAGTTGAGCACTTTTATAATCACAAAATTCACAGCTGAAAAGTTAATCACCTATGTGAGTTTTCAGATGAGTTTTTAAATGGATAAGTTGAGCACTTTTATAATCACAAAATTCACAGTTGAAAAGTTTATCACCTATGTGAGTTCTTAGATGAATTTTTAAACTGCTAAGTCAAGAGCTTTTATAATCACAAGATTTACAGCTAAAATGTTTATCACCTGTGTGAGATCTAACATGTCTTTCCTAATTAGATGATTGACAGCATTTATAATCACAAAATTCACAGCTGAATGGTTTATCACCTGTGTGAGTCCTCAGATGTATTTTTAAATCACAAAGTCGAGAGCTCTTATAATCACAAAATTCACAGCTGAAAGGTTTATCACCAGTGTGAGTTCTTAGATGAGATTTTAAATTGCTAAGTTGAGTGCTTTTATAATCACAAAACCCACAGCTGAATGGTTTATCACCTGTGTGAGATCTAACATGTCTATTCAAATGAGATGAATAACAGCATTTATAATCACAAAATTCACAGCTGAAAGGTTTATCACCAGTGTGAGTTCTTAGATGAAATTTTAAATGGCTAAGTTGAGTGCTTCTATAATCACAAAGTTCACAGCTGAATGGTTTATCACCTGTGTGAATTCTGAGATGAGATTTTAAATGGCTAAGTCGAGAGCTTTTATAATCACAAAATTCACAGCTGAATTGATTGCTAGCTTTATGCTTCTTTGAGTGGATTTGTAAACCTTTCTTATCCAAGCACACATAGTCACATAATTTACAGGCATAATGTATTTCCTCTGAATGTATTTTTCTTATATGTTGCATTAAATTACTCAATCTAGGAGTTTTATAACTACAACGAGCACAGCTATAAGATTGTAGATTTTGATGAGTCAGCAAATCATTTCCAGAATCCACCTGTCCAAAAGTTCCTGCAATGACATCTCCGTCTATGCAAATAGGGGTTGAACACTCTCTGCTGTCCGCTGATTGCAATTCTGCCTCTTCTGAACACCCTCCAGTCAGATGGACATCTGAAAATACCAATATTATACTATAACTCGCGCTTCGCGTTCGGCAGGGGGTTGCACCCCCTGCACCCCTGCCATAGGGTCTGTGATGTACGTTCCGGTAGAGTATATTAATCATATTAATAATAATAACTCATCATTCTCTGTAACTTCTTCTACTTCTTTTCCTTTTTTCATTCGTCCTCTTTCAAGTCATTTTTATTCTTCTTTTTTTGTCTCATTTGTCCTATTCCTTCTTATTCTCCTTTCTCTTCTCCTCCTACTTCTTCATCTTTTTCACTTCTTTTCCTTATACTTCTTAATTTTCCTTCTACTTCTTAATTTCGTCATCTTCATCTTCTTCTTGTTTTGTTCTTCAACTCCTTCCTCTTTATTTTCTCCTCCTTTTCCTTCTTCTTGTTCTTGATCATCTCATTCCTCTTAATTTTCTTCTTCTCTTCCTTCTTCTTCTTCTTCATCTCCTTCTTCTTCTTCTTCTTCTTCTTCTTCTTCTTCTTCTCCTTCTTCTTCTTCTTCATGCACACCCTGCACCCTGTCGCTGAGTCTGTGATGCACATGACGGTAATGAAACGCTGGACATTTCTGCAGATTTCTTTGAATAATTTTCAATCACATTTGTTCGAATTTCATAATATCTCCAGTTTTGAAAGTGGTTGTTTTTTTCAATTGCCACTCAGAATAGTTGAGCTTTCCGATGTCAAATCTGCACTTTATATCAGCTGGCAATTATCATGGAAATCTTTAATGTCAATCAGTCAGTGGTGTTTGCAGTTGTAGAGTATATTAATTAATAATGTAGGAATAATAATTCAATGTCTATCATCTATCAAAAAGTCCTAATTTTCCATGTACAACTAAACGCAACATTATCGAAATCAATTTCTTCAAGATTTCCAACTTTAGACACTCCTAACTCTTGAGGGGGTGATTTTTCCGAAAAACTCTCAAGAACACTTTTGATTTATTTTTTCATAGTCAATCAACTTTTATAGATAAAATCCTCAAAAATTCAATATTTGAAAAGACCAAATTTTAAAACATCCCTCAAAAACTACCCTTATTCGAAATTTGAAAATTTCTTTGATTTTCTGTTCAAACCTCGGCTTCAATATCAGCATCCTATAAGGAAAAGTTCATATTTCACATAAACAAAAAAGTCAAAAAAATTTCTAAATTGCATTTTTCTAATATGCATTTATTTGGGCACCCCTAACTCCGAAGGGGATGGTTATTTCGAAAAATGTTCACAAATAATTTCACCTTATTTTCATTGCTCTATCATTCCCCACCAATAAAATCTACAGAAAACAAATATATGAAAATGTCAATTTTTTTCAACCCCTATACAAACTACCCCTTATGATTGAAAATCCGTTTCCATTAATTTTCAGCATAAGCCTATTTCTATTATCAACTTCCTTTGATAAAAAATCAATATTATCAATCAACAAAAAAGTTCAAAATCCAATTTCCTCCATTTGCTCTCCCAAAATCAGTAAAATGGCGTTTTTCGCCCCCTTTTCCAAGAGGGATGATATTTTCAAAATTTTTTAAATCGGGGCACCTACAGTTTTTTATGCTCTATTTAATGGAAAAAAGAAATTTTCAAATATCTTGATATTTAGATTTACCCCCCTAATTCATCCACCTCCTAGCAACCCCCTTAATCAAAATTTGGGGCATTATCCAATTTCATCTTTTTTAAAATACACTTACCTCCCATTATCAACCATGAAAACTGGAATTTTTCCCTAAAACAACTTTTTTGAAAATAAATTTTGAGCAATTTTCCCCCAACCCTAAACGGCTGGACCAAAAACATTCCGTCACACACCATTGTGCTCAGCTTAACAAGCACTACAAAATCAAAAAAAGAATTTTCAAAATATCTCAATATTTAGAATTTCCAATTTTTTGACCCCCCCTCCAAAACGCCCCCCATTGGGTTTTTCGAAATTTTTTCTTATGTTCAACCCCCTCTAAAATAGCATTAATTTTCATTGAAAACCACCAAAAACAAAATAAAAAGTCCCAAAAATCAAGGGTAAATTGGGCCCCCCCTAAAAAAATAGGGGCCCCTTTTCATCAATGTTGAGATTATTCCCAAGTCGAATCTCACTCAAAAAGAGTTTCCAATAGAAAACCCCCCAAAAATCAACCTGCATCATAAAAATCTTTAATGTCAATCAGTCAGTGGTATTTGCAGTTGTAGAGTATATTAATAATGTAGGAATAATTCAATGTCTATCATCAATCAAGAAGTCCTAATTTTCCATGTACAACGAAACGCAACATTATCAAAATCAATTTCTTCAAGATTTCCAACTTTAGACACTCCTCACTCTTAAGGGGGTGATTTTTCCGAAAAACTCTCAAGAACACTTTTGATTTATTATGTCATTGTTAATCAACTTCCATAGATAAAATTCTCAAACAGTTAATATTTGAAAAGACCAAATTTTAAAACATCCCTCTAAAACCACCCTCATTCGAAATTTGAAAATTTCTTTGATTTTCTGTTCAAGCCTCGGTTTCAATATCAGCCTCCCATCAGAGAAAGTTCATATTTCTCATAAACAAAAAAGTCAAAAATTTTCTAAATTGCATTTTTCTAATATGCATTTATTTGGGCACCCCTAACATCGAAGGGGATGATTTTATCAAAAAATCTTGAAGAACACTATCATATTATTTTGTTATTGTTAATCAACTCCTATAGATGAAAGTTTTGAAAATTCAATAATTAAAAAGACCAAATTTAAAAACATCCCTCAAAAACCACCCTTATGAAAAAATCATGAATTCCCCTCGTTTTCTGTTTGAACCTCAGTTTTAATACCAGCATTCTGTCAGGAAAGGTTCAAATTTCTCATAAACAAGGAAGTCAAAAATGTTAAAAATTGCATTTTTCTAACATGCGTTTATTTGGGCACCCCTAACTTCGAAGGGGATGGTTTTTTCAAAAAATCATGATGAACACTTTTGAGTTATTTTTTTGTTGTTAATCAACTCCTATAGATAAAATTTTCAAAAATCGAATATTTGATAAGACCAAATTATGAAACATCCCTCAAAAACCACCCTCATTCGAAAATTATGAATTTCTTTGGTTTTTTGTTCAAACCTCGGCTTTGATAACAGCATCCCATCAACAAAGGCTGAAATTTCTCATAAACAGAAAAGTCAAAAAATTTTTAAATTGCATTTTTCTAATATGCATTTATTTGTGCACCCCTAACTCCAAAGGGGATGATTATTTCGGAAAATATTCACGAATACTTTCTTCCTTATTTCCATTGCTCTATCATTCCCCATCAATAAAATCGACAGAAAACAAATATTTGAAAATCTCAATTTTTTTCAACCCCTATACAAACTACCCCTTGTGGTTTAGAACCCGTTCCCATGATTTTTCATCATGAGCCTATTTCTATCATCAACTTTCTTTGATAAAAGATTAATATTAACAATCAACAAAAAAGTTCAAAATCCAATATCCTCCATTTGCCCCCCCAAAATCAGTAAAATGGCGTTTTTCACCCCCTATTCCAAGAGGGATGATATTTTCAGAATTTTTCAAATCGGGGCACCTGAAGTTTTTTATGCTCTATTTAATGGGAAAAAGAATTTTTCAAATATCTTGATATTTAGATTTACCCCCCTAATTCATCCCCCCCTAGCAACCCCCTTAATCAAAATTTGGGGCATTATTCAATCTCATCTTTTTTAAAATACACTTACCTCCCATTATCAACCATAAAAACTAGAATTTTTCCCTAAAACAACTTTTTTGAAAAAAAAATTTGAGCAATTTTCCCCCAACCCCCACCCCTAAACGGCTCGACCAAAAAAATTCCGCCACACGCCATTGTGCTCAGCTCAAAAAGCACTACAAAATCAAAAAAAGAATTTTTGAAATATCTCAATATTTAGAAATTTCACTTTTTTCACCCCCCCTCCAAAACGCCCCCAATTGAGTTTTTCGAAAATTTTTCCAGGGTTCAACCCCCTCTCAAATCATATTAACTTTCATCGAAACCCATCAAAAACGAAATAAAAAGTCCCAAAAATCAAGGGTAAATTGGGCCCCCCCCCTAAAAAAATAGGGGCCCCTTTTCAACAATGTTGAGATTATTCCCAAGTCGAATCTCACTCAAAAAGAGTTTCCAATAGAAAACCCCCCAAAAATCAACCTGCATCATAAAAATCTTTAATGTCAATGAGTCAGTGACTTTTGCAGTTGTAGAGTATATTAATAGTTATTTATGTATTAAGAGTGTGAAGCGTGACTTTATCACTCAAGCCAAAACATTCACTGTGCAATGCATAGTGGAGTGCAGTAATTTTGCAAGAGCAATAAAGAAGCTTCACGTGCGAATTACAAACAATATTAATCAATAATAAGACAAAATTGTCACAACCACATTTATTAAAACTTCGAGAAACTAGTTTCGGTTGTTACACCATTATCAATCTCAATCAAACTGTTCAATTGAGATTTATAATGGTGTAACAACCGAAACTAGTATCTCAAAGTTTTAATAAATGTGGTTGTGACAATTTCGTCTTATTATTAATTATGGATACCTTCCACAATATCACCTTCGCCATTACTAAGAAAGACAAACAATATTTTTCCTACAACTGAAGTTCTGGATTCCAACACAATAAATAAAACTTGTAGTTTGCAACATCAAAGACCATGCGCGGCTTTGGTTAGCATGTGCCATTTTTGAGGTTATGAGAATTTCATGGATTCCATGATCCACTAATGAGAAGACATCAAAATCAAAACAGAGGCATAAAGAAAACAGCTGGTGAGCATAATAGTATATTACATTACAAGTGTGGGAAATGGTGTTTAACATATGAGTATGATAAACATCTTCCCAGATGAGTTACGTATGATATGTTTTGTCATAAAATAGCAGATAAGTTGAAATAAGAAACTATAAATCATGTTTTACAAGCATAACCTCAACACACCAAATCACAGCAACTCAAGGTGAAATGGGCAATAATGGTTCTAGATCAGCTGATCTAGCTTTTGACAAAATGGTTTTTCAGTGAAATGGTTGCCAGTAGCCACCCATAAGCATGCGGGAATAATCATTTGATGATTTTTACTAGACAGTGTATGGTAATAATCATCAAATGACATCAGCTGTTTTTGATTTCTGTAAACAGCTGTTTACCACATTGATTCCTTGACTGGTAAACTGTCCATAACCTACAAGTATGATGAAAAATCCATTACCGCACTGAAAAAGGATGCGGTAATGAAAATCAGCTGTTCTTTCTGTAAACAAATGTTTACCGGCTTGATTCAATGCTCGGTAAAGTGGTGAATATGTACAAGTATGACGAAAAGTACTTGATGTCTTCCGGAGCAGTAAAGAGGTATTTTACAATTAGTTTTCAGTACATAAAGAACTACTTTACAAGCAGTTGTAGGAAAAAGGCTTTATCAGATTATATTTCTTTTCTGTTGGATTATCTAACTGATAATTCATAGAAATGACTAATAGCATGTGAATGTCTCACCGAGCACTTCTTCTTTGATGCAGCCTGAGGTGGAACCTAAGCCTGGAGATTCTTCTTGACAAACACCAATCTTTGACCATGAATTGCACAGTGGCGCTGATTCTTGGATACCACATTCCTGCTTGACTGCAGCCATCTGCAATAATAATTATTATTATGATGGAAACTGTAGTGAGCTATCATATGTAAAAAACTTTGTGCATAAAAGAACCAAGCAACAGGAAGTCTGAACTGATAAATAAATAAATAAATTTATTTGTTCAGCAAATGCATACAAATAGAGTTGAGCTGCAAACGTAACAAATAACAATAGTTGTATCATGATCCTGCAATATAAAATATTATAGTATGGCATTTATTAATAGTTATGATATATTTACATTATAAAGAGATAAGTGTGACACATAAATAAATACATATCCATTCCAATAGTTAGAAAATACTACCCTAGATCCATTATCATTTTTCTAATTTCAAGGGATTTCACAACATATTGGAATACTCTGTTGATTTTGCCCTCATTTAGATTAGACAACAGAATCATCAGCCTGTCCTCTTCGTTTATTATGTTGTAACAGAATTCATTCAATAATTGTATTCGCCAGTCTCTATACATTGGACAGCACAACATAAAGTGACCCAATGTTTCTTCTTCTCCAAAATTACAAATGGGGCAATTCTTTGAAGGGTCCATCCATAACTTAGTCTCTCTGTCCTTGAACAAATAGAGTGCCTTATCTGATGCTAGTCGTAGTTGAGTCAATATTCTAGTTTTTGCAAAAGGCATTCTAGTATTCAGCTGCTCACCAAGGGTGAATTTTGGGTTTATTTTTCTGTATAAAGGACAGGTTGTCGACTCTAAGGCTGATCTTTCGACAGAAAAATTTAATATATCCCTATTTCTCACTAAAATGTCAGGCAAGTAAGCGTCAAGCACTCTCAATAGCATTCTCTCATCATTAAAGTCTACCTGAAAACCAGACAAATGAAGTTGTTCTCGAACTAGAACTAACCAGTTACGCGGCCCTCCAACACCACCACCATCTGCTGTCGCTAAAATGGCTAATCTCTTAAAACAAATGTATGGGTATCTATGGTTGGGCATATTCAACAATCTGATTAGAAAGCCTAAACTTCTTTTTAATACATTATTGGTTAGCTTTGTTCTATTTGTTTCTAAGCGAACTGCCCATCCCAGTGTACATTGTCTTAAAACATTTTTTTTTCAAAAAATGTAATTGAACTTTCTCTAATATCTCCAAATTCTGAAACCCCCATATATCAGAACCATACAACAGAGCAGGTAGGATTACAGAGTCATAGAGCTTCATTTTGCCTTCCCACACGTTTGATTTAGCTTTTCTGAGAATACTCATCACTGGTTCACCTAACCATTTTACTCTCAACGTGAGTGATTGGCTGTGTTGTCGAAATTTCCCATCTGAACTGAAAATCACCCCTAAATATTTATATTTATTGACAACTTCAATTTTACTTCCGTTATACCAGAAAGATACATTTCTCCTTAAGCCTCGCTTATGAAAAGGTACTATTTTTGTCTTGTCTATGTTGACAGTCAGCTTTTTATTTTCACAAAATTCTGCTAAACATTTGATTTTATTTCTCAAGTCAGATTCACAATCTGCCATAATAACAACATCATCTGCAAAAAGCAGCATAAGAATGTCCTTGCCCTCGCCCATATTGACTCTGCTAAAGCCTTTATCTCTAAAGAATGTATCAATATCATGCAAATACAAAGAGAAGAGAATTGGACTAGCAGAGTCCCCCTGCAAAATACCCCTTGTAACTGGTATTGGAACATATTCCCCATTTTCTTTACCGTTATCGACAATAATAGTGGCCACGTCTGAACTGATAAAATCGACCTTAAGGTTCATGGTGGGCACTCAATTCTGCATTTAAAATTTTTTGTTCAATTTTTTTGTGATTCAGACAAGCATCCTACAACCAAACTCGCTTTATCATCAATTAGTTTCTGTTTTTTCCACAAGATGGCTGCACCAACTCCATTTAGCCCAAATTGTCTCTTCGTTCCTTTATGCATTAAGCCAGCCAACTGTTGCTTCTGAAGACTAATAAGTTTTCTGATTAATTCTAGAAACTAAACTGTGTTGTTCATGACAATAATTGAATGAGCGAAGTGAGTCCTTCCTTTTGACTTGAGGCGTTGTGTGTTTGTTTGTATGTTCCACGATAACTTTCAAACACCTTTATCAATCAACTTCACATTTGAAACACAGAACCTTGGTATCTTTAGACTGGTCAAGTTTGTTGGTCAATGAAATTAACCGACTCCTTCATCCTTTTTGAGGTGAATCAGGTTCTCAGCCCTTCATTAATATCTATATATATAAAAGCCAATGTGTGTATGTATGTTTGTATGTATGTATGTATGTATGTATGTTCCCAGTAAACTCCGAAACCGCTAAACCGATTTGAATGAAATTTTCAGGGACGATGTAGAATAGTCCTGAGATGGTTCCTGTGAAGTTAGGGAGTTCATGATGCCCCCCATTTTTTTCTGGGGGGCAAAACGTAGGCTACTGTACCTCTTAATATTTATGTGTCCTAATTGAACTCAGAATCCGCTGAACCGATTTCAATGAAATTTTCAGTGACGATGTAGAATAGTTCTGAGATGGTTCCTGTGAAGTTTGGGAGTTCAAAGCCCCCCCCATTTTTTTTCTCCGGGGGTTAGGGGGGGCATAGTTATACTTGTGTCCTAACCGCTGAAGCGATTTCGATAAAATTTTCTGGCACAATGTAGAATAGTCCCAAGATAGTTTCTGTAAAGTTTGGCAGTTCAAAGCCCCCCATTTTTAACTCCGGGGGGGAGGGGGGCATACTTATACTTTGATATTTTGTGTCCTAACCGCTGAAGCGATTTCGATAAAATTTTCTGGCACAATGTAGAATAGTCCCAAGATAGTTTCTGTAAAGTTTGGCAGTTCAAAGCCCCCCATTTTTTTCTCCGGGGGGGAGGGGGGCATACTTATACTTTGATATTTTGTGTCCTAACCGCTGAAGTGATTTTGATAAAATTTTCTGGCACAATGTAGAATAGTCCCAAGATAGTTTCTGTAAAGTTTGGCAGTTCAAAGCCTCCCATTTTTAACTCCGGGGGGGAAGGGGGCATACTTATACTTTGATATTTTGGTTGGGAGTCATACTTTTTTTAATAATTTTTTTTACTATTCAGTAGATCTTTTTAAGATGAACTAAAATATTGATTTTACATTTTTAAAACTTCAAGCTTAACTTGAACTCATAAATGAAAATTAAATTTTCAACCAGGATTGTTTTCAAGTAATGTTTTTCGATTTTACAGGTACCTGGAAATTTAATCAAAATCTATTCAGTGGTTTCTCAGTCACCATACTGTTTTCTCAGCATTACCTGAAGTTTTGGGCGTTTGCCCACAGATGGTACCACCTGTACATTTCACTTTAAAGTGGTCAAGTCTTGAATAGCACCCACAAACCTCTCGCTAGGAAAATGTGAGTGATAGGGTATATAAATGGGTTCTTTTAGTTTACAAACATTGTCTGCTCCAAATCGCCATGACGCATACTTATACTTTGATATTTTGTGTCCTAACCGCTGAAGCGATTACGATGAAAATATATTGTTACAAAATATGTACAAAAAGTAGGTGTGTTTTTATTTGGGCATAGCCCGTCTACCTGCCCCACGCATTCCTCATTATCACAGCCCACTATGCCCCCTCTCATTGCTGCCACTGGCGTAGCAATGCACGCCGGGTACCGCTAGTATCTATATATTACTATATTCAAGAAAATAGTTGTTTTCACCATATGGAATTCGCAATAGATTTCAAAATATATTTTCAGCTGTCATCAGCTGTAGGTGAATAAATGCGAACAGGCTTTTTAAAGGATCTCTATAAGCTGATATACTAATTTCATTGCCCTGATATACAGATATATAAAAAGCTGTTTTTCATGTGGTAAATATATCTACTCTATAGATTGATACACTAATTCCATTGCCCTGATATATAGGTATATGATACGGTAGGTCTTTTTTGTGGAAAATAAATGTGTGTATCAGAGCAACAATGAAATTGAACTTCAAGTGATAGAACTCTTGTGAATTTTATCTAAATCATTATTTTCAAAACAGCCGTTTTTCATTACCACCATCCCCTATGATAAGCTTACCAAATGAATTTCTCTTTCCAAAATTAGTTGTTTGCAAGTGAGTTCTCCAGCCGGTTGGGCTCACTAGTAATAATACCTTCAAATACTACTTAAACCATTGCGTAGAGCTAGAGGTTTAATTAATAATAAAAATAGGGAAGTGATAGCCACGAGCCGTAGCAGGTATCTGTTCAATCAGATAGATAAGCTGCGTTCTCGTAGGTCCTGTTTGTAACGGTGACCGATTGGATTGGCAAAAAAGACACTGTTCTCTGCTGTAAAATCACTTGTGGGTGGTTTGGAAGTCACCTAAAACTGTAGGTCCAACTCATCAATCACCATCATCCAACTCATTACCCACACACAGGCCTCAGACCCATGTGGGCTTCATCCAGACCTAAGTATGGATGGTAGAATATTCCATGATTATGCATTATACTATCTTACTCGAAACCATTGGACCTAGCAGAAAGAAAACAGACCGTGCAGCTATCATGCTAATTTTGCTGAAACACAGATTTGTATTAAAATACTCAATTGACAATGGGAAGCGAACCTGATGACTAATTCACTCAATGAATCAACATAAAAGCATTGGACCACTTTTTCACTCTTTTTTCCACCCGGCCCCACGCCCTCCAATATTTCAGTTTTATGGGAGGAATAGTTGTAAATTGTAATACAAGGGCCCAACTTTTCACCATCTAATATCATGATGAACTGAAACATTTTAGAGAAGTTAATTTTTAATCAATTGAAAAGTTTAATGGAAGTTCTCTTTTGATGTGGTTTAGGTTTAGGTGGGTGCCAACCAATTTAGTTTTTTTTTCTTGAGGATGAAGCCCACATAGGTCTGCGACCTGTGCGTGGGTAATGAGTTGGATGATGGTGATTGGACCTACAGTTTTAGGTGGGTTCCAAACCACCCACAAGTGATTTTAAAGCAGAGAACAGTGTATTTTTTGCTGGCTAATCTAATCGGTCACCGTTACAAACAGGACCTACGAGAATGCAGCTTATCTCTATCTGATTGAACAGATACCTGCTACGGCTCGTGGCTATCACTTCCCATGAATAGGAAAACACAAAATAAATATAGTTAGTGTGTCCATGGCCATTCACCTAAATTTTCTATTGATTTGTACAACCCATACATTACCTTTGAATCTCCGCCATTGAAGAACTCTGCCTTCACAGCCATTTCAAACTGGCTGTTATCTATATCCATTGGAGCATTCAAAAAGGCTTCAATCTCCTGCTTGATAGCATATTCACTTGTCTCCTGTTGAGAAATGGAATACAAATTAAATCAAACATGAATGCAAGATGTAATAAAATAAAGGTGAAAATTCAATGCTCTGCAAGTCAGGTGGATCTTTCTCCATTGGCGAAGTTAGGACTTGGAAGCTTGGCTGCCTCTCTATACATCCCTACTGCATTAGGCCAACATTATACAAGCAGCTATGATGCAACAGATATTATGTTGCATACACACCAAGCCTACCGGGCAATGGACTTCCCTGTGTGCAAGTTATACAAGCGTTATATCTGTCATGTCAGACCCTGTAAACTCAGCATCAGCATCGACAATGCGTCCAGACCGTTAAAAAAGGCAGCAAAAACACGGCAGAAATGACGCCATTGCTATTATATTGGCAGCTTTGACACAGCAGATCTGCAAAACCACCAGTGTTACCACCTTTAGTATAAGTTATTTATTTGAAGTTTGCATTCATTAATAAATACAGTGGAACCTTGATAAATCAAATCTCAAGGGGAATGGCAAAAATTCGATTTATCAAGGATATCGATTTATTGAGGTTTGATTTATCATGGTCCATCTTAAAATACTTCGATTTATAGAGGTTACTGTAATCAGTTACTGTATTCGTGCCACAGAATCTTATCCAATAAGCATGCAACTTCGATTTACTAAGGTTCTCTTATTACAACTTTGATTTATAAAGGTCCGAAAACTGCAAAACTTATAATAATAAAGTGTTTTCTGCCAAACCTTTGAATTAAAGAGGTTAGTATATAGCTCAATAGATCCAAAACCTTCAATTTATCAAGGTAATATCCATGAAATCTTCGATTTATAAAGGTAAAATAACATGGTGGTAGGATAGCAAGTTCTAGGGGAATTGGAAAAATTCGATTTATCAAGGATTTAGATTTATTGAGGTTTGATTAATCAAGGTTCAACTGTATTAAAAAAAAGCAGTCATTGAAAAACGGCGAGGTGGAACTACCTGTAAGGGTCTCCCCACCACGAAAAGCCATATGAATTTACATTTACTAATAAAACTTCAATTTAGTTTGTTTGTAAAGTTGTGGCAATAAAAGATAATAATAATTAATTATGGTGACAACAGTGCTCACCACACATTCCTCTGGCGTATTCACATGAGTTTGCTGGTTCATGTTGACAGCATAATTTTATTGTTGTGACCTTTGGGCACCCTTGGTACCAGTTGCGGCATCTTTTCTGCTCATATAACAGCTCCACCACCGAGCGTTTGCATCAACGACCCATGCGTTTTTTCTGCTCATATAACAGCTCCGTTTTTAATAATCAATGTCAGCATTTTATCTGTCATGACAAAGCAGCCCATATAACATGGGCCTTAGATAGCCAAAAATCTAACCTAAATATGAGGAGGCCCCCAAAAGTTCCCAAAAGTACTCTAACATTGATTGCTTGAGAAACTTCAAATAGTTATTTATGTATGAAGAGCATGAAGCACGACTTTATTGCTCAAGCCAAAACATTTACTGAATGATGCATAGTGGAGTGCAGTAATTTTGTGAGAGCAATAAAGAAGCTTCACACGTGAATTGCATACAATATTTTTCCTAAAACTGTTCTGTATTCCAACACAATAAAAGCTTGTAGTTTGTAACATCACAGACCATGCGCAGATTTGGTTAGCGATCGCCATTGTTGAGGTTATGTGAATTCCACAGATTCTGTGATCCACCAATGAGAAGGCATCAAAATCAAAACAGAAGCGTAAAGAGAACAGCTGGTGTGTGTAAAGTACTCTACCACTTGCGGAGCAGTAAAGAGGTATTTTACAATTAGTTTTCAGTATGTAAAGAACAACTTTACAAGCAGTTGTAGGAAAAGTACTTTACCACTTGCAGAGCAGTAAAGAGGTATTTTACAATTAGTTTTCAGTACATAAAGAACTACTTTATGACCAGTTGTAGGAAATAGTTATTAATAGTAACTTACCCCTGAGTCCATGGTTGATAATTTTTATACACTAGGCTATAATTATATGGAAGCCAAATACCTTCTGGATATCTATGAGTTGTCAATCAGGACCTGCAAAGTAACAGAAAATGCAAAAAATATAATGCTCATATCAAGCTCAATTATACAGACTATACACATTCTACATGCATTGCAACTTCAGTATGGTAACTAAATATTGACTATTGACTAATATATTGATTGGCGCTATTCCAATAATTGTCTTATACCATTATACAGTGTTTCGGAACTCTCGCAGTGCCTACTTCTAGGCAGTGTTTTCTGGACCACTAACAAAAGTAAATATCATAAAATTTTTCTAAAAACCACTGCACACCCTAACAAGTAGCATATCTCTGTTAATTGTTGGCCAATCTTGGAAAATGAGCTATCGTTGGATTTGCAATAAAAATATCTAAAAAACGTTATTCCAGTCAAATTTTGATATCATCAGCCATTATTAATTTAATCCTGTTCAAAAATTTAAAATGGCCGCCATTTTGTTTTATGATGTCGGAAAATTCTGATTGATTTTTCTAAGATTGCTTTAATTGTTATAAAGCTGTTTGCAAAATTTCAAAATTATGTGTTCAGAGGTGTTTGAATAAAAAAATAATGAGTGAAAAAACAATATGGCGGCTGTGTGAGTAACTAGGGATTTTAGAAAATTTTTATTACAATATTTACTTTTGTTAGTGGTCCAGAAACACTGCCTAGAAGTATTGGTAGAGAGTTCCGAAACACCCTGTATAGAAAGTGTGGTCAAGGCCTCCTCCAGCTGCTAACTAACAAAAAGAATGAATTTAGAGTTGGAACGAGTTCAGAAAAATAATTTTAATTCATTTGATAGTTATAATAAAATTAATGAGCTTATGAATGAATGGTAATTAAACGTTTCAAATTTTCAGACAATTTTTGTTTTTGAGACATCTACACACCCCAGGAAGTAAATTTTTTGGGGGTCCCAATTTTTTCACAAGAAAATTTAAATTTTGAAAATTTTTTTTAATAAAAAAAATCATAACTTGCAAACATATAAGCAGCTACATAAAACGATATAAATCAAGAGAATAGAATATTTCCAAAACACAACCACCCCCAAACACAGTGCCCGCTCCGCGCGCCTAACCTAACCTTCCCTAGGTGGCTTAAATTGATATTATAGCAATTGAATTAGCAATAAATAATATCCCAAGATATAAATAATTACGTATTCGAGAGTCGTCATCTTGTCAACAAATGGGATTGACATATTTTTCCTGTCCTTCAGAAGACTCAACAAGGCTAGATATGACAGATCCATACCTTCAGTACTTTTATCAAATTTTTCATCAATTTTTTGCCTGCACACTCAACACACACTAGTAAGTAATAGTACCCCGACAAACATTGAAGTATTAAAAGGTAGTTAGCTTATTTGTTGTTGTTTTATGCATGAAAGTACTTAAGGTATAAGCTGGTTCCGTCATATCTAGCCTTGTTAAGCCACCCAGGGAAGGTTTGGTTAGGCGTGCAAAGCACGCACTGTGTTTGAGGGCAACTTAGACCAAAAAATACTTATGGATAAATTGAAACAACTAAATATCCAGGGGAAAGCTTTGCAATGGATCAGGGATTATTTCACCAACAGACAACAATACGTTGAGATTGTTTATCAACATCAAACATCCATTACGAGTGTCAAATCAACCTTTAGAAAGATATATAAAGGCGTACCACAAGGATCAATTCTTGGCCCCTTATTCTTCCTCATCTTCATCAATGATTTTCCAGAAAAACTCGAAAAGAATAACAAATGTGTATTATTTGCGGATGACACCACAATCATAATTCCGACGGTGAGAGGATCAAGCAGGGAAGACAGTGTAAATTCAGCATTACAACGAGCCACATCAGTATGCAATAACCTTAAACTGACAATTAACAAGGAGAAAACTGTGAAAATGGTATTTACACCCAACCAAACCCAAGAAACTGATACAGAAAACGGCGTGGATACAATTGGCTGGACCAAGTTTCTTGGTGTGATAATTGACAAAAACCTAAACTGGATTGAACACACAAACCAATTATGCAAGAGATTGTCCTCGGCCCTGTATGTTATCAGAAGAATTACAGATGAGAAAGCGGCATTTGTCGCTTATCACGCCCTGTTTGCCTCCTTATTGCGTTACGGAATTGTAGCATGGGGATCAGCGCCAAAGAGCTGTATGGATAGAGTCCTACGCTGCCAGAAGAAAGCTTTAAGAGTAATTCTAAGACTGGATTTCAGGGAGCACTGTAAACCATTATTCATTCAAAACAGCATACTTACAGTGGTATCTATCTACATTCTAGAAGCAATAATCTTGACTGTGGGGCAAAGCCCCACACTCCGAGGTGATCAACATAATTGCAACACCAGAGGCCGCCTAAATATTGATCTTCCACAACATAGGCTCGAAAAATTCAAAAGTACGCCTATCTACGCAGGCTCGCATTTCTATAATATCCTCCCAGGAAATCTCAAGTCACTGACACATTCCTACCCACGCTTCCTAAAGGAACTGAAGCAGTACTTCACTGCCAGACCATACTACACTGTGACGGAGTTTATCGAGGAGCATACATTTCAGCACCGGAGGGAATAATTAAGGGAATCCTTAATTATTGAATTCACCTTCTGATATCATGACGATTCCCCGATCCATGGACCGTGGCGAAGACAACAGAAGTAAGAAGTAAGAAGTAAGGGCGGTAGTATTTAGGCAATGATATATTCACTTGATCTATGTCCTAATACTGAATCCTGAAAATTATTGTTTACCACGATATTTATCCCTATCACAAATAATGAAAATTCACAAATGCAACCCCTAATTTCGAAACATAAATGTTAATAATGCATTGAAAAGGACACAAGTTGATCCACACAGTGTCTCCAACCCAAACAAGCTTGATGTCCCTATTTTTAAGAGAAAAATTCCCTAGATTTCTGAAAAAATTCCCTAGATCTCTAAATCGGGGAAATTCATTAAAAATTAGGCTATAAAAACCATGGACTTAGAAAGAAAGAGGAGATTAGTTAGCTGAATTAAGTGCAGACCAGTCTTAACCTTCCATTTCTAGCGCTATTATTTGAAATCAGAGAATCATCAGTTGGTGTCACCAACCCAAACAAACTTACTTACTTTAGTATATGTACTGCCGAAGCAAGTACAAACTTGATTATCAAAATGACTCTCAAATATCACTAAGAATCTGGTATTGAAGCAAAAATATTACTTTTTATGATGTTTTAAGGAAACTTGAAATTTCCCTAAAAACCTTCCGAGACTCCCTAGATCCCTTGAAATTCCCTAGATCTAGGGAGAAATTCCCTAGGTTGGAGGCACTTCGAAGTATTTGATAAATATTACAAGACATTTGTAAAAAGCGCACTGTAGCGCGACTGTAGCGCATTCTAGCGGTGTAGTTTATCACGCCTAAAGGGTTGATTACATTGGGATAGTTACTCGCTAAGCGAGTAGCGAGTAGGACGTTACTGACCGATCGTGCTACAGCAGCTCAGCATACCAAGCCAAATTATATTTATAAAAATATTTCTAGAATCACCCTCATACTATGGAATTTCTAAGACAATAAATAATATCGCAACACAAAATTAAAAGATGAAGTTTACCAACAATTATTCAATAAAATTTCATCAAAACAATATACAATATATCTCATCTGAAGTGTTATGCTGGCAGCCTGCGTGATCAAGTATCGGCTTTGGCCACAATAGTATTGTATTTTGGTGTTGGCTACTCTGCCAGCGAGTACAAATGTGACCAAATTCAAAGTTGAGAGCCTGTCTACTTTGAATTTGGTCACATTTGTACTCTCTGGCAGAGTAGCCAACACCAAAATACAATATTATTGTGGCCAAAGCCGATACTTGATCACGCAGGCTGCCAGCATTTCACTTCAGATGAGATATATTGTATATTGTTTTGATGAAATTTTATTGAATAATCGTTGGTAAACTTCATATTTCAATTTTGTGTTGAAATATTATTTATTGTCTTAGAAATTCCATAGTATGGGGATGATTCTGGAAGATAAATTTTTAATATAATTCGGCTTGGTATGCCGAGTTGCTGTAGCACGGTCGGTCAGTAACGTCCTACTCGCTACTCGCTTAGCGAGTAACTATCCCAATGTAATCAACCCATAACCGAAAATATCGTGTATTTTTTTTTTCACACACTATCAAATGTTTACTTTTCGTTATAATAATTGATAACTAGAAACAGCTGTAATGGTGTCAAATAGGATTAATGAGTATAGTATGACTGTGGTAATGGTTTGTGACATGAACAATGGAAGGCATTGAGATATTGGCATGACGCGATTCGAGAAATCAGCCAATTACCAATCAGCATGAGTTTGCCATTAAATTTGAAATATTGGAATTGTTCAGACAAACCAGAATCTCAATTCAAATAGAGTATTAATTCATCTCCTTTTCACATTGAGAATGATTAACTGTTATGAAATCTTGTTTAAGATTCAATTAAATTAAGAGATAACTGTTTTGTTATTATTGGAATGTTTTGCTCACAAAAATCAAACCTTTGCTGCTTTGAATTCTGAGTAGAGTATCAGACTATACTTGTATACATCCAAGTTGTGTTTTAGTTATTGCGTGAGTCTCTTATGTATAAAAACCTAGCTCATGAACCACAACACTTACAGTCAACAATTTATTATTTTGAAATTTGTATTGCTCAATAGATTACTGTGCATAAAACTTACATTACAAAAATCAAGTGTTAGATTCTCAATTCTTGAGGTATGAGTTAAATATGAGAATCAATTTTCCCAAAAGTTCATCTGTTAATCAATATATTATATGGATCTTGAAACCCTATCAGAAGTTCCCTAGGCATATTCCTGATAACAATATTGTTGGTCGTTAATGAGGTCATCAAAATCTTCAATTGGGGTGGTGAGAGCATCAGAATCGACCGTCTCCTCCATTTTTGAGCTATTTAAAAAGTGCTTTTCATTTTTAGGATAGTGAGCAGTGAATTCGTTGGATCCTACTTCGAAGTACATAAAAACCGATAGTTCTGGATGCAGACTCCATAGTTCTTTAGTTCCTGACCGGTTAAGGGTTGATTACATTGGGATAGTTACTCGCTAAGCGAGTAGCGAGTAGGACGTTACTGACCGACCGTGCTACAGCAACTCGACATACCAAACCAAATTATATTAAAAAAATTATTTCCAGAATCACCCCCATACTATGGAATTTCTAAGATAATAAATAATATCGCAACACAAAATTAAAAGATAAAGTTTCCTAACAATTATTCAATAAAATTTCATCAAAACAATATACAATATATCTCATCTGAAGTGTTATGCTGGCAGCCTGCGTGATTAAGTATCGGCTTTGGCCACAATGATATTGTATTTTGGTGTTGGCTACTCTGCCAGAGAGTACAAATGTGACCAAATTCAAAGTAGACAGGCTCTCAACTTTGAATTTGGTCACATTTGTACTCGCTGGCAGAGTAGCCAACACCAAAATACAATACTATTGTGGCCAAAGCCGATACTTAATCACGCAGGCTGCCAGCATAACACTTCAGATGAGATATATTGTATATTGTTTTGATGAAATTCTATTGAATAATTGTTGGTAAACTTCATCTTTTAATTTTGTGTTGCAATATTATTTATTGTCTTAGAAATTCCATAGTATGGGGGTGATTCTAGAAATAATTTTTTCAATATAATTTGGCTTGGTATGCTGAGCTGCTGTAGCACGGTCGGTCAGTAACGTCCTACTCGCTACTCGCTTAGCGAGTAACTATCCCAATGTAATCAACCCATTAGACGTCAGAGCAATAGTTCCATGAAAGTACCATGAATACCTTCTATTCCTTAAACACGTAGCCTACCTCATAGTCTAGATACCTTGAAGAAAGTATATCATAAAGATCTCTGTTTGCAAGGTTCATTCTCTTTCTATTCCCACACTTATGGGTTGATTACATTGGGATAGTTACTCGCTAAGCGAGTAGCGAGTAGGACGTTACTAACCGACCGTGCTACAGCAGCTCAGCATACCAAGCCAAATTATATTAAAAAAATTATTTCTAGAATCACCCTCATACTATGGAATTTCTAAGACAATAAATAATACCGCAACACAAAATTAAAAGATGAAGTTTACCAACAATTATTCAATAAAATTTCATCAAAACAATGTACAATATATATCATTTGAAGTGTTATGCTGGCAGCCTGCGTGATTAAGTATCGGCTTTGGCCACAATAATATTGTATTTTGGTGTTGGCTACTCTGCCAGAGAGTACAAATGTGACCAAATTCAAAGTAGACTGGCTCTTAACTTTGAATTTGGTCACATTTGTACTCTCTGGCAGAGTAGCCTACACCAAAATACAATAATAATAATAATAATAATAATAATAATAATAATAATAATAATAATTTCTCTGGATGATGGAAAACATATCCAGAGGAGTTTATTAATATAAGCTCAAAACATTACAATAATATATTATTCAATAGAAAAAACTGATTGCTAATTTGATTCCTAAATGTAAAAAAATATGATACCCCACTATAAAACTATGTGTCGGGGTACAATATTATTGTGGCCAAAGCCGATACTTAATCACGCAGGCTGCCAGCATAACACTTCAAATGATATATATTGTACATTGTTTTGATGAAATTTTATTGAATAATTGTTGGTAAACTTCATCTTTTAATTTTGTGTTGCGGTATTATTTATTGTCTTAGAAATTCCATAGTATGAGGGTGATCCTAGAAATAATTTTTTTAATATAATTTGGCTTGGTATGCTGAGCTGCTGTAGCACGGTCGGTCAGTAACGTCCTACTCGCTACTCGCTTAGCGAGTAACTATCCCAATGTAATCAACCCTTTAGTAAAAAATAATTTGGTGTTATGCTATTGGGGAAAAGAGAAAGACTACTTGGCATTTCTTATTGGTACTGTTCTTTGTTTGCGTAATATAATGAATGCTATTATAATGTGATGGCATTTAGTAGCATAGCATAATACTAGTCTCAAAGAAATTTATTTGCCAAATCTGAGTAGAATATCACTAACTCTCAATTTATTGGCTATTAGACAAATATCTAATCTAATGGCTGAACAACAGAGCTAACCTCAAAAGACGAAAAGTATTTTTATTAAATTTTCTAGCTTAGCATACAGAGATAGGCGATAGATAATGCAGAAGTATCTCTAGAAGGCGTTGATTAAAGGCTAAAGCATTGATATATATACTACTAACTGCGTAACTGTAGATGCGTAACTCTAACGTTGAAGGCTATGGCATAGTGAAGCCACTTTTTTCTGGCGGGAAAAGGCCAAATCGGGCAAAAGTTCAAATTTAACACAGGCTCTTATGGGAAAAAGTCAATTTTCATTTGAAGATTTCTCGCAACTCCCTTGATGGATTTCAATAATTCTTTTTTTGAAAGATAGCCCTTTATTTTGTCTTACATATAGTAGTAATAATTTAACATTCCAGATTTTTTCTGGCTCAAGCCAATTTCAAACTCAGAGCAGTGCATAAGCAGTATCATAAGTATGTGATTTCAGGAAAAACATACAGTAATTTTTTTCTCAGCGTATTCCTATGTACTTTGACGCACTGAATCCGAATCTAAACTCTCGCACCTCAAAAAACGCTCGCTTCACGAAATATTTCCAAGATGGCGGCCAAAATTTCATAAGCGAATTTCTCAATCTTTATGAAGAAAAAATTCTAGAGTAATATTATTTGTGGTCTGTGAATCCCTGATTTCGAATATATGGTTTTTATTCTGAGAAAATTCGGGAATAAAATATATTTTAATAGAGCAAACATCAAAGTCTAGCTTTTTCAAATTTTGACTAAAATAACAATAATAGGCTATTTTGTGGAGCAGACATACGTTACTGAATTATAAAAAACATCATAAACTTGATTCAGCAGTAGGCCTTCAGTTGTGTCTGAGGTAGCATTACAACAATGCGAAATTGCCGTCACACAATAAATATGTAAATGTTAAACTCTTTAGTGAAGATTTTCTTTATTTCATTAACGTTTAAATATCAAGTGAGAAAGTTATATAATGGAACTGCAACACCAAAGGAAATATAAATTTACAGTATGAATAAATAAATATAAATAGCCTATATATATATATATATATATATATATATTTAGATACCGCATGCTTCAAAATTCAGTAGACTCCTTTTTAAATTCATATTGTAAAAGCCCAAGAATGCTCACCAATGCCATTGCAGTTCAAGCAAAATCGCTTGATTAAAAGAGTTATTTAATAAATTACTGTAATGGTATATCACAAGTAATTAATGCTTAAAAGAACAAGATTGAAGTGGTGAATATGGTAGTACATTATTTTCAATTAAAAAAAAAACATAAAAGTGAGGAAGCAGAAAACAATCTTGTAAAGCTACGCTCGCACATAGACAATAAAAAGATAAAATTACTTGTTTGAAAATAAATATTTCCACCAGACTTGCACTGATTGGTACATCCATAATCACTTCATGAAATAATCATGTTAAAACATCATTTAACATCACAAAACAAGTCATTTGAGCACTGACAAATACGGGGTTTTTCCATTACCGCCATACAAATTTTCGTGGTTTTGCCCGATTTAGAAGCGGGCGATGCTAGCGCTGTGACTTCACAGCGGATCCCGGAGTTACGCATCTAGTAATATATATCAATGGGCTAAAGTACCTAGTGCCTGGGACATGATAGTTCTGCCGCTAGAATGCGCTACAGTCGAGTCGGACAAGTAGTATATTTGGAGAAGTTGTTTCTGGCCTCATAACCATAGAACTATATTACATGGAAGTCTGACTCAACGAAGCAAAAACGGTTCGACGGTCTCTCTGCTTCCCCCACCACCAAGAGTCACGCAGAGCTCTACTACTCCATAAGCCACTATTGGCGCGGCTTGATTTTCAACTGTTTTATTAGTTTTGGGGGGTCATACAAGATGTTATATCATTAGGAAAAAATTCATACGATTAATTAAATGTTGGATGATGAAATAGTAACAAATGCAAAAGGTATTATCGAAAATTTAATTCATTTTCGATAGAAATACTTGAGCCTTACACATTCTTTTTGCATATTACATCCAAATACGAAAGTATTATTTCATTTATTATATTTATGCATATAAATTTGTATACATATATTCACATATTATTTACTATTACATGTAACCTACTTTTTACAGCTTACCATGGCCTCTTACCGTCACATATTAGGTATGCTGTCGTATTATGGGGTAATTCATCAAAAAAAACAAAACAAAACCTTGATAGGGTGTGATCCAAAAGAAAGCTCTTGGTAGCCCAGGCAATGAATGCAAAGAAATGGCCATTGTCGTAACAAATTAGGGGAAAGCTGAATTCTTGCCGGATGAAAAGAGTAAACATATTAGATTCATGTAGGCCGTTGTTCAAGAGACTTGGTCTCCTAACTGTACCCTGCTTATATGTGTATGAAGCTACTTTATATGTAAAAAGGAGTGATATTAACCAAAATCTTGGCATACTCGATTATAATACAAGAAGCTGAGGAGATTATTAATTGGTGTATCACAATAGTAACTTATTCAAAGAAAAACCTAGTTATATTGGTAGGAAACTCTACAACAAGCTACCGCAGTTTTTAAAGAGTCTTTTCACCAGGTTTAAAAGATCATACGATGGCTTATTGAGATATCCTCCTGAAATTAAAAAAGTGAATTCACTTTAAGAATAGCTCACACCACTATTGTAGTGCAGAAGCTTTGTACATTGACTACATTTCATATTCATTTCTGCTTTTCCTACAAAAATATATCCACTTATATAATATAAAACATTGTCCCTATAATAATTACTAATATTTTCAACTAATGTTATAATGCTATCAGAAATAAGTTCGCTGGGGTCTTCAACTTGCATTATCCTCTAAAGACATATGAAAACTTAATATAGAGTTTTGATGATGCTCGTCAAAATCCAACCACTTGAAGAAGGACGAACGCTATTCCTAAACATTAATTGTGTTAGTACCAATCTAAATTGGACAACATTTGGGTTGTTATTGCGACCACCATTTGCCCTTATGCTTGAAAATAGCAGCTCTAGATGATCTTGTGAGAACTTATAAGATAATACATACTGGAAGATTTAAAATTTTTATTGAATTAATATATGTTAAAAAACCCAGAGCAAATGTCTTTCTAGCATGAGTAAGAATATTTACTCCCTAAATTTTCAATTCACTCAAATATTTGAAGGAATTACTCTAAGTTTCATTGAAATCACACAAATTAGCTTTTTTTGCTGGCTGTTTTAAGCTCAGACCATAAGGTTCACGAGTGTTCAACCGATCAAATAATTCATTTTTGCAATAATAATTATTGTAGGCCACACAGTATGCAGGCATTCAGATTCCAAGAAGAAATCAATAATAAAAACAGAGAACTACCCAAAAGCACGTTAAATAGCTTACTGACTACTACACATTCGCCGGAGAATCGACTCATAGTGGTGGGGGAAGCGCTACGAGAACCGGCTCGTTTTTAGGTGCCTTTTCGCCCGGCAGTCAGACTTCCATGTAGTATAGTTCTATGCTCATAACGCGTCATGTAGTAGTCGGACAAGTAGTATATTCGTGCAAATGGTTATTTGGACAAGTGGAAATACTTAGTTGACTTAATTTTTGACAACAGGTACAGAAGTCGGACAAATGGTATATTCGGGGAGATGGAAAGTCGGACAGAAGGTGAAATTGGCAATAATGGTCCTAGATCTAGCTTTTGGCAAAATGGTTTTTCAGTGAAATAGTAGCCAGTGGCCACCCATAAGCATGCGCCGCATGCCATGCGGTAATAACAATTTGATGATTTTTACAATAGTGTGCGGTAATAATCACCAAATGACATCAGCTGATTTCTGTAAACAGTTGTTTACCACTTTGATTCCTTGACTGGTAAACTGTAAACTGGTAAACTGGGAAATGAAATTTTTAGTAGAGAAAAGCTTGATGTTGCTAATATTGACACTAAATGGTGCAATACTGTTCCAGTTTATTGAGCTTATTTGACTACAACATTCAATAAATCAAATAATTGCATTAACCAAAATCAATAATAGTCCAACGACAAATATTTTCAACACTTGGTTGCATGGTCATTTCATTTTGAGTTAAGATTAGTTGTTTTTATGCAAGTTATCACTATACTGTGTACTTCTTTTATCAAGTGTGCAATGTAAATATATCAGTGTGCTTATATAATAACAGGTGTATATTGACTAGAGTATTATTCAAATTATTTCTCTTCATTACCATATTGATAATTACTATTCTTTGAAACGTTATAATGCTGCATTTCTATACACTTTACTATTAATGTTGTATGGTTCAATTATTTTCTAGAACTCAGACATAATGGACTATAGATACAAAAATTCAATGGTGGTTATTGTACTAGAAAAAACATGCCAGCACAGCAATCTAAACTCGCGCTATTCAGTTCACCAATTCTTCTCAGCAAGAACCATGACTTGGTGATAGAGAACAAACAACTGAAACTCAACTAATTCTTTGTACAATAGCATTGATCAGTTTTTGCAACTTTTGATGCTGTGGTCAATATATAATTTATCTACAACCATGTCATAATGTATACATTACAGTTTCACAATTGATGCCAAAACAGCTGTCTTTTCAAAATGCTTTTTGAAACCCATTGTATAATGAGCTCATTATACTACAGGTTCTACATTATAACATGGATTTTGGACCAATCAGAAGCATTTTTGATGGAATCAATATCATAATTCAATATTGTAAAACTATCAGCTGATTTGATCAAACTGCTAACTAAGCTGCTAACCTAACAATCTACTATAACTTCTAGGTATCTCTGACAGTCACAGGTAAAATGAAATTGTTTCAATTAAATGTATACTAGTGGTCGTAGATAAAATAGTGTATGCAACAATTGTATTTGGCCATTAAAGCACTCATGAGATATTTATAACACTCACATTCGCTCATGTTATAACTTTACATCTAACTCGTGCTTTAATAAGGGTCAAAATAAAATCATTGCATAAACTACTATTATAGCATCCAAAGAGTTCATTCCGAATTGTAGAAATGAATCAGGATTCAAAGATTATCAATATACAGCAACTGTTGACTGATGTACTAATTCAGCCATGGATGTAAATTGAGATATTCAAACAGAGACAATATTTCTGAACACATTAGGAGCACTCCTATAATCACAGAATTCACAATAGGAAGGTTACATGTTTGTATGATTTCTAAAGCTGCGTCTCCACCAACCAAACATGCTCGGCGAGCAGTGTTCACTGGAATCAGCTGATGTCGCCGAAAATTTTTTGGAGTTGGTTTGGTGTGGACGCCTTCTCAAATATTATGATCGGTCAACGCTGTTCGCTCACAGACTGAACATTTCAATTGTACTCACGAACATGTTCAGTGACCCATATGTTTAATGTTTGCCTGTTTTTTGTATTAGCCAACATGTTTGGCAGACATGTTCAGTTGGTGGAGATGCGCTTTAAGATGGTTTTTTATAAGTAGGATAAAGAGCAGCTATTATAGTCACAAAATTCACAGCTGAAAGGTTGATCACCTATGTGAGTTCTTAGATGAATTTTTAAGTCACAAAGTCGAGTGTTTTTATAATCACAAAATTCACAGCTGGATGGTTTATTGCCTGTGAGTTCTTAGATGTAATTTTAAATGGCTAAGTTGAGAACTTTTATAATCACATAATTCACAGCTGAAAGGTTTATCACCTGTGTGAATCCTCAGATGTATTTTTAAATGGCTAAGTCGAGAGCTTTTATAATCACAAAATTCACAGCTGAATGGTTTATCACCTGTGTGAGTTCTTAGATGTAATTTTAAATGGCTAAGTTGAGAACTTTTATAATCACATAATTCACAGCTGAAAGGTTTATCACCTGTGTGAATCCTCAGATGTATTTTTAAATTGCTAAGTCGAGAGCTTTTATAATCACAAAATTCACAGCTGAAAGGTTTATCACCTGTGTGAGTTCTTAGATGAATTTTTAAACTGCTAAGTCGAGAGCTTTTATAATCACAAGATTCACAGCTGAAAGGTTTTTCACCTGTGTGAGATCTAACATGTTTTTTCAAATTAGATAAATCACAGCATTTATAATCACAAAATTCACAGCTGAATGTTTTATCACCTATGTGAGTTCTTAGATGAATTTTTAAACTGCTAAGTCGAGAGCTTTTATAATCACAAGATTCACAGCTGAAAGGTTTATCACCTGTGTGAGTCCTCAGATGTATTTTTAAATTGCTAAGTCGAGAGCTTTTAAAATCACATAATTCACAGCTGAATGGTTTTTCATCTGTGTGAGATCTAACATGTCTTTTCAAACTAGATGAATAACTGCATTTATAATCACAAAATTCACAGCTGAATTGATTGCTACCTTTATGCTTCTTTGAGTGGATTTGTAAACCTTTCTTATCCAAGCACACATAGACACATAATTTACAGGCATACTGTATTTCCTCTGAATGTATTTTTCTTATATGTTGCATTAAATTACTCAATCTAGGAGTTTTATAACTACAATGAGCACAGCTATAAGATTGTAGATTTTGATGAGTCAGCAAATCATTTCCAGAATCCACCTGTCCAAAAGTTCCTGCAATGATATCTCCATCTGCACAAGTAGGGGTTGAACACTCTCTGCTGTCCGCTGATTGCAATTCTGCCTCTTCCAAACACCCTCCAGTCAGATGGACATCTGAAAATACCAATATTATACTATAATAGTTATTCATGTATTGAGAACATGAAGCACGACTTTATTGCTCGAGCCAAAACATTCACTGTGCGATGCATAGTGGAGTGCAGTAATTTTGTGAGAGCGATAAAGAAGCTTCATGTGCAAATTACATATGATATTTATCCTACAACTGAAGTTCTGGATTCCAACACAAAAAAAAGCTTGTAGTTTGTAACATCAAAGACTGTGCACAGATTTGGTTAGCATTCGGCATTTTTGAGGTTATGAGAATTTCATGGATTCTGTGATCCACTAATGAGAAGACATCAAAATCAAAACAGAAGCATAAAGAAAACAGCTGGCAAGCGTAAAGTACTTTACTGCTTGTGGAGCAGTAAAGAGGTATTTTACAATTAGTTTTTGGTATGTAAAGAACTGCTTTATGAGCAGCTGTAGGAGAAAATAGTTAGTTATTCCAGAGACAGGATCTGTTTTCAATTTTTATATAATAATGATGTTGAATACACTTGAACTGAATTTCGTTTAATGCAGAACTAAACATGTTATGTACCTTTGCTCATCTTTGACGCTTGGCCACAAGTCGCACAAAATGTAAAAGTCTAACAACAGGAGTTAGTATAGCAAAGAATATATTTCTATTGATTGGAATTCAACATCTGGTTCTTGCTGAATATTTGATAATGCTGATGTTTTGTACAATTTTAAAGTATGAAACCCATATAGGTGTGAGACGTGTATGAGGGTAGTGAGGTGGATGACAGTGATTGATGAGCTGATCCTACAGTTTTTTGTGGGTTCCAATCCACAAGAAAGTGATTTTTCAGTAGAGAACTAAGTCGTTTTTACTGGCCAGCAATCCATACGAAGAGGGCCCCAAGATATTGTAACTCTTTAGCTGACTGAACAGATACCTGCTACATCACTCCCCTGAATAATGAATCGCTAGTATTTACTAGCCATTCATGGTGGAGTGATTGAATAAAAAAATTATTGAATTTCCAAATATCAACTAATTAATTTTAAAAGGAATTACAAGAAGTAATTAGTTACTATTAAATCACATTTCATACCTAAAAAACATGATCATTAATTGAAGAACCAGTGTTTTATAATATCCTCAGTAAGATTGTGGTTTGTCATGAAAATAGTTATTATCTACGACCATGTCATAATATATACATTACAGTTTCACAATTGATGCCAAAACAGCTGTCTTTTTGAAATGCTTTTTGAAACCTGTTGCATAATGAGCTCATTATAAAACAGGTTCTACATTATAACATGGGTTCTGGACCAATCAGAAGCATTTTTGATGGAATCAATATCGTAATTCAATATTATGAAACTATCAGCTGATTTGATCAAACTGCTAACTAAGCTGCTAACCTAACAATCTACTATAACTTCTCATATTTGAGATGAGAGGCTAGGTATCTCTGACAGTCACAGGTAAAATGAAATTGTTTTAATTAAATGTATACTAGTGGTCGTAGATAAAATAGTGTATGCAACGATTTTATTTGGCCATTAAAGCACTTGTGAGATATTTATAACACTCGCATTTGCTTGTATTATAACTTACATCTAACTCATGCCTTAATAAGGGTCAAAATACAATCGTTGCATAAACTACTACTTATGTATTAAGAGCATGAAGTGCGACATTATTGCTTGAGCCAAAACATTTACTGTGTGACACATAGCAGAGCACAGTAATTTTGTAAGAGCAATAAAGAAGCTTCACGTGCAAATTACATACAATATTTTTCCTACAACTAAAGTTCTGGATTCCAACACAATAAATGAAGCTTGTAGTTTGTAACATCAAAGACCATGCGCGGATTTGGTTAGCATGTGCCATTTTTGAGGTTATGAGAATTTCATGGATTCCATGATCCACTAATGAGAAGACATCAAAATCAAAACAAAAGCATAGAGTAAACAGCTGGCGAGCATAAAGTACTTTTTGTCATACTTGTACATATTCACCAGTTTACTGAGCATTGAATTGAGCCAGTAAACATCTGTTTACAGAAAGAACAGCTGATTTCCATTACCGCATCCTTTTTCAGTGTGGTAATGGATACTACCGCATTCTAGCTGTTAGTGAATTTGGAAAACAGCTGATCTCAGAAGTATTTTTAGTATTCTACTGCTGTGATTGATTTTGAGGTTATGTTTGGTGATGCTTGCTGTAGTAGCTCAAAGATAATCTTTTTTTTATATTTTAGACTAGTATGACAAAAAATATTGTACATAACTCATCCGGGAAGATGTTTACCATATTCCTATGATAATACTGCACTCGACTTTGTCTCATGCATTAACTCATCATACTCAAACAGTAAACACCATTTCCCGCACTGGTAACATAATATACTATTACTGCTTCAGAGCAGTAAAGAGGTATTTTACAATTAGTTTTTGGTACATAAAGAACTACTTTACAATCAGTTGCAGGAAAAAGGCTTTATCAGATTATATTTCTTCTCTGTTGGATTATCAAACTGATAATTCATAGAAATGACTAATAGAATGTGAATGTCTCACCAAGCAATTCTTCTTTGATGCAGCCCGAGGTGGAACCTAAGCCTGGAGATTCTTCATGATAAACACCACTCTTTGCCCATGAATTGCACAGTGGCGCTGATTCTTGGATACCACATTCCTGCTTGACTGCAGCCATCTGCAATAATAATTGTTATAATGGAAACTGTAGTGAGCTATCATATGTAAAAAACTTTGTGCATAAAAGAACCAAGCAACAGGAAGTTGGAACTGATGAAATCGACCTTAAAGTTCATGGTGGGCGCTCAATTCTGCATTTAAAATTTTTTGTTCAATTTTTTTGTGATTCAGACATGCATCCTACAACCAAACTCGGTTTATCATCAAGTAGTTTCTGTTTTTTTTTTCACAAGATGGCTGCACTAACTCCATTTAGCCCAAATTTGCTCTTGGTTCCTTTATGCATTAAGCCAGCCAATTGTTGCTTCTGAAGACGAATAAGTTTTCTGATTAATTCTAGAAACTAAACTGTGTTGTTCACAACAATAATTGAATGAGCAAAGCGAGTTCTTCCTTTTGACTTGAGGCTCGAGGCATTGTGTGTTTGTTTGTATGTTCCACGATAACTTTCAAACACCTTTATCAATCAACTTCACATTTGAAACACAGATCCTTGGTATCTTTAGACAGGTCAAGTTTGTTGGCCAATGAAATTAACCAACTCCTTCATCCTTTTTGAGGCGAATCAGGTTCTCAGCCCTTCATTAATATATCTATATATTACTATATTTAAGAAAATAGTTGTTTTCACCATATGGAATTTGCAATAGATTTCAAAATATTTTTTCAGCTGTCATAAGCTGTAGGTGAATAAATGCGATTAGGCTTTTTATAGGATCTCTATAAGCTGATATACTAATTTCATTGCCCTGATATATGGATATATAAACAGCTGTTTTTCATGTGGTAAATATATCTACTCTATAGATTGATACACTAATTACATTGCCCTGATATATAGATATATGATTACAGTAGGTCTTTTTTGTGGAAAATAAATGTGTGAATCAGAGCAAAAATGAAATTGAACTTCAAGTGATAGATATCTTGTGAATTTTATCTAAATCATTATTTTCAAAATAGCCGTTTTTCGTTACCACCTTCCCCTATGATAAGCTTACCAAATGATTTTCCCTTTCCAAAATTAGTTGTTTCAAGTGAGTTCTCCAGCCGGTTGGGCTCACTAGTAATAATACCTTTAAATACTACTTAAACCATTGCGTAGAGCTAGAGGTTAATTAACAATAAAAATATGGAAGTGATAGCTGTGAGCCGTAGCAGGTATCTGTTCAATAAGATAGAGATAAGCAGCATTCTCGTAGGTCCTGTTTGTAACGGTGACCAATTGGATTGGCAAAAAAGACACTGATCTCTGCTGTAAAATCACTTGCGGGTGGTTTGGAAGTCACCTAAAACTGTAGGTCCAACTCATCATCAATCACCATCATCCAACTCATTACCCACACACAGGTCTCAGACCCATTTGGGCTTCATCCAGACCTGAGTATAGATGGTAGAATATTCCATGATTATGCATTATAGATTATACTATCTTACTCGAAACCATTGGACCTAGCAGAAAGAAAACAGACCATGCAGCTATCATGCTAGCTTTGCTGAAACGCAGAATTGGATTAAAATACTCATTTTTTTTTGAGGATGAAGCCCACATAGGTCTGTGACCTGTGCGTGGGTAATAAGTTAGTGATTGATGAGTTGGACCTACAGTTTTAGGTAGGTTCCGAATCACCTGCGAGTGATTTTACAGCAGAGAACAGTGTCCTTTTTGCTGGCCAATCTCTTCGGTCACCGTTACAAACAGGACCTACAAGAACGCAGCTTATCTATCTGATTGAACAGATACCTGCTACAGCTCACGGCTATCACTTCCCATGAATGGGGAAACACAAAAAATATATAGTTAGTGTGTCCATGGACATTCACCAAAATTTTCTATTGATTTGTACAACCCATACATTACCTTCGAATCTCCTCCATTGAAGAACTCAGCCTTCACAGCCATTTCAAACTGGCTGTTATCTATATCCATTGGAGCATTCAAAAAGGCTTCAATCTCCTGCTTGATAGCATATTCACTTGTCTCCTGTTGAGAAATGGAATACAAATTAAATCAAACATGAATGCAAGATGTAATAAAATAAAGGTGGAAATTCAAAGCTCTGCAAGTCAGTTGGATCTTTCTCCATTGGCAAAGTTAGGACTTGGAAGTATGGCTGCCTCTCTATACATCCCTACTTCATTAGGCCCACGTTATATGAGCAGCTATGACACGACATATTTTACGTCGCGTACATGCCAAGCCTACTGGGTAATGGACTTCCCTGTGTGCAAGTTATACAAGCGTTATATATGTCGTGTTGGTCCCTGTAAACTCAGCATCAGCATCGACAATGCGTCCAGACTGGTAAAACAGGAAGCAAAAACATGGCAGAAATGACGCCATTGCTATTATATGGGCGGCTTTGACACGGCAGATCTGCAAAACCACCAGTGTTGCCACCTTTAGTATAAGTTATTTATTTGAAGTTTGCATTAATTAATAAATACAGTGGAACCTTGATAAATCGAATCTCAAGGGGAATGGCAAAAATTCGATTTATCAAGGATTTTGATTTATTGATGTTCAATTTATCAAGGTCCATCTTAAAATACTCCAATTTATAGAGGTTACTGTAATCAGTTACTGTATTCGTGCCACAGAATCTTATCCAATAAGCATGCAACTTCGATTTACTAAGGTTCTCTTACTACAACTTTGATTTATAAAACTGCAAAACTTCGAATAATAAAGGGTTTTCTGCCTAACCTTCGAATTATAGAGGTTAGTATATAGCTCAATAGATCCAAAAACTTCGATTTATCAAGGTAATATCTATGAAATCTTCGATTTTTAAAGGTAAAATAACATGGTGGTAGGATAGCAAGTTCTAAGGGAATTGGAAAAATTCTATTTATCAAGGATTTCGATTTATTGAGGTTCGATTTATCAAGGTTCCACTGTATTAAAGAAAAGCAGTCATTAAAAAAACGGTGAGGTGGAACTACCCATAAGGGTCTCCCCACCACAAATGACATGCAAATTTACTTTTACTAATAAAACTTCAATTTGTTTTGTTTGTAAAGTTGTGGCAATAAAAGATAATAATAATTAATTATGATGACAACACTGCTCACCACACATTCCTCTGGTGTATTCACATGAGTTCGCTGGTTCACGTTGACAGCATAATTTTATTGTTGTGACCTTTGCGCACCCTTGGTACCGGTTGTGGCGTCTTTTCTGCTCATATAACAGCACCACCACTGAGCGTTTGCATCAATGATGCATGCGTTTTTTCTGCTCATATAACAGCTCCGTTTTTTAAAATCAATGTCAGCATTTAACTGTCATGTCAAAGCTGCCCATATAACATGGGCCTTAGATAGCCAAAAATCTAACCTAAATATGAGGAGATGCCATAAAGTTCCCAAAAATACTCTAACATTGATTGTTTGAGAAACTTCAAATAGTTATTTATGTATTAAGAGCGTGAAGCGCAACTTTATTGCTCAAGCCAGAACATTTACTGCGCGATGCGTAGCAGAGGGCAGTAATTTTGTGAGAGCAATAAAAAAGCTTCACACATGAATTGCATACAATATTTTTCCTAAAACTGCAGTTCTGTATTCCAACACAATAAAAGCTTGTAGTTTGTAACATCACAGACCATGCGCAGATTTGGTTAGCATTCGCCATTGTTGAGGTTATATGAATTCCATGTATTCCGTGATCCACCAATGAGAAGGCATCAAAATCAAAACAGAAGTGTAAAGAAAACAGCTGGTGTGTGTAAAGTACTTTACCACTTGCAGAGCAGTAAAGAGGTATTTTACAATTAGTTTTCAGTACATAAAGAACTACTTTACAAGCAGTTGTAGGAAATAGTTATTAATAGTAACTTACCTCTGAGTCCATGGTTGATAATTTTTATACACTATATATGGAAGCCAAATACCTTCTGGATATCTATGAGTTGTCAATCATGACCTGCAAAGTAACAGAAAATGCAAAAAATATAATGCTCATATCAAGCTCAATTATACAGACTATACACATTCTACATGCATTGGAACTTCAGTACAGTAACTAAATATTGACTATTGACTAATATATTGATTGGCGCTATTCCAATAATTGTCTTATGCCATTATACAGAGTGTTTCGGAACTCTCACAGTGCCTACTTCTAGGCAGTGTTTCTGGACCACTAACAAAGGTAAATATAATAGTAAAAATTTTTCAAAATCCCCAGTTACACAGCTGCCAATTTGTTTTTAACTCATTATTTTTTTTATTCAAACACCTCTAAACGTATAATTTTGAAATTTTGCATACAGCTTTATAACAATTAAAGCAATCTTAGAAAAATCAATCAAAATTTTCCGACAGCAAAAAACAAAATGGCGGCCATTTACAATTTTTGAACAGGATTAAATTAATAATGGCTGATGATATCAAAATTTGACTGGATTAACGTTTTTTAGATATTTTTATTGCAAATCCAACGATAGCTCATTTTCCAAGATTGGCCAACAATTAACAGAGATATGCTACTTTTTAGGGTGTGCGGTGGTTGAGAACGGGTTGCAGTTTTTCGCTTCCAACCACTGCACACCCTAAAAAGTAGCACATCTCTGTTAATTGTTGGCCAATCTAGGAAAATGAGGTATCATTGGATTTGCAATTAAAATATATTTAAAAAAAGTAATTTTAGTCAAATTTTGATATCAGCCATTATTAATTTAATCCTGTTCAAATATTTTAAATGACCGCAATTTTGTTTTTTGATGTCGGAAAATTTAGATTGATTTTTCTAAGATTGTTTTAATTGTTATAAAGCTGTTTGAAAAATTTCAAAATTATACGTTCAGAGGTGTTTGAATAAAAAAATAATGATTGAAAAAAACAAAATGGCGGCTGTGTGAGTAACTGGGGATTTTAGAAAATTTTTATTACGATATTTACTTTTGTTAGTGGTCCAGAAACACTGCCTAGAAGTATTGGTAGAGAGTTCCGAAACATTCTGTATAGAAAGAGTGATCATTGCCTCTTCCGGCTGCTAACTTACAAAAATAATGAGAATTTAGAGTTGAACGAGTTCAGAAAAATAATTTTAATTCATTTGATAGTTATAATAAAATTCATGAGCTTATGAATGAATGGTAATTAAACATTTCAAATTTTCAGACAATTTTTGTTTTTCTGGCATCTACACACCCCAGGAAGTAAATTTTTTGGGGGTCCCAATTTTTTCACAAGAAAATTTAAATTTTGAAAATTTTTTTTAATAAAAAAAATCATAACTTGCAAACATATAAGCAGCTACATAAAACGATATAAATCAAGAGAATAGAATATTTCCAAAACACAACCGCCCTATACCACAGTTCCCGCTCCACGCGCCTAACCTAACCTTTCCTGGGTGGCTTAAATTGATATTATAGCAATTGAATTAGCAATAAATAATATCCCAAGATAAAAATAATTATGTATTCGAGAGCCGCCATATTGTCAACAAATGGGATTGACATATTTTTCCGGTCATTAAGAAGACTCAACAAGGCTAGATATGACTGAACCACCACATAACTTCAGTACTTTTATCAAATTTTTCATCAATTTTTTGCCTGCACACACTAGTAAGTAATAGTACCCCGACTAACACTGAAGTATTAAAAGGTAGTTAGCTTATTTGTTGTTGTTTTATGCATGAAATTACTAAAGGTATTAGTTGGTTCCGTCATAATTATCTAGCCTTGTTAAGCCACCCAGGGAAGGTTTGGTTAGGCGTGCAAAGCACGCACTGTGTTTGAGGGCGGTAGTATTTATGCAATGTTGTATTCACTTGATCTATGTCCTAATACTGAATCGTGAAAATTATTGTTTACCACGATATTTATCCCTTTCACAAATAATGAAAATTTAAAAATGCAACCCCTAATTTCGAAACATAAATGTTAATAATGCATTGAAAAGGACACAAGTTGATTCATATGCGAAGTATTTGATAAATATTGCAAGACATTTGTAAAAAAGCTAGTTACTTAACACAAACATCATACCTGCAAAGCTGCGTTTACACCAGAGTCTGTGACACATGTCAGCGACAAAAAGTCAGAGACTTTACAAAATCTTCTAAAATTTCTTGCGACATTGTGTCAGTGACACTTGTCAGCTACTGAAATACTTTGTCACAAACACGATTTTAGGTTTCCCATCGAGAGTCGGTAACGATCAAAGGACTGTCACTGACAACATGTCACAGACTCCTGTCGCAGTATATGTAAACGCTGTGGTGACTTTTGTCTGCGACAAAAGCCTCCTGTTTCGCGCGCCAAACACTCATATATGGAACACTCAGTACTGGTGGCGTAGCATTGCGGACAGGCTGTGAGATACAATATGTCACTGACCAAAACAAAAGTACAACATTATCTGTCAGTGACTTGTGTCGATGACTTGTGTTTGTGACAAAAGTCAATGACAATTCTGTCACTGACTTTAGGTGTAAACCCAGCTTAAAGGTCGATCACATAGGCTAGGATTCGATTCCTACATTGCAGTTTCTAGTTCAAATAACTTAATTGCCAACACTTCAAATGAGCATGAAATTCTTCAAAATAAACTGCAGTTCATCAACTGATAGCTTTGATTAGAGTTTTATATTTTCGAATTAAATTGCCAAGTAAGACCTGCTAACGAAAACAACTGTGAAAAATTCAATCAGCTGCAACTGCAACTATGCTTTTGGATCAATCAGATGCCACCGGTAACATTTACCGGTCACCGGTAACATTTACCGGTCACCGGTAAGACTCCCATGAACTCAACTAATCGATCTGATTTTATATAATTCTGTGTAAAGCGTGTACTCTTGTCTGAAGCGCTAATTCATATGAATCTGACCCCTTAACTATTTATTTAGTAAATTCCTCAAATAACCCAAGAGATTTATCATTCAGTTTGAGAATAAAAATATAATTTTTGTGTGGAACAAGCGGAACGACCCCAAAAGGAGTCGACGACAGAGGTGGTCTATTTATAACTTATGCTGATGACAGAGTTGGACGATTTTTATTCTACGCTGACGACAGAGGCGTCCACATTCCGATTAGTCCCAGTCTGACGGGTGCATGCAGCGACAGACCGGGTCTATTCTTATTCCTTCTCCTCTCGACAGAGTGGGCCTGTGACAGAGTGGACCTTTAGGGTTCGCAATAGAGATGAGGCGTATTTACTGGAACAGGTATTTTTACTGAGTACTTGAACGTACGGACTAGCACCTAGTATTCGAAGAACAAAATACTCAGATATCTATGAGTATTTCTAGAAACTAGTAAACTACGCAACTTCAGTATGGCCAGTGACTTCAAGTCCCCACTCCAATTTACAGAGTGGGGGTGGAGCTTTGTAATTTGCAGTTGTACAGTAGCTATTAATAGCTCATTTCTCATTATAGAACTATGCAACTGCTCACTCATTATTTCTCACTCACTCACTCTCTCTCTCTCTCTCTCTCTCTATTCACTATACTCAATTGTGGGCGCATGCTTAGTTGTGTCAAAGACAATAGAATAATTACATTAGATTGTCTTTGGTTGCATTAGGCGTACACACGTACTTTTCCAGTACAAATACCTCTTGAGTACTTGGGTACGAGTAGTTTGTTACTCAAGCATCTCAAGACTCGCGTCTTGCTATCTGCATCTTATTTCGCTACAGCACATTTGAGAGCAACTCAATAATTATATTCGTGCTGTTTTTAACGCGAGTAATAAAGATTCGTGCTGTATTTGCAAGAAACAGTAGTAGTACCAGTACTGCAGTACAATACTCTCTTGTATATGTACTCTGGCAAACTGGCTAATATAAAATACTACCTAGTATTTTGGAACAGGTATTTGGAATAGGTATTAGAACGTACAAGTACTCGGAATACTTAGTATCAGAAAAACCTAGTACGACCCCTCTCTAGTTTGCAATATCGATACATACAAAATATCGACAGTTAAACTTCAGTTAATCGACCTCAACAACATCAAAAACTTGATTATGAGATTGGCAGCTCTGTCCTCTCCTCTGTGAGTAGGTTTGAGGCTCTATAATAAACACTGGAATAAAAGTATAATTTGATGAATGAAGTCTTCTTGGAGCCTCAAGTTTGTGCCATTATTGAGGTGTACAAGACAAGTCAGATCAACAATTATACAATCTTCTACAATAGTTACCATAAATTACTGTATCAATTAGTAGTGGTGAGGCTCAACTTTTATGTGAAAGGAACTCTTGTACACTATAAAACGTTTCAACTAAATATATTATTTTTATTGTTTTTATGATTCCTAAATACTATTGAATAATTTTCAGATCTTACATTAGCTTAGTTTATTTTTTAGTTTAATATTTCAATTTCCTCTGACCTACATTGACTGGTGAGAATTAGAATTTCAATTATATATGGTCTTACTGCTGCATTTTTACAATAACCTCCAGAGATTTTATGAAATTCACAAACCCTATCTGTTCTTCCTCAGATTTTTTTAGTGATGATTCTAATTTTGTTTTCAATTTGGTGTGATCACGCAATAGTTTAGCAACTGTTCATGTCTATCATTTTTACATTTTAAGCCAGAGTTTGTTAAGTAGCTCAGTAATTCTCTATTGGCTTACAATACATTGTAAGGTGTAAATCTTTTGATGGCAGTTTTATTTTTGACAATTGATAGTTTAAAAATATGTCAGAAATAATATTTTAATACGTTTTCTGTAATAACAATTATAAATATCACAACCAATTACAGAAATTGCTATGGCTACTATAAAAAATACCACATTTATGTTTAATTCGAAAATAGCTAGACAAGAGCCTTTTGTCTGTGTTCATGGTTGTGAAAATAGTATATTTCGCACCTAGAGCCGAAAATGTGTGTTTGCCGGCTCAAGATCGCGGTTTTCAAGTTTGAGACGAAGTCGAGAACTTGAAGCATTTTTGCCCACGTTGCGAATGCTATTTTTTGCCACACCACAAAAAAAAACGAAACAATGAAAATTTTGAAAGCGAAATTTCAAGGCTATGGTACTAGCAAGAATACAAGACATCACCTTTTTATCCAACCTACAGAGTTCTGGGTGGGTATTTTGTCAACAACTACAACTGTTCACCGAAAGGTTACTTGGTTAGGTTTTTTGTTGTTATTCCTGTTCCTGATTCGAAACCTGCATAAAACAACCAAAAACCTAACCAACTAACCTTTCTATGCCAACAGTAATCTTTACCAACAGTTGTAGTAGTTGACAAAATTCCCACCCAGAGCTCTGTAGGTTGAATAAAAAGGTTCTATTGTTTGATATCAAAACTACAAAATAATACATATTAAGTTGTAAAAAGTGATCATTTTTGACATTTCAAATACTACATACATATTAAATTATAAAAAATAAACAATTATTGATGGTTTAAATCTTTTTGTTTTACAAAAAAGTTGGAAGGATTCATATTAAAGCCGCATCTCCACCAACCGAACATGTCTGCCAAACATTGTTGGCGAATACAAAAAACAGACAAACATTAAACATATATATAATCCAAATACCACTCACTCATTCATCACAGTTTCTCAGGAACCACTTGACCAAAAACGATAAAATTTGGTACACGTATTCAGTAGGGGGACTAGACGCGTGCTAAGAAAGGGTTTCAAAATTTACCCCAAAATTGAAGATTTTTGAAAATACCACTGACTGACTCACTCATTCATCACAGTTTCTCAGGAACCACTCGACCAAAAACGATAAAATTTGGTACATGTATTCAGTAGGGGGACTAGACACGTGCTAAGAAAGGGTTTCAAAATTTACCCCAAAATTGAAGATTTTTGAAAATTTAGGTGACAACAATTTCTAGAGAACCATAAGGTCAAATCAGATAAAATTTGGTATTCATGTTAAGTATCAGCCTTAGATGTACCTTGGAAAAAAATTTCAAAATTAGCCCCAAAATCGACGATTTTTGAAAAGTTTGATGATAAACAGCCAAATATTTTGAAATTTGCACTTAACAGATGTCATCAACCTGGCATAATAACATTTCATCATACCCAGTCATATGTTTCCCACATATTGCAAGGCTCCGACTGTATGGTAGCCTACATGCAAAGTGCAAAGTCTTTTGCTGTTCAAAGACAGTGTAAATAACGCTACTAAGGGGTCTGCCATATGATAAAAACGGTTGACTTCTATCAGCTGTTCCTTTAAGCTGTTTGTCTGGCAAGTTCAGTAGGTTAGGTCTATTAATGAATAATAATTTGTTTCAAACAAAGCAAACTTATCCCGAGCTACCAAAATAATTTCAATAGCTGAAAGCCTACGTTTTTAAAAGTAAAAAAGTAGCCAAGCTGCCTGTTAGGCAATTGTGTTAGGTAAGTGTGACTCAAATCGAATATCAATATATGCATTCTCTAACTAACCTGTCAGATTGATTTCATTCTGTCACCTTTCTCATTCCACACTCATACTTTAATTTCGAACTTATTCATTTTGCATCACAATGAAAATTTTTGAAAATTTAGGTGATTATAATTTCTTAAGAACCACTGAGCCAAATAAGATGAAATTTGGTATGCATGTCCAGTATAGACCCTAAATGAGTTTTAAAAGAAGGGTTTCAAAATTAACCCCAAAATGGGCCCAAAATTAACGATTTTTGAAAATTTAGGTGATTATAATTTCTTGAGAACCACTGAGCCAAATAAGATGAAATTTGGTATGCATGTCCAGTATAGACCCTATATGAGTTTTAAAAGAAGGGTTTCAAAATTAACCCCAAAATTAACAATTCTTGAAAATTTAGGTGATTATAATTTCTTGAGAACCACTGAGCCAAATAAGATGAAATTTGGTATGCATGTCCAGTATAGACCCTATATGAGTTTTAAAAGAAGGGTTTCAAAATTAACCCCAAAATGGGCCCAAAATTAACGATTCTTGAAAATTTAGGTGATTATAATTTCTTGAGAACCACTGAGCAAAATAAGATGAAATTTGGTATGCATGTCCAGTATAGACCCTAAATGAGTTTTAAAAGAATTATAATTTTGTAACAGTATTATATTTTGTAACATAATTTATATTTGCAACAGTACATGAGCCTGAGAATTTTTGTGAAAATAGGTATTGATCAGAAAATCAACAAAAATTAGTTGTGAAATTAATGAACCATAGATTAACGATTTTGAAAATTTAGGTGATTATAATTTCTCAAGAACCACAAGGCCAAAAAAGTTCAAATTTTCAGCTGGGGTGCCTATTTCTGTAAATTTATCTAATCACAATGGAAATTAGTTGGACCCCTCGGGGGTCCAGGGGGCGGAGCCCCCTGGCTAGACGGTTAAGGCGAGCGAAGCGAGTCTGCCGGCTAGTTAAACATATGGTTCACCAAACATGTTCGTAAGTTCAATTGAAATGTTCGGTCTGTGAGCGAAAAGTGACGACCAATACAGTTTCCCACCACACCGATCATAATGTTCGAGGTGTCCACACCAAACCAACTCCAAAAAATGTTCGGCGACATCAGCTGATTCCAGCAAACACTGTTCGCTGAGCATGTTCGGTTGGTGGAGACGCGGCTTTACAATCATGACTGCTGTATCTAGACACAATCAGCTGTCATTCAAGGTCATTTTCTTTTCCACCCTAGGGCGGTAAACGTTTACAAATCTCGTCAGAAACCGAACACTTTTGGCCTCCATATGACGCACGAAAAACAGCTCATTACGTCCTAGTGTGGCAAAAAAAAACTGATGTTTAAACGACTTTTAATAAAATAGTGTAAATAATATTCTTATGATAATCGTAATAAAGTATATTTGTTAAGTTGTGCATGAATTGAAATTACTCTCCTCTTGACTGCTAACAACTGTTTCTGACTGGATACCATTCAATCTTATTATTTATCTACATATGTAATATGTCAAAAATCTACAACTTCAACACCAACCAAAATTCCAACCACCAACCTAGCCACAGACATGCAACATGAACTCCAACATAACCAAGGACACCAAGTTGACAACTTGAGTTGGCAACTAGGTAGGTTGTCTATGGGCCTCTTTATGGACAGTTTAACATTGATATATACTACTAGATGCGTAACTCTAACATTGAAGGCTATGGCATAGTGAAGCCACTTTTTTCTGGCGGGAAAAGGCCAAATCAGGCAAAAGTTCAAATTTAACACAGGCTCTTATGGGAAAATAATATCTCGAGTGCAGAAACAATACTTTGCACTCGAATTACACATTAAATTTTTCCTACAGTAATGTATAAAGTAATTCAGACAGAACAAAACAGGGCATACATAACCTGAAAATTCCTCACATAACCTATCTTCGAATCAAATCAATTTCATCAACAACAACTATTCACAGCTGAAGCAGAGTAGCCAACCTATTTTTGAATGCAGAATAGGGAACCTGCGTATTACATGCTCACTATTTTGTGTTGTTAGGTTGCAAATTTGGAGTGCGGAAAAGTACTTTTCCTACAACTGCTCGTAAAGTAGTTCTTTACGTACTGAAAACTAATTGTAAAATGCCTCTTTACTGCTCAGCAAGCGGTAAAGTACTTTACGCTCGCCAGCTGTTTTCTTTACGCTTCTGTTTTGATTTTGATGTCTTCTCAATGGTGGATCGCGGAATCCGTGAATTCACATAACCTCAAAATGGCGCATGCTAACCAAATCCGTGCACGGTCTATGATGTTACAAACTACAAGTTTTTATTGTGTTGTAATCCAGAACTGCAGTTGTAGGAAAAATATTGTATGCAATTCGCGCGTGAAGCTTCTTTATCGCTCTCGCAAAATTACTGCGCTCCGCTATGCGTCGCGTAGTAAATGTTTTGGCTCGAGCAATAAAGTCGCACTTCACACTCTTAATACATAAATAACTATTTCCACACAGTAATTTACTTTCTTGCACTGGTGCAGGAATAGACTATTTTGCAAGCTACAGTTAGTGCAAAAATAGGCACTTTTTGGGTTACTGTAGGAAAATGAAATTTTTAGTAGAGAAAAGCTTAGTATGGTTGTTAATATTGACACTGAATGGCGCATTACCATTCCAGTTTATTGAGCTTATTTGAATACAACATTCAATAAATCAAATAATTGCATAAACCGAAATCAATAATTGTCTAATGATGAATATTATCAACATTTTTGGTTGCATCGTCATTTCATTTTGAGTTTAGATTAGTTGGTTTTATGCAAGTTATCACTATACTGTGTACTTCTTTTATTAAGTGTGCAATGTAAATATATCAGTGTGCTTATATAATAACAGGTGTATATTGACTAGAGTATTATTCAAATTATTTCTCTTCATTACCATATTGATAATTACAATTCTTTGAAACATTATAATGCTGCATTTCTATACACTTTACTATTAATATTGTATGGTTCAATTATTTTCTAGAACTCAGACATAATGGACTATAGATACAAAAATTCAATGATGGTTATTGTACTAGAAATCATGCCAGCACAGCAATCTAAACTCGCGCCATTCAGTTCACCAATTCTTCTCAGCAAGAACCATGTCTTGGTGATAGACAACAAACAACTGAAACTCAACTAATTCTTTGTACAATAGCATTGATCAATTTTTGCAACTTTTGATACTGTGGTTAATATATAATTTAGAGCGTCCAAAGAGTTCAATCCGAATTGTAGAAATTGATAGGATTCAAAGATTATCAATATTCAGCAACTGTTGACTGATGTACTAATTCAGCCATGGATGCAAATTGAGATATTCAAACAGAGACAATATTTCTGAGCACATACAGAGCACTACTCTAATCACAGAATTTACAATAGGAAGGTTACACGTTTGTATGATTTCTAAAGCCATGTCTCCACCAACCAAACATGCTCGGCGAGCAGTGTTTGCTGGAATCAGCTGATGTCGCCAAACATTTTTTGTAGTTGGTTTGGTGTGGACGCCTTCTCAAACATTATGATCAGTTGACACTGTTTGCTCATAGACTGAACATTTCAATTGTACTCACGAACATGTTTGGTGACCCATATGTTTAATGTTTGCCCATTTTTTGTATTAGCCAACATGTTCTGCAGACATGTTTGGTTGGTGGAGACGCAGCTTAAGATGGTTTTTATAAGTAAGATGAAGAGCAGCTATTATAGTCACAAAATTCACAGCTGAAAGGTTAATCACCTATGTGAGTTTTCAGATGAGTTTTTAAATGGATAAGTTGAGCACTTTTATGATCACAAAATTCACAGTTGAAAGGTTTATCACTTATGTGACTTCTTAGATGAATTTTTAAACTGCTAAGTCGAGAGCTTTTATAATCACAAGATTCACAGCTGAATGGTTTATCACCTGTATGAGTTCTTAAATGGATTTTTAAATTGTCAAGTCGAGAGCTTTTATAATCACAAGATTCACAGCTAAAAGGTTTATCACCTGTGTGAGATCTAACATGTCTTTCCAAATTAGATGATCGACAGCATTTATAATCACAAAATTCACAGCTGAATGGTTTATCACCTGTGTGAGTCCTCAGATGTATTTTTAAACCACAAAGTTGAGTGCTTTTATAATCACAAAATTCACAGCTGAAAGGTTTATCACCAGTGTGAGTTCTTAAATGAATTTTTAAACTGCTAAGTCGAGAGCTTTTATAATCACAAAATTCACAGCTGAATGGTTTATCACCTGTGTGAGTCCTCAGATGTTTTTTTAAATCACAAAGTCCAGAGCTTTTATAATCACAAAATTCACAGCTGAATGGTTTTTCACCTGTGTGAGATCTAACATGTCTTTTAAAACTAGATGAATAACAGCATTTAAAATCACAAAATTCACAGCTGAATGTTTTATCGCCTGTGTGAGTACTTAGATGAAATTTTAATTGGCTAAGTCGAGAGCTTTTATAATCACATAATTCACAGCTGAATGGTTTATCACCTGTGTGAGTCCTCAGATGTATTTTTAAATTGCTAAATCGAGAGCTTTTAAAATCACAAAATTCACAGCTGAAAGGTTTATCACCTGAGTGAATTCTGAGATGAGATTTTAAAGCAGATGAAGAAGAGCTTTTATAATCACAAAATCCACAGCTGAATTGATTGCTTGCTTTATGCTTCTTTGAGTGGATTTGTAAACCTTTCTTATCCAAGCACACATAGTCACATAATTTACAGGCATACTGTATTTCCTCTGAATGTATTATTCTTATATGTCGCATTAAATCACTCAATCTAGGAGTTTTATAACTACAATGAGCACAGCTATAAGATTGCAGATTTTTATAAGTCAGCAAATCATTTCCAGAATCCACCTGTCCAAAAGTTCCTGCAATGACATCTCCATCTGTGTAAGAGGTTGAACACTCTCTGCAGTCCACTGATTGCAATTCTGCCTCTTCCGAACACCCTCCAGTCGGATGGACATCTGAAAATACCAATATTATACTATAATAGTTATTTATGAATTAAGAGTGTGAAGCACAACTTTATCGCTCAAGCCAAAATATTCACTGTGTGATGCATAGCGAAGCATGCAGTAATTTTGCGAGAGCGATAAAGAAGCTTCATGTGCAAATTACATACAATATTTTTCCTATAACTGAAGTTCTGGATTCTAACACAATAAATAAAGCTTGTAGTTTGTAACATCAAAGACCATGCGCGGATTTGGTTAGCATGTGCCATTTTTGAGGTTATGAGAATTTCATGGATTCTGCAATCCACTAATGAGAAGACATCAAAATCAAAACAGAAATGTAAAGAAAACAGCTGGCGAGCATAAAGTACTTTTTGTCATACTTGTACATATTCACCAGTTTACAGTGCATTGAATTGATCCGGTAAATATCTGTTTACAGAAAGAACAGCTGATTCTCATTACCACATCCTTTTTCAGTGTGGTAATGGATTTTACCGCATTCTAGCTGTTAGAGAATTTGGAAAACAGCTGATCTCAGAAGTATTTTTAGTATTCTACTGCTGTGATTGTTTTTGAGGTTATGTTTGATGATGCTTGCTGTAGTAATCAATGTGGTAAACAGCTGTTTACAGAAATCAAAAACAGCTGATGTCATTTGATGATTATTACCGTACACTGTGTGGTAATGATTATTATTATTATTACTGTGTGGTAAAAATCATCAAATGATTATTACCGCATGCTTATGGGTGGCTACTGGCTACCATTTCACTGAAAAACCATTTGGTTTGAAGCTTGATCAGCTGATCTAGAACCTTCATTGCCCATTTCACCTTGAGTTGCTGGGATTTGGTGTGTTTGAATAAGTTATGTTTGAATAACAATGATTTATAGTTTCTTATTTCAACCTATCTGCTATTTTAGACTTGCATGACGAAAAATATCATACATAATACTCATCATACTCATATGGTAAACATCATTTCCTGCACTTGTAACGTAATATACTATTACCACTTTTGGAGCAGTAAATAGGTATTTTACAATTAGTTTTCAGTACATAAAGAACTACTTTACAAGCAGTTGCAGGAAAAAGGCTTCATCAGATTATATTTCTTTTCTGTTGGATTATCAAACTGATAATTCATAGAAATGACTAATAGAATGTGAATGTCTTACCAAGCAATTCTTCTTTGATGCAGCCTGAGGTGGAACCTAAGCCTGGAGATTCTTCATGATAAACACCACTCTTTGACCATGAATTGCACAGTGGTGCTGATTCTTGGATACCACATTCCTGCTTGACTGCAGCCATCTGCAATAATAATTATTATTATAATGGAAACTGTAGTGGGCTATCATAATTAAAAAACTTTGTGCATAAAAGAACCAAGCAACAGGAAGTCTGAACTGATGAAATCGACCTCAAAGTTCATGGTGGGCACTCAATTCTGCATTTAAAATTTTTTGTTCAATTTTTTTGTGATTCAGACATGCATCCTACAACCAAACTCGCTTTATCATCAATTAGTTTCTGTTTTTTCCACAAGATGGCTGCACCAACTCCATTTAGCCCAAATTGTCTCTTCGTTCCTTTATGCATTAAGCCAGCCAACTGTTGCTTCTGAAGACTAATAAGTTTTCTGATTAATTCTAGAAACTAAACTGTGTTGTTCATGACAATAATTGAATGAGCAAAGTGAGTTCTTCCTTTTGACTTGAGGCGTTGTGTGTTTGTTTGTATGTTCCACGATAACTTTCAAACACCTTTATCAATCAACTTCACATTTGAAACACAGATCCTTGGTATCTTTAGACAGGTCAAGTTTGTTGGCCAATGAAATTAACCGACTCCTTCATCCTTTTTGAGGCAAATCAGGTTCTCAGCCCTTTATTAATATATCTATACATTACTATATTCAAGAAAATAGTTGTTTTCACCATATGGAATTCGCAATAGATTTCAAAATATATTTTCAGCTGTCATCAGCTGTAGGTGAATAAGTGCGATCAGGCTTTTTATAGGATCTCTATAAGCTGATATACTAATTTCATTGCCCTGATATATGGATATATAAACAGCTGTTTTCCATGTGGTAAATATATCTACTCTATAGATACACTAATCCCATTGCCCTGATATATAGGTATATGAGTGGAAAATAAATGTGTGTATCAGAGCAACAATGAAATTGAACTTCAAGTGATAGATATCTTGTGAATTTTATCTAAATCATTATTTTCGAAACAGCCATTTTTCGTTACCACCTTCCCCTATGATAAGCTCACCAAATGAGTTTCCCTTTCCAAAATTATTTGTTTGCAAGTGAGTTCTCCAGCTGGTTGGGCTCACTAGTAATAATACCTTTAAATACTACTTAAACCATTGTGTAAAGCTAGAGGTTTAATAAACAATAAAAATAGGGATGTGATAGCTGCGAGCCGTAGCAGGTATCTGTTCAATCAGATAGAGATAAGCTGCCATTCTCGTAGGTCCTGTTTGTAACGGTGACCGATTAGATTGGCCAGCAAAAAAGACACTGTTCTCTGCTGTAAAATCACTTGCAGATGGTTCAGAACCCACCTAAAACTGTAGGTCCAACTCATCATCAATCACCATCATCCAACTCATTACCCATGCACAGGTCTCAGACCCATGTGGGCTTCATCCAGACCTAAGTATGGATGGTAGAATATTCCATGATTATGCATTATACTATCTTACTCGAAACCATTGGACCTAGCAGAAAGAAAACAGACCATGCAGCTATCATGCTAGCTTTGCTGAAACGCAGAATTGGATTAAAATACTCTTTTTTTTTGAGGATGAAGCCCACATAGGTCTGCAACCTGTGTGTGGGTAACGAGTTAGTGATTGATGAGTTGGACCTACAATTTTAGGTGGGTTCCGAATCACCTGCAAGTGATTTCACAGCAGAGAACAGTGTCTTTTTTGCTGGCCAATCTAATCGGTCACCATTACAAACAGGACCTACAAGAACGCAGCTTATCTCTATCTGATTGAACAGATACCTGCTACGGCTCATGGCTATCACTTCCCATGAATGGGAAAACACAAAACAAATATAGTTAGTGTCTCTATGGCCATTCACCTAAATTTTCTATTGATTTTTACAACCCATACATTACCTTTGAATCTCCTCCATTGAAGAACTCAGCCTTCACAGCCATTTCAAACTGGCTGTTATCTATATCCATTGGAGCATTCAAAAAGGCGTCAATCTCCTGCTTGATAGCATATTCACTTGTCTCCTGTTGAAAAATAGAATACAAATTAAATCAAACATGAATGCAATATGTAATAAAATAAAGGTGAAAATTCAAAGCTCTGCAAGTCAGTTGGATCTTTCTCCATTGGCAAAGTTAGGACTTGGAAGCTTGGCTGCCTCTCTATACATCCCTACTGCATTAGGCCCACGTTATACAAGCAGCTTTGAGACAACAGATTTTACATCGCATACATGCCAAGCCTACTGGGCAATGGACTTCCCTGTGTGCAAGTTATACAAACATTATATCTGTCATGTCAGACCCTGTAAACTCAGCATCTGCATCGACAATGCATCCAGAATGGTAAAACAGGCAGCAAAAACATGGCAGAAATGATGCCATTGCTTTTATATTGGCAGCTTTGACGCAGCAGATCTGCAAAACCTCCAGTGTTGCCACCTTCAGTATAAGTTATTTATTTGAAGTTTGCATTAATTAATAATTTACAGTGGAACCTTGATAAATCAAATCTCAAGGGGAACGGCAGAAATTCGATTTATCAAGGATTTCGATTTATTGAGGTTTGATTTATCAAGGTCCATCTTAAAATACTTCGATTTATAGAGGTTACTGTAATCAGTTACTGTATTTGTGCCACAGAATCTTATCCAATAAGCATGCAACTTCGATTTACTAAGGTTCTCTTATTACAACTTCGATTTATAAAGGTCCAAGAACTGCAAAACTTTGAATAATAAAGGGTTTTCTGCCAAACCTTCAAATTATAGAGGTTAGTATATAGCTCAATAGATCCAAAACCTTCAATTTATCAAGGGAATATCCATGAAATCTTTGATTTATAAAGGTAAAATAACATGGTGGTAGGATAGCAAGTTCTAGGGGAATTGGAAAAATTCTATTTATCAAGGATTTCGATTTATTGAGGTTCGATTTATCAAGGTTTCACTGTATTAAAAAAAAAGCAGTCATTAAAAAACGGCGAGGTGAAACTACCTGTAAGGGTCTCCCCACCATGAAAAGCCATACAAATTTACTTTTACTAATAAAACTTCAATTTGTTTTGTTTGTATAGTAGTGGCAATAAAAGATAATAATAATTAATTATGGTGACATCACTGCTCACCACACATTCCTCTGGCATATTCACATGAGTTCGCTGGTTCACGTTGACAGCATAATTTTATTGTTGTGACCTTTGGACACCCTTGGTACCAGTTGCGGCATCTTTTCTGCTCATATAACAGCTCCACCACCAAGCATTTGCATCAATGACGCATGCGTTTTTTCTGCTCATATAACAGCTCCATTTTTTATAATCAATGTCAGCAATTTATCTGTCGTGATAAAGCTGACCATATAACATGGGCCTTAGACAGCCAAAAATCTAACCTAAATATGAGGAGGCACCAAAAAGTTCCCAAAAGTATTCTAACATTGATTGCTTGAGAAACTTCAAATAGTTATTTATGTATTAAGAGCATGAAGCACAACTTTATTGCTCGAGCCAAAACATTTACTGTATGATGCATGGTGGAGCACAGTTATTTTGCAAGAGCAATAAAGAAGCTTCATGCATGAATTGCATACAATATTTTTCCTAAAACTGCAGTTCTGGATTCCAACACAATAAAAGCTTGTAGTATATAACATCACAGACCATGCGCGGATTTGGTTAGCATTCGCCATTGTTGAAGTTATGTGAATTCCATGGATTCTGTGATCCACTAATGAGAAGGCATCAAAATCAAAACAGAGGCATAAAGAAAACAGCTGGTGTGTGTAAAGTACTTTTCATCATACTTGTAGGTTATGGACAGTTTACCAGTCAAGGAATCAATGTGGTAAACAGCTGTTCACAGAAATCAAAAACAGCTGATGTCATTTGATGATTATTATTGTACACTGTGTGGTAAAAATCATCAAATGATTATTCCCACATGCTTATGGGTGGCTACTGGCAACCATTTCACTGAAAAACCATTTCGTTGAAAGCTAGATCAGCTGATCTAGAACCATTATTGCCCATTTCACCTTGAGTTGCTGTGATTTGGTGTGTTGAGGTTATGTTTGTATAACATGATTTATAGTTTCTTATTTCAACTTATCTGCTATTTTAGACTTGTATGACAAAAAATATCATACGTAACTCATCCGGGAAGATGTTTACCATACTCGTATGATAATACCACACTCGACTTCATCTTGTGCATTAACTTATCATACTCATATGTTAAACACCATTTCCCACACTTGTAATGTAATATACTATTACTGCTTGCAGAGCAGTAAAGAGGTTTTTACAATTAGTGTTCAGTACATAAAGAACTACTTTATGAGTAGTTGTAGGAAATAGTTATTAATAGTAACTTACCTCTGAGTCCATGGTTGATTATTTTTATGCACTATATATAGAAGCCAAATACCTTCTGGATATCTATGAGTTGTCAATCAGTACCTACAAAGTAATGGCAAATGCAAAAAATATAATGCTTATATCAAGCTCAATTATACAGACTATACACATTCTACATGCATTGCAACTTCAGTATGGTAACTAAATATTGACTATTGACTATTGACTAATATATTGATTGGCGCTATTCCAATAATTGTCTTATTCCATTATACAGAGTGTTTCAGAACTCTCTACCAACACTTCTAGGCAGTGTTTCTGGACCACTAAAAAAGTAAATATTGTAATAAAATTTTTCTAAAATCCCCAGTTACTCACACAGCTGCCATTTTGTTTTATTCACTCATTATTTTTTTTATTCAAACACCTCTGAACGTATAATTTTGAAATTTTGTATACAGCTTCATAACAACAATTTTTAGAAAATAAATCAAAATTTTCTGACATGAAAAACAAAATGGCGGCCATTTAAAATCATTGAACAGGATTAAAGTAATAATGGCTAATGTTATCAAAATTTGACTAGAATAACGTTTTTTAGATATTTTTATTGCAAATCCAACAATGCCTCATTTTCCAAGATTGGCCAACAATTAACAAAGATATGCTACTTCTTAGGGTGTGTGGTGGTTGAGAACGGGTTAAAGTTTTTCGCTTCCAACCAGTGCACACCCTAAAAAGTAGCATATCTCTGTTAATTGTTGGCCAATTTTGGAAAATGAGGTATCGTTGGATTTGCAATAAAAATATCTAAAAAACGTTATTCAAGTCAAATTTTATATCATCAGCCATTATTAATTCAATCCTGTTCAAAGATTTTAAATGGCCGCCATTTTGTATTTTATGTCGGAAAATTTTGATTGATTTTTCTAAGATTGTTTTAATTGTTATAAAGCTGTTTGCAAACTTTCAATATTATACATTCAGAGGTGTTTGAATAAAAAAATAATGAGTGAAAAAACAAAATGGCGGCTGTGTGAGTAACAGGAGATTTAAGAAAATTTTTATTACGATATTTACTGTTGTTAGTGGTCCAGAAACACTGCCTGGAAGTATTGGTAGAGAGTTACGAAACACTCTGTATAGAAAGTGTGGTCATTGACTCGTCCAGCTGCTAACTTACAAAAAGAATGAATTTAGAGTTAGAGCGAGTTCAGAAAAATAATTTTAATTCATTTGATAGCTATAATAAAATTAATGAGCTTATGAATGAATGGTAATTAAACGTTCCAAATTTTCCAACAATTTTTGTTTTTGTGACATCTACACACCCCAGGAAGTAAATTTTATTGAGGGGGTCGCAATTTTTTCACAAGATAATTTAAATTTTGAAATTTTTTTTAATAAAAAAATCATAACTTACAAACTTATAAGCAGCTACATAAAACGATATAAATCAAGAGAATAGAATATTTCCAAAACACAACCACCCCCAAACACAGTGCCCGCTCCGCGCGCCTAACCTAACCTTCCCTGGGTGGCTTATGTTATGTTATGTTATGAAGGGACGGATTCAAAGATCCTCACACGTCAACCGAAGCTTATTGTGTGTCCCTAGTACGTTAGTTAGGCAAACCAATACCTGTGCCCTTTACAAGATCCAGGAGTTTCTTCCCTATGCTAACGTCCCATTCATCACCTGGTTGCTTAAAGCCAAACAGAGCCATTCTCCTTGCCCCGAGTCTCTCGCAATCCAGTATGATATGCTTGGCAGTCTCTTCAGACTGATTGCAAAGCCTACACATCTGACTTTCATTTCTGAGTCCAATTGTGTGGAGATGTTTCCTAAAGTGGCCATGTCCAGTTATCAGAGCAATCAGCTGCTTAACCTGACCTCTACCCAGCCTCACCAGCCAGTTGGTGAAGTAGGAGCTTGTGTCTGCTAGCAGCCTTTTGCCAAGTGCTTGGCCTGAGTGACCTTGCCATTGCTGGTGATGTAAGTCCCTGGACCATTTGTTTATGGTGTGGAAGGCAGTAGTTTTGCTTATGCCACAGCTTGGCTCTGGGCCAAAGAATGACCTACTAGAACCTTGCTTAGCAAGCCCATCTGCACACTCGTTGCCACCTATGCCTACATGGCCAGGTACCCAACCAAGATGCACAGAGTTGTGTGTTGCGAGCTTGCTGAGTGTTTTGTGACACTCCCACACCAATTTTGACTTGATTTCATTAGAGTCAAGAGCCTTGAGGGCTGCCTGACAATCTGACAAGATTACTATATGCTTGTCACAATAGCATCTGGCAATGCCTATATTGGCACAAGCCATGATGCCCCAAATTTCTGCTTGAAAGATAGTACAGTATTGTCCCAGACTTGCACAGATTTCTGTTCTGGGTGATTCACTGTACACCCCATAGCCAGATTTCCCTTCAATAAGAGAGCCGTCTGTGTACCAGACAAGGCTACCTCTCCTGATATAGGGCCCTTCCTCAGACCTCCACTCCTCTCTAGAGCAGAATTTAACAGAAAAAGGTTTAGTGAAAACCATCTCCGTACTCATGACATCTGAAGTCATTTCAAGCACAGGGCTATGAGCAACAGCTTTGGTGATTGTACAATGGCCTGTTCCAGACAGGCCTTCCCTCCATTGGCCTGCGAATTTCAATCGATAGGCTGATTTTCGTGCTTCTGCCTTGATAAAAATATCCAAGGGCAGCAAGCCAAGAGCAACTTCAAGAGTTGCTGATGGGCTGCTCCTGAAAGCTCCAGTGACTAGGAGTGTGCCCATCCTTTGTAAACTTGTGAGTTTGGCTGTAGCTGTAATCTGGTTCACCTTTGTCCATCTGGGTGGCTTAAAATGATATTATAGCAATTGAATTAGCAATAAATAATATCCCAAGATAAAAATAATTATGTATTCGAGAGCCGCCATCTTGTCAACAAATGGGATTGACATATTTTTCCTGTCATTAAGAAGACTCAACAAGGCTAGATATGACGGAACCATAACTTCAGTACTTTTATTAAATTTTTCATCAATTTTTTGCCTGCACACTACACACACTAGTAAGTAATAGTACCCTGACAAACATTGAAGTATTGAAAGGTAGTTAGCTTATTTGTTGTTGTTTTATGCATGAAAGTACTATAGGTATTAGTTGGTTCCGTCATATCTAGCCTTGTTAAGCCACCCAGGGAAGGTTTGGTTAGGCGTGCAAAGCACGCACTGTGTTTGAGAGCAGAAGTATTTAGGCAATGTTATATTCACTCGATCTATGTCGTAATACTGAATTGTGAAAATCATTGTTTACCACGATATTTATCCTTATCACAAATAATGAAAATTCACAAATGCAACCCCTAATTACGAAACATAAATGTTAATAATGCATTGAAAAGGACACAAGTTGATTCATATTCGAAGTATTTGATAAATATTACAAGACATTTGTAAAAAAGCTAGTTTCTAAACATAAACATCATACCTGTAAAGTCGATCATGTAGGCTAGGATTCGATTCCTACATTGCAGTTTCAAGTTCAAATAAATTAATTGCCAACACTTCAAATGTGCTTGAAATTCTTCAAAATAAACTGCAGTTCATCAACTGAGAGCTTTGAATAGTTAATTTATATTTTCGAATTAAATTGACAAAGTAAGACCTGCTAACGAAAACTACAGTGAAAAATTCAATCAGCTGCAACGGGGGAGTACCAACTGGACTACGAGACCAGGGGTGTATACCAACTGGACTACGACCAACTGGACTACGATCTAAAAAAAAATCAGCTGTTGACCAACTCGCCACTAATGGAATGCGGTGTTCACCGATTCATAAGAAATAGAATGAGGAATGCACCAACCTATAAGAGCATAAAATCCCTCTCAGTGATAATTATCAAATAATAATTCTACTGTTACTAATCAATATTGAATGATAGCATTTTTTTAGATTTGTGAGCTGAAACTCATTGATTGTTCACACTAAATCATTAATTCATTTGACTTTCTGAGACTTATTTCATAATTGAAATAATGTATCAGCAGAATTTTAATATATCGATCTATCTAGCATATTATAAATTGAGAGTACATTCGCATTACTTTGTTTTACTCGAAATGGATGAAATTCATTATAATTATCATTTTTAAAATAAATAAAAGATAATGTGTGAGCTCTAGAGCGGTTTGAACGGTTTTAGCCTATGGTTGAACAATGATTGATACGTTGGCACACTGAGCTGTGTGAACTGGCAAATTTGAAACTCAATTTTCAATGGTAATTTAAAACTATTACAGTATTAAAATTGAGTGGGACAATTTGCATTATTTGAATCATGGAATATGAAGCATTATGTTGTAACCACTCACTTTATAAACAGTTTGCATGATATTGAATCGTGCTTAAAATACTTGATGTTACTCGATAAACCAGCAATATTTTGTAATTTGTACGATCCATCTCTTATAACTACAAATCTTGTAGTTAACTTATTTCAACGTACTTGGATAACAATCTATGGTCCGGTACCATATCTATAGCTGAACATTGTACGTACCGTAATCTTTCAAGAATAATACACATTTCCAGTACATTTATAGTGTCTGATTCAGAACTAGAGAGTGAATAAAAAATGAAACCGTGTACAAACTAGAGTGAATAAAAAACTAGCAAAGCATTGTACATACTTGTATATGTGAGTTTATTGAAAAGACGATTGCAAACAATGTTTTACAACACATGATGCATTGAATAAATTTCAACATGAGTACATATAACTTATGCTCCTCATCTTGATAACATGTTTTTGTTCCAACCTAAGCCTTTACTGGACTAGCTGCAATACTTCCACACCAGCTCACATAATCACAACAAAGCAGACGGTGTCGTTCATTGGTGGCCATCTCAAATTCCAGCTCCTTTACAAACTGTTTTTACAAAAATAGGATAGTGCTATTTCGGTTTTTTCTACAACTGTATACTCACTAATAACTGATTTCACTAATACTAGTCTCAAGGAAGTTGTTTATTAGGAATTAGAAAGATTAAACTGTCAGTTGTAGTAAATGAAACCGTTTGAAATTATTGTATTCTCAGAGAGAATTTGTTGAATACAGCAATATTGATTTGTTATTTTTCATCTTCCTATAAAATGCGCCCAATAATTTTTGCTCACTCTTTAGATCAGAACAGTTATTCGCACGCGCAGGTTATATCAGTATTAGCGAGTGGAAGTGTAGATGCTACACAAAACTCTTGATTGTTATTGCAAGTAGGATTTATCAGTTCAATAGTCAAAATAGCTCCAACATCTGTTTAATGGTATGCGTAACAATCACAATATTGAAAAAAGTAATAACTCGGCTGAAAACGTTATCAAAAAATCCAATCACAGTTATTTATTTGATAAACAATTCAATCAAACATGACGATTGTAAATTATGATGGTACAAAAGTGGAATCACAGCTACTTCCATAGTTAAATTATAGGCTATTATATTAGCATTCCATGAATGCAATAAAAAGTAATTGAATGATATACCAAAGCATATTAATTTTAAACAGAATTTATTAATTTCGAATTCCTTTAATTGCTATTAGTATAATATTTATCAGTTTATTCAATTATTGGCAGTCACTTCAAACTAACTTATATTAATTTTATTGGAAGAGTTTGTAGCCAGGAATGGATAATTTAAGTAACAGATGTACTTAAATTCGTTGCCGACTCTGGACACCACTTGCTGCTATTTTCAATAAATGTTATGAGCAAGGATATTTTCCCAAACATTTTAAATCGGTTAAGATAAAACCACTGTTTAAATAAAGAGATCCCTCTAATCCAAACAATTTACAGACCAATCAGTCTCATTATTAATTTTGCTAAAATTATGGGGGAAATAGTTAAGAAAACAGTATTATAATATTCCAGTAAATATGAAATAATAAACAGAAACTAATTCGGCTTTCAAATCAATAAGAATACAGAAGAAACCATAATAAAATTCACAAAAATACTGTTTCTCTGAACCTAAACTCCAACATGAATTTTTTTTGTATTTCTCCATAATATAATAACAGAAAAGCTTTCTTTACCTTCATGATTCCTTCTTCAAAAAACTAGAGGCAGACGGCTTTAGAGGAGTATTATTCTTGACCTCATTAAGAGCTATTCCTACAGGATACAACACAATCACTTTCACAGAAAATGAAATTTTTCATTTCAACTTGCTAATAGGCTACTTCTATAATCTGAGCTTTTTCTGTTCAAGAATCACCTCATCTTTTAGTCTCAATATCTCTGAAGAAAAAAATAATGTTTAATTCGAACTCTAAGGCCATATATCTGACATGAAGGGTATTCAACAGCTCATAACTTCGTTGATAATTTATTTAACATACATGCTTAATCATGTTTCTTTTCAGGAAATTCCAATAAGAATGACTTGAAGACAGCTATTAAACCTAATGACAATTTAGAGTTTATCAATAACTGATAGTGTTTCTTTCCTAACGTCTCTGTCAATGGGTTCCAGCGTCACATAATGCCAAATTGCAACAAAATTTATGCCAAGTTTAGACGACGTCTGTCATCTACCTCATTATTGGAAACCTACGCTTTGTATAAAAGCGGTCTAATAAATTAAGCTGCATACACACAGAAGTTCACAGCTTTCAGCAAGTCTGCAATTAAAAAAAGTAACTTTTTGCAAACTGGTTGAGTTTTAAACAAAATTCTCATGTTGCAAACTGATGAGTTTCGTGTGTAACTGCAGGTACGACCTCCACTCTCCACAAATTTAATAACACTAGCCATCCAAATAAAAAGTTTCAAACACTTTTTAAGCTCAAACTTGAGCTAGTTTGCATTTCTCTGTTTCAAACATTTCTGTAGAAAACAGGGACTGGAAAACTAGGTGACATGGTACGAATACTATTGTCAATTCGTGTATTGAGGATGGCAATTCTCTACTTTCTAGCTGATGCAGTACCATTACATAATATTGAATTAGAATATGAGTATGATGTAGACCACAACAGTAAATTGATGTATTTATGTAATTATCAAATACACACACATATATATATCTCAAATAATTATATATATATATGTGTATGTGCCTTTGAGCGCATTATCTCACTTCCCAAGGAACGGATTACTTGAAAATTAAAAGCTAGAGTCCAAGTTTTTAAATGCTAAGAATTTTGACAACACTTCAAAGTTGTTGCATAACATTTTTCAGGTTTGTTTATCTTCAAAAAAATTAGCTCTGCGCATGCATAGACATGAGGAGTGATTGAATGTATTATTAGTTATCTGTGATGTTCATGACGACCTTGATGAACTATCTAATATCAAAACTGACACTGTATTTCTATTTAGTTATCACTAACTTAAACTCCCAAATCATTCAGGTCGGCGCCGCTGATACACATTATTATTATTATTATTATTATTGTCATAATCATCATCAGATAATTACATAATTTACACATTATATATAATTATAACAAGTAAGGAGCCATCACCCTTCTTCTTTCACTCCATACCTCCACTCACTCTGCTGCTTTAGCCTGCGCATGCAAAGAAACCATTTCATTAAGTTTGAGGAAGTTTAGCATTGACGTCAATTTCACGCAACCTGTCAATTGTGATGAGAAATATAATGTGATATTTCTGAATAAAAACAATAGAACTGATACATTTCAATAAGAGATTTATTCCAATAACGTATACATGTTATTCAACAAAACAAAATACATCATATAAGATTATATTGAATTATGACAAATTTGTAACTTATAAATCGTAGTTAGTTAGTCATGTTGAATCAACTTTCACAAACTAATATACTATATAATGATAATAATGGCCTTATAATTGACAAAATAGTATAAATATAATAATACATTTGTTATAATAATATATAATAAAATAATAATATTAATAATGACCGATTTCATTTTTTCTAAAATAAGAATTTGTTGTTGGTAATAATAAAACATTTCAAACTTTTTATTAAGATATAAGTCAAGGTTTGCTTATTTTATGCAAAGCAACGATGTCGGGGTGTCCATGCAGTTTAAGATGAGTTATCAGGTCTGAAAAAAGAATATAAAAAATTAGAAACAAATTAACATTGTTTACAAGCAGAGCTGGCTCAAGGGTAAATTACTACCTGTGCGAATCATGGCTGGCACGCCCTTACTAGGGTGCTAGAAGAATCATTTGTAATTTATGGTACTCATATTTTTTGTAGTTTCATGTCAAAGTTCTTATGAGAAAGTTTTTATCTTAAATCAAAGAGTTGGAGTTTTATGGACATCTCACTAATTGTGGGTGTGGGGAATGACATGTCCCATACAGTCAATGACTGTCACATTGTTGAAATGCTGGATAAATGTTGGAGAAAATCGTAACTGAGTTAGCTGTTTGACAATGCTATGCCAGAAGAAAGGGTGGATTTCATTCCCAGAATTCATGTATCCTCAATAAAAAATTCACCCCTTCTATGTCTAATTAGGCTAGAGGAGCCGGCAATACCATAGAGTGATCTGCGGGAAAAAGATCATGATTTTTAGAACGAATCAAATTTCATAACAACAAGCAATGTACAGAAAAATGATAAAAGGTGTAATTTGAAACAGTTCATAAAAAATTAGTTTGGGGACAAAAAATTCAAAACTTTAAGATTATAATCGATCAATCCTACTTTGCAATATTGATAACTTCCAAGCATGTGTACCTCAAAAACTAAGAAATTATTATGATATCTTCAAGAATTTGTGTTCAAGTGAATGAACAGTGATTGTGATTAGCAAAATATAAATCAAGTAGTTAAAAATAAGAGTACAACATAATATACAAGCACTTCCAAAATCCTAACCTGGAATTTGGTTATGTGAGTCCTTATTGGATATTACTCAAGACAGATAAGCAAATATAGCCTACAGAAACTAGATGAGTAAATGGCTTTCAGGTCTCATTTTATAATTTCCTTTTATAATTTTTATTAAAACAATAATTTCTCAAATTAATTATTTTGAAGCTGAAATACGTAGTCTTAGCTGCTATTAACTTATTATTGTTCATTATTTGTATGGTCGCTATCTCAATATGTTACATTGACAGTAGTTCGGAACCCACCTAAAATAGTAGGTCCACCATGTTCCCCATAACATGGCACAAACGGCGAGGTGGAACTACCCATAAGGGTCTCCCCACCATTAAAAGCCATATGCTTATTATTATTATTATTACAGTAGTTAGCCGATAGTATGACATTCATTATTTCATAACCTAGTAATTGCAGGCTTTATTTAAATTGATTTTTCAATAGTATTTCTCAAAAGATACAGGTAATAATTTTCAATTTATGAACATAATTGTGTCTTACACTGACTCACAAGTTTGAAGTTCAACTCAAGATGTCATATAATAGAGTCAAATTTAAACAAAGTTTGATGGTTGATGTTAGAATTGATAGGACACAGTGTAGTGAAAAAATGAATCTTCTATATATATATATCACTTATTAAATCTACTGCATTATTTCTGAACCTTTATGTATGGTATTACATATTCTTCTGGATTTGGTAAGAATGCAATCAATTGGAGCATTCTAACCTCTTGGTTGTACCACATTCTCATGCCTGAGAACACAAGTGGCTGGAAACTAATTATCACAGTTTTTAGTTTTTGTGCAACCTCAAATGCAAGAACCAATTAGAAGCAATTTTTGTACCTTTGAAATATATTAGGTTCATATTTGACAAGAGAGCTCACCTGATACTTCATAGATTGTTCACAAGCTGTGAATGATGCTTGAATTATAAATAAACAATAATCCACTTGCAATAACATTCAGTAACTAGTTCAGAAATGACAGTTCAGCCATCAGGTGTTATTCTCTGAAAAAATAAATAAATTAAAATGAATAATGTATTCTATTGTAGACCTGTTCAAATTATAAACACATGGAACATACACAATTATGTATATAATTATGACAGTACTTCATGCAACTAAAAGTTATGACAGGGATGAGAAACAAAATGTCTATGAATAAAGATATCTCTGATATGGAACGGTGCCATCATCCATTTACCAAATTGAGTCAGTTAATAAATAAAAAAATCGAACTAGTGTGAGTGAAATTTACAACTGATGATACTAAAGCTTGATTCATCCATGACAAAACACAATCAAGTAAAGATATAACAGGCATAGGCTAAGGTGACCAGACGTCCCGTTTTCAACAGGACAGTCCCGTTTTTGAGAGGCATGTTTTGTTGTCCCCACCATACTTGTCAGGACACCCCCATTTGTCCCGTTTTGGAAATATTAGTTACTAATATTCTACTTCATGAATAGGTTTTTTCATTTATTGAAAATTATTATTGCTCTAAATCATCGGTTCTCAACCTGGGGTTCGCGAACCCCTAGGGGTTCGCGAAGTATTGCCTGGGGGTTTGCGGAATGATAATGTGTAATGGCGGATTTTACGGGCAATATTTCTACAAGCTAAGCTTATGTAGGAAAAAAATTAAATTACAAATTAATAAAATACACTATCTAATATGTAGACTTTGTAGACTAATTGTAATCAAACATTAACAAGCAAAACTTGGTGCTCGTATTTAATACAGATGTTAGTTTGCGTAGTGCGGGGTGATTTCAATAAGGCTGTGGTCAGACTGCATGCGTACTCCCCCCCTACTGAGTAGCCACTCCCCCTGACGAACAACAGTAGACTCGCCCGGTCGGCGGCTCAGTATCAGTGACGTGTTGTCTTGCCTGCGCTGTTTGTTTTCTTCTCGCAGTTGTCTGCCTAACCTCAAACCTCAACTACGTGTCATTGATTACTGTAGGTGTAGTGTTCATTTTAAAGTCGTACAGTCTGACAGTCTGTAGTGAACGAGAACGTTGTGTTTTAAATTTAAACGTTGTTGCTTCGTTTTATTTCAATTTACGATGGATCAGTGGCTGAAAACTGGTACAGTGAAAAGGTCCGTGCCTAGAACTGAAAAGGAAACTCAAAATGAAGAATTTGCTAGTGAAAGCAGCAAATCTTCCCCAAACAAACTATTAGATCAGGCTGAAGAAAATTTAAAGTGCTCTAAAAAAAGGAAAGATGAAGACAACATCCCTTCTGCCAAGAAAAGAAAATATTTTGATGAATACTTGAGCTATGGATTCACATCGTTCGTAGAAAATGACTATCCCAGGCCAAAATGTGTTGTGTGTGGTGAGTTGTTAGCTAATAGTAGCATGAAACCCTCTTTACTCAGACGACATTTAGAAACAAAACATGAAAACTATGCAAAGAAAGACAGAATTTTTTTTGAGCGGCTTTTGAAACAGAAAGATGTAGTATCATATTTTGGTACAGTTCGCAAAGAAAAAGAAAATGCTGTTGAAGCGTCTTATAAAATAAGTTATCATATTGCCAAGGCCGGTAAAAATCACACCATAGCTGAAAACCTAATCCTTCCATGTATAAAAGATGCTGTTAGTTGTATGCTTGGGGATGAAAGCGCAAAAACAATTTGTACTATCCCACTTTCTAATTCCACTATATCCCGTAGAATCCAAGATATGTCTGATGACATTGAGGAAACAGTTGTTTCCAGAATAAAGAATAGTAATTATTTTGCAATCCAAGTTGATGAGAGTACAGATGTTACGAAATGTGCGGTTTTGCTTGTAATTGGTAGGTATGTCTACAAAAATGAAATGGAAGAAAACTTATTGTTGTGTTACCCTCTCCCTGAAACAACAAAAGGTGCTGACATATTTGATGCTATTAATGGTTACTTTGTGGAAAATGACATTTCTTGGGATAAATGTTGTGGACTGTCTACTGACGGAGCAAAATCTATGTCCGGCTGTTTCATTGGTCTTCGAGCATGTGTTAAAGAAGTGGCACCCCATGTAACTTGGACGCATTGCTGTATCCACAGGCAAAGTCTTGCCTGCAAAGGGCTACCTCCAGATTTTAAGTCTGTGCTGGACAAAGCTGTAAAAATCGTAAATGTCATCAAATCAAAAGCCTTAAATTCAAGACTATTCAAATCTCTTTGCGAAGACATGGATAGCATCCACCTAAACTTACTTTACCATACAGAGGTTAGGTGGCTATCCCGTGGCAAAGTCCTCGAAAGATTGTTTGAGCTGAGATATGAGGTGCAGCTGTTTTTTGAAGAAACACCCTTCTACTTGTCATCAAAAATGCACGACAGTGGTTGGTTACAATGTTTGGCGTATTTAGCAGATATCTTTCAACAACTTAACAAATTGAACCTTGCTCTCCAGTTGAACTCATTAACGATATTCAAAGTGACTGAAAAAATAGAATCCATGACAAAAAAAATTGAGTTTTGGCACAAGTGCATCCTTGAAGGTAAGGTAGAAATGTTTGAGACATTGCACAGATTTCTTAAAGAAAATAAGCTGCACATTTGTGATAGTGTCAAATTGAACATAACTGAACACTTGAAGGAGTTGAAGATGTCTTTCACAAAATACTTCCCCAAACTTGATGCAGGTGTTTTCTGGATTCAAGATCCATTTTCAGAGGAGAACTTCCAATCTGCAAAGTTGACTATTTCAGAAAAGGAAACGCTCATTGAACTTTCTACTGACAATACGTTGAAGTCTGAATTTAAAAGTAAAACTATTGTGAAGTTTTGGATAGATTTGTCATCAGAATATCAACATCTGTCACGCCTAGCCATCAAGTTTTTACTTCCATATCCATCAACAGTGTTGGTAGAAAGAGCGTTCTCCTCATACGCATTTATTAAAAATAAGTACAGGAACAAATTGAACACTGCTCCAGACTTAAGACTATATTTATCTTCTTTCGAGCCGAACTTCAGAAAACTGAGTGAAGATAAGCAAGGACAAGGTTCCCATTTAATCAAGCATTTCTTCATAGAAGTATGGTTTTTTTAAATCAAACCATAAGACATTCATAAAAAGATAACTTAAGAATTTACTTTTTATTTTTGAATTAAATTTCATTTTTAATACTGAACCTGCTGTTTAGTTTTAATTAAGTTAGTATTAATTAAACACAATTCATATTTACTGTATAGATATTTGTGTCATGAAGTATAACCTTTGTAAAAATTTTAACACGAGTAACATTTTTTTTGAATCTATCCTAAGGGGTACAGTAATCACAAAAAAAATTTCAAGGGGTACGCGGCGAAAAAAAGGTTGAGAACCGCTGCTCTAAATAATCTAAAAGCTAAACTTAAGTTCTAATTACAATAAATTGAACATTAGCTCCAAAATCCCTCAATATTATAAACGGACTTTATTATTCTTCGGTCATCTTTGAATGGTGAACATTGATGGCATGACATTAAAAACTACAGTTCAGTTGTCCTGTTTTGGGGTTTCAAAAATCTGGTCACCTTGGGCATAGCCCACTACTGCTTTCTTTACAAATTTTTAAATGAAAAAATAAATTTTTATGTCAAATTTCATAAGGTTGTCACATAATCGCCTCATTCATATTCACTTGAACATGTGTGAATCAACCTGCAGTTTTTCAGCTGTGAGGCCCGTTTTATACAGACAGAAAAACGCAGCAGGAACATGAAAAAAATTGATTATGCTCTGCCTATGTTGTCTACAGCCCGCACTACTGTATACGAGCACTTTTTTTCGGCGCCGAATTTTATGCTTTGAAATGCTCTCATATACTTTGTTATATTTATGTAGAATTCTAATAATGTTGGCGCACCATGAGAATATATTTTGCCAAGAAGTGGACAGAGAAATTTAGTGGGAGAAATGTCCAGACCTGCCATACCTAGACATATAAATTCTGTCATGTGTAGCAAATACTATCACAGGTTGTGCAAAGGACTCAGAGTTGGCAACACTGCTATTACACTAACATAGTCAGCAAAGGAAGCAATCGTGCATGCATACTAGCTATTTCCCCTTTCATGCCACTGACAATCCAGAGACATTCTCATGGTGCGGTGACATTAACAATGATTGTCATTACATTGGAATAACTATTATCTGTAATGTAGCCTACAATAATTTTGTGGGTCAATTATTATTATTATTAACTTTTCATGTGAAATTTAACGACATGAAAAGTTAATATTAACAACGCAGTTCGTCATGGAACAAGAAATCCAGAATATTATTATTAATTCCAAGGGGTGAGCACACATAGGTGTACCCACACAAGGGCATTCAAGGTATAGTAGAAACAATTAGTCTGGGCGCGCGGCCTTTTGGTAGTCAGCAAAGGCGCGGGGTGGAGAGGGGAGTGTTTATCGCTCATTTCTAAAAAAAATTGTCTTCAAGGTCACCATTTCAGCCGTCAGTGGAGCGAGTGAACCAACTTTTACAGGACGGCCAGTAGTGACAGAGCGTAGTGTGAGAGCCATGCGCCCAGAGTAATTGTTTCCACTGTAGATTGAGGAGCGCCAGTATAGCAGAACAAAAAGCTTTTGATGAAACACACATAATGTACAAGCATAAACTGAAAAAATTATAGCTTTGTAATAAACGATCTTGAAAACATTTTTCACTACAACTCATGATTGAAACCAAGGTAATCAGAAGACAAGGTAGTGTTCAACAGCATGATGCGCAGTAGCAAGTTGCAGCCAGCTGATGCACTGACATCATGCAGGTTTCTTTTCACGATTTCGCCTATCTTTTACATGATAAATTGCATAACTTTATAAGTCTTTTTCTCAAAATATATATGATCTTCAAGAAACTTGGACGTCTCCTATGGTTCATGATAATATATTCAACTGTTGACCTACGGTATTTTTAATATGATCATACAATTACCTATTCAATGCAGATCACTCGATAATGTTATAGCATGTACATAATACAAGGATTGTAGTTCTCGGGTATTTAAGTTATTTTATTCATCTTCAAATTAATTTATAAGTACCGTAGAAAATTAAATATTCATTTTTTAAAGAAAATTGTTTGGAGAAATAGGTATGCAATTCCAGTAAGCACATAATATTTAGTTGAAGGTCAATTATTTTATTATGGTTAACTGAATATATTTTTCTCCAATCAGTTTCAACGCTCTTCCAATTACAGAAGACGAGTATACTGTTAAAAGTATTGGAGGAAAACAGCATCATGTAGACAATATATAAATTATTACAATAAAAAATTCACACAATTCAATTCCATTAAACATTGAATATTTAACCTTCCACAGTACTTGTAAATTAATTGAAGTGCGTTTGAAGATATAAATTAACTTAAATACCTGAGAAGTACAATCCTTGAAGTTATGTGCATGCTATAACATTAACAAGAGTGCTCTGAACTAAATAATTGTATGATCATATCAAAAATGCCGTAGATTAACACTTACATTTATACCATAAACCTAAGGAGACATCCAAGTTTCTTGAAAATCATATATATTTTGAGATAGACTTATAAAGTTATGCAATTCAACATGTAAATTATAGGTGAAATCGTGAAAAGACATCCAAATGACGTCACTTCATCAGCTGATAAGGCTCAACAGATGTGCGAGAACACTACCTTGTTTACTAATTACCTTGATTGAAACAATATAATTTAGCATATTTATAATATAATATTATTATAAGGACGCCTCAGCCAGAATGAAAAAATATTGGGCTGAGAAGAGGGAAAAAGCTAAGGAAGCCAGAAGAAAGTAATAACTAAAATAAAAAAATAGCTTGGTTTCTTTCATATAGCGCTTGTGACCAGAGGGTTGCATGTGAACAAACAGGTGTATTGGTTATGAATGCACGCTCCACTGCACACCTGCCATAAAAAATTTGAGACGCTTCAACTACCATTGTTCTTTATGAATACTCATATTATATGAATTTTGATCGATACTTTTCGAATATAGTATACTCGACAGTATATGTTTACAGACGGTTGCTTGTAGACAAACCATAGTTACATGATCATGAATGGTTGCTATGGTGATGGCGAATTCTGTCATTTCCTAAGCTCCAGATGAAGCTATGTTATGTTATGTTATGTTTGAAGGGACGGATTCAAAGATCCAGAAGATTCAAAGATCCTCACACGTCAACCGAAGCTTATTGTGTGTCCCTAGTACCACTAGTACTAGTGTCTCTGGTTCCACTTCAATGTCGAATAAATCTTTCGCCTTTTACTAAAGATGAAGCTAACAAAAAGTTCTAAAAGAGAAGAAAACATACCAACATGGCATTATCAAGCACTGATGGAAGAAAGCTGCACAGGCAGAGTCAAGTGATTAGTTAGAAGGAGCTACATACCATTCAAAATTCATACACCAAATACAGTTAGGTTGGCCAACAGACTCTTCAACCTTTGACGGAAACAAGCAGCAGACAGACCTCGTGCTGAAACAGGAATTTTCTTAGTTTCATTGCCAAAAAAGTTGAGCTTGCTCGAGCTGTACTGAGCTGCAAGTAGGGTAAATCTATCAATCATTTGAAAAGTAATTAGGCTACTGTAATCACAATTTTTTTTAGTGAACAGTATAGTCAAGTTTAATTGACAAAAATTCATGAAAGAATTTTTCAACTCCCTGTTTGCCTACTCATTTATAATATACCTCCAAACATCTACATAATGGTACTGGTACTGTGTTTCCAGTAAGGTAAACGTACTAATTATTAGCCACCTACCTGATATTGACCCCTTTCACTTTCAACTTCGAAAATCGGGGTTGCACTTCCGTATTTAGTCTAGTGACATAATCGGCTGAAAATCGATAAGGTAACTTAGTCGATATATTCCAAATCCAAACCTAACCGATCGACTCTCAGTCAATTATTTCGGTGGATCAGATACGGAAATGCAGCCCCAGAGCCGTCTAAGCTAAGCATCGCCGCCACTATCAGCGACAAAAATACTTTGCAAATAATGCCACCACCAATATAAAGGTAGATAGATATTCTAGCAGATGATTTACTTTAGATTAATAACTGTAACTTATGCAATGAATTCAGGTATGAAAGTTGTTGACAAGCAATTTAATGAATTATATGCATAAATTTGACTCTACTTACCGTAGTTTAAAAGTGATGTAAAAGAGCTCTGGATAACAGTTCAACAATTAGAGCGATCGGGTTATTTCACTAGATAGAAATTCAAATTACTATAGGTGGATCGGCCATAAGAATACATGTAAGCTGATGCCATTCTCAAGGCGATCCACCGATATTTATTTATTAAGTAATCTACGTTATTAGATTAATAATTTCATTACTTGAACATTAACTTGAACAATAAAACTAAACCGTTATAACGCTCAGTAGATAGAAAAACAATTACGCACTGATGCTACCAACGTATAAAGCATAATATCTCTGGTAGATTCTAACACCGATTTTGCATACAGTTCCGAGTTCAAACACATTCCAACTTGGTGAATTCCGCATTCCATTAGTGGCGAGTTGGTCAACAGCTGACATTTTTCCGCTTATTTCGTCAGTAGTCGGGTTGGTCGTAGTCCAGTTGGTACTCCCCCCGAGACTACGACCAACTCGACTACTGAGTACTGACAAAAACAGCGGAAAAAGTCAGCTGTTGACCAACTCGCCACTAATGGAATGCGGAATTCACGCAGTTGGAATGCGTTTGAACTCGGAACTGTCTGCAAAATCGGTGTTGGAATCTACCAGAGATATTATGCTTTATACGTTGGTAGCATCAGTGCGTAATTGTTTTTCCATCTACTGAGCAGTGAGCAGTGTGTCCAGCGCTAGTACATATGTGCTAGATCTAGTACATTACATTTCCCCACCATCTAGTGCACTAGTACATTTGAGGTAAAATCTAGTACATGTTTTTAATTGTGTCGATATTTGGAAAATACAATAATAACGACCCAAATTTTCCCTCTCATAAATAATTAACCAAATTTGAATAATGAATTAATTGCGTTGGCAGCAGTACTCTGTCATGTGTATGTGCGTCACACACAGACACAGAGACACAAAGTGTTCCAAACGTTATTCAAGAGGCCGATTATGTGGAAATTGACCGAGTTTATTGAAGTCAGTAGATTCACTAAATAAAGCCAAATGAAGAACTAATGGGATTTTGGAACACTGTATTTAGTATGAAAAATAATAATGTTCCCGCTCTCAACAAAATAATTTGTGAGAGCCATGTTTTGTCTGCATCATTCATCAGCTGCGACAGAGAGGGTTTTTTCTGTTATTAATAATATAAAAAACAAGTTGAGTAATCGTTTATTAACAACCAAATTGACCTTTATTAATTAAGGAAAAACTCAAACATTCGTCTGCTGCAAACTTCAAGATTTCAGCAGAACTAATTACTTCAACTCAAAAAGCTTCAACAAAGGAAAAATAATAAAAATTTAATATTAACTTTTTACGTGAAATTTAACGACTTGCAGTCAAAAATTTAATATTAATTTAAAAATTTATGTTGACGTGTGAATAAGTAGACAGGCTCTCAACTTTGAATTTGGTCACATTTATACATGCTGGCAGAGTAGCCAACACCAAAATACAATATTATTGTGGCCAAACCCTATACTGAATCACGCAGGCTGCCAGCATAACACTTCAGATGAGATATATTGTATATTGTTTTGATGAAATTTTATTGAATAATTGTTGGTAAACTTCATATTTTAATTTTAATTTATTTTTAATTCAAGAAATTTTTGGTTGTTTCCGTCATTCTAAATTTATTCTAAATAAAAAACAAATTGATGGGACACCTACCATGTTACTGGTGGGGTTTCGTGACAGTGCCTCTAACAGTTGGTTGCTGGTTGCCTCAAAGGTAGTGGTCACTGCATTGGTTGCTGGTGGATGTTCTGCTGGTGGATCAGGTGGTGGTTCTGCTGGTGAAGCAGGAGTAGGCCTCACAGGAAGTGTGGGTGGCAGCATGGGCAACTGCACAACTGGGGCCTTGAAGAGAGCTGGTTCAGTTGCTGGAGTGATGGCTGTGTGATCACTAGCTGAACTGAGTTGAGTAGCCTTGGGCTCTTCTTGGCTGTTGGCAGTAGTGGCTGGGCTGGTGGCTGGTGAGACTTCTGTGGAGGCTACACTTAGGGTGGAGAGGATTATTGGTGAACAGGTGGGTGGCAAATGTGTTGGCTTCATAGTGACATCTGGTGGTGTGGTAGAAGTTGGTTTCAGTTCTGGTGGGGCTCCTGTGTCTTTGGCTGGAAAGTTGGAGCCTAATTCTCTCCAGTTGTGTCGTTTCCCTGCCTCCTTGACTTCAGTACCGGACAATCTCGGTGGAAGTGATACTCTGGGCAGAAATGACACTTTGGAGCTGATAGTGTGTGTTTGGCTGGTGGTGCAGGTGGAGCAAGTGGCTTTGCCTTAGGTCGTTGACTCAGATCATTCTCAAACTCATTTGCTAATGAGATCAAGTCTTCAAGATCTCTTGGTCGAGCAGCTCGAACCAGCATCCTGAGTTCAAGTGTCAGCTGATTGATTAGCAGAGAGATGATCTCTTCTTCTGCTAGGGCTGACCCAAGTCGTTTCTGAAGTTGAGTCTTTTGGCGGAGGAATTTTTCAACTGGTTGGTTATTCTTTTGATTGGTTCCATAGAACTCCTTATGTGCCTCCGCTATTCTCTGATTTCCTGAAAATTTGGATTGGAGGCGGGCCTGGAGCTGCTTCCAATCAGTAATGAATTCTCCATACTCGTGCCACCAATTAGCAGCATCATCATGTAGCTGTGCACGTATGAAGTGAAGCCAGGAATATGTGGGTACTTGGTGGTTCTGTAGGATAACTACACATTTTTCTATGAATGTGGCTGGATCCTCATGGAGCCGTCCATGGAACTCGGGAAGTAGAGCAGCCAGGTTGAGTGATGAATTGCTCATGGGCGACAGGTAGGTTGGTGCTTGTGCCATATAGCGTGTGTGCTGTACTTCTGCTGTAGTAGTGGAGGCCAGGTTTTGGGCCATGGAGATGGCAGAGACTGGGTCTGCCATTGTACTGATTGTGCCAGGAACTGGGGTTGGACAAGTAGCATGGACCTGTGCTTGGACCTGTGCTGTCAGGGGACCAGCTGGATCAGTGATGGTTGTTGAGCTTCCTGCTGCAACTTGGTCAGGGAGCGGTCTAGTAGTGTCTGTCTCATTCCTAGTCACAACCATGTTTGTGTCTTGGGCGCCACTGGGGTCTACTGTCCCCAGAACAGTGATGAAGTGAGCTGCTGCAGTGGACAATTGGGTCACTACACATCCATGTAGTAACAGCCCCACGTTGGGCGCCAAAATTGATATCGCCTCGGCTGCTAGATAGAGCTAGGGTGTCCTTGCAAGCAGCTTAGTGTCGGTTCCTCTGGTCGGCTGACCGCGGCATCCAGAATGTTTGATCTTTGTTAGTGGGGAATGCAAGACCCCGCTTAAGCTTGAGTATATCAGAGCCCCAGTTAGGTCTGCTGTTGGAAGCAAGACCCCACTTAAGCTCTGGATATATCAAGCCCTGGTTAGGTGCTTGCTGTAGGGTGGGAAAAGAATACAAGTCTGGTTTGTATTCACAAAATTAGGTTCTCAGAAGCACATCTAGCACCTTGAGAAACCCTGAGCAGTAAGCTCTAAATATTGAAAGTGAAATTGATTCCATCCAACTTGATGTGGTAATTCAATGATTCAGTAATTTGATAAACAGATGATCCACACACTATAAGAGTAAGTGACCAGCTTATATAGCTAGTCACTTCAGAAAACATGTGTGAGAGATTATGCTTGAGTTGTAGTGAAAAAGAATGATGATACTTGGCGTTATCTAGCAGCTGGTTGGTTAAACATAGTACTGTGGCCAGATGTGGCCAAACACAGTACTGTGACTAGAATAAGGTGAAAAGTGAAAATGGGGCTGGTGTCACTGTGAGATCTGTAAGCAATGAAAAACTAGATGTCTGTGGAGAAATTACTTTGCCAGTAGTAGTGCCAGGAAAATCAGGTACCTATAATGTCACATTTCTAGTGCTTAATATTGATAATTGTAATACATTGCTAGGACTCACTACATGTCTAGAATTGAATCTTATAAAAAGGGTGAACAATGTTACTGTTAACGAACATATAAAGTTTATAGACAAGTATGACTCTGTGTTTGATGGGTTAGGTTGTTTGAAAACAACTTGTAATTTGACTCTTAAAGACAATGTGCAACCTGTTATTGAACCAGCCAGGAGAATACCATTCAAGTTACATGGATGCCTTCTCAAACATTATGATTGGTCGACTCTGTTTGCTCACAGACTGAACATTTCAATTGAACTCACGAACATGTTTGGTGACGCATATGTTTGATGTTTGCCCATTTTTTGTATTAGCCAACATGTTCGGTTGGTGGAGATGCAGCTTAAGATGGTTTTTTATAAGAAGGATAAAGAGCAGCTATTATAGTCACAAAATTCACAGCTGAAAAGTTAATCACCTATGTGAGTTTTCAGATGAGTTTTTAAATGGATAAGTTGAGCACTTTTATTATCACAAAATTCACAGCTGAAAAGTTAATCACCTATGTGAGTTTTCAGATGAGTTTTTAAATGGATAAGTTGAGCACTTTTATAATCACAAAATTCACAGCTGAAAAGTTAATCACCTATGTGAGTTTTCAGATGAGTTTTTAAATGGATAAGTTGAGCACTTTTATAATCACAAAATTCACAGTTGAAAAGTTTATCACCTATGTGAGTTCTTAGATGAATTTTTAAACTGCTAAGTCAAGAGCTTTTATAATCACAAGATTTACAGCTAAAATGTTTATCACCTGTGTGAGATCTAACATGTCTTTCCTAATTAGATGATTGACAGCATTTATAATCACAAAATTCACAGCTGAATGGTTTATCACCTGTGTGAGTCCTCAGATGTATTTTTAAATCACAAAGTCGAGAGCTCTTATAATCACAAAATTCACAGCTGAAAGGTTTATCACCAGTGTGAGTTCTTAGATGAGATTTTAAATTGCTAAGTTGAGTGCTTTTATAATCACAAAACCCACAGCTGAATGGTTTATCACCTGTGTGAGATCTAACATGTCTATTCAAATGAGATGAATAACAGCATTTATAATCACAAAATTCACATCTGAAAGGTTTATCACCAGTGTGAGTTCTTAGATGAAATTTTAAATGGCTAAGTTGAGTGCTTCTATAATCACAAAGTTCACAACTGAATGGTTTATCACCTGTGTGAATTCTGAGATGAGATTTTAAATGGCTAAGTCGAGAGCTTTTATAATCACAAAATTCACAGCTGAATTGATTGCTAGCTTTATGCTTCTTTGAGTGGATTTGTAAACCTTTCTTATCCAAGCACACATAGTCACATAATTTACAGGCATAATGTATTTCCTCTGAATGTATTTTTCTTATATGTCGCATTAAATTACTCAATCTAGGAGTTTTATAACTACAACGAGCACAGCTATAAGATTGTAGATTTTGATGAGTCAGCAAATCATTTCCAGAATCCACCTGTCCAAAAGTTCCTGCAATGACATCTCCGTCTATGCAAATAGGGGTTGAACACTCTCTGCTGTCCGCTGATTGCAATTCTGCCTCTTCTGAACACCCTCCAGTCAGATGGACATCTGAAAATACCAATATTATACTATAACTCGCGCTTCGCGTTCGGCAGGGGGTTGCACCCCCTGCACCCCTGCCATAGGGTCTGTGATGTACATGCCGGTAATAAAACGCTGGACTTCTCTGCATATTTCTTTGGACAAATTTCAAACACATTTGTTCAAATTTCTTTATATCTCCAATTTTGAAAGGGGTTGTTTTTTTTTAAATGTCACTTAGAAGGGTTGTGCTTTTCGATGTCAAATCTGCTCTTAATATCAGCTGGCAATTATAGAAATTCTAAATTTTTCATTAACAAGAGTTTAATATTTAAAAAATTACACTTTTTTAAAGGTTTTGCAATTCATGCACCCTTCCTTAGAAGGGGATGGATTTTTCGAAAAACGTTCAAGAATATTTTTCAGTTACTTATTTATTCATAATCAATTCCTATGGATAAAAATCTCAGAAAATTAAGTTTTGAAAAAATCTAATTTTTTAACATCCTCCAAAAACTACCCCTATCAAGAAACTTGAAATTTATTATCTTTTCTGTTTCATCCTTGGTTTAAATATTAGCTACCATTCAGAAAAATTCAAATTTTTCATAAACAAAAAAGTGAAAAATTTTCAAAATTGCATTATTTCAAGATCTTTCACTTTGGGCACCCTTTACTCAGAAGGGGATGATTTTTTCGAAAAATGTTCAGGAATACTTTTGAGTTATTTTTTCATTTTAAATTGATTTTCATGTATTAAATTTTAAAAACATCAACATTTTTAAAGATCAAATTATTAAACATCGCTCAAAAGCCACCCCTATCGGAAAAATCATAATTCTTTCGGTTTTCTGTTTTAACCTTGGGTTTGATATCAGCATCCTTTCAGGAAAAGTTCAAATTTATCATAAACAAAAGAGTCAAAAATTCCCAAAAATGATTTTTTTGAAGATGCCTCACTTTGAGCACCCCTCACTCTGAAAGGGATGATTTTTTCGAAAAATTCTCAGGAACACTTTTGACTTATTTTTTTATTGTTAATCAAACCCCGTGAATAAATTTTCCAAAAATTCGATATTTGAAAAGATTCAATTTTAAAACATCCTCCAAAAACTACCCTTATCAGAAAATTTGGAATTTCTCTGGTTTCCTGTTCTAACCTTTGTTTTAATATTCACTTGCAATCAGAAAAAGTCTCAAATATCATGAAACAATGAAGTCAAAAATTTCCAAAATAGCATTTTTCCAAGATTCTTCAGTTCGGGCATCCCTCACTCTGAAGGGGATGATTTTTTCAAAAAATCATCATGAACACTTTCAAATTATTTTTTCATTATCAATCAACTCCCATAGATGAAAGTTTCAAAAAACCAATAATTAAAAAGACCAAATTTTAAAACATCCCTCAAAAACCACCCTTATGGGAAAATCACGAATTTCTTTCATTTTATGTTCTAACCTCAGTTCAAATATCAGCATAGTGTCAAGAAAAAATCATATTTCTCATAAACAAAAAAGTAAAAAATTTTCAAAATTGCATCCTTGTAATATCCCTGTATTATGGCACCCCTAACTTCCAAGGGGATGATTATTTCGAAAAATGTTCACGAATACTTTTTACCTTCATTTCATTGCTCTATCATTCCCCACCAATAAAATCTACAGAAAACAAATAAATGAAAATCTCAAATTATTTCAACCCCTATACAAACTACCCCTTGTAATTTAAAACCCGTTCCCATGAATTTTCAGCATCAGCCTATTTCTATCATCAACTTTTCTTGATAAAAAATCAATATTATCAATCAACCAAAAAGTTCAAAATCCAATTTCCTCCATTTGCCCCCCCAAAATCAGTGAAATGGCGTTTTTCGCCCCCTACTCCGGGGGGGATGATTTTTTCTAAATTTTTTAAATCGGGGCACCTACAGTTTTTTATGCTCTATTTAATGGAAAAAAGAATTTTTCAAATATCTTGATATTTAGATTTACCCCCCTAATTCATCCCCCCCCTAGCAACCCCCTAAATCAATATTTTGGGCACCATTTGATTTCATCCTTTTTAAAATACACTTACCTCCCATTATCAACAATAAAACCCGAAATTTTTCCTCAAAACAACTTTTTTGAAAAAATATTTTTGGCAATTTTCCCCCACCCCCCACCCCTAAACCTATCGACTAAAAAATTTCCGCCACAAATCATTGTGTTCAGCTTAACAAGCACTACAAAATCCAAAAAAGAATTTTCAAAATATCTCAATATTTAGAAATTTCACTTTTTTCACCCCCCCTCCAAAACGCCCCCCATTGAGTTTTTCGAAATTTTTTCTTGGGTTCAACCCCCTCTCAAATCATATTAACTTTCATCCAAAACCATCAAAAACCAAATAAAAAGTCCCAAAAATCGAGGGTAAATTGGGCCCCCCCTAAAAACATGGGAGCCCCTTTTCAACAATGTTGGAGTTTTTCCCCAGTCGAATCTCACTCATAAAGAGTTTCCACCAGAAAACTCCCCAAAAATCAACCTGCATCATGAAAATCTTTAATGTCAGTCAGTCAGTGACTTTGCAGTTGTAGAGTATATTAACTCGCGCTTCGCGTTCGGCAGGGGGTTGCACCCCCTGCACCCCTGCCATAGGGTCTGTGATGAACGTTCCGGTGATGAAATGGCTGAATCCACTGCAGATTACTTTGTGCAATTTTCAAACCCTTTACTTTGTGAATATACTTTCTGCATATTTCCAGTTTTTGAAGAGGTGGTTCTTATTAAAACCGGCCATCTTTAACAAGGGAAAGGTTTTTTTAATGTTCAGAAACACATTATAACTTATTTTTCTATCTTTAATCGATTTTCATCAATAAAATTTGCAAAGCTGCAAAATTAAAAAATTCTCAACATCCAATCATGTAAGGAAGAAGATTTCAATTCTTTTTCAGTTTCATCATGTTTTCAATGTCTAATATCAATAAAAAAAGTCATAATTTTCCATGAACTAAACTCAATGTTATCAAAATCAATTTTTTAATGATTTGCAACTTTGAACAACCCTTACTCATAAGAGGATGGTTTTTTCAAAAAATCATGATCAACACTTTTAAGTTATTGTTTTATTGTTAATCATCTCCCATTGATGAAAGTTTTGAAATTGCAATAATTAAAAAGACCAAATTTTAAAACATCCCTCAAAAACCACCCTTATTGAAAAATTATGAATTCCTTTTGTTTTCTGTTCAAACCGCAGTTTTAATACCAGCATTCTGTCAGGAAAGGTTCAAATAATTTCTCATAAGCAAAAAAGTTCTAAATTGCGTTTTTCTAACATGCATTTATTTGGGCACCCCTAACATCGAAGGGGATGATTTTATCAAAAAATCTTGAGGAACACTATCATATTATTTTTTTATTGTTAATAAACTCCCATAGATGAAAGTTTTGAAAATTCAATAATTAAAAAGACCAAATTTAAAAACATCCCTCAAAAACCACCCTTATGAAAAAATCATGAATTTCCCTCGTTTTCTGTTTGAACCTCAGTTTTAATACCAGCATTCTGTCAGGGAAGGTTCAAATTTCTTATAAACAAGAAAGTCAAAAATGTTGAAAATTGCATTTTTCTAACATGCATTTATTTGGGCACCCCTAACTTCGAAGGGGATGGTTTTTTCAAAAAATCATGTTTAACACTTTTGAGTTATTTTTTTGTTGTTAATCAAATCCTATAGATAAAATTTTCAAAAAACGAATATTTGATAAGACCAAATTATGAAACATCCCTCAAAAACCACCCTCATTCGAAAATTATGAATTTCTTTGGTTTTTTGTTCAAACCTCGGCTTTAATAACAGCATCCCATTAACAAAGGCTAAAATTTCTCATAAACAAAAAAGTCAAAAAAATTTTAAATTGTATTTTTCTAATATGCATTTATTTGTGCACCCCTAACTCCAAAGGGGATGATTATTTCGGAAAATATTCACGAATACTTTCTACCTTATTTTCATTGCTCTATCATTCCTCATCAATAAAATCGACAGAAAACAAATATTTGAAAATCTCAATTTTTTCCAACCCCTATACAAACTACCCCTTATGATTGAAAACCATTTTCCATGCATTTACAGCATGAGCCTATTTCTATCATCAAATTTCTCTGATAAAAAATTAATATTATTGATCAACAAAAAAGTTCAAAATCCAATTTCCTGCATTTGCCCCCCCAAAATCAGTGAAATGGCGTTTTTCGCCCCCTACTCCGGGGGGGATGATTTTTTCAAAATTTTTCAAATCGGGGCACCTATAGTTTTCTATGCTCAAAAGCCACCCCTATCAGAGAAATTGAAATTCTTCCAATTTTCTGTTTTAACCTTTGATTTAATATCATTTTCCTCTCCGGAAAAGTTCAAATTTATCATAAACAAAAAGGTCATAAATTTCCAAAATTAATTTTTTTGAAGATGCCTCACTTTGAGCACTCCTCACTCTGAAGGGGATGATTTTTTTGAAAAATTCTCAAGAACACTTTTGACTTATTTTTTTATTGTTAATCAAACCCTGTGGATAAAGTTTGAAAAAATTCGATATTTGAAAAGATTCAATTATAAAACATCCTCCAAAAACCACCCTTATCAAAAAATATGAAATTTCTTTGGTTTCCTGTTCTAACCTTGGTTTCAATATTCCCTTGCAATCAGAAAAAATCTCAATTATGATCAAAGAAAAAAGTAAAAAATTTCCAAAATGGCATTTTTCCAAGATGCTTCAGTTCGGGCATCCCTCACTCTGAAGGGGATGATTTTTTCGAAAAATCATCATGAACACTTTCGAATTATTTTTTTATTGACAATCAACTCTCATAGATGGAAGTTTTGAGAATTCAATAATTAGAAAGACCAAATTTTAAAACATCCCCCAAAAACCACCCTTATGAAGAAATCAGGAATTTCTCTCATTTTATGTTCTAAACTCAGTCCAAATATCAGCATTATGTCAAGAAAAGTTCATATTTCTCATAAACAAAAAAGTCAAAAATTTTCAAAATTGCATCCTTGTAATATCCCTGTATTTGGGCACCCCTAACGTCGAAGGGGATGGTTATTTTGAAAAATGTTCACGAATACATTTTACCTTATTTCCATTGCTCTATCATTCCTCATCAATACAATCGACAGAAAACAAATATTTGAAAATCTCAATTTTTTTCAACCCCTATACAAACTACCCCTTATGATTGAAAATCCGTTTCCATGAATTTCCAGCATAAGCCTATTTCTATCATCAACTTCCTTTGATAAAAAATCAATATTATCAATCAACAAAAAAGTTCAAAATCCAATATCCTCCATTTGCCCCCCCAAAATCAGTAAAATGGCGTTTTTCACCCCCTTTTCCAAGAGGGATGATATTTTCAAATTTTTTTAAATCGGGGCACCTACAGTTTTTCATGCTCTATTTAATGGAAAAAAGAATTTTCCAAATATCTTGATATTTGAATTTACTTCCCTAATTCATCCCCCCCTAGCAACCCCCTTAATCAAAATTTAGGGCATTATTCAATTTCATCTTTTTTAAAATACACTTACCTCCCATTATCGACCATAAAAACCAACATTTTTCCCCAAAACAACTTTTTTGAAAAATATTTTTGGGCAATTTACCCTCAACCACCACCCCTAAACGGCTCGACCAGAAAAAATCCGCCACACACCATTGTGCTCAGCTTAGAAAGCACTACAAAATCAAAAAAAGAATTTTTGAAATATCTCAATATATAGAAATTTCACTTTTTCCACCCCCCCTCCAAAACGCCCCCCATTGAGTTTTTCGAAAAATTTTCTAGGGTTTAACCCCCTCTCAAATTATATTAACTTTCATCGGAAACTTTCAAAAACGAAATAAAAAGTCCCAAAAATCAAGGGTAAATTGGGCCCCCCCTAAAAAAATAGGGGCCCCTTTTCAACAATGTTGAAGTTTTTCCCCAGTCGAATCTCACTCAAAAAGAGTTTCCACCAGAAAACCCCCCAAAAATCAACCTGCATCTTAAAAATCTTTAATGTCAATGAGTCAGTGACTTTGCAGTTGTAGAGTATATTAACTCGCGCTTCGCGTTCGGCAGGGGGTTGCACCCCCTGCACCCCTGCCATAGGGTCTGTGATGTACATGCCGGTAATAAAATGCTGGACTTCTCTGCATATTTCTTTGGACAAATTTCAAACACATTTGTTCAAATTTCTTAATATCTCCAATTTTGAAAGGGGTTGTTTTTTTTTAAATGTCACTTAGAAGGGTTGAGCTTTCCGATGTCAAATCTGCTCTTAATATCAGCTGGCAATTATAGAAATTCTAAATTTTTCATTAACAAGAGTTTAATATTTAAAAAATTACACTTTTTTAAAGGTTTCGCAATTCATGCACCCTTCCTTAGAAGGGGATGGATTTTTCGAAAAACGTTCAAGAATATTTTTCAGTTAGCCTACTTATTTATTCATAATCAATTCCTATGGATAAAAATCTCAGAAAATTAAGTTTTGAAAATATCTAATTTTTTAACATCCTCCAAAAACTACCCCTATCAAGATACTTCAAATTTATTATCTTTTATGTTTCAGCCATGGTTTGAATATTAGCTACCATTCAGAAAAATTGAAATTTTTCATAAACAAAAAAGTGAAGATTTTTCAAATTTGCATTATTTCAAGATCTTTCACTTTGGGCACCCTTTACTCAGAAGGGGATGATTTTTTCGAAAAATGTTCAAGAATACTTTTGAGTTATTTTTTCATTTTAAATTGATTTTCATGTATTAAGTTTTCAAAACATTAACATTTCTAAAGATCAAATTATTAAACATCGCTCAAAAGCCACCCCTATCGGAAAAATCATAATTCTTTCGGTTTTCTGTTTTAACCGTGGGTTTGATATCAGCATCCTTTCAGGAAAAGTTCAAATTTATCATAAACAAAAGAGTCAAAAATTCACAAAAATGATTTTTTTGATGATGCCTCACTTTGAGCACCCCTCACTCTGAAAGGGATGATTTTTTCGAAAAATTCTCAAGAACACTTTTGACTTATTTTTTTATTGTTAATCAAACCCCATGAATAAATTTTCCAAAAATTCGATATTTGAAAAGATTCAATTTTAAAACATCCTCCAAAAACTACCCTTATCAGAAAATTTGGAATTTCTCTGGTTTCCTGTTCTAACCTTTGTTTTAATATTCACTTGCAATCAGAAAAAGTCTCAAATATCATGAAACAATGAAGTCAAAAATTTCCAAAATAGCATTTTTCCAAGATTCTTCAGTTCGGGCATCCCTCACTCTGAAGGGGATGATTTTTTCAAAAAATCATCATGAACACTTTCAAATTATTTTTTCATTATCAATCAACTCCCATAGATGAAAGTTTCAAAAAACCAATAATTAAAAAGACCAAATTTTAAAACATCCCTCAAAAACCACCCTTATGGGAAAATCACAAATTTCTTTCATTTTATGTTTAAACCTCAGTTCAAATATCAGCATCCTGTCAGGAAAAGTTGATATTTCTCATAAACAAAAAAGTAAAAAATTTTCAAAATTGCATCCTTGTAATATCCCTGTATTATGGCACCCCTAACTTCCAAGGGGATGATTATTTCGAAAAATGTTCACGAATACTTTTTACCTTCATTTCATTGCTCTATCATTCCCCACCAATAAAATCTACAGAAAACAAATAAATGAAAATCTCAAATTATTTCAACCCCTATACAAACTACCCCTTGTAATTTAAAACCCGTTCCCATGAATTTTCAGCATCAGCCTATTTCTATCATCAACTTTTCTTGATAAAAAATCAATATTATCAATCAACCAAAAAGTTCAAAATCCAATTTCCTCCATTTGCCCCCCCAAAATCAGTGAAATGGCGTTTTTCGCCCCCTACTCCGGGGGGGATGATTTTTTCTAAATTTTTTAAATCGGGGCACCTACAGTTTTTTATGCTCTATTCAATGGAAAAAAGAATTTTTCAAATATCTTGATATTTAGATTTACCCCCCTAATTCATCCCCCCCCTAGCAACCCCCTAAATCAATATTTTGGGCACCATTTGATTTCATCCTTTTTAAAATACACTTACCTCCCATTATCGACCATAAAAACCAACATTTTTCCCCAAAACAACTTTTTTGAAAAATATTTTTGGGCAATTTACCCTCAACCACCACCCCTAAACGGCTCGACCAGAAAAAATCCGCCACACACCATTGTGCTCAGCTTAGAAAGCACTACAAAATCAAAAAAAGAATTTTTGAAATATCTCAATATATAGAAATTTCACTTTTTCCACCCCCCCTCCAAAACGCCCCCCATTGAGTTTTTCGAAAAATTTTCTAGGGTTTAACCCCCTCTCAAATTATATTAACTTTCATCGGAAACTTTCAAAAACGAAATAAAAAGTCCCAAAAATCAAGGGTAAATTGGGCCCCCCCTAAAAAAATAGGGGCCCCTTTTCAACAATGTTGAAGTTTTTCCCCAGTCGAATCTCACTCAAAAAGAGTTTCCACCAGAAAACCCCCCAAAAATCAACCTGCATCTTAAAAATCTTTAATGTCAATGAGTCAGTGACTTTGCAGTTGTAGAGTATATTAATAGTTATTTATGTATTAAGAGTGTGAAGCGTGACTTTATCACTCAAGCCAAAACATTCACTGTGCAATGCATAGTGGAGTGCAGTAATTTTGCAAGAGCAATAAAGAAGCTTCACGTGCGAATTACAAACAATATTAATCAATAATAAGACAAAATTGTCACAACCACATTTATTAAAACTTCGAGAAACTAGTTTCGGTTGTTACACCATTATCAATCTCAATCAAACTGTTCAATTGAGATTTATAATGGTGTAACAACCGAAACTAGTATCTCAAAGTTTTAATAAATGTGGTTGTGACAATTTCGTCTTATTATTAATTATGGATACCTTCCACAATATCACCTTCGCCATTACTAAGAAAGACAAACAATATTTTTCCTACAACTGAAGTTCTGGATTCCAACACAATAAATAAAACTTGTAGTTTGCAACATCAAAGACCATGCGCGGCTTTGGTTAGCATGTGCCATTTTTGAGGTTATGAGAATTTCATGGATTCCATGATCCACTAATGAGAAGACATCAAAATCAAAACAGAGGCATAAAGAAAACAGCTGGTGAGCATAATAGTATATTACATTACAAGTGTGGGAAATGGTGTTTAACATATGAGTATGATAAACATCTTCCCAGATGAGTTACGTATGATATGTTTTGTCATAAAATAGCAGATAAGTTGAAATAAGAAACTATAAATCATGTTTTACAAGCATAACCTCAACACACCAAATCACAGCAACTCAAGGTGAAATGGGCAATAATGGTTCTAGATCAGCTGATCTAGCTTTTGACAAAATGGTTTTTCAGTGAAATGGTTGCCAGTAGCCACCCATAAGCATGCGGGAATAATCATTTGATGATTTTTACTAGACAGTGTATGGTAATAATCATCAAATGACATCAGCTGTTTTTGATTTCTGTAAACAGCTGTTTACCACATTGATTCCTTGACTGGTAAACTGTCCATAACCTACAAGTATGATGAAAAATCCATTACCGCACTGAAAAAGGATGCGGTAATGAAAATCAGCTGTTCTTTCTGTAAACAAATGTTTACCGGCTTGATTCAATGCTCGGTAAAGTGGTGAATATGTACAAGTATGACGAAAAGTACTTGATGTCTTCCGGAGCAGTAAAGAGGTATTTTACAATTAGTTTTCAGTACATAAAGAACTACTTTACAAGCAGTTGTAGGAAAAAGGCTTTATCAGATTATATTTCTTTTCTGTTGGATTATCTAACTGATAATTCATAGAAATGACTAATAGCATGTGAATGTCTCACCGAGCACTTCTTCTTTGATGCAGCCTGAGGTGGAACCTAAGCCTGGAGATTCTTCTTGACAAACACCAATCTTTGACCATGAATTGCACAGTGGCGCTGATTCTTGGATACCACATTCCTGCTTGACTGCAGCCATCTGCAATAATAATTATTATTATGATGGAAACTGTAGTGAGCTATCATATGTAAAAAACTTTGTGCATAAAAGAACCAAGCAACAGGAAGTCTGAACTGATAAATAAATAAATAAATTTATTTGTTCAGCAAATGCATACAAATAGAGTTGAGCTGCAAACGTAACAAATAACAATAGTTGTATCATGATCCTGCAATATAAAATATTATAGTATGGCATTTATTAATAGTTATGATATATTTACATTATAAAGAGATAAGTGTGACACATAAATAAATACATATCCATTCCAATAGTTAGAAAATACTACCCTAGATCCATTATCATTTTTCTAATTTCAAGGGATTTCACAACATATTGGAATACTCTGTTGATTTTGCCCTCATTTAGATTAGACAACAGAATCATCAGCCTGTCCTCTTCGTTTATTATGTTGTAACAGAATTCATTCAATAATTGTATTCGCCAGTCTCTATACATTGGACAGCACAACATAAAGTGACCCAATGTTTCTTCTTCTCCAAAATTACAAATGGGGCAATTCTTTGAAGGGTCCATCCATAACTTAGTCTCTCTGTCCTTGAACAAATAGAGTGCCTTATCTGATGCTAGTCGTAGTTGAGTCAATATTCTAGTTTTTGCAAAAGGCATTCTAGTATTCAGCTGCTCACCCAGGGTGAATTTTGGGTTTATTTTTCTGTATAAAGGACAGGTTGTCGACTCTAAGGCTGATCTTTCGACAGAAAAATTTAATATATCCCTATTTCTCACTAAAATGTCAGGCAAGTAAGCATCAAGCACTCTCAATAGCATTCTCTCATCATTAAAGTCTACCTGAAAACCAGACAAATGAAGTTGTTCTCGAACTAGAACTAACCAGTTACGCGGCCCTCCAACACCACCACCATCTGCTGTCGCTAAAATGGCTAATCTCTTAAAACAAATGTATGGGTATCTATGGTTGGGCATATTCAACAATCTGATTAGAAAGCCTAAACTTCTTTTTAATACATTATTGGTTAGCTTTGTTCTGTTTGTTTCTAAGCGAACTGCCCATCCCAGTGTACATTGTCTTAAAACATTTTTTTTTCAAAAAATGTAATTGAACTTTCTCTAATATCTCCAAATTCTGAAACCCCCATATATCAGAACCATACAACAGAGCAGGTAGGATTACAGAGTCATAGAGCTTCATTTTGCCTTCCCACACGTTTGATTTAGCTTTTCTGAGAATACTCATCACTGGTTCACCTAACCATTTTACTCTCAACGTGAGTGATTGGCTGTGTTGTCGAAATTTCCCATCTGAACTGAAAATCACCCCTAAATATTTATATTTATTGACAACTTCAATTTTACTTCCGTTATACCAGAAAGATACATTTCTCCTTAAGCCTCGCTTATGAAAAGGTACTATTTTTGTCTTGTCTATGTTGACAGTCAGCTTTTTATTTTCACAAAATTCTGCTAAACATTTGATTTTATTTCTCAAGTCAGATTCACAATCTGCCATAATAACAACATCATCTGCAAAAAGCAGCATAAGAATGTCCTTGCCCTCGCCCATATTGACTCTGCTAAAGCCTTTATCTCTAAAGAATGTATCAATATCATGCAAATACAAAGAGAAGAGAATTGGACTAGCAGAGTCCCCCTGCAAAATACCCCTTGTAACTGGTATTGGAACATATTCCCCATTTTCTTTACCGTTATCGACAATAATAGTGGCCACGTCTGAACTGATAAAATCGACCTTAAGGTTCATGGTGGGCACTCAATTCTGCATTTAAAATTTTTTGTTCAATTTTTTTGTGATTCAGACATGCATCCTACAACCAAACTCGCTTTATCATCAATTAGTTTCTGTTTTTTCCACAAGATGGCTGCACCAACTCCATTTAGCCCAAATTGTCTCTTCGTTCCTTTATGCATTAAGCCAGCCAACTGTTGCTTCTGAAGACTAATAAGTTTTCTGATTAATTCTAGAAACTAAACTGTGTTGTTCATGACAATAATTGAATGAGCGAAGTGAGTCCTTCCTTTTGACTTGAGGCGTTGTGTGTTTGTTTGTATGTTCCACGATAACTTTCAAACACCTTTATCAATCAACTTCACATTTGAAACACAGAACCTTGGTATCTTTAGACTGGTCAAGTTTGTTGGTCAATGAAATTAACCGACTCCTTCATCCTTTTTGAGGTGAATCAGGTTCTCAGCCCTTCATTAATATCTATATATATAAAAGCCAATGTGTGTATGTATGTTTGTATGTATGTATGTATGTATGTATGTTCCCAGTAAACTCCGAAACCGCTAAACCGATTTGAATGAAATTTTCAGGGACGATGTAGAATAGTCCTGAGATGGTTCCTGTGAAGTTAGGGAGTTCATGATGCCCCCCATTTTTTTCTGGGGGGCAAAACGTAGGCTACTGTACCTCTTAATATTTATGTGTCCTAATTGAACTCAGAATCCGCTGAACCGATTTCAATGAAATTTTCAGTGACGATGTAGAATAGTTCTGAGATGGTTCCTGTGAAGTTTGGGAGTTCAAAGCCCCCCCCATTTTTTTTCTCCGGGGGTTAGGGGGGGCATAGTTATACTTGTGTCCTAACCGCTGAAGCGATTTCGATAAAATTTTCTGGCACAATGTAGAATAGTCCCAAGATAGTTTCTGTAAAGTTTGGCAGTTCAAAGCCCCCCATTTTTAACTCCGGGGGGGAGGGGGGCATACTTATACTTTGATATTTTGTGTCCTAACCGCTGAAGCGATTTCGATAAAATTTTCTGGCACAATGTAGAATAGTCCCAAGATAGTTTCTGTAAAGTTTGGCATTTCAAAGCCCCCCATTTTTTTCTCCGGGGGGGAGGGGGGCATACTTATACTTTGATATTTTGTGTCCTAACCGCTGAAGTGATTTTGATAAAATTTTCTGGCACAATGTAGAATAGTCCCAAGATAGTTTCTGTAAAGTTTGGCAGTTCAAAGCCTCCCATTTTTAACTCCGGGGGGGAAGGGGGCATACTTATACTTTGATATTTTGGTTGGGAGTCATACTTTTTTTAATAATTTTTTTTACTATTCAGTAGATCTTTTTAAGATGAACTAAAATATTGATTTTACATTTTTAAAACTTCAAGCTTAACTTGAACTCATAAATGAAAATTAAATTTTCAACCAGGATTGTTTTCAAGTAATGTTTTTCGATTTTACAGGTACCTGGAAATTTAATCAAAATCTATTCAGTGGTTTCTCAGTCACCATACTGTTTTCTCAGCATTACCTGAAGTTTTGGGCGTTTGCCCACAGATGGTACCACCTGTACATTTCACTTTAAAGTGGTCAAGTCTTGAATAGCACCCACAAACCTCTCGCTAGGAAAATGTGAGTGATAGGGTATATAAATGGGTTCTTTTAGTTTACAAACATTGTCTGCTCCAAATCGCCATGACGCATACTTATACTTTGATATTTTGTGTCCTAACCGCTGAAGCGATTACGATGAAAATATATTGTTACAAAATATGTACAAAAAGTAGGTGTGTTTTTATTTGGGCATAGCCCATCTACCTGCCCCACGCATTCCTCATTATCACAGCCCACTATGCCCCCTCTCATTGCTGCCACTGGCGTAGCAATGCACGCCGGGTACCGCTAGTATCTATATATTACTATATTCAAGAAAATAGTTGTTTTCACCATATGGAATTCGCAATAGATTTCAAAATATATTTTCAGCTGTCATCAGCTGTAGGTGAATAAATGCGAACAGGCTTTTTAAAGGATCTCTATAAGCTGATATACTAATTTCATTGCCCTGATATACAGATATATAAAAAGCTGTTTTTCATGTGGTAAATATATCTACTCTATAGATTGATACACTAATTCCATTGCCCTGATATATAGGTATATGATACGGTAGGTCTTTTTTGTGGAAAATAAATGTGTGTATCAGAGCAACAATGAAATTGAACTTCAAGTGATAGAACTCTTGTGAATTTTATCTAAATCATTATTTTCAAAACAGCCGTTTTTCATTACCACCATCCCCTATGATAAGCTTACCAAATGAATTTCTCTTTCCAAAATTAGTTGTTTGCAAGTGAGTTCTCCAGCCGGTTGGGCTCACTAGTAATAATACCTTCAAATACTACTTAAACCATTGCGTAGAGCTAGAGGTTTAATTAATAATAAAAATAGGGAAGTGATAGCCACGAGCCGTAGCAGGTATCTGTTCAATCAGATAGATAAGCTGCGTTCTCGTAGGTCCTGTTTGTAACGGTGACCGATTGGATTGGCAAAAAAGACACTGTTCTCTGCTGTAAAATCACTTGTGGGTGGTTTGGAAGTCACCTAAAACTGTAGGTCCAACTCATCAATCACCATCATCCAACTCATTACCCACACACAGGCCTCAGACCCATGTGGGCTTCATCCAGACCTAAGTATGGATGGTAGAATATTCCATGATTATGCATTATACTATCTTACTCGAAACCATTGGACCTAGCAGAAAGAAAACAGACCGTGCAGCTATCATGCTAATTTTGCTGAAACACAGATTTGTATTAAAATACTCAATTGACAATGGGAAGCGAACCTGATGACTAATTCACTCAATGAATCAACATAAAAGCATTGGACCACTTTTTCACTCTTTTTTCCACCCGGCCCCACGCCCTCCAATATTTCAGTTTTATGGGAGGAATAGTTGTAAATTGTAATACAAGGGCCCAACTTTTCACCATCTAATATCATGATGAACTGAAACATTTTAGAGAAGTTAATTTTTAATCAATTGAAAAGTTTAATGGAAGTTCTCTTTTGATGTGGTTTAGGTTTAGGTGGGTGCCAACCAATTTAGTTTTTTTTTCTTGAGGATGAAGCCCACATAGGTCTGCGACCTGTGCGTGGGTAATGAGTTGGATGATGGTGATTGGACCTACAGTTTTAGGTGGGTTCCAAACCACCCACAAGTGATTTTAAAGCAGAGAACAGTGTATTTTTTGCTGGCTAATCTAATCGGTCACCGTTACAAACAGGACCTACGAGAATGCAGCTTATCTCTATCTGATTGAACAGATACCTGCTACGGCTCGTGGCTATCACTTCCCATGAATAGGAAAACACAAAATAAATATAGTTAGTGTGTCCATGGCCATTCACCTAAATTTTCTATTGATTTGTACAACCCATACATTACCTTTGAATCTCCGCCATTGAAGAACTCTGCCTTCACAGCCATTTCAAACTGGCTGTTATCTATATCCATTGGAGCATTCAAAAAGGCTTCAATCTCCTGCTTGATAGCATATTCACTTGTCTCCTGTTGAGAAATGGAATACAAATTAAATCAAACATGAATGCAAGATGTAATAAAATAAAGGTGAAAATTCAATGCTCTGCAAGTCAGGTGGATCTTTCTCCATTGGCGAAGTTAGGACTTGGAAGCTTGGCTGCCTCTCTATACATCCCTACTGCATTAGGCCAACATTATACAAGCAGCTATGATGCAACAGATATTATGTTGCATACACACCAAGCCTACCGGGCAATGGACTTCCCTGTGTGCAAGTTATACAAGCGTTATATCTGTCATGTCAGACCCTGTAAACTCAGCATCAGCATCGACAATGCGTCCAGACCATTAAAAAAGGCAGCAAAAACATGGCAGAAATGACGCCATTGCTATTATATTGGCAGCTTTGACACAGCAGATCTGCAAAACCACCAGTGTTACCACCTTTAGTATAAGTTATTTATTTGAAGTTTGCATTCATTAATAAATACAGTGGAACCTTGATAAATCAAATCTCAAGGGGAATGGCAAAAATTCGATTTATCAAGGATATCGATTTATTGAGGTTTGATTTATCATGGTCCATCTTAAAATACTTCGATTTATAGAGGTTACTGTAATCAGTTACTGTATTCGTGCCACAGAATCTTATCCAATAAGCATGCAACTTCGATTTACTAAGGTTCTCTTATTACAACTTTGATTTATAAAGGTCCGAAAACTGCAAAACTTATAATAATAAAGTGTTTTCTGCCAAACCTTTGAATTAAAGAGGTTAGTATATAGCTCAATAGATCCAAAACCTTCAATTTATCAAGGTAATATCCATGAAATCTTCGATTTATAAAGGTAAAATAACATGGTGGTAGGATAGCAAGTTCTAGGGGAATTGGAAAAATTCGATTTATCAAGGATTTAGATTTATTGAGGTTTGATTAATCAAGGTTCAACTGTATTAAAAAAAAGCAGTCATTGAAAAACGGCGAGGTGGAACTACCTGTAAGGGTCTCCCCACCACGAAAAGCCATATGAATTTACATTTACTAATAAAACTTCAATTTAGTTTGTTTGTAAAGTTGTGGCAGTAAAAGATAATAATAATTAATTATGGTGACAACAGTGCTCACCACACATTCCTCTGGCGTATTCACATGAGTTTGCTGGTTCATGTTGACAGCATAATTTTATTGTTGTGACCTTTGGGCACCCTTGGTACCAGTTGCGGCATCTTTTCTGCTCATATAACAGCTCCACCACCGAGCGTTTGCATCAACGACCCATGCGTTTTTTCTGCTCATATAACAGCTCCGTTTTTAATAATCAATGTCAGCATTTTATCTGTCATGACAAAGCAGCCCATATAACATGGGCCTTAGATAGCCAAAAATCTAACCTAAATATGAGGAGGCCCCCAAAAGTTCCCAAAAGTACTCTAACATTGATTGCTTGAGAAACTTCAAATAGTTATTTATGTATGAAGAGCATGAAGCACGACTTTATTGCTCAAGCCAAAACATTTACTGAATGATGCATAGTGGAGTGCAGTAATTTTGTGAGAGCAATAAAGAAGCTTCACACGTGAATTGCATACAATATTTTTCCTAAAACTGTTCTGTATTCCAACACAATAAAAGCTTGTAGTTTGTAACATCACAGACCATGCGCAGATTTGGTTAGCGATCGCCATTGTTGAGGTTATGTGAATTCCACAGATTCTGTGATCCACCAATGAGAAGGCATCAAAATCAAAACAGAAGCGTAAAGAGAACAGCTGGTGTGTGTAAAGTACTCTACCACTTGCGGAGCAGTAAAGAGGTATTTTACAATTAGTTTTCAGTATGTAAAGAACAACTTTACAAGCAGTTGTAGGAAAAGTACTTTACCACTTGCAGAGCAGTAAAGAGGTATTTTACAATTAGTTTTCAGTACATAAAGAACTACTTTATGACCAGTTGTAGGAAATAGTTATTAATAGTAACTTACCCCTGAGTCCATGGTTGATAATTTTTATACACTAGGCTATAATTATATGGAAGCCAAATACCTTCTGGATATCTATGAGTTGTCAATCAGGACCTGCAAAGTAACAGAAAATGCAAAAAATATAATGCTCATATCAAGCTCAATTATACAGACTATACACATTCTACATGCATTGCAACTTCAGTATGGTAACTAAATATTGACTATTGACTAATATATTGATTGGCGCTATTCCAATAATTGTCTTATACCATTATACAGTGTTTCGGAACTCTCGCAGTGCCTACTTCTAGGCAGTGTTTTCTGGACCACTAACAAAAGTAAATATCATAAAATTTTTCTAAAAACCACTGCACACCCTAACAAGTAGCATATCTCTGTTAATTGTTGGCCAATCTTGGAAAATGAGCTATCGTTGGATTTGCAATAAAAATATCTAAAAAACGTTATTCCAGTCAAATTTTGATATCATCAGCCATTATTAATTTAATCCTGTTCAAAAATTTAAAATGGCCGCCATTTTGTTTTATGATGTCGGAAAATTCTGATTGATTTTTCTAAGATTGCTTTAATTGTTATAAAGCTGTTTGCAAAATTTCAAAATTATGTGTTCAGAGGTGTTTGAATAAAAAAATAATGAGTGAAAAAACAATATGGCGGCTGTGTGAGTAACTAGGGATTTTAGAAAATTTTTATTACAATATTTACTTTTGTTAGTGGTCCAGAAACACTGCCTAGAAGTATTGGTAGAGAGTTCCGAAACACCCTGTATAGAAAGTGTGGTCAAGGCCTCCTCCAGCTGCTAACTAACAAAAAGAATGAATTTAGAGTTGGAACGAGTTCAGAAAAATAATTTTAATTCATTTGATAGTTATAATAAAATTAATGAGCTTATGAATGAATGGTAATTAAACGTTTCAAATTTTCAGACAATTTTTGTTTTTGAGACATCTACACACCCCAGGAAGTAAATTTTTTGGGGGTCCCAATTTTTTCACAAGAAAATTTAAATTTTGAAAATTTTTTTTAATAAAAAAAATCATAACTTGCAAACATATAAGCAGCTACATAAAACGATATAAATCAAGAGAATAGAATATTTCCAAAACACAACCACCCCCAAACACAGTGCCCGCTCCGCGCGCCTAACCTAACCTTCCCTAGGTGGCTTAAATTGATATTATAGCAATTGAATTAGCAATAAATAATATCCCAAGATATAAATAATTACGTATTCGAGAGTCGTCATCTTGTCAACAAATGGGATTGACATATTTTTCCTGTCCTTCAGAAGACTCAACAAGGCTAGATATGACAGATCCATACCTTCAGTACTTTTATCAAATTTTTCATCAATTTTTTGCCTGCACACTCAACACACACTAGTAAGTAATAGTACCCCGACAAACATTGAAGTATTAAAAGGTAGTTAGCTTATTTGTTGTTGTTTTATGCATGAAAGTACTTAAGGTATAAGCTGGTTCTGTCATATCTAGCCTTGTTAAGCCACCCAGGGAAGGTTTGGTTAGGCGTGCAAAGCACGCACTGTGTTTGAGGGCAACTTAGACCAAAAAATACTTATGGATAAATTGAAACAACTAAATATCCAGGGGAAAGCTTTGCAATGGATCAGGGATTATTTCACCAACAGACAACAATACGTTGAGATTGTTTATCAACATCAAACATCCATTACGAGTGTCAAATCAACCTTTAGAAAGATATATAAAGGCTTACCACAAGGATCAATTCTTGGCCCCTTATTCTTCCTCATCTTCATCAATGATTTTCCAGAAAAACTCGAAAAGAATAACAAATGTGTATTATTTGCGGATGACACCACAATCATAATTCCGACGGTGAGAGGATCAAGCAGGGAAGACAGTGTAAATTCAGCATTACAACGAGCCACATCAGTATGCAATAACCTTAAACTGACAATTAACAAGGAGAAAACTGTGAAAATGGTATTTACACCCAACCAAACCCAAGAAACTGATACAGAAAACGGCGTGGATACAATTGGCTGGACCAAGTTTCTTGGTGTGATAATTGACAAAAACCTAAACTGGATTGAACACACAAACCAATTATGCAAGAGATTGTCCTCGGCCCTGTATGTTATCAGAAGAATTACAGATGAGAAAGCGGCATTTGTCGCTTATCACGCCCTGTTTGCCTCCTTATTGCGTTACGGAATTGTAGCATGGGGATCAGCGCCAAAGAGCTGTATGGATAGAGTCCTACGCTGCCAGAAGAAAGCTTTAAGAGTAATTCTAAGACTGGATTTCAGGGAGCACTGTAAACCATTATTCATTCAAAACAGCATACTTACAGTGGTATCTATCTACATTCTAGAAGCAATAATCTTGACTGTGGGGCAAAGCCCCACACTCCGAGGTGATCAACATAATTGCAACACCAGAGGCCGCCTAAATATTGATCTTCCACAACATAGGCTCGAAAAATTCAAAAGTACGCCTATCTACGCAGGCTCGCATTTCTATAATATCCTCCCAGGAAATCTCAAGTCACTGACACATTCCTACCCACGCTTCCTAAAGGAACTGAAGCAGTACTTCACTGCCAGACCATACTACACTGTGACGGAGTTTATCGAGGAGCATACATTTCAGCACCGGAGGGAATAATTAAGGGAATCCTTAATTATTGAATTCACCTTCTGATATCATGACGATTCCCCGATCCATGGACCGTGGCGAAGACAACAGAAGTAAGAAGTAAGAAGTAAGGGCGGTAGTATTTAGGCAATGATATATTCACTTGATCTATGTCCTAATACTGAATCCTGAAAATTATTGTTTACCACGATATTTATCCCTATCACAAATAATGAAAATTCACAAATGCAACCCCTAATTTCGAAACATAAATGTTAATAATGCATTGAAAAGGACACAAGTTGATCCACACAGTGTCTCCAACCCAAACAAGCTTGATGTCCCTATTTTTAAGAGAAAAATTCCCTAGATTTCTGAAAAAATTCCCTAGATCTCTAAATCGGGGAAATTCATTAAAAATTAGGCTATAAAAACCATGGACTTAGAAAGAAAGAGGAGATTAGTTAGCTGAATTAAGTGCAGACCAGTCTTAACCTTCCATTTCTAGCGCTATTATTTGAAATCAGAGAATCATCAGTTGGTGTCACCAACCCAAACAAACTTACTTACTTTAGTATATGTACTGCCGAAGCAAGTACAAACTTGATTATCAAAATGACTCTCAAATATCACTAAGAATCTGGTATTGAAGCAAAAATATTACTTTTTATGATGTTTTAAGGAAACTTGAAATTTCCCTAAAAACCTTCCGAGACTCCCTAGATCCCTTGAAATTCCCTAGATCTAGGGAGAAATTCCCTAGGTTGGAGGCACTTCGAAGTATTTGATAAATATTACAAGACATTTGTAAAAAGCGCACTGTAGCGCGACTGTAGCGCATTCTAGCGGTGTAGTTTATCACGCCTAAAGGGTTGATTACATTGGGATAGTTACTCGCTAAGCGAGTAGCGAGTAGGACGTTACTGACCGATCGTGCTACAGCAGCTCAGCATACCAAGCCAAATTATATTTATAAAAATATTTCTAGAATCACCCTCATACTATGGAATTTCTAAGACAATAAATAATATCGCAACACAAAATTAAAAGATGAAGTTTACCAACAATTATTCAATAAAATTTCATCAAAACAATATACAATATATCTCATCTGAAGTGTTATGCTGGCAGCCTGCGTGATCAAGTATCGGCTTTGGCCACAATAGTATTGTATTTTGGTGTTGGCTACTCTGCCAGCGAGTACAAATGTGACCAAATTCAAAGTTGAGAGCCTGTCTACTTTGAATTTGGTCACATTTGTACTCTCTGGCAGAGTAGCCAACACCAAAATACAATATTATTGTGGCCAAAGCCGATACTTGATCACGCAGGCTGCCAGCATTTCACTTCAGATGAGATATATTGTATATTGTTTTGATGAAATTTTATTGAATAATCGTTGGTAAACTTCATATTTCAATTTTGTGTTGAAATATTATTTATTGTCTTAGAAATTCCATAGTATGGGGATGATTCTGGAAGATAAATTTTTAATATAATTCGGCTTGGTATGCCGAGTTGCTGTAGCACGGTCGGTCAGTAACGTCCTACTCGCTACTCGCTTAGCGAGTAACTATCCCAATGTAATCAACCCATAACCGAAAATATCGTGTATTTTTTTTTTCACACACTATCAAATGTTTACTTTTCGTTATAATAATTGATAACTAGAAACAGCTGTAATGGTGTCAAATAGGATTAACGAGTATAGTATGACTGTGGTAATGGTTTGTGACATGAACAATGGAAGGCATTGAGATATTGGCATGACGCGATTCGAGAAATCAGCCAATTACCAATCAGCATGAGTTTGCCGTTAAATTTGAAATATTGGAATTGTTCAGACAAACCAGAATCTCAATTCAAATAGAGTATTAATTCATCTCCTTTTCACATTGAGAATGATTAACTGTTATGAAATCTTGTTTAAGATTCAATTAAATTAAGAGATAACTGTTTTGTTATTATTGGAATGTTTTGCTCACAAAAATCAAACCTTTGCTGCTTTGAATTCTGAGTAGAGTATCAGACTATACTTGTATACATCCAAGTTGTGTTTTAGTTATTGCGTGAGTCTCTTATGTATAAAAACCTAGCTCATGAACCACAACACTTACAGTCAACAATTTATTATTTTGAAATTTGTATTGCTCAATAGATTACTGTGCATAAAACTTACATTACAAAAATCAAGTGTTAGATTCTCAATTCTTGAGGTATGAGTTAAATATGAGAATCAATTTTCCCAAAAGTTCATCTGTTAATCAATATATTATATGGATCTTGAAACCCTATCAGAAGTTCCCTAGGCATATTCCTGATAACAATATTGTTGGTCGTTAATGAGGTCATCAAAATCTTCAATTGGGGTGGTGAGAGCATCAGAATCGACCGTCTCCTCCATTTTTGAGCTATTTAAAAAGTGCTTTTCATTTTTAGGATAGTGAGCAGTGAATTCGTTGGATCCTACTTCGAAGTACATAAAAACCGATAGTTCTGGATGCAGACTCCATAGTTCTTTAGTTCCTGACCGGTTAAGGGTTGATTACATTGGGATAGTTACTCGCTAAGCGAGTAGCGAGTAGGACGTTACTGACCGACCGTGCTACAGCAACTCGACATACCAAACCAAATTATATTAAAAAAATTATTTCCAGAATCACCCCCATACTATGGAATTTCTAAGATAATAAATAATATCGCAACACAAAATTAAAAGATAAAGTTTCCTAACAATTATTCAATAAAATTTCATCAAAACAATATACAATATATCTCATCTGAAGTGTTATGCTGGCAGCCTGCGTGATTAAGTATCGGCTTTGGCCACAATGATATTGTATTTTGGTGTTGGCTACTCTGCCAGAGAGTACAAATGTGACCAAATTCAAAGTAGACAGGCTCTCAACTTTGAATTTGGTCACATTTGTACTCGCTGGCAGAGTAGCCAACACCAAAATACAATACTATTGTGGCCAAAGCCGATACTTAATCACGCAGGCTGCCAGCATAACACTTCAGATGAGATATATTGTATATTGTTTTGATGAAATTCTATTGAATAATTGTTGGTAAACTTCATCTTTTAATTTTGTGTTGCAATATTATTTATTGTCTTAGAAATTCCATAGTATGGGGGTGATTCTAGAAATAATTTTTTCAATATAATTTGGCTTGGTATGCTGAGCTGCTGTAGCACGGTCGGTCAGTAACGTCCTACTCGCTACTCGCTTAGCGAGTAACTATCCCAATGTAATCAACCCATTAGACGTCAGAGCAATAGTTCCATGAAAGTACCATGAATACCTTCTATTCCTTAAACACGTAGCCTACCTCATAGTCTAGATACCTTGAAGAAAGTATATCATAAAGATCTCTGTTTGCAAGGTTCATTCTCTTTCTATTCCCACACTTATGGGTTGATTACATTGGGATAGTTACTCGCTAAGCGAGTAGCGAGTAGGACGTTACTAACCGACCGTGCTACAGCAGCTCAGCATACCAAGCCAAATTATATTAAAAAAATTATTTCTAGAATCACCCTCATACTATGGAATTTCTAAGACAATAAATAATACCGCAACACAAAATTAAAAGATGAAGTTTACCAACAATTATTCAATAAAATTTCATCAAAACAATGTACAATATATATCATTTGAAGTGTTATGCTGGCAGCCTGCGTGATTAAGTATCGGCTTTGGCCACAATAATATTGTATTTTGGTGTTGGCTACTCTGCCAGAGAGTACAAATGTGACCAAATTCAAAGTAGACTGGCTCTTAACTTTGAATTTGGTCACATTTGTACTCTCTGGCAGAGTAGCCTACACCAAAATACAATAATAATAATAATAATAATAATAATAATAATAATAATTTCTCTGGATGATGGAAAACATATCCAGAGGAGTTTATTAATATAAGCTCAAAACATTACAATAATATATTATTCAATAGAAAAAACTGATTGCTAATTTGATTCCTAAATGTAAAAAAATATGATACCCCACTATAAAACTATGTGTCGGGGTACAATATTATTGTGGCCAAAGCCGATACTTAATCACGCAGGCTGCCAGCATAACACTTCAAATGATATATATTGTACATTGTTTTGATGAAATTTTATTGAATAATTGTTGGTAAACTTCATCTTTTAATTTTGTGTTGCGGTATTATTTATTGTCTTAGAAATTCCATAGTATGAGGGTGATCCTAGAAATAATTTTTTTAATATAATTTGGCTTGGTATGCTGAGCTGCTGTAGCACGGTCGGTCAGTAACGTCCTACTCGCTACTCGCTTAGCGAGTAACTATCCCAATGTAATCAACCCTTTAGTAAAAAATAATTTGGTGTTATGCTATTGGGGAAAAGAGAAAGACTACTTGGCATTTCTTATTGGTACTGTTCTTTGTTTGCGTAATATAATGAATGCTATTATAATGTGATGGCATTTAGTAGCATAGCATAATACTAGTCTCAAAGAAATTTATTTGCCAAATCTGAGTAGAATATCACTAACTCTCAATTTATTGGCTATTAGACAAATATCTAATCTAATGGCTGAACAACAGAGCTAACCTCAAAAGACGAAAAGTATTTTTATTAAATTTTCTAGCTTAGCATACAGAGATAGGCGATAGATAATGCAGAAGTATCTCTAGAAGGCGTTGATTAAAGGCTAAAGCATTGATATATATACTACTAACTGCGTAACTGTAGATGCGTAACTCTAACGTTGAAGGCTATGGCATAGTGAAGCCACTTTTTTCTGGCGGGAAAAGGCCAAATCGGGCAAAAGTTCAAATTTAACACAGGCTCTTATGGGAAAAAGTCAATTTTCATTTGAAGATTTCTCGCAACTCCCTTGATGGATTTCAATAATTCTTTTTTTGAAAGATAGCCCTTTATTTTGTCTTACATATAGTAGTAATAATTTAACATTCCAGATTTTTTCTGGCTCAAGCCAATTTCAAACTCAGAGCAGTGCATAAGCAGTATCATAAGTATGTGATTTCAGGAAAAACATACAGTAATTTTTTTCTCAGCGTATTCCTATGTACTTTGACGCACTGAATCCGAATCTAAACTCTCGCACCTCAAAAAACGCTCGCTTCACGAAATATTTCCAAGATGGCGGCCAAAATTTCATAAGCGAATTTTCTCAATCTTTATGAAGAAAAAATTCTAGAGTAATATTATTTGTGGTCTGTGAATCCCTGATTTCGAATATATGGTTTTTATTCTGAGAAAATTCGGGAATAAAATATATTTTAATAGAGCAAACATCAAAGTCTAGCTTTTTCAAATTTTGACTAAAATAACAATAATAGGCTATTTTGTGGAGCAGACATACGTTACTGAATTATAAAAAACATCATAAACTTGATTCAGCAGTAGGCCTTCAGTTGTGTCTGAGGTAGCATTACAACAATGCGAAATTGCCGTCACACAATAAATATGTAAATGTTAAACTCTTTAGTGAAGATTTTCTTTATTTCATTAACGTTTAAATATCAAGTGAGAAAGTTATATAATGGAACTGCAACACCAAAGGAAATATAAATTTACTGTATGAATAAATAAATATAAATAGCCTATATATATATATATATATTTAGATACCGCATGCTTCAAAATTCAGTAGACTCCTTTTTAAATTCATATTGTAAAAGCCCAAGAATGCTCACCAATGCCATTGCAGTTCAAGCAAAATCGCTTGATTAAAAGAGTTATTTAATAAATTACTGTAATGGTATATCACAAGTAATTAATGCTTAAAAGAACAAGATTGAAGTGGTGAATATGGTAGTACATTATTTTCAATTAAAAAAAAAACATAAAAGTGAGGAAGCAGAAAACAATCTTGTAAAGCTACGCTCGCACATAGACAATAAAAAGATAAAATTACTTGTTTGAAAATAAATATTTCCACCAGACTTGCACTGATTGGTACATCCATAATCACTTCATGAAATAATCATGTTAAAACATCATTTAACATCACAAAACAAGTCATTTGAGCACTGACAAATACGGGGTTTTTCCATTACCGCCATACAAATTTTCGTGGTTTTGCCCGATTTAGAAGCGGGCGATGCTAGCGCTGTGACTTCACAGCGGATCCCGGAGTTACGCATCTAGTAATATATATCAATGGGCTAAAGTACCTAGTGCCTGGGACATGATAGTTCTGCCGCTAGAATGCGCTACAGTCGAGTCGGACAAGTAGTATATTTGGAGAAGTTGTTTCTGGCCTCATAACCATAGAACTATATTACATGGAAGTCTGACTCAACGAAGCAAAAACGGTTCGACGGTCTCTCTGCTTCCCCCACCACCAAGAGTCACGCAGAGCTCTACTACTCCATAAGCCACTATTGGCGCGGCTTGATTTTCAACTGTTTTATTAGTTTTGGGGGGTCATACAAGATGTTATATCATTAGGAAAAAATTCATACGATTAATTAAATGTTGGATGATGAAATAGTAACAAACGCAAAAGGTATTATCGAAAATTTAATTCATTTTCGATAGAAATACTTGAGCCTTACACATTCTTTTTGCATATTACATCCAAATACGAAAGTATTATTTCATTTATTATATTTATGCATATAAATTTGTATACATATATTCACATATTATTTACTATTACATGTAACCTACTTTTTACAGCTTACCATGGCCTCTTACCGTCACATATTAGGTATGCTGTCGTATTATGGGGTAATTCATCAAAAAAAACAAAACAAAACCTTGATAGGGTGTGATCCAAAAGAAAGCTCTTGGTAGCCCAGGCAATGAATGCAAAGAAATGGCCATTGTCGTAACAAATTAGGGGAAAGCTGAATTCTTGCCGGATGAAAAGAGTAAACATATTAGATTCATGTAGGCCGTTGTTCAAGAGACTTGGTCTCCTAACTGTACCCTGCTTATATGTGTATGAAGCTACTTTATATGTAAAAAGGAGTGATATTAACCAAAATCTTGGCATACTCGATTATAATACAAGAAGCTGAGGAGATTATTAATTGGTGTATCACAATAGTAACTTATTCAAAGAAAAACCTAGTTATATTGGTAGGAAACTCTACAACAAGCTACCGCAGTTTTTAAAGAGTCTTTTCACCAGGTTTAAAAGATCATACGATGGCTTATTGAGATATCCTCCTGAAATTAAAAAAGTGAATTCACTTTAAGAATAGCTCACACCACTATTGTAGTGCAGAAGCTTTGTACATTGACTACATTTCATATTCATTTCTGCTTTTCCTACAAAAATATATCCACTTATATAATATAAAACATTGTCCCTATAATAATTACTAATATTTTCAACTAATGTTATAATGCTATCAGAAATAAGTTCGCTGGGGTCTTCAACTTGCATTATCCTCTAAAGACATATGAAAACTTAATATAGAGTTTTGATGATGCTCGTCAAAATCCAACCACTTGAAGAAGGACGAACGCTATTCCTAAACATTAATTGTGTTAGTACCAATCTAAATTGGACAACATTTGGGTTGTTATTGCGACCACCATTTGCCCTTATGCTTGAAAATAGCAGCTCTAGATGATCTTGTGAGAACTTATAAGATAATACATACTGGAAGATTTAAAATTTTTATTGAATTAATATATGTTAAAAAACCCAGAGCAAATGTCTTTCTAGCATGAGTAAGAATATTTACTCCCTAAATTTTCAATTCACTCAAATATTTGAAGGAATTACTCTAAGTTTCATTGAAATCACACAAATTAGCTTTTTTTGCTGGCTGTTTTAAGCTCAGACCATAAGGTTCACGAGTGTTCAACCGATCAAATAATTCATTTTTGCAATAATAATTATTGTAGGCCACACAGTATGCAGGCATTCAGATTCCAAGAAGAAATCAATAATAAAAACAGAGAACTACCCAAAAGCACGTTAAATAGCTTACTGACTACTACACATTCGCCAGAGAATCGACTCATAGTGGTGGGGGAAGCGCTACGAGAACCGGCTCGTTTTTAGGTGCCTTTTCGCCCGGCAGTCAGACTTCCATGTAGTATAGTTCTATGCTCATAATGCGTCATGTAGTAGTCGGACAAGTAGTATATTCGTGCAAATGGTTATTTGGACAAGTGGAAATACTTAGTTGACTTAATTTTTGACAACAGGTACAGAAGTCGGACAAATGGTATATTCGGGGAGATGGAAAGTCGGACAGAAGGTGAAATTGGCAATAATGGTCCTAGATCTAGCTTTTGGCAAAATGGTTTTTCAGTGAAATAGTAGCCAGTGGCCACCCATAAGCATGCGCCGCATGCCATGCGGTAATAACAATTTGATGATTTTTACAATAGTGTGCGGTAATAATCACCAAATGACATCAGCTGATTTCTGTAAACAGTTGTTTACCACTTTGATTCCTTGACTGGTAAACTGTAAACTGGTAAACTGGGAAATGAAATTTTTAGTAGAGAAAAGCTTGATGTTGCTAATATTGACACTAAATGGTGCAATACTGTTCCAGTTTATTGAGCTTATTTGACTACAACATTCAATAAATCAAATAATTGCATTAACCAAAATCAATAATAGTCCAACGACAAATATTTTCAACACTTGGTTGCATGGTCATTTCATTTTGAGTTAAGATTAGTTGTTTTTATGCAAGTTATCACTATACTGTGTACTTCTTTTATCAAGTGTGCAATGTAAATATATCAGTGTGCTTATATAATAACAGGTGTATATTGACTAGAGTATTATTCAAATTATTTCTCTTCATTACCATATTGATAATTACTATTCTTTGAAACGTTATAATGCTGCATTTCTATACACTTTACTATTAATGTTGTATGGTTCAATTATTTTCTAGAACTCAGACATAATGGACTATAGATACAAAAATTCAATGGTGGTTATTGTACTAGAAAAAACATGCCAGCACAGCAATCTAAACTCGCGCTATTCAGTTCACCAATTCTTCTCAGCAAGAACCATGACTTGGTGATAGAGAACAAACAACTGAAACTCAACTAATTCTTTGTACAATAGCATTGATCAGTTTTTGCAACTTTTGATGCTGTGGTCAATATATAATTTATCTACAACCATGTCATAATGTATACATTACAGTTTCACAATTGATGCCAAAACAGCTGTCTTTTCAAAATGCTTTTTGAAACCCATTGTATAATGAGCTCATTATACTACAGGTTCTACATTATAACATGGATTTTGGACCAATCAGAAGCATTTTTGATGGAATCAATATCATAATTCAATATTGTAAAACTATCAGCTGATTTGATCAAACTGCTAACTAAGCTGCTAACCTAACAATCTACTATAACTTCTAGGTATCTCTGACAGTCACAGGTAAAATGAAATTGTTTCAATTAAATGTATACTAGTGGTCGTAGATAAAATAGTGTATGCAACAATTGTATTTGGCCATTAAAGCACTCATGAGATATTTATAACACTCACATTCGCTCATGTTATAACTTTACATCTAACTCGTGCTTTAATAAGGGTCAAAATAAAATCATTGCATAAACTACTATTATAGCATCCAAAGAGTTCATTCCGAATTGTAGAAATGAATCAGGATTCAAAGATTATCAATATACAGCAACTGTTGACTGATGTACTAATTCAGCCATGGATGTAAATTGAGATATTCAAACAGAGACAATATTTCTGAACACATTAGGAGCACTCCTATAATCACAGAATTCACAATAGGAAGGTTACATGTTTGTATGATTTCTAAAGCTGCGTCTCCACCAACCAAACATGCTCGGCGAGCAGTGTTCACTGGAATCAGCTGATGTCGCCGAAAATTTTTTGGAGTTGGTTTGGTGTGGACGCCTTCTCAAATATTATGATCGGTCAACGCTGTTCGCTCACAGACTGAACATTTCAATTGTACTCACGAACATGTTCAGTGACCCATATGTTTAATGTTTGCCTGTTTTTTGTATTAGCCAACATGTTTGGCAGACATGTTCAGTTGGTGGAGATGCGCTTTAAGATGGTTTTTTATAAGTAGGATAAAGAGCAGCTATTATAGTCACAAAATTCACAGCTGAAAGGTTGATCACCTATGTGAGTTCTTAGATGAATTTTTAAGTCACAAAGTCGAGTGTTTTTATAATCACAAAATTCACAGCTGGATGGTTTATTGCCTGTGAGTTCTTAGATGTAATTTTAAATGGCTAAGTTGAGAACTTTTATAATCACATAATTCACAGCTGAAAGGTTTATCACCTGTGTGAATCCTCAGATGTATTTTTAAATGGCTAAGTCGAGAGCTTTTATAATCACAAAATTCACAGCTGAATGGTTTATCACCTGTGTGAGTTCTTAGATGTAATTTTAAATGGCTAAGTTGAGAACTTTTATAATCACATAATTCACAGCTGAAAGGTTTATCACCTGTGTGAATCCTCAGATGTATTTTTAAATTGCTAAGTCGAGAGCTTTTATAATCACAAAATTCACAGCTGAAAGGTTTATCACCTGTGTGAGTTCTTAGATGAATTTTTAAACTGCTAAGTCGAGAGCTTTTATAATCACAAGATTCACAGCTGAAAGGTTTTTCACCTGTGTGAGATCTAACATGTTTTTTCAAATTAGATAAATCACAGCATTTATAATCACAAAATTCACAGCTGAATGTTTTATCACCTATGTGAGTTCTTAGATGAATTTTTAAACTGCTAAGTCGAGAGCTTTTATAATCACAAGATTCACAGCTGAAAGGTTTATCACCTGTGTGAGTCCTCAGATGTATTTTTAAATTGCTAAGTCGAGAGCTTTTAAAATCACATAATTCACAGCTGAATGGTTTTTCATCTGTGTGAGATCTAACATGTCTTTTCAAACTAGATGAATAACTGCATTTATAATCACAAAATTCACAGCTGAATTGATTGCTACCTTTATGCTTCTTTGAGTGGATTTGTAAACCTTTCTTATCCAAGCACACATAGACACATAATTTACAGGCATACTGTATTTCCTCTGAATGTATTTTTCTTATATGTTGCATTAAATTACTCAATCTAGGAGTTTTATAACTACAATGAGCACAGCTATAAGATTGTAGATTTTGATGAGTCAGCAAATCATTTCCAGAATCCACCTGTCCAAAAGTTCCTGCAATGATATCTCCATCTGCACAAGTAGGGGTTGAACACTCTCTGCTGTCCGCTGATTGCAATTCTGCCTCTTCCAAACACCCTCCAGTCAGATGGACATCTGAAAATACCAATATTATACTATAATAGTTATTCATGTATTGAGAACATGAAGCACGACTTTATTGCTCGAGCCAAAACATTCACTGTGCGATGCATAGTGGAGTGCAGTAATTTTGTGAGAGCGATAAAGAAGCTTCATGTGCAAATTACATATGATATTTATCCTACAACTGAAGTTCTGGATTCCAACACAAAAAAAAGCTTGTAGTTTGTAACATCAAAGACTGTGCACAGATTTGGTTAGCATTCGGCATTTTTGAGGTTATGAGAATTTCATGGATTCTGTGATCCACTAATGAGAAGACATCAAAATCAAAACAGAAGCATAAAGAAAACAGCTGGCAAGCATAAAGTACTTTACTGCTTGTGGAGCAGTAAAGAGGTATTTTACAATTAGTTTTTGGTATGTAAAGAACTGCTTTATGAGCAGCTGTAGGAGAAAATAGTTAGTTATTCCAGAGACAGGATCTGTTTTCAATTTTTATATAATAATGATGTTGAATACACTTGAACTGAATTTCGTTTAATGCAGAACTAAACATGTTATGTACCTTTGCTCATCTTTGACGCTTGGCCACAAGTCGCACAAAATGTAAAAGTCTAACAACAGGAGTTAGTATAGCAAAGAATATATTTCTATTGATTGGAATTCAACATCTGGTTCTTGCTGAATATTTGATAATGCTGATGTTTTGTACAATTTTAAAGTATGAAACCCATATAGGTGTGAGACGTGTATGAGGGTAGTGAGGTGGATGACAGTGATTGATGAGCTGATCCTACAGTTTTTTGTGGGTTCCAATCCACAAGAAAGTGATTTTTCAGTAGAGAACTAAGTCGTTTTTACTGGCCAGCAATCCATACGAAGAGGGCCCCAAGATATTGTAACTCTTTAGCTGACTGAACAGATACCTGCTACATCACTCCCCTGAATAATGAATCGCTAGTATTTACTAGCCATTCATGGTGGAGTGATTGAATAAAAAAATTATTGAATTTCCAAATATCAACTAATTAATTTTAAAAGGAATTACAAGAAGTAATTAGTTACTATTAAATCACATTTCATACCTAAAAAACATGATCATTAATTGAAGAACCAGTGTTTTATAATATCCTCAGTAAGATTGTGGTTTGTCATGAAAATAGTTATTATCTACGACCATGTCATAATATATACATTACAGTTTCACAATTGATGCCAAAACAGCTGTCTTTTTGAAATGCTTTTTGAAACCTGTTGCATAATGAGCTCATTATAAAACAGGTTCTACATTATAACATGGGTTCTGGACCAATCAGAAGCATTTTTGATGGAATCAATATCGTAATTCAATATTATGAAACTATCAGCTGATTTGATCAAACTGCTAACTAAGCTGCTAACCTAACAATCTACTATAACTTCTCATATTTGAGATGAGAGGCTAGGTATCTCTGACAGTCACAGGTAAAATGAAATTGTTTTAATTAAATGTATACTAGTGGTCGTAGATAAAATAGTGTATGCAACGATTTTATTTGGCCATTAAAGCACTTGTGAGATATTTATAACACTCGCATTTGCTTGTATTATAACTTACATCTAACTCATGCCTTAATAAGGGTCAAAATACAATCGTTGCATAAACTACTACTTATGTATTAAGAGCATGAAGTGCGACATTATTGCTTGAGCCAAAACATTTACTGTGTGACACATAGCAGAGCACAGTAATTTTGTAAGAGCAATAAAGAAGCTTCACGTGCAAATTACATACAATATTTTTCCTACAACTAAAGTTCTGGATTCCAACACAATAAATAAAGCTTGTAGTTTGTAACATCAAAGACCATGCGCGGATTTGGTTAGCATGTGCCATTTTTGAGGTTATGAGAATTTCATGGATTCCATGATCCACTAATGAGAAGACATCAAAATCAAAACAAAAGCATAGAGTAAACAGCTGGCGAGCATAAAGTACTTTTTGTCATACTTGTACATATTCACCAGTTTACTGAGCATTGAATTGAGCCAGTAAACATCTGTTTACAGAAAGAACAGCTGATTTCCATTACCGCATCCTTTTTCAGTGTGGTAATGGATACTACCGCATTCTAGCTGTTAGTGAATTTGGAAAACAGCTGATCTCAGAAGTATTTTTAGTATTCTACTGCTGTGATTGATTTTGAGGTTATGTTTGGTGATGCTTGCTGTAGTAGCTCAAAGATAATCTTTTTTTTATATTTTAGACTAGTATGACAAAAAATATTGTACATAACTCATCCGGGAAGATGTTTACCATATTCCTATGATAATACTGCACTCGACTTTGTCTCATGCATTAACTCATCATACTCAAACAGTAAACACCATTTCCCGCACTGGTAACATAATATACTATTACTGCTTCAGAGCAGTAAAGAGGTATTTTACAATTAGTTTTTGGTACATAAAGAACTACTTTACAATCAGTTGCAGGAAAAAGGCTTTATCAGATTATATTTCTTCTCTGTTGGATTATCAAACTGATAATTCATAGAAATGACTAATAGAATGTGAATGTCTCACCAAGCAATTCTTCTTTGATGCAGCCCGAGGTGGAACCTAAGCCTGGAGATTCTTCATGATAAACACCACTCTTTGCCCATGAATTGCACAGTGGCGCTGATTCTTGGATACCACATTCCTGCTTGACTGCAGCCATCTGCAATAATAATTGTTATAATGGAAACTGTAGTGAGCTATCATATGTAAAAAACTTTGTGCATAAAAGAACCAAGCAACAGGAAGTTGGAACTGATGAAATCGACCTTAAAGTTCATGGTGGGCGCTCAATTCTGCATTTAAAATTTTTTGTTCAATTTTTTTGTGATTCAGACATGCATCCTACAACCAAACTCGGTTTATCATCAAGTAGTTTCTGTTTTTTTTTTCACAAGATGGCTGCACTAACTCCATTTAGCCCAAATTTGCTCTTGGTTCCTTTATGCATTAAGCCAGCCAATTGTTGCTTCTGAAGACGAATAAGTTTTCTGATTAATTCTAGAAACTAAACTGTGTTGTTCACAACAATAATTGAATGAGCAAAGCGAGTTCTTCCTTTTGACTTGAGGCTCGAGGCATTGTGTGTTTGTTTGTATGTTCCACGATAACTTTCAAACACCTTTATCAATCAACTTCACATTTGAAACACAGATCCTTGGTATCTTTAGACAGGTCAAGTTTGTTGGCCAATGAAATTAACCAACTCCTTCATCCTTTTTGAGGCGAATCAGGTTCTCAGCCCTTCATTAATATATCTATATATTACTATATTTAAGAAAATAGTTGTTTTCACCATATGGAATTTGCAATAGATTTCAAAATATTTTTTCAGCTGTCATAAGCTGTAGGTGAATAAATGCGATTAGGCTTTTTATAGGATCTCTATAAGCTGATATACTAATTTCATTGCCCTGATATATGGATATATAAACAGCTGTTTTTCATGTGGTAAATATATCTACTCTATAGATTGATACACTAATTACATTGCCCTGATATATAGATATATGATTACAGTAGGTCTTTTTTGTGGAAAATAAATGTGTGAATCAGAGCAAAAATGAAATTGAACTTCAAGTGATAGATATCTTGTGAATTTTATCTAAATCATTATTTTCAAAATAGCCGTTTTTCGTTACCACCTTCCCCTATGATAAGCTTACCAAATGATTTTCCCTTTCCAAAATTAGTTGTTTCAAGTGAGTTCTCCAGCCGGTTGGGCTCACTAGTAATAATACCTTTAAATACTACTTAAACCATTGCGTAGAGCTAGAGGTTAATTAACAATAAAAATATGGAAGTGATAGCTGTGAGCCGTAGCAGGTATCTGTTCAATAAGATAGAGATAAGCAGCATTCTCGTAGGTCCTGTTTGTAACGGTGACCAATTGGATTGGCAAAAAAGACACTGATCTCTGCTGTAAAATCACTTGCGGGTGGTTTGGAAGTCACCTAAAACTGTAGGTCCAACTCATCATCAATCACCATCATCCAACTCATTACCCACACACAGGTCTCAGACCCATTTGGGCTTCATCCAGACCTGAGTATGGATGGTAGAATATTCCATGATTATGCATTATAGATTATACTATCTTACTCGAAACCATTGGACCTAGCAGAAAGAAAACAGACCATGCAGCTATCATGCTAGCTTTGCTGAAACGCAGAATTGGATTAAAATACTCATTTTTTTTTGAGGATGAAGCCCACATAGGTCTGTGACCTGTGCGTGGGTAATAAGTTAGTGATTGATGAGTTGGACCTACAGTTTTAGGTAGGTTCCGAATCACCTGCGAGTGATTTTACAGCAGAGAACAGTGTCCTTTTTGCTGGCCAATCTCTTCGGTCACCGTTACAAACAGGACCTACAAGAACGCAGCTTATCTATCTGATTGAACAGATACCTGCTACAGCTCACGGCTATCACTTCCCATGAATGGGGAAACACAAAAAATATATAGTTAGTGTGTCCATGGACATTCACCAAAATTTTCTATTGATTTGTACAACCCATACATTACCTTCGAATCTCCTCCATTGAAGAACTCAGCCTTCACAGCCATTTCAAACTAGCTGTTATCTATATCCATTGGAGCATTCAAAAAGGCTTCAATCTCCTGCTTGATAGCATATTCACTTGTCTCCTGTTGAGAAATGGAATACAAATTAAATCAAACATGAATGCAAGATGTAATAAAATAAAGGTGGAAATTCAAAGCTCTGCAAGTCAGTTGGATCTTTCTCCATTTGCAAAGTTAGGACTTGGAAGTATGGCTGCCTCTCTATACATCCCTACTTCATTAGGCCCACGTTATATGAGCAGCTATGACACGACATATTTTACGTCGCGTACATGCCAAGCCTACTGGGTAATGGACTTCCCTGTGTGCAAGTTATACAAGCGTTATATATGTCGTGTTGGTCCCTGTAAACTCAGCATCAGCATCGACAATGCGTCCAGACTGGTAAAACAGGAAGCAAAAACATGGCAGAAATGACGCCATTGCTATTATATGGGCGGCTTTGACACGGCAGATCTGCAAAACCACCAGTGTTGCCACCTTTAGTATAAGTTATTTATTTGAAGTTTGCATTAATTAATAAATACAGTGGAACCTTGATAAATCGAATCTCAAGGGGAATGGCAAAAATTCGATTTATCAAGGATTTTGATTTATTGATGTTCAATTTATCAAGGTCCATCTTAAAATACTCCAATTTATAGAGGTTACTGTAATCAGTTACTGTATTCGTGCCACAGAATCTTATCCAATAAGCATGCAACTTCGATTTACTAAGGTTCTCTTACTACAACTTTGATTTATAAAACTGCAAAACTTCGAATAATAAAGGGTTTTCTGCCTAACCTTCGAATTATAGAGGTTAGTATATAGCTCAATAGATCCAAAAACTTCGATTTATCAAGGTAATATCTATGAAATCTTCGATTTTTAAAGGTAAAATAACATGGTGGTAGGATAGCAAGTTCTAAGGGAATTGGAAAAATTCTATTTATCAAGGATTTCGATTTATTGAGGTTCGATTTATCAAGGTTCCACTGTATTAAAGAAAAGCAGTCATTAAAAAAACGGTGAGGTGGAACTACCCATAAGGGTCTCCCCACCACAAATGACATGCAAATTTACTTTTACTAATAAAACTTCAATTTGTTTTGTTTGTAAAGTTGTGGCAATAAAAGATAATAATAATTAATTATGATGACAACACTGCTCACCACACATTCCTCTGGTGTATTCACATGAGTTCGCTGGTTCACGTTGACAGCATAATTTTATTGTTGTGACCTTTGCGCACCCTTGGTACCGGTTGTGGCGTCTTTTCTGCTCATATAACAGCACCACCACTGAGCGTTTGCATCAATGATGCATGCGTTTTTTCTGCTCATATAACAGCTCCGTTTTTTAAAATCAATGTCAGCATTTAACTGTCATGTCAAAGCTGCCCATATAACATGGGCCTTAGATAGCCAAAAATCTAACCTAAATATGAGGAGATGCCATAAAGTTCCCAAAAATACTCTAACATTGATTGTTTGAGAAACTTCAAATAGTTATTTATGTATTAAGAGCGTGAAGCGCAACTTTATTGCTCAAGCCAGAACATTTACTGCGCGATGCGTAGCAGAGGGCAGTAATTTTGTGAGAGCAATAAAAAAGCTTCACACATGAATTGCATACAATATTTTTCCTAAAACTGCAGTTCTGTATTCCAACACAATAAAAGCTTGTAGTTTGTAACATCACAGACCATGCGCAGATTTGGTTAGCATTCGCCATTGTTGAGGTTATATGAATTCCATGTATTCCGTGATCCACCAATGAGAAGGCATCAAAATCAAAACAGAAGTGTAAAGAAAACAGCTGGTGTGTGTAAAGTACTTTACCACTTGCAGAGCAGTAAAGAGGTATTTTACAATTAGTTTTCAGTACATAAAGAACTACTTTACAAGCAGTTGTAGGAAATAGTTATTAATAGTAACTTACCTCTGAGTCCATGGTTGATAATTTTTATACACTATATATGGAAGCCAAATACCTTCTGGATATCTATGAGTTGTCAATCATGACCTGCAAAGTAACAGAAAATGCAAAAAATATAATGCTCATATCAAGCTCAATTATACAGACTATACACATTCTACATGCATTGGAACTTCAGTACAGTAACTAAATATTGACTATTGACTAATATATTGATTGGCGCTATTCCAATAATTGTCTTATGCCATTATACAGAGTGTTTCGGAACTCTCACAGTGCCTACTTCTAGGCAGTGTTTCTGGACCACTAACAAAGGTAAATATAATAGTAAAAATTTTTCAAAATCCCCAGTTACACAGCTGCCAATTTGTTTTTAACTCATTATTTTTTTTATTCAAACACCTCTAAACGTATAATTTTGAAATTTTGCATACAGCTTTATAACAATTAAAGCAATCTTAGAAAAATCAATCAAAATTTTCCGACAGCAAAAAACAAAATGGCGGCCATTTACAATTTTTGAACAGGATTAAATTAATAATGGCTGATGATATCAAAATTTGACTGGATTAACGTTTTTTAGATATTTTTATTGCAAATCCAACGATAGCTCATTCTCCAAGATTGGCCAACAATTAACAGAGATATGCTACTTTTTAGGGTGTGCGGTGGTTGAGAACGGGTTGCAGTTTTTCGCTTCCAACCACTGCACACCCTAAAAAGTAGCACATCTCTGTTAATTGTTGGCCAATCTAGGAAAATGAGGTATCATTGGATTTGCAATTAAAATATATTTAAAAAAAGTAATTTTAGTCAAATTTTGATATCAGCCATTATTAATTTAATCCTGTTCAAATATTTTAAATGACCGCAATTTTGTTTTTTGATGTCGGAAAATTTAGATTGATTTTTCTAAGATTGTTTTAATTGTTATAAAGCTGTTTGAAAAATTTCAAAATTATACGTTCAGAGGTGTTTGAATAAAAAAATAATGATTGAAAAAAACAAAATGGCGGCTGTGTGAGTAACTGGGGATTTTAGAAAATTTTTATTACGATATTTACTTTTGTTAGTGGTCCAGAAACACTGCCTAGAAGTATTGGTAGAGAGTTCCGAAACATTCTGTATAGAAAGAGTGATCATTGCCTCTTCCGGCTGCTAACTTACAAAAATAATGAGAATTTAGAGTTGAACGAGTTCAGAAAAATAATTTTAATTCATTTGATAGTTATAATAAAATTCATGAGCTTATGAATGAATGGTAATTAAACATTTCAAATTTTCAGACAATTTTTGTTTTTGTGGCATCTACACACCCCAGGAAGTAAATTTTTTGGGGGTCCCAATTTTTTCACAAGAAAATTTAAATTTTGAAAATTTTTTTTAATAAAAAAAATCATAACTTGCAAACATATAAGCAGCTACATAAAACGATATAAATCAAGAGAATAGAATATTTCCAAAACACAACCGCCCTATACCACAGTTCCCGCTCCACGCGCCTAACCTAACCTTTCCTGGGTGGCTTAAATTGATATTATAGCAATTGAATTAGCAATAAATAATATCCCAAGATAAAAATAATTATGTATTCGAGAGCCGCCATATTGTCAACAAATGGGATTGACATATTTTTCCGGTCATTAAGAAGACTCAACAAGGCTAGATATGACTGAACCACCACATAACTTCAGTACTTTTATCAAATTTTTCATCAATTTTTTGCCTGCACACACTAGTAAGTAATAGTACCCCGACTAACACTGAAGTATTAAAAGGTAGTTAGCTTATTTGTTGTTGTTTTATGCATGAAATTACTAAAGGTATTAGTTGGTTCCGTCATAATTATCTAGCCTTGTTAAGCCACCCAGGGAAGGTTTGGTTAGGCGTGCAAAGCACGCACTGTGTTTGAGGGCGGTAGTATTTATGCAATGTTGTATTCACTTGATCTATGTCCTAATACTGAATCGTGAAAATTATTGTTTACCACGATATTTATCCCTTTCACAAATAATGAAAATTTAAAAATGCAACCCCTAATTTCGAAACATAAATGTTAATAATGCATTGAAAAGGACACAAGTTGATTCATATGCGAAGTATTTGATAAATATTGCAAGACATTTGTAAAAAAGCTAGTTACTTAACACAAACATCATACCTGCAAAGCTGCGTTTACACCAGAGTCTGTGACACATGTCAGCAACAAAAAGTCAGAGACTTTACAAAATCTTCTAAAATTTCTTGCGACATTGTGTCAGTGACACTTGTCAGCTACTGAAATACTTTGTCACAAACACGATTTTAGGTTTCCCATCGAGAGTTGGTAACGATCAAAGGACTGTCACTGACAACATGTCACAGACTCCTGTCGCAGTATATGTAAACGCTGTGGTGACTTTTGTCTGCGACAAAAGCCTCCTGTTTCGCGCGCCAAACACTCATATATGGAACACTCAGTACTGGTGGCGTAGCATTGCGGACAGGCTGTGAGATACAATATGTCACTGACCAAAACAAAAGTACAACATTATCTGTCAGTGACTTGTGTCGATGACTTGTGTTTGTGACAAAAGTCTGTGACAAAAGTCAATGACAATTCTGTCACTGACTTTAGGTGTAAACCCAGCTTAAAGGTCGATCACATAGGCTAGGATTCGATTCCTACATTGCAGTTTCTAGTTCAAATAACTTAATTGCCAACACTTCAAATGAGCATGAAATTCTTCAAAATAAACTGCAGTTCATCAACTGATAGCTTTGATTAGAGTTTTATATTTTCGAATTAAATTGCCAAGTAAGACCTGCTAACGAAAACAACTGTGAAAAATTCAATCAGCTGCAACTGCAACTATGCTTTTGGATCAATCAGATGCCACCGGTAACATTTACCGGTCACCGGTAACATTTACCGGTCACCGGTAAGACTCCCATGAACTCAACTAATCGATCTGATTTTATATAATTCTGTGTAAAGCGTGTACTCTTGTCTGAAGCGCTAATTCATATGAATCTGACCCCTTAACTATTTATTTAGTAAATTCCTCAAATAACCCAAGAGATTTATCATTCAGTTTGAGAATAAAAATATAATTTTTGTGTGGAACAAGCGGAACGACCCCAAAAGGAGTCGACGACAGAGGTGGTCTATTTGTAACTTATGCTGATGACAGAGTTGGACGATTTTTATTCTACGCTGACGACAGAGGCGTCCACATTCCGATTAGTCCCAGTCTGACGGGTGCATGCAGCGACAGACCGGGTCTATTCTTATTCCTTCTCCTCTCGACAGAGTGGGCCTGTGACAGAGTGGACCTTTAGGGTTCGCAATAGAGATGAGGCGTATTTACTGGAACAGGTATTTTTACTGAGTACTTGAACGTACGGACTAGCACCTAGTATTCGAAGAACAAAATACTCAGATATCTATGAGTATTTCTAGAAACTAGTAAACTACGCAACTTCAGTATGGCCAGTGACTTCAAGTCCCCACTCCAATTTACAGAGTGGGGGTGGAGCTTTGTAATTTGCAGTTGTACAGTAGCTATTAATAGCTCATTTCTCATTATAGAACTATGCAACTGCTCACTCATTATTTCTCACTCACTCACTCTCTCTCTCTCTCTCTCTCTCTATTCACTATACTCAATTGTGGGCGCATGCTTAGTTGTGTCAAAGACAATAGAATAATTACATTAGATTGTCTTTGGTTGCATTAGGCGTACACACGTACTTTTCCAGTACAAATACCTCTTGAGTACTTGGGTACGAGTAGTTTGTTACTCAAGCATCTCAAGACTCGCGTCTTGCTATCTGCATCTTATTTCGCTACAGCACATTTGAGAGCAACTCAATAATTATATTCGTGCTGTTTTTAACGCGAGTAATAAAGATTCGTGCTGTATTTGCAAGAAACAGTAGTAGTACCAGTACTGCAGTACAATACTCTCTTGTATATGTACTCTGGCAAACTGGCTAATATAAAATACTACCTAGTATTTTGGAACAGGTATTTGGAATAGGTATTAGAACGTACAAGTACTCGGAATACTTAGTATCAGAAAAACCTAGTACGACCCCTCTCTAGTTTGCAATATCGATACATACAAAATATCGACAGTTAAACTTCAGTTAATCGACCTCAACAACATCAAAAACTTGATTATGAGATTGGCAGCTCTGTCCTCTCCTCTGTGAGTAGGTTTGAGGCTCTATAATAAACACTGGAATAAAAGTATAATTTGATGAATGAAGTCTTCTTGGAGCCTCAAGTTTGTGCCATTATTGAGGTGTACAAGACAAGTCAGATCAACAATTATACAATCTTCTACAATAGTTACCATAAATTACTGTATCAATTAGTAGTGGTGAGGCTCAACTTTTATGTGAAAGGAACTCTTGTACACTATAAAACGTTTCAACTAAATATATTATTTTTATTGTTTTTATGATTCCTAAATACTATTGAATAATTTTCAGATCTTACATTAGCTTAGTTTATTTTTTAGTTTAATATTTCAATTTCCTCTGACCTACATTGACTGGTGAGAATTAGAATTTCAATTATATATGGTCTTACTGCTGCATTTTTACAATAACCTCCAGAGATTTTATGAAATTCACAAACCCTATCTGTTCTTCCTCAGATTTTTTTAGTGATGATTCTAATTTTGTTTTCAATTTGGTGTGATCACGCAATAGTTTAGCAACTGTTCATGTCTATCATTTTTACATTTTAAGCCAGAGTTTGTTAAGTAGCTCAGTAATTCTCTATTGGCTTACAATACATTGTAAGGTGTAAATCTTTTGATGGCAGTTTTATTTTTGACAATTGATAGTTTAAAAATATGTCAGAAATAATATTTTAATACGTTTTCTGTAATAACAATTATAAATATCACAACCAATTACAGAAATTGCTATGGCTACTATAAAAAATACCACATTTATGTTTAATTCGAAAATAGCTAGACAAGAGCCTTTTGTCTGTGTTCATGGTTGTGAAAATAGTATATTTCGCACCTAGAGCCGAAAATGTGTGTTTGCCGGCTCAAGATCGCGGTTTTCAAGTTTGAGACGAAGTCGAGAACTTGAAGCATTTTTGCCCACGTTGCGAATGCTATTTTTTGCCACACCACAAAAAAAAACGAAACAATGAAAATTTTGAAAGCGAAATTTCAAGGCTATGGTACTAGCAAGAATACAAGACATCACCTTTTTATCCAACCTACAGAGTTCTGGGTGGGTATTTTGTCAACAACTACAACTGTTCACCGAAAGGTTACTTGGTTAGGTTTTTTGTTGTTATTCCTGTTCCTGATTCGAAACCTGCATAAAACAACCAAAAACCTAACCAACTAACCTTTCTATGCCAACAGTAATCTTTACCAACAGTTGTAGTAGTTGACAAAATTCCCACCCAGAGCTCTGTAGGTTGAATAAAAAGGTTCTATTGTTTGATATCAAAACTACAAAATAATACATATTAAGTTGTAAAAAGTGATCATTTTTGACATTTCAAATACTACATACATATTAAATTATAAAAAATAAACAATTATTGATGGTTTAAATCTTTTTGTTTTACAAAAAAGTTGGAAGGATTCATATTAAAGCCGCATCTCCACCAACCGAACATGTCTGCCAAACATTGTTGGCGAATACAAAAAACAGACAAACATTAAACATATATATAATCCAAATACCACTCACTCATTCATCACAGTTTCTCAGGAACCACTTGACCAAAAACGATAAAATTTGGTACACGTATTCAGTAGGGGGACTAGACGCGTGCTAAGAAAGGGTTTCAAAATTTACCCCAAAATTGAAGATTTTTGAAAATACCACTGACTGACTCACTCATTCATCACAGTTTCTCAGGAACCACTCGACCAAAAACGATAAAATTTGGTACATGTATTCAGTAGGGGGACTAGACACGTGCTAAGAAAGGGTTTCAAAATTTACCCCAAAATTGAAGATTTTTGAAAATTTAGGTGACAACAATTTCTAGAGAACCATAAGGTCAAATCAGATAAAATTTGGTATTCATGTTAAGTATCAGCCTTAGATGTACCTTGGAAAAAAATTTCAAAATTAGCCCCAAAATCGACGATTTTTGAAAAGTTTGATGATAAACAGCCAAATATTTTGAAATTTGCACTTAACAGATGTCATCAACCTGGCATAATAACATTTCATCATACCCAGTCATATGTTTCCCACATATTGCAAGGCTCCGACTGTATGGTAGCCTACATGCAAAGTGCAAAGTCTTTTGCTGTTCAAAGACAGTGTAAATAACGCTACTAAGGGGTCTGCCATATGATAAAAACGGTTGACTTCTATCAGCTGTTCCTTTAAGCTGTTTGTCTGGCAAGTTCAGTAGGTTAGGTCTATTAATGAATAATAATTTGTTTCAAACAAAGCAAACTTATCCCGAGCTACCAAAATAATTTCAATAGCTGAAAGCCTACGTTTTTAAAAGTAAAAAAGTAGCCAAGCTGCCTGTTAGGCAATTGTGTTAGGTAAGTGTGACTCAAATCGAATATCAATATAGGCATTCTCTAACTAACCTGTCAGATTGATTTCATTCTGTCACCTTTCTCATTCCACACTCATACTTTAATTTCGAACTTATTCATTTTGCATCACAATGAAAATTTTTGAAAATTTAGGTGATTATAATTTCTTAAGAACCACTGAGCCAAATAAGATGAAATTTGGTATGCATGTCCAGTATAGACCCTAAATGAGTTTTAAAAGAAGGGTTTCAAAATTAACCCCAAAATGGGCCCAAAATTAACGATTTTTGAAAATTTAGGTGATTATAATTTCTTGAGAACCACTGAGCCAAATAAGATGAAATTTGGTATGCATGTCCAGTATAGACCCTATATGAGTTTTAAAAGAAGGGTTTCAAAATTAACCCCAAAATTAACAATTCTTGAAAATTTAGGTGATTATAATTTCTTGAGAACCACTGAGCCAAATAAGATGAAATTTGGTATGCATGTCCAGTATAGACCCTATATGAGTTTTAAAAGAAGGGTTTCAAAATTAACCCCAAAATGGGCCCAAAATTAACGATTCTTGAAAATTTAGGTGATTATAATTTCTTGAGAACCACTGAGCAAAATAAGATGAAATTTGGTATGCATGTCCAGTATAGACCCTAAATGAGTTTTAAAAGAATTATAATTTTGTAACAGTATTATATTTTGTAACATAATTTATATTTGCAACAGTACATGAGCCTGAGAATTTTTGTGAAAATAGGTATTGATCAGAAAATCAACAAAAATTAGTTGTGAAATTAATGAACCATAGATTAACGATTTTGAAAATTTAGGTGATTATAATTTCTCAAGAACCACAAGGCCAAAAAAGTTCAAATTTTCAGCTGGGGTGCCTATTTCTGTAAATTTATCTAATCACAATGGAAATTAGTTGGACCCCTCGGGGGTCCAGGGGGCGGAGCCCCCTGGCTAGACGGTTAAGGCGAGCAAAGCGAGTCTGCCGGCTAGTTAAACATATGGTTCACCAAACATGTTCGTAAGTTCAATTGAAATGTTCGGTCTGTGAGCGAAAAGTGACGACCAATACAGTTTCCCACCACACCGATCATAATGTTCGAGGTGTCCACACCAAACCAACTCCAAAAAATGTTCGGCGACATCAGCTGATTCCAGCAAACACTGTTCGCTGAGCATGTTCGGTTGGTGGAGACGCAGCTTTACAATCATGACTGCTGTATCTAGACACAATCAGCTGTCATTCAAGGTCATTTTCTTTTCCACCCTAGGGCGGTAAACGTTTACAAATCTCGTCGGAAACCGAACACTTTTGGCCTCCATATGACGCACGAAAAACAGCTCATTACGTCCTAGTGTGGCAAAAAAAAACTGATGTTTAAACGACTTTTAATAAAATAGTGTAAATAATATTCTTATGATAATCGTAATAAAGTATATTTGTTAAGTTGTGCATGAATTGAAATTACTCTCCTCTTGACTGCTAACAACTGTTTCTGACTGGATACCATTCAATCTTATTATTTATCTACATATGTAATATGTCAAAAATCTACAACTTCAACACCAACCAAAATTCCAACCACCAACCTAGCCACAGACATTCAACATGAACTCCAACATAACCAAGGACACCAAGTTGACAACTTGAGTTGGCAACTAGGTAGGTTGTCTATGGGCCTCTTTATGGACAGTTTAACATTGATATATACTACTAGATGCGTAACTCTAACATTGAAGGCTATGGCATAGTGAAGCCACTTTTTTCTGGCGGGAAAAGGCCAAATCAGGCAAAAGTTCAAATTTAACACAGGCTCTTATGGGAAAATAATATCTCGAGTGCAGAAACAATACTTTGCACTCGAATTACACATTAAATTTTTCCTACAGTAATGTATAAAGTAATTCAGACAGAACAAAACAGGGCATACATAACCTGAAAATTCCTCACATAACCTATCTTCGAATCAAATCAATTTCATCAACAACAACTATTCACAGCTGAAGCAGAGTAGCCAACCTATTTTTGAATGCAGAATAGGGAACCTGCGTATTACATGCTCACTATTTTGTGTTGTTAGGTTGCAAATTTGGAGTGCGGAAAAGTACTTTTCCTACAACTGCTCGTAAAGTAGTTCTTTACGTACTGAAAACTAATTGTAAAATGCCTCTTTACTGCTCAGCAAGCGGTAAAGTACTTTACGCTCGCCAGCTGTTTTCTTTACGCTTCTGTTTTGATTTTGATGTCTTCTCAATGGTGGATCGCGGAATCCGTGAATTCACATAACCTCAAAATGGCGCATGCTAACCAAATCCGTGCACGGTCTATGATGTTACAAACTACAAGTTTTTATTGTGTTGTAATCCAGAACTGCAGTTGTAGGAAAAATATTGTATGCAATTCGCGCATGAAGCTTCTTTATCGCTCTCGCAAAATTACTGCGCTCCGCTATGCGTCGCGTAGTAAATGTTTTGGCTCGAGCAATAAAGTCGCACTTCACACTCTTAATACATAAATAACTATTTCCACACAGTAATTTACTTTCTTGCACTGGTGCAGGAATAGACTATTTTGCAAGCTACAGTTAGTGCAAAAATAGGCACTTTTTGGGTTACTGTAGGAAAATGAAATTTTTAGTAGAGAAAAGCTTAGTATGGTTGTTAATATTGACACTGAATGGCGCATTACCATTCCAGTTTATTGAGCTTATTTGAATACAACATTCAATAAATCAAATAATTGCATAAACCGAAATCAATAATTGTCTAATGATGAATATTATCAACATTTTTGGTTGCATCGTCATTTCATTTTGAGTTTAGATTAGTTGGTTTTATGCAAGTTATCACTATACTGTGTACTTCTTTTATTAAGTGTGCAATGTAAATATATCAGTGTGCTTATATAATAACAGGTGTATATTGACTAGAGTATTATTCAAATTATTTCTCTTCATTACCATATTGATAATTACAATTCTTTGAAACATTATAATGCTGCATTTCTATACACTTTACTATTAATATTGTATGGTTCAATTATTTTCTAGAACTCAGACATAATGGACTATAGATACAAAAATTCAATGATGGTTATTGTACTAGAAATCATGCCAGCACAGCAATCTAAACTCGCGCCATTCAGTTCACCAATTCTTCTCAGCAAGAACCATGTCTTGGTGATAGACAACAAACAACTGAAACTCAACTAATTCTTTGTACAATAGCATTGATCAATTTTTGCAACTTTTGATACTGTGGTTAATATATAATTTAGAGCGTCCAAAGAGTTCAATCCGAATTGTAGAAATTGATAGGATTCAAAGATTATCAATATTCAGCAACTGTTGACTGATGTACTAATTCAGCCATGGATGCAAATTGAGATATTCAAACAGAGACAATATTTCTGAGCACATACAGAGCACTACTCTAATCACAGAATTTACAATAGGAAGGTTACACGTTTGTATGATTTCTAAAGCCATGTCTCCACCAACCAAACATGCTCGGCGAGCAGTGTTTGCTGGAATCAGCTGATGTCGCCAAACATTTTTTGTAGTTGGTTTGGTGTGGACGCCTTCTCAAACATTATGATCAGTTGACACTGTTTGCTCATAGACTGAACATTTCAATTGTACTCACGAACATGTTTGGTGACCCATATGTTTAATGTTTGCCCATTTTTTGTATTAGCCAACATGTTCTGCAGACATGTTTGGTTGGTGGAGACGCAGCTTAAGATGGTTTTTATAAGTAAGATGAAGAGCAGCTATTATAGTCACAAAATTCACAGCTGAAAGGTTAATCACCTATGTGAGTTTTCAGATGAGTTTTTAAATGGATAAGTTGAGCACTTTTATGATCACAAAATTCACAGTTGAAAGGTTTATCACTTATGTGACTTCTTAGATGAATTTTTAAACTGCTAAGTCGAGAGCTTTTATAATCACAAGATTCACAGCTGAATGGTTTATCACCTGTATGAGTTCTTAAATGGATTTTTAAATTGTCAAGTCGAGAGCTTTTATAATCACAAGATTCACAGCTAAAAGGTTTATCACCTGTGTGAGATCTAACATGTCTTTCCAAATTAGATGATCGACAGCATTTATAATCACAAAATTCACAGCTGAATGGTTTATCACCTGTGTGAGTCCTCAGATGTATTTTTAAACCACAAAGTTGAGTGCTTTTATAATCACAAAATTCACAGCTGAAAGGTTTATCACCAGTGTGAGTTCTTAAATGAATTTTTAAACTGCTAAGTCGAGAGCTTTTATAATCACAAAATTCACAGCTGAATGGTTTATCACCTGTGTGAGTCCTCAGATGTTTTTTTAAATCACAAAGTCCAGAGCTTTTATAATCACAAAATTCACAGCTGAATGGTTTTTCACCTGTGTGAGATCTAACATGTCTTTTAAAACTAGATGAATAACAGCATTTAAAATCACAAAATTCACAGCTGAATGTTTTATTGCCTGTGTGAGTACTTAGATGAAATTTTAATTGGCTAAGTCGAGAGCTTTTATAATCACATAATTCACAGCTGAATGGTTTATCACCTGTGTGAGTCCTCAGATGTATTTTTAAATTGCTAAATCGAGAGCTTTTAAAATCACAAAATTCACAGCTGAAAGGTTTATCACCTGAGTGAATTCTGAGATGAGATTTTAAAGCAGATGAAGAAGAGCTTTTATAATCACAAAATCCACAGCTGAATTGATTGCTTGCTTTATGCTTCTTTGAGTGGATTTGTAAACCTTTCTTATCCAAGCACACATAGTCACATAATTTACAGGCATACTGTATTTCCTCTGAATGTATTATTCTTATATGTCGCATTAAATCACTCAATCTAGGAGTTTTATAACTACAATGAGCACAGCTATAAGATTGCAGATTTTTATAAGTCAGCAAATCATTTCCAGAATCCACCTGTCCAAAAGTTCCTGCAATGACATCTCCATCTGTGTAAGAGGTTGAACACTCTCTGCAATCCACTGATTGCAATTCTGCCTCTTCCGAACACCCTCCAGTCGGATGGACATCTGAAAATACCAATATTATACTATAATAGTTATTTATGAATTAAGAGTGTGAAGCACAACTTTATCGCTCAAGCCAAAATATTCACTGTGTGATGCATAGCAAAGCATGCAGTAATTTTGCGAGAGCGATAAAGAAGCTTCATGTGCAAATTACATACAATATTTTTCCTATAACTGAAGTTCTGGATTCTAACACAATAAATAAAGCTTGTAGTTTGTAACATCAAAGACCATGCGCGGATTTGGTTAGCATGTGCCATTTTTGAGGTTATGAGAATTTCATGGATTCTGCAATCCACTAATGAGAAGACATCAAAATCAAAACAGAAATGTAAAGAAAACAGCTGGCGAGCATAAAGTACTTTTTGTCATACTTGTACATATTCACCAGTTTACAGTGCATTGAATTGATCCGGTAAATATCTGTTTACAGAAAGAACAGCTGATTCTCATTACCACATCCTTTTTCAGTGTGGTAATGGATTTTACCGCATTCTAGCTGTTAGAGAATTTGGAAAACAGCTGATCTCAGAAGTATTTTTAGTATTCTACTGCTGTGATTGTTTTTGAGGTTATGTTTGATGATGCTTGCTGTAGTAATCAATGTGGTAAACAGCTGTTTACAGAAATCAAAAACAGCTGATGTCATTTGATGATTATTACCGTACACTGTGTGGTAATGATTATTATTATTATTATTATTATTACTGTGTGGTAAAAATCATCAAATGATTATTACCGCATGCTTATGGGTGGCTACTGGCTACCATTTCACTGAAAAACCATTTGGTTTGAAGCTTGATCAGCTGATCTAGAACCTTCATTGCCCATTTCACCTTGAGTTGCTGGGATTTGGTGTGTTTGAATAAGTTATGTTTGAATAACAATGATTTATAGTTTCTTATTTCAACCTATCTGCTATTTTAGACTTGCATGACGAAAAATATCATACATAATACTCATCATACTCATATGGTAAACATCATTTCCTGCACTTGTAACGTAATATACTATTACCACTTTTGGAGCAGTAAATAGGTATTTTACAATTAGTTTTCAGTACATAAAGAACTACTTTACAAGCAGTTGCAGGAAAAAGGCTTCATCAGATTATATTTCTTTTCTGTTGGATTATCAAACTGATAATTCATAGAAATGACTAATAGAATGTGAATGTCTTACCAAGCAATTCTTCTTTGATGCAGCCTGAGGTGGAACCTAAGCCTGAAGATTCTTCATGATAAACACCACTCTTTGACCATGAATTGCACAGTGGTGCTGATTCTTGGATACCACATTCCTGCTTGACTGCAGCCATCTGCAATAATAATTATTATTATAATGGAAACTGTAGTGGGCTATCATAATTAAAAAACTTTGTGCATAAAAGAACCAAGCAACAGGAAGTCTGAACTGATGAAATCGACCTCAAAGTTCATGGTGGGCACTCAATTCTGCATTTAAAATTTTTTGTTCAATTTTTTTGTGATTCAGACATGCATCCTACAACCAAACTCGCTTTATCATCAATTAGTTTCTGTTTTTTCCACAAGATGGCTGCACCAACTCCATTTAGCCCAAATTGTCTCTTCGTTCCTTTATGCATTAAGCCAGCCAACTGTTGCTTCTGAAGACTAATAAGTTTTCTGATTAATTCTAGAAACTAAACTGTGTTGTTCATGACAATAATTGAATGAGCAAAGTGAGTTCTTCCTTTTGACTTGAGGCGTTGTGTGTTTGTTTGTATGTTCCACGATAACTTTCAAACACCTTTATCAATCAACTTCACATTTGAAACACAGATCCTTGGTATCTTTAGACAGGTCAAGTTTGTTGGCCAATGAAATTAACCGACTCCTTCATCCTTTTTGAGGCAAATCAGGTTCTCAGCCCTTTATTAATATATCTATACATTACTATATTCAAGAAAATAGTTGTTTTCACCATATGGAATTCGCAATAGATTTCAAAATATATTTTCAGCTGTCATCAGCTGTAGGTGAATAAGTGCGATCAGGCTTTTTATAGGATCTCTATAAGCTGATATACTAATTTCATTGCCCTGATATATGGATATATAAACAGCTGTTTTCCATGTGGTAAATATATCTACTCTATAGATACACTAATCCCATTGCCCTGATATATAGGTATATGAGTGGAAAATAAATGTGTGTATCAGAGCAACAATGAAATTGAACTTCAAGTGATAGATATCTTGTGAATTTTATCTAAATCATTATTTTCGAAACAGCCATTTTTCGTTACCACCTTCCCCTATGATAAGCTCACCAAATGAGTTTCCCTTTCCAAAATTATTTGTTTGCAAGTGAGTTCTCCAGCTGGTTGGGCTCACTAGTAATAATACCTTTAAATACTACTTAAACCATTGTGTAGAGCTAGAGGTTTAATAAACAATAAAAATAGGGATGTGATAGCTGCGAGCCGTAGCAGGTATCTGTTCAATCAGATAGAGATAAGCTGCCATTCTCGTAGGTCCTGTTTGTAACGGTGACCGATTAGATTGGCCAGCAAAAAAGACACTGTTCTCTGCTGTAAAATCACTTGCAGATGGTTCAGAACCCACCTAAAACTGTAGGTCCAACTCATCATCAATCACCATCATCCAACTCATTACCCATGCACAGGTCTCAGACCCATGTGGGCTTCATCCAGACCTAAGTATGGATGGTAGAATATTCCATGATTATGCATTATACTATCTTACTCGAAACCATTGGACCTAGCAGAAAGAAAACAGACCATGCAGCTATCATGCTAGCTTTGCTGAAACGCAGAATTGGATTAAAATACTCTTTTTTTTTTTTTTGAGGATGAAGCCCACACGGTCTGCAACCTGTGTGTGGGTAACGAGTTAGTGATTGATGAGTTGGACCTACAATTTTAGGTGGGTTCCGAATCACCTGCAAGTGATTTCACAGCAGAGAACAGTGTCTTTTTTGCTGGCCAATCTAATCGGTCACCATTACAAACAGGACCTACAAGAACGCAGCTTATCTCTATCTGATTGAACAGATACCTGCTACGGCTCATGGCTATCACTTCCCATGAATGGGAAAACACAAAACAAATATAGTTAGTGTCTCTATGGCCATTCACCTAAATTTTCTATTGATTATTACAACCCATACATTACCTTTGAATCTCCTCCATTGAAGAACTCAGCCTTCACAGCCATTTCAAACTGGCTGTTATCTATATCCATTGGAGCATTCAAAAAGGCGTCAATCTCCTGCTTGATAGCATATTCACTTGTCTCCTGTTGAAAAATAGAATACAAATTAAATCAAACATGAATGCAATATGTAATAAAATAAAGGTGAAAATTCAAAGCTCTGCAAGTCAGTTGGATCTTTCTCCATTGGCAAAGTTAGGACTTGGAAGCTTGGCTGCCTCTCTATACATCCCTACTGCATTAGGCCCACGTTATACAAGCAGCTTTGAGACAACAGATTTTACATCGCATACATGCCAAGCCTACTGGGCAATGGACTTCCCTGTGTGCAAGTTATACAAACATTATATCTGTCATGTCAGACCCTGTAAACTCAGCATCTGCATCGACAATGCATCCAGAATGGTAAAACAGGCAGCAAAAACATGGCAGAAATGATGCCATTGCTTTTATATTGGCAGCTTTGACGCAGCAGATCTGCAAAACCTCCAGTGTTGCCACCTTCAGTATAAGTTATTTATTTGAAGTTTGCATTAATTAATAATTTACAGTGGAACCTTGATAAATCAAATCTCAAGGGGAACGGCAGAAATTCGATTTATCAAGGATTTCGATTTATTGAGGTTTGATTTATCAAGGTCCATCTTAAAATACTTCGATTTATAGAGGTTACTGTAATCAGTTACTGTATTTGTGCCACAGAATCTTATCCAATAAGCATGCAACTTCGATTTACTAAGGTTCTCTTATTACAACTTCGATTTATAAAGGTCCAAGAACTGCAAAACTTTGAATAATAAAGGGTTTTCTGCCAAACCTTCAAATTATAGAGGTTAGTATATAGCTCAATAGATCCAAAACCTTCAATTTATCAAGGGAATATCCATGAAATCTTTGATTTATAAAGGTAAAATAACATGGTGGTAGGATAGCAAGTTCTAGGGGAATTGGAAAAATTCTATTTATCAAGGATTTCGATTTATTGAGGTTCGATTTATCAAGGTTTCACTGTATTAAAAAAAAAGCAGTCATTAAAAAACGGCGAGGTGAAACTACCTGTAAGGGTCTCCCCACCATGAAAAGCCATACAAATTTACTTTTACTAATAAAACTTCAATTTGTTTTGTTTGTATAGTAGTGGCAATAAAAGATAATAATAATTAATTATGGTGACATCACTGCTCACCACACATTCCTCTGGCATATTCACATGAGTTCGCTGGTTCACGTTGACAGCATAATTTTATTGTTGTGACCTTTGGACACCCTTGGTACCAGTTGCGGCATCTTTTCTGCTCATATAACAGCTCCACCACCAAGCATTTGCATCAATGACGCATGCGTTTTTTCTGCTCATATAACAGCTCCATTTTTTATAATCAATGTCAGCAATTTATCTGTCGTGATAAAGCTGACCATATAACATGGGCCTTAGACAGCCAAAAATCTAACCTAAATATGAGGAGGCACCAAAAAGTTCCCAAAAGTATTCTAACATTGATTGCTTGAGAAACTTCAAATAGTTATTTATGTATTAAGAGCATGAAGCACAACTTTATTGCTCGAGCCAAAACATTTACTGTATGATGCATGGTGGAGCACAGTTATTTTGCAAGAGCAATAAAGAAGCTTCATGCATGAATTGCATACAATATTTTTCCTAAAACTGCAGTTCTGGATTCCAACACAATAAAAGCTTGTAGTATATAACATCACAGACCATGCGCGGATTTGGTTAGCATTCGCCATTGTTGAAGTTATGTGAATTCCATGGATTCTGTGATCCACTAATGAGAAGGCATCAAAATCAAAACAGAGGCATAAAGAAAACAGCTGGTGTGTGTAAAGTACTTTTCATCATACTTGTAGGTTATGGACAGTTTACCAGTCAAGGAATCAATGTGGTAAACAGCTGTTCACAGAAATCAAAAACAGCTGATGTCATTTGATGATTATTATTGTACACTGTGTGGTAAAAATCATCAAATGATTATTCCCACATGCTTATGGGTGGCTACTGGCAACCATTTCACTGAAAAACCATTTCGTTGAAAGCTAGATCAGCTGATCTAGAACCATTATTGCCCATTTCACCTTGAGTTGCTGTGATTTGGTGTGTTGAGGTTATGTTTGTATAACATGATTTATAGTTTCTTATTTCAACTTATCTGCTATTTTAGACTTGTATGACAAAAAATATCATACGTAACTCATCCGGGAAGATGTTTACCATACTCGTATGATAATACCACACTCGACTTCATCTTGTGCATTAACTTATCATACTCATATGTTAAACACCATTTCCCACACTTGTAATGTAATATACTATTACTGCTTGCAGAGCAGTAAAGAGGTTTTTACAATTAGTGTTCAGTACATAAAGAACTACTTTATGAGTAGTTGTAGGAAATAGTTATTAATAGTAACTTACCTCTGAGTCCATGGTTGATTATTTTTATGCACTATATATAGAAGCCAAATACCTTCTGGATATCTATGAGTTGTCAATCAGTACCTACAAAGTAATGGCAAATGCAAAAAATATAATGCTTATATCAAGCTCAATTATACAGACTATACACATTCTACATGCATTGCAACTTCAGTATGGTAACTAAATATTGACTATTGACTATTGACTAATATATTGATTGGCGCTATTCCAATAATTGTCTTATTCCATTATACAGAGTGTTTCAGAACTCTCTACCAACACTTCTAGGCAGTGTTTCTGGACCACTAAAAAAGTAAATATTGTAATAAAATTTTTCTAAAATCCCCAGTTACTCACACAGCCGCCATTTTGTTTTATTCACTCATTATTTTTTTTATTCAAACACCTCTGAACGTATAATTTTGAAATTTTGTATACAGCTTCATAACAACAATTTTTAGAAAATAAATCAAAATTTTCTGACATGAAAAACAAAATGGCGGCCATTTAAAATCATTGAACAGGATTAAAGTAATAATGGCTAATGTTATCAAAATTTGACTAGAATAACGTTTTTTAGATATTTTTATTGCAAATCCAACAATGCCTCATTTTCCAAGATTGGCCAACAATTAACAAAGATATGCTACTTCTTAGGGTGTGTGGTGGTTGAGAACGGGTTAAAGTTTTTCGCTTCCAACCAGTGCACACCCTAAAAAGTAGCATATCTCTGTTAATTGTTGGCCAATTTTGGAAAATGAGGTATCGTTGGATTTGCAATAAAAATATCTACAAAACGTTATTCAAGTCAAATTTTATATCATCAGCCATTATTAATTCAATCCTGTTCAAAGATTTTAAATGGCCGCCATTTTGTATTTTATGTCGGAAAATTTTGATTGATTTTTCTAAGATTGTTTTAATTGTTATAAAGCTGTTTGCAAACTTTCAATATTATACATTCAGAGGTGTTTGAATAAAAAAATAATGAGTGAAAAAACAAAATGGCGGCTGTGTGAGTAACAGGAGATTTAAGAAAATTTTTATTACGATATTTACTGTTGTTAGTGGTCCAGAAACACTGCCTGGAAGTATTGGTAGAGAGTTACGAAACACTCTGTATAGAAAGTGTGGTCATTGACTCGTCCAGCTGCTAACTTACAAAAAGAATGAATTTAGAGTTAGAGCGAGTTCAGAAAAATAATTTTAATTCATTTGATAGCTATAATAAAATTAATGAGCTTATGAATGAATGGTAATTAAACGTTCCAAATTTTCCAACAATTTTTGTTTTTGTGACATCTACACACCCCAGGAAGTAAATTTTATTGAGGGGGTCGCAATTTTTTCACAAGATAATTTAAATTTTGAAATTTTTTTTAATAAAAAAATCATAACTTACAAACTTATAAGCAGCTACATAAAACGATATAAATCAAGAGAATAGAATATTTCCAAAACACAACCACCCCCAAACACAGTGCCCGCTCCGCGCGCCTAACCTAACCTTCCCTGGGTGGCTTATGTTATGTTATGTTATGAAGGGACGGATTCAAAGATCCTCACACGTCAACCGAAGCTTATTGTGTGTCCCTAGTACGTTAGTTAGGCAAACCAATACCTGTGCCCTTTACAAGATCCAGGAGTTTCTTCCCTATGCTAACGTCCCATTCATCACCTGGTTGCTTAAAGCCAAACAGAGCCATTCTCCTTGCCCCGAGTCTCTCGCAATCCAGTATGATATGCTTGGCAGTCTCTTCAGACTGATTGCAAAGCCTACACATCTGACTTTCATTTCTGAGTCCAATTGTGTGGAGATGTTTCCTAAAGTGGCCATGTCCAGTTATCAGAGCAATCAGCTGCTTAACCTGACCTCTACCCAGCCTCACCAGCCAGTTGGTGAAGTAGGAGCTTGTGTCTGCTAGCAGCCTTTTGCCAAGTGCTTGGCCTGAGTGACCTTGCCATTGCTGGTGATGTAAGTCCCTGGACCATTTGTTTATGGTGTGGAAGGCAGTAGTTTTGCTTATGCCACAGCTTGGCTCTGGGCCAAAGAATGACCTACTAGAACCTTGCTTAGCAAGCCCATCTGCACACTCGTTGCCACCTATGCCTACATGGCCAGGTACCCAACCAAGATGCACAGAGTTGTGTGTTGCGAGCTTGCTGAGTGTTTTGTGACACTCCCACACCAATTTTGACTTGATTTCATTAGAGTCAAGAGCCTTGAGGGCTGCCTGACAATCTGACAAGATTACTATATGCTTGTCACAATAGCATCTGGCAATGCCTATATTGGCACAAGCCATGATGCCCCAAATTTCTGCTTGAAAGATAGTACAGTATTGTCCCAGACTTGCACAGATTTCTGTTCTGGGTGATTCACTGTACACCCCATAGCCAGATTTCCCTTCAATAAGAGAGCCGTCTGTGTACCAGACAAGGCTACCTCTCCTGATATAGGGCCCTTCCTCAGACCTCCACTCCTCTCTAGAGCAGAATTTAACAGAAAAAGGTTTAGTGAAAACCATCTCCGTACTCATGACATCTGAAGTCATTTCAAGCACAGGGCTATGAGCAACAGCTTTGGTGATTGTACAATGGCCTGTTCCAGACAGGCCTTCCCTCCATTGGCCTGCGAATTTCAATCGATAGGCTGATTTTCGTGCTTCTGCCTTGATAAAAATATCCAAGGGCAGCAAGCCAAGAGCAACTTCAAGAGTTGCTGATGGGCTGCTCCTGAAAGCTCCAGTGACTAGGAGTGTGCCCATCCTTTGTAAACTTGTGAGTTTGGCTGTAGCTGTAATCTGGTTCACCTTTGTCCATCTGGGTGGCTTAAAATGATATTATAGCAATTGAATTAGCAATAAATAATATCCCAAGATAAAAATAATTATGTATTCGAGAGCCGCCATCTTGTCAACAAATGGGATTGACATATTTTTCCTGTCATTAAGAAGACTCAACAAGGCTAGATATGACGGAACCATAACTTCAGTACTTTTATTAAATTTTTCATCAATTTTTTGCCTGCACACTACACACACTAGTAAGTAATAGTACCCTGACAAACATTGAAGTATTGAAAGGTAGTTAGCTTATTTGTTGTTGTTTTATGCATGAAAGTACTATAGGTATTAGTTGGTTCCGTCATATCTAGCCTTGTTAAGCCACCCAGGGAAGGTTTGGTTAGGCGTGCAAAGCACGCACTGTGTTTGAGAGCAGAAGTATTTAGGCAATGTTATATTCACTCGATCTATGTCGTAATACTGAATTGTGAAAATCATTGTTTACCACGATATTTATCCTTATCACAAATAATGAAAATTCACAAATGCAACCCCTAATTACGAAACATAAATGTTAATAATGCATTGAAAAGGACACAAGTTGATTCATATTCGAAGTATTTGATAAATATTACAAGACATTTGTAAAAAAGCTAGTTTCTAAACATAAACATCATACCTGTAAAGTCGATCATGTAGGCTAGGATTCGATTCCTACATTGCAGTTTCAAGTTCAAATAAATTAATTGCCAACACTTCAAATGTGCTTGAAATTCTTCAAAATAAACTGCAGTTCATCAACTGAGAGCTTTGAATAGTTAATTTATATTTTCGAATTAAATTGACAAAGTAAGACCTGCTAACGAAAACTACAGTGAAAAATTCAATCAGCTGCAACGGGGGAGTACCAACTGGACTACGAGACCAGGGGTGTATACCAACTGGACTACGACCAACTGGACTACGATCTAAAAAAAAATCAGCTGTTGACCAACTCGCCACTAATGGAATGCGGAATTCACCGATTCATAAGAAATAGAATGAGGAATGCACCAACCTATAAGAGCATAAAATCCCTCTCAGTGATAATTATCAAATAATAATTCTACTGTTACTAATCAATATTGAATGATAGCATTTTTTTAGATTTGTGAGCTGAAACTCATTGATTGTTCACACTAAATCATTAATTCATTTGACTTTCTGAGACTTATTTCATAATTGAAATAATGTATCAGCAGAATTTTAATATATCGATCTATCTAGCATATTATAAATTGAGAGTACATTCGCATTACTTTGTTTTACTCGAAATGGATGAAATTCATTATAATTATCATTTTTAAAATAAATAAAAGATAATGTGTGAGCTCTAGAGCGGTTTGAACGGTTTTAGCCTATGGTTGAACAATGATTGATACGTTGGCACACTGAGCTGTGTGAACTGGCAAATTTGAAACTCAATTTTCAATGGTAATTTAAAACTATTACAGTATTAAAATTGAGTGGGACAATTTGCATTATTTGAATCATGGAATATGAAGCATTATGTTGTAACCACTCACTTTATAAACAGTTTGCATGATATTGAATCGTGCTTAAAATACTTGATGTTACTCGATAAACCAGCAATATTTTGTAATTTGTACGATCCATCTCTTATAACTACAAATCTTGTAGTTAACTTATTTCAACGTACTTGGATAACAATCTATGGTCCGGTACCATATCTATAGCTGAACATTGTACGTACCGTAATCTTTCAAGAATAATACACATTTCCAGTACATTTATAGTGTCTGATTCAGAACTAGAGAGTGAATAAAAAATGAAACCGTGTACAAACTAGAGTGAATAAAAAACTAGCAAAGCATTGTACATACTTGTATATGTGAGTTTATTGAAAAGACGATTGCAAACAATGTTTTACAACACATGATGCATTGAATAAATTTCAACATGAGTACAATAACTTATGCTCCTCATCTTGATAACATGTTTTTGTTCCAACCTAAGCCTTTACTGGACTAGCTGCAATACTTCCACACCAGCTCACATAATCACAACAAAGCAGACGGTGTCGTTCATTGGTGGCCATCTCAAATTCCAGCTCCTTTACAAACTGTTTTTACAAAAATAGGATAGTGCTATTTCGGTTTTTTCTACAACTGTATACTCACTAATAACTGATTTCACTAATACTAGTCTCAAGGAAGTTGTTTATTAGGAATTAGAAAGATTAAACTGTCAGTTGTAGTAAATGAAACCGTTTGAAATTATTGTATTCTCAGAGAGAATTTGTTGAATACAGCAATATTGATTTGTTATTTTTCATCTTCCTATAAAATGCGCCCAATAATTTTTGCTCACTCTTTAGATCAGAACAGTTATTCGCACGCGCAGGTTATATCAGTATTAGCGAGTGGAAGTGTAGATGCTACACAAAACTCTTGATTGTTATTGCAAGTAGGATTTATCAGTTCAATAGTCAAAATAGCTCCAACATCTGTTTAATGGTATGCGTAACAATCACAATATTGAAAAAAGTAATAACTCGGCTGAAAACGTTATCAAAAAATCCAATCACAGTTATTTATTTGATAAACAATTCAATCAAACATGACGATTGTAAATTATGATGGTACAAAAGTGGAATCACAGCTACTTCCATAGTTAAATTATAGGCTATTATATTAGCATTCCATGAATGCAATAAAAAGTAATTGAATGATATACCAAAGCATATTAATTTTAAACAGAATTTATTAATTTCGAATTCCTTTAATTGCTATTAGTATAATATTTATCAGTTTATTCAATTATTGGCAGTCACTTCAAACTAACTTATATTAATTTTATTGGAAGAGTTTGTAGCCAGGAATGGATAATTTAAGTAACAGATGTACTTAAATTCGTTGCCGACTCTGGACACCACTTGCTGCTATTTTCAATAAATGTTATGAGCAAGGATATTTTCCCAAACATTTTAAATCGGTTAAGATAAAACCACTGTTTAAATAAAGAGATCCCTCTAATCCAAACAATTTACAGACCAATCAGTCTCATTATTAATTTTGCTAAAATTATGGGGGAAATAGTTAAGAAAACAGTATTATAATATTCCAGTAAATATGAAATAATAAACAGAAACTAATTCGGCTTTCAAATCAATAAGAATACAGAAGAAACCATAATAAAATTCACAAAAATACTGTTTCTCTGAACCTAAACTCCAACATGAATTTTTTTTGTATTTCTCCATAATATAATAACAGAAAAGCTTTCTTTACCTTCATGATTCCTTCTTCAAAAAACTAGAGGCAGACGGCTTTAGAGGAGTATTATTCTTGACCTCATTAAGAGCTATTCCTACAGGATACAACACAATCACTTTCACAGAAAATGAAATTTTTCATTTCAACTTGCTAATAGGCTACTTCTATAATCTGAGCTTTTTCTGTTCAAGAATCACCTCATCTTTTAGTCTCAATATCTCTGAAGAAAAAAATAATGTTTAATTCGAACTCTAAGGCCATATATCTGACATGAAGGGTATTCAACAGCTCATAACTTCGTTGATAATTTATTTAACATACATGCTTAATCATGTTTCTTTTCAGGAAATTCCAATAAGAATGACTTGAAGACAGCTATTAAACCTAATGACAATTTAGAGTTTATCAATAACTGATAGTGTTTCTTTCCTAACGTCTCTGTCAATGGGTTCCAGCGTCACATAATGCCAAATTGCAACAAAATTTATGCCAAGTTTAGACGACGTCTGTCATCTACCTCATTATTGGAAACCTACGCTTTGTATAAAAGCGGTCTAATAAATTAAGCTGCATACACACAGAAGTTCACAGCTTTCAGCAAGTCTGCAATTAAAAAAAGTAACTTTTTGCAAACTGGTTGAGTTTTAAACAAAATTCTCATGTTGCAAACTGATGAGTTTCGTGTGTAACTGCAGGTACGACCTCCACTCTCCACAAATTTAATAACACTAGCCATCCAAATAAAAAGTTTCAAACACTTTTTAAGCTCAAACTTGAGCTAGTTTGCATTTCTCTGTTTCAAACATTTCTGTAGAAAACAGGGACTGGAAAACTAGGTGACATGGTACGAATACTATTGTCAATTCGTGTATTGAGGATGGCAATTCTCTACTTTCTAGCTGATGCAGTACCATTACATAATATTGAATTAGAATATGAGTATGATGTAGACCACAACAGTAAATTGATGTATTTATGTAATTATCAAATACACACACATATATATATCTCAAATAATTATATATATATATGTGTATGTGCCTTTGAGCGCATTATCTCACTTCCCAAGGAACGGATTACTTGAAAATTAAAAGCTAGAGTCCAAGTTTTTAAATGCTAAGAATTTTGACAACACTTCAAAGTTGTTGCATAACATTTTTCAGGTTTGTTTATCTTCAAAAAAATTAGCTCTGCGCATGCATAGACATGAGGAGTGATTGAATGTATTATTAGTTATCTGTGATGTTCATGACGACCTTGATGAACTATCTAATATCAAAACTGACACTGTATTTCTATTTAGTTATCACTAACTTAAACTCCCAAATCATTCAGGTCGGCGCCGCTGATACACATTATTATTATTATTATTATTATTGTCATAATCATCATCAGATAATTACATAATTTACACATTATATATAATTATAACAAGTAAGGAGCCATCACCCTTCTTCTTTCACTCCATACCTCCACTCACTCTGCTGCTTTAGCCTGCGCATGCAAAGAAACCATTTCATTAAGTTTGAGGAAGTTTAGCATTGACGTCAATTTCACGCAACCTGTCAATTGTGATGAGAAATATAATGTGATATTTCTGAATAAAAACAATAGAACTGATACATTTCAATAAGAGATTTATTCCAATAACGTATACATGTTATTCAACAAAACAAAATACATCATATAAGATTATATTGAATTATGACAAATTTGTAACTTATAAATCGTAGTTAGTTAGTCATGTTGAATCAACTTTCACAAACTAATATACTATATAATGATAATAATGGCCTTATAATTGACAAAATAGTATAAATATAATAATACATTTGTTATAATAATATATAATAAAATAATAATATTAATAATGACCGATTTCATTTTTTCTAAAATAAGAATTTGTTGTTGGTAATAATAAAACATTTCAAACTTTTTATTAAGATATAAGTCAAGGTTTGCTTATTTTATGCAAAGCAACGATGTCGGGGTGTCCATGCAGTTTAAGATGAGTTATCAGGTCTGAAAAAAGAATATAAAAAATTAGAAACAAATTAACATTGTTTACAAGCAGAGCTGGCTCAAGGGTAAATTACTACCTGTGCGAATCATGGCTGGCACGCCCTTACTAGGGTGCTAGAAGAATCATTTGTAATTTATGGTACTCATATTTTTTGTAGTTTCATGTCAAAGTTCTTATGAGAAAGTTTTTATCTTAAATCAAAGAGTTGGAGTTTTATGGACATCTCACTAATTGTGGGTGTGGGGAATGACATGTCCCATACAGTCAATGACTGTCACATTGTTGAAATGCTGGATAAATGTTGGAGAAAATCGTAACTGAGTTAGCTGTTTGACAATGCTATGCCAGAAGAAAGGGTGGATTTCATTCCCAGAATTCATGTATCCTCAATAAAAAATTCACCCCTTCTATGTCTAATTAGGCTAGAGGAGCCGGCAATACCATAGAGTGATCTGCGGGAAAAAGATCATGATTTTTAGAACGAATCAAATTTCATAACAACAAGCAATGTACAGAAAAATGATAAAAGGTGTAATTTGAAACAGTTCATAAAAAATTAGTTTGGGGACAAAAAATTCAAAACTTTAAGATTATAATCGATCAATCCTACTTTGCAATATTGATAACTTCCAAGCATGTGTACCTCAAAAACTAAGAAATTATTATGATATCTTCAAGAATTTGTGTTCAAGTGAATGAACAGTGATTGTGATTAGCAAAATATAAATCAAGTAGTTAAAAATAAGAGTACAACATAATATACAAGCACTTCCAAAATCCTAACCTGGAATTTGGTTATGTGAGTCCTTATTGGATATTACTCAAGACAGATAAGCAAATATAGCCTACAGAAACTAGATGAGTAAATGGCTTTCAGGTCTCATTTTATAATTTCCTTTTATAATTTTTATTAAAACAATAATTTCTCAAATTAATTATTTTGAAGCTGAAATACGTAGTCTTAGCTGCTATTAACTTATTATTGTTCATTATTTGTATGGTCGCTATCTCAATATGTTACATTGACAGTAGTTCGGAACCCACCTAAAATAGTAGGTCCACCATGTTCCCCATAACATGGCACAAACGGCGAGGTGGAACTACCCGTAAGGGTCTCCCCACCATTAAAAGCCATATGCTTATTATTATTATTATTACAGTAGTTAGCCGATAGTATGACATTCATTATTTCATAACCTAGTAATTGCAGGCTTTATTTAAATTGATTTTTCAATAGTATTTCTCAAAAGATACAGGTAATAATTTTCAATTTATGAACATAATTGTGTCTTACACTGACTCACAAGTTTGAAGTTCAACTCAAGATGTCATATAATAGAGTCAAATTTAAACAAAGTTTGATGGTTGATGTTAGAATTGATAGGACACAGTGTAGTGAAAAAATGAATCTTCTATATATATATATATCACTTATTAAATCTACTGCATTATTTCTGAACCTTTATGTATGGTATTACATATTCTTCTGGATTTGGTAAGAATGCAATCAATTGGAGCATTCTAACCTCTTGGTTGTACCACATTCTCATGCCTGAGAACACAAGTGGCTGGAAACTAATTATCACAGTTTTTAGTTTTTGTGCAACCTCAAATGCAAGAACCAATTAGAAGCAATTTTTGTACCTTTGAAATATATTAGGTTCATATTTGACAAGAGAGCTCACCTGATACTTCATAGATTGTTCACAAGCTGTGAATGATGCTTGAATTATAAATAAACAATAATCCACTTGCAATAACATTCAGTAACTAGTTCAGAAATGACAGTTCAGCCATCAGGTGTTATTCTCTGAAAAAATAAATAAATTAAAATGAATAATGTGTTCTATTGTAGACCTGTTCAAATTATAAACACATGGAACATACACAATTATGTATATAATTATGACAGTACTTCATGCAACTAAAAGTTATGACAGGGATGAGAAACAAAATGTCTATGAATAAAGATATCTCTGATATGGAACGGTGCCATCATCCATTTACCAAATTGAGTCAGTTAATAAATAAAAAAATCGAACTAGTGTGAGTGAAATTTACAACTGATGATACTAAAGCTTGATTCATCCATGACAAAACACAATCAAGTAAAGATATAACAGGCATAGGCTAAGGTGACCAGACGTCCCGTTTTCAACAGGACAGTCCCGTTTTTGAGAGGCATGTTTTGTTGTCCCCACCATACTTGTCAGGACACCCCCATTTGTCCCGTTTTGGAAATATTAGTTACTAATATTCTACTTCATGAATAGGTTTTTTCATTTATTGAAAATTATTATTGCTCTAAATCATCGGTTCTCAACCTGGGGTTCGCGAACCCCTAGGGGTTCGCGAAGTATTGCCTGGGGGTTTGCGGAATGATAATGTGTAATGGCGGATTTTACGGGCAATATTTCTACAAGCTAAGCTTATGTAGGAAAAAAATTAAATTACAAATTAATAAAATACACTATCTAATATGTAGACTTTGTAGACTAATTGTAATCAAACATTAACAAGCAAAACTTGGTGCTCGTATTTAATACAGATGTTAGTTTGCGTAGTGCGGGGTGATTTCAATAAGGCTGTGGTCAGACTGCATGCGTACTCCCCCCCTACTGAGTAGCCACTCCCCCTGACGAACAACAGTAGACTCGCCCGGTCGGCGGCTCAGTATCAGTGACGTGTTGTCTTGCCTGCGCTGTTTGTTTTCTTCTCGCAGTTGTCTGCCTAACCTCAAACCTCAACTACGTGTCATTGATTACTGTAGGTGTAGTGTTCATTTTAAAGTCGTACAGTCTGACAGTCTGTAGTGAACGAGAACGTTGTGTTTTAAATTTAAACGTTGTTGCTTCGTTTTATTTCAATTTACGATGGATCAGTGGCTGAAAACTGGTACAGTGAAAAGGTCCGTGCCTAGAACTGAAAAGGAAACTCAAAATGAAGAATTTGCTAGTGAAAGCAGCAAATCTTCCCCAAACAAACTATTAGATCAGGCTGAAGAAAATTTAAAGTGCTCTAAAAAAAGGAAAGATGAAGACAACATCCCTTCTGCCAAGAAAAGAAAATATTTTGATGAATACTTGAGCTATGGATTCACATCGTTCGTAGAAAATGACTATCCCAGGCCAAAATGTGTTGTGTGTGGTGAGTTGTTAGCTAATAGTAGCATGAAACCCTCTTTACTCAGACGACATTTAGAAACAAAACATGAAAACTATGCAAAGAAAGACAGAATTTTTTTGAGCGGCTTTTGAAACAGAAAGATGTAGTATCATATTTTGGTACAGTTCGCAAAGAAAAAGAAAATGCTGTTGAAGCGTCTTATAAAATAAGTTATCATATTGCCAAGGCCGGTAAAAATCACACCATAGCTGAAAACCTAATCCTTCCATGTATAAAAGATGCTGTTAGTTGTATGCTTGGGGATGAAAGCGCAAAAACAATTTGTACTATCCCACTTTCTAATTCCACTATATCCCGTAGAATCCAAGATATGTCTGATGACATTGAGGAAACAGTTGTTTCCAGAATAAAGAATAGTAATTATTTTGCAATCCAAGTTGATGAGAGTACAGATGTTACGAAATGTGCGGTTTTGCTTGTAATTGGTAGGTATGTCTACAAAAATGAAATGGAAGAAAACTTATTGTTGTGTTACCCTCTCCCTGAAACAACAAAAGGTGCTGACATATTTGATGCTATTAATGGTTACTTTGTGGAAAATGACATTTCTTGGGATAAATGTTGTGGACTGTCTACTGACGGAGCAAAATCTATGTCCGGCTGTTTCATTGGTCTTCGAGCATGTGTTAAAGAAGTGGCACCCCATGTAACTTGGACGCATTGCTGTATCCACAGGCAAAGTCTTGCCTGCAAAGGGCTACCTCCAGATTTTAAGTCTGTGCTGGACAAAGCTGTAAAAATCGTAAATGTCATCAAATCAAAAGCCTTAAATTCAAGACTATTCAAATCTCTTTGCGAAGACATGGATAGCATCCACCTAAACTTACTTTACCATACAGAGGTTAGGTGGCTATCCCGTGGCAAAGTCCTCGAAAGATTGTTTGAGCTGAGATATGAGGTGCAGCTGTTTTTTGAAGAAACACCCTTCTACTTGTCATCAAAAATGCACGACAGTGGTTGGTTACAATGTTTGGCGTATTTAGCAGATATCTTTCAACAACTTAACAAATTGAACCTTGCTCTCCAGTTGAACTCATTAACGATATTCAAAGTGACTGAAAAAATAGAATCCATGACAAAAAAAATTGAGTTTTGGCACAAGTGCATCCTTGAAGGTAAGGTAGAAATGTTTGAGACATTGCACAGATTTCTTAAAGAAAATAAGCTGCACATTTGTGATAGTGTCAAATTGAACATAACTGAACACTTGAAGGAGTTGAAGATGTCTTTCACAAAATACTTCCCCAAACTTGATGCAGGTGTTTTCTGGATTCAAGATCCATTTTCAGAGGAGAACTTCCAATCTGCAAAGTTGACTATTTCAGAAAAGGAAACGCTCATTGAACTTTCTACTGACAATACGTTGAAGTCTGAATTTAAAAGTAAAACTATTGTGAAGTTTTGGATAGATTTGTCATCAGAATATCAACATCTGTCACGCCTAGCCATCAAGTTTTTACTTCCATATCCATCAACAGTGTTGGTAGAAAGAGCGTTCTCCTCATACGCATTTATTAAAAATAAGTACAGGAACAAATTGAACACTGCTCCAGACTTAAGACTATATTTATCTTCTTTCGAGCCGAACTTCAGAAAACTGAGTGAAGATAAGCAAGGACAAGGTTCCCATTTAATCAAGCATTTCTTCATAGAAGTATGGTTTTTTTAAATCAAACCATAAGACATTCATAAAAAGATAACTTAAGAATTTACTTTTTATTTTTGAATTAAATTTCATTTTTAATACTGAACCTGCTGTTTAGTTTTAATTAAGTTAGTATTAATTAAACACAATTCATATTTACTGTATAGATATTTGTGTCATGAAGTATAACCTTTGTAAAAATTTTAACACGAGTAACATTTTTTTTGAATCTATCCTAAGGGGTACAGTAATCACAAAAAAAATTTCAAGGGGTACGCGGCGAAAAAAAGGTTGAGAACCGCTGCTCTAAATAATCTAAAAGCTAAACTTAAGTTCTAATTACAATAAATTGAACCTTAGCTCCAAAATCCCTCAATATTATAAACGGACTTTATTATTCTTCGGTCATCTTTGAATGGTGAACATTGATGGCATGACATTAAAAACTACAGTTCAGTTGTCCTGTTTTGGGGTTTCAAAAATCTGGTCACCTTGGGCATAGCCCACTACTGCTTTCTTTACAAATTTTTAAATGAAAAAATAAATTTTTATGTCAAATTTCATAAGGTTGTCACATAATCGCCTCATTCATATTCACTTGAACATGTGTGAATCAACCTGCAGTTTTTCAGCTGTGAGGCCCGTTTTATACAGACAGAAAAACGCAGCAGGAACATGAAAAAAATTGATTATGCTCTGCCTATGTTGTCTACAGCCCGCACTACTGTATACGAGCACTTTTTTTCGGCGCCGAATTTTATGCTTTGAAATGCTCTCATATACTTTGTTATATTTATGTAGAATTCTAATAATGTTGGCGCACCATGAGAATATATTTTGCCAAGAAGTGGACAGAGAAATTTAGTGGGAGAAATGTCCAGACCTGCCATACCTAGACATATAAATTCTGTCATGTGTAGCAAATACTATCACAGGTTGTGCAAAGGACTCAGAGTTGGCAACACTGCTATTACACTAACATAGTCAGCAAAGGAAGCAATCGTGCATGCATACTAGCTATTTCCCCTTTCATGCCACTGACAATCCAGAGACATTCTCATGGTGCGGTGACATTAACAATGATTGTCATTACATTGGAATAACTATTATCTGTAATGTAGCCTACAATAATTTTGTGGGTCAATTATTATTATTATTAACTTTTCATGTGAAATTTAACGACTGAAAAGTTAATATTAACAACGCAGTTCGTCATGGAACAAGAAATCCAGAATATTATTATTAATTCCAAGGGGTGAGCACACATAGGTGTACCCACACAAGGGCATTCAAGGTATAGTAGAAACAATTAGTCTGGGCGCGCGGCCTTTTGGTAGTCAGCAAAGGCGCGGGGTGGAGAGGGGAGTGTTTATCGCTCATTTCTAAAAAAAATTGTCTTCAAGGTCACCATTTCAGCCGTCAGTGGAGCGAGTGAACCAACTTTTACAGGACGGCCAGTAGTGACAGAGCGTAGTGTGAGAGCCATGCGCCCAGAGTAATTGTTTCCACTGTAGATTGAGGAGCGCCAGTATAGCAGAACAAAAAGCTTTTGATGAAACACACATAATGTACAAGCATAAACTGAAAAAATTATAGCTTTGTAATAAACGATCTTGAAAACATTTTTCACTACAACTCATGATTGAAACCAAGGTAATCAGAAGACAAGGTAGTGTTCAACAGCATGATGCGCAGTAGCAAGTTGCAGCCAGCTGATGCACTGACATCATGCAGGTTTCTTTTCACGATTTCGCCTATCTTTTACATGATAAATTGCATAACTTTATAAGTCTTTTTCTCAAAATATATATGATCTTCAAGAAACTTGGACGTCTCCTATGGTTCATGATAATATATTCAACTGTTGACCTACGGTATTTTTAATATGATCATACAATTACCTATTCAATTCAGATCACTCGATAATGTTATAGCATGTACATAATACAAGGATTGTAGTTCTCGGGTATTTAAGTTATTTTATTCATCTTCAAATTAATTTATAAGTACCGTAGAAAATTAAATATTCATTTTTTAAAGAAAATTGTTTGGAGAAATAGGTATGCAATTCCAGTAAGCACATAATATTTAGTTGAAGGTCAATTATTTTATTATGGTTAACTGAATATATTTTTCTCCAATCAGTTTCAACGCTCTTCCAATTACAGAAGACGAGTATACTGTTAAAAGTATTGGAGGAAAACAGCATCATGTAGACAATATATAAATTATTACAATAAAAAATTCACACAATTCAATTCCATTAAACATTGAATATTTAACCTTCCACAGTACTTGTAAATTAATTGAAGTGCGTTTGAAGATATAAATTAACTTAAATACCTGAGAAGTACAATCCTTGAAGTTATGTGCATGCTATAACATTAACAAGAGTGCTCTGAACTAAATAATTGTATGATCATATCAAAAATGCCGTAGATTAACACTTACATTTATACCATAAACCTAAGGAGACATCCAAGTTTCTTGAAAATCATATATATTTTGAGATAGACTTATAAAGTTATGCAATTCAACATGTAAATTATAGGTGAAATCGTGAAAAGACATCCAAATGACGTCACTTCATCAGCTGATAAGGCTCAACAGATGTGCGAGAACACTACCTTGTTTACTAATTACCTTGATTGAAACAATATAATTTAGCATATTTATAATATAATATTATTATAAGGACGCCTCAGCCAGAATGAAAAAATATTGGGCTGAGAAGAGGGAAAAAGCTAAGGAAGCCAGAAGAAAGTAATAACTAAAATAAAAAAATAGCTTGGTTTCTTTCATATAGCGCTTGTGACCAGAGGGTTGCATGTGAACAAACAGGTGTATTGGTTATGAATGCACGCTCCACTGCACACCTGCCATAAAAAATTTGAGACGCTTCAACTACCATTGTTCTTTATGAATACTCATATTATATGAATTTTGATCGATACTTTTCGAATATAGTATACTCGACAGTATATGTTTACAGACGGTTGCTTGTAGACAAACCATAGTTACATGATCATGAATGGTTGCTATGGTGATGGCGAATTCTGTCATTTCCTAAGCTCCAGATGAAGCTATGTTATGTTATGTTATGTTTGAAGGGACGGATTCAAAGATCCAGAAGATTCAAAGATCCTCACACGTCAACCGAAGCTTATTGTGTGTCCCTAGTACCACTAGTACTAGTGTCTCTGGTTCCACTTCAATGTCGAATAAATCTTTCGCCTTTTACTAAAGATGAAGCTAACAAAAAGTTCTAAAAGAGAAGAAAACATACCAACATGGCATTATCAAGCACTGATGGAAGAAAGCTGCACAGGCAGAGTCAAGTGATTAGTTAGAAGGAGCTACATACCATTCAAAATTCATACACCAAATACAGTTAGGTTGGCCAACAGACTCTTCAACCTTTGACGGAAACAAGCAGCAGACAGACCTCGTGCTGAAACAGGAATTTTCTTAGTTTCATTGCCAAAAAAGTTGAGCTTGCTCGAGCTGTACTGAGCTGCAAGTAGGGTAAATCTATCAATCATTTGAAAAGTAATTAGGCTACTGTAATCACAATTTTTTTTAGTGAACAGTATAGTCAAGTTTAATTGACAAAAATTCATGAAAGAATTTTTCAACTCCCTGTTTGCCTACTCATTTATAATATACCTCCAAACATCTACATAATGGTACTGGTACTGTGTTTCCAGTAAGGTAAACGTACTAATTATTAGCCACCTACCTGATATTGACCCCTTTCACTTTCAACTTCGAAAATCGGGGTTGCACTTCCGTATTTAGTCTAGTGACATAATCGGCTGAAAATCGATAAGGTAACTTAGTCGATATATTCCAAATCCAAACCTAACCGATCGACTCTCAGTCAATTATTTCGGTGGATCAGATACGGAAATGCAGCCCCAGAGCCGTCTAAGCTAAGCATCGCCGCCACTATCAGCGACAAAAATACTTTGCAAATAATGCCACCACCAATATAAAGGTAGATAGATATTCTAGCAGATGATTTACTTTAGATTAATAACTGTAACTTATGCAATGAATTCAGGTATGAAAGTTGTTGACAAGCAATTTAATGAATTATATGCATAAATTTGACTCTACTTACCGTAGTTTAAAAGTGATGTAAAAGAGCTCTGGATAACAGTTCAACAATTAGAGCGATCGGGTTATTTCACTAGATAGAAATTCAAATTACTATAGGTGGATCGGCCATAAGAATACATGTAAGCTGATGCCATTCTCAAGGCGATCCACCGATATTTATTTATTAAGTAATCTACGTTATTAGATTAATAATTTCATTACTTGAACATTAACTTGAACAATAAAACTAAACCGTTATAACGCTCAGTAGATAGAAAAACAATTACGCACTGATGCTACCAACGTATAAAGCATAATATCTCTGGTAGATTCTAACACCGATTTTGCATACAGTTCCGAGTTCAAACACATTCCAACTTGGTGAATTCCGCATTCCATTAGTGGCGAGTTGGTCAACAGCTGACATTTTTCCGCTTATTTCGTCAGTAGTCGGGTTGGTCGTAGTCCAGTTGGTACTCCCCCCGAGACTACGACCAACTCGACTACTGAGTACTGACAAAAACAGCGGAAAAAGTCAGCTGTTGACCAACTCGCCACTAATGGAATGCGGAATTCACGCAGTTGGAATGCGTTTGAACTCGGAACTGTCTGCAAAATCGGTGTTGGAATCTACCAGAGATATTATGCTTTATACGTTGGTAGCATCAGTGCGTAATTGTTTTTCCATCTACTGAGCAGTGAGCAGTGTGTCCAGCGCTAGTACATATGTGCTAGATCTAGTACATTACATTTCCCCACCATCTAGTGCACTAGTACATTTGAGGTAAAATCTAGTACATGTTTTTAATTGTGTCGATATTTGGAAAATACAATAATAACGACCCAAATTTTCCCTCTCATAAATAATTAACCAAATTTGAATAATGAATTAATTGCGTTGGCAGCAGTACTCTGTCATGTGTATGTGCGTCACACACAGACACAGAGACACAAAGTGTTCCAAACGTTATTCAAGAGGCCGACTATGTGGAAATTGACCGAGTTTATTGAAGTCAGTAGATTCACTAAATAAAGCCAAATGAAGAACTAATGGGATTTTGGAACACTGTATTTAGTATGAAAAATAATAATGTTCCCGCTCTCAACAAAATAATTTGTGAGAGCCATGTTTTGTCTGCATCATTCATCAGCTGCGACAGAGAGGGTTTTTTCTGTTATTAATAATATAAAAAACAAGTTGAGTAATCGTTTATTAACAACCAAATTGACCTTTATTAATTAAGGAAAAACTCAAACATTCGTCTGCTGCAAACTTCAAGATTTCAGCAGAACTAATTACTTCAACTCAAAAAGCTTCAACAAAGGAAAAATAATAAAAATTTAATATTAACTTTTTACGTGAAATTTAACGACTTGCAGTCAAAAATTTAATATTAATTTAAAAATTTATGTTGACGTGTGAATAAGTAGACAGGCTCTCAACTTTGAATTTGGTCACATTTATACACGCTGGCAGAGTAGCCAACACCAAAATACAATATTATTGTGGCCAAACCCTATACTTAATCACGCAGGCTGCCAGCATAACACTTCAGATGAGATATATTGTATATTGTTTTGATGAAATTTTATTGAATAATTGTTGGTAAACTTCATATTTTAATTTTGTGTTGCAAGATTATTTATTGTCTTAGAAATTCCACAGTATGGGGATGATTCTTGAAGATAAATTTTTAATATAATTCGGTTTGGTATGCCGAGCTGCTGTAGCACGGTCGGTCAGTAACGTCCTACTCGCTACTCGCTTAGCGAGTAACTATCCCAATGTAATCAACCCATTAGTTGTCGCTATCAGTTGGTTCAGTTTCAGTTCTGACACGTGATTTCTGAGTTCGTTGTCACAAGCTCACAACAACACTACAACAGTACAGTCTGTACAGTGTGTGTTCAGTTGGTTCGGTTCATTTGAGTTTCGTTTTCGTTTCAGTTTCAATATGCTTGTTTGTAGGCTTTTGGTAGCGTGATGTACTGATACTATATAGTCTAGTCTACTTCTGAAGAGGATAAAAAACTCACTCGTAACAAACTTACTCGTTACTAAATAACTAGATAACATAGGCTATCATTAACAAAAACAAATCGTTGTAGGCCTACTGTAATTAATTTTCTAAGGTCAGTAAGATTGAAAAAATTAATTATGACAGTTATAATTACTAGTCTCAAGTCTTATATAATTAGTCCTTAACATCTTAATTATTGGGATTTCTCAAAACTAAATTAACAGGGTTTGTATTCGTTACTTAAGGGTTGATTACATTGGGATAGTTACTCGCTAAGCGAGTAGCGAGTAGGAACGTTACAGACCGACCATGCTACAGCAGCTCAGCATACCAAGCCGAATTATATAAAAAATTAAACTTCCAGAATTACTCACATTCCCATACTATGGAATTTCAAAGACAATAACTAATAATGCAACACAAAATTAAAATATGGAGTTTACCAACAATTATTCAATAAAATTTCATCAAAACAGTTCAAAGAACATACACTATATCTCATTTGAATTGTTATGTTGGCTGACTGCGAGGCTAAATGTTGGCTTTGGCCACAATAATGTTGTATTTTGGTGTTGGCTACTCTGCCAGCGAATTCCAAATTTGACCAAATTCAAAGTTGAGAGCCTGTCTACTTTGGATTTGGTCAAATTTGGAATTCGCTGGCAGAGTAGCCAACACCAAAATACAATATTATTGTGGCCAAAGCCGACATTTAGCCGCGCAGACTGCCAACATAACAATTCAAATGAGATATATTGTATGTTCTTTGTACTGTTTTGATGAAATTTTATTGAATAATTGTTGGTAAACTTCATATTTTAATTTTGTGTTGCAATATCATTTATTGTCTTTGAAATTCCATAGTATGGGGGTAATTCTGGAAGTTTAATTGTTTATATAATTTGACTTGATATGCTGAGCTGCTGTAGCACGGTCGGTCTGTAACGTTCTATTATGTTTCTCTAATATGATAGAAATAAGGTGGATGTAGACATTATGAGTTGTAGAATTGAACTGAACTGTTTATTTATAAGTAGTAAACAAGATAGTATAAAGGCAATCATATGATAATATCAATATGAAGAAGAAGATATATAACAGTCTCCCCTCCTAGTATGAGAGCACATAAATTAGTGCGTAACAGCATGTCCGTATCTAGCCGGAGGTCGACGATTCCTTTGAGGTCTCTGAGGTCGTGCACCACCTTGAACAGGTGAGTTGTCAACAACTGTTGTAGTATCTGGCTGTCCAACCACTGATGGTGTGATCTGCGGTGATGGAATGCAAGGAACATCAAATAGCGGTGGCGGTTGCAAGGTGACAGTTTCCTTTTTCTTTTCGACCAGAGTTGAACGTAACTGGTTGATGTGTCGTTTGATGGTCCTTCCTGTGTCTAACAACACCAAGTAGTGACGTGTTCCTAAACGTTTTGTCACTGTACCAAAATTCCATATATACTCATTTTGAATGAAAAGTCTCACTTGTACTCTCTCTCCCTCTTTAAATGAACGGATAGGGATTGAGTAATCACTAGATTGTTGTGGTCGGTATGGGAATATAGCGTCAAGGCGAATTCGCATTTTCCTTTTCAGATACAATTCTGCCGGGGTATTTCCACATGCCAACGGTGTTGCTCGATACCGAAGTAAAATGTCTTGAAGTTTTGTATTTAATGGTCTTGAGTCTTGGGTGTCTTGAGTCATTGCCTTGAGTCGATTTTTTAAAGTTTGAATAGTCCTTTCAGCTAGACCATTTGTAGCTGGGTGTCCTGGGGCAATAAATTTTTGAAATATTCCTCGTTCCTTACAGTAGGTATGGAATTCTTCACTCTGAAAAATTGAATGGTTGTCACTTACAAGAACGTATGGGTATCCATGACTTGAGAAAATGTTTTCCAGTAAATTTATTGTGCTTGAGCTGGAAGGTGCATTCTTTATCATTTTCGTTTCAATCCATTTTGATTTTGCATCCACACAGACTAGGAAATATACATTTTGGAAAGGTCCTGCATAATCAACATGAATTCTCTCCCAATTTTCTTGTGGGCATTCCCAAGGATGTATTGTCACTTTTTGAGGATTCTTTTTGACAAGTGAACATGCTTCGCATTTCCTGACCATGCATTCAATATCATTGTCAATTTTTGGCCAATAAACATAACGACGAGCAAGTTGCTTCATTTTTGTTATGCCAAGGTGTGTTTCATGAAGTTCATGTAGTATTTTAGAACGAAGTTTCATGGGAATGTAGATTCGGTCTCCACGAAAAATAATTCCATCAAACAAAGCGAATTCAGAATCAATTGAAGTGTTCAGAAGTTCTTGCAGAATTTTGGAGAGTTCTGAATCATCTTTTGTCTCCATTTTTATAATTTCGGCCGTGATTTCACGACTAGAAATTTGTAGTATGTTTTCAGTGTAGATGGTATGGACTTCATTATCAATTGTTCTTTCAGTAGAAACCTTACTATTTTTTATAGGGGCTCTTGAAAGGCAATCAACATTCTTATTTTCACTGCCTTTCTTGAATTTTAGTTTGTAATTGAAACCTGTAAGATATGATGCATAACGAAGCAAGCGCGCTGAAGTCATTTGAGGAAGTGCTCTGTCATGTCTGAAGATTCGAGAAATTGGTTGATTGTCAGTGACTAGTTGAAATTCTGTTCCCAATAAATGGTAGTAGAAACGTGAGACGCCAAAAACTATTGCAAGGGCTTCCCTGTCTAATTGACTATAATTGCATTCTGTAGCTGTAAGTGAACGTGAAGCATATGCTATGGGTTTCTCAATTCCATTAATAGTGTGGCTGAGGATAGCGGCTATTCCAGTTGGTGAAGCATCTGTTGTGAGGACCAATGGTAATTCAGGATCAAAAGGTACAAGTATTCGGTCACTACAAAGTTCAGTTTTTATTGTAATGAATGCTGATTCGCACTCAGGAGTCCATGCCCATATCACCTGTTTTTGCAACAGATGTCATAGCGGAGTAGTGACTGTTGAAGCATTTGGAAAAAAACGGGCATAGTGAGAGACTAGCCCCAGAAACCGTCTCACTTCTTCAATATTTGAAGGACGGGACATCTCCTTCATAGCTTGAATTTTCAGGGAAGATTTCCTGATTTTGTTGAACTCCACTTCCCGACCCAGATATTCAATTTTTTCCTTAAAGAATGAGCACTTTTGTTTGTTAACATGTAAATTAAAGTCTAAGAGTCGTTGAAGGCAGGCTTTTAGGTTCTTCTTGCATTCGTCCAAGGTAGATCCATGAATAATAATGTCATCAAAGTATGCTTCAGTTTTTTGCAGTCCATTTAATATTTGAGCAAGTATTCGATTGAATTCTGATGGAGCTGTCTTGACTCCGAAGCTCAAACGGTTGACACGGTATGTTCCACGGTGTGTTGACATTGTTTGAATAATGCTGGACTCATCATCAACCTTGAGATGGAGGTATGCTTTATATAGATCAAGTTTGCAGAAAAATCGGGAACCACGTAAGCTATCAAGAACATCGTCAATTTTTCTGATTAGATAATTAGCTTTGACAAGTCGTTCGTTAACACCACACTTGTAGTCAACACAAATACGAACCCCTCCATCAACTTTTGGGATGACAACAAGTGGGGATCCCCAGTCACTGGTTGGTACAGCTGAAATAATTCCTTCAGCTTCAAGAGAGTCAAGTTCTTTGTTAACCTTATCCAAAAGAGCAAATGGAACATTTCTTTCACGATTAAAACATGGTTTTGCTCCTTCTCGAAGGTTCAGTGAAACTGTGAGACCAGGTATACATCCAACCTTTGGTTCAAAAATTGTTTTAAATTCTTCATATATTTCATCAATTGAATTTGTGAGTTCTATCTGGTGAGTCTTAACTAGTAGGTTCATGTTGTTATCAACTTCAGAAAGTTCTATTCCCAATCTTCTAATCCATTCTCGACCAAGGAGTGCTTCATGACCAGCAGGAACAATATATAATTCTCCCTTTATTTGTTTTCCCTTGTAAGCTATTTTTACCAATACTTTTCCTTCTGGTTTTACAATATTTCCAGAATAAGAACGAAAGGCTAAGTTAGAAACTTGAATAGGAATGTCCAAGTTCAGATTGTCAAAATCATCTCTTCCAATAAGGGAAAATTTGGCTCCACTGTCTATTTCGAATTGTTGAGGTTTTCCATTCAAGAACACTGAAGCTATGTATTTATCAGATTGCTGGTTCATCTTGAACAAATTGACAACATTAATTTTGTTTAGTCCTTTTACGTAGTCATTGTAAATTTCATCATCACCTTCGTCATCATATTGTGATGTCTGTTGATGTACAAAATTGGTTGAACTTGTACGGCTTGGTTTTCTCAATTCATTTCGCATTGTGGTCAAACAGACTCTTGAAACATGTCCTTGTTTTTGACATTTGTCACATCTGAGTTTGAATCTATCCACTCTACAGTCAGTACTTTTGTGATTGTCTTTACCACACCTGAGACAGAGATTTTCAATTCCAAAAGCTATGAAATCTGATTTACTAAATTGGTAACGCCGTGGTTTTGGTTCAGAATGATCATTCAAAAACTTTTTGGAAGGAGTCCTTGTAATTTTGTTAATTTTGCAGTCATTGGAATGTATACAGTTACAATCATGATGTTGTTGAAAAACTTTACTTTCTATTTTTGATGCTTCAAGTGCAATTGCTTTTTTCAGTATGTTGTCAAAATTGGTGGAAGTTGTTTGTAAAATTTGTTCTCGTATCCAATCATCTTTCAGTCCTCTAACAAATTGTATACGTAGTAAAACATCGGCAGTTGATACTGTTTGTTTGCATGTTTCTGCCTTACATTCAACCAAGAATTCACAATCAGTTATATCACGTTTTAGGTTAGTTACAAAATCTGAAATTGACTCTTTCTCTTTTTGAAAAATATTCAGAAAATAATGTTGAGAAATAATCGGGCTCTTTTTTGGAATTAGTATCTTTTTTAATTGATCCACGAGTGTATTGTAATCGAGTAGTTTTATAGGTTGCTCAGGACCCAACAATGCAGAAAGCTTATTATAATGTTCGCTACCAATGGATACGCAAAGGAGTTGAGCGATTTGTTTTTCATTTCCTAAGCCTTTCATCTTATAGTAATTTTCGAATCGTTCCAGGTAGTTTGAAAATTTTTCCCGTTGCGTATCAAAATTCTCAAATGGAGCTACGTTCGAAAGTGCCGCATCCGCAGGCCTATTTTGAGAACTTACCTCAAGTAATGAAGTGATTTGTTCCTGTTGCCTCTGGAACATAGTTATGAAGGTAGCAAATTGATCTGGATCCATATTTTAACTTATTTTCCTTCGTCGCCAATTATTATGTTTCTCTAATATGATAGAAATAAGGTGGATGTAGACATTATGAGTTGTAGAATTGAACTGAACTGTTTATTTATAAGTAGTAAACAAGATAGTATAAAGGCAATCATATGATAATATCAATATGAAGAAGAAGATATATAACACGTTCCTACTCGCTACTCGCTTAGCGAGTAACTATCTCAATGTAATCAACCCTTAAGGGACAGACAAGAGTGTTAAATAGGGAATTTTTGGTTTGTTGAGGGTAATTTTGAGCAAAAGCGGGTAATTTTTTGCTCTGGAGGGGGTAATTGGGCAAAATTGGATTGGCAACACTGGCCGTCAGGGACACGGAGCTTAGTCTCGCACAGTATATATGTATGTGTGTATTTGATAATTAGGAATAAATACATCAATTTACTGTTGTGGTCTACATCATACTCATATTCTAATTCAATATTATGTAATGGTACTGCATCAGCTAGAAAGCAGTGTTCAATTAGCTATTTGCGTTTAGTCGTCATAAATTATTTTTATTAGCAAATCATTTTTCTATAATGGCGCGCGACCTTTATGGCTAAATTACATCAGTCGGTTAAATTTGATTAAAAATTCAGCTGATGGCTAAACAAACATGTTAATGCTTTTGTGTTCTATGACATAGTTGAGCTCGATCAGACACTCAGCTGATGTAATTTATCTTAAATTGTTGCTCGCGACTGTACAATGGGGGCCTCATGTTTATAGTTCACGCCCCCAAATTAGGTTGCTATGAAATATTGCGGTGTTGCCTGATACGAGACGATGCCAGCAGTTGATAGTAGAGAATTACCATCCTCAATACACGAATTGACAACAGTATTTTTTTGTAACATGTCGCCTAGTTTACAAGTCGCTGTTTTCTACAGAAATGTTTGCAGCTTTTCAGTTTGAAACAGAGAAATGCAAACTAGCTCAATTTTGAGCTTAAAAAGTGTTTGAAACTTTTTATTTGGATGGCTTGTGATATTAAATTTGTGGAGAGTGGAGGACGTACCTGCAGTTACACGCAAAACTCAGTTTGCAACACGAGAATTTTGTTTGAAACTCAACCAGTTTGCAAAAGGTTACTTTTTTTAATTGAAGACTTGCTCAAAGCTGTGAACTTCTTTGTGTATGCAGCTCAATTCATTAGACCGCTTTTATACTCGTACAAAGCGTCGGTTTCCAATAATGAGGTAGATGACGGACGTCATCTAAACTTGACATAAATTTTGTTGCAATTTGGCAATATGTGACGCTGGAACCCATTGACAGAGATGTTAGGAAAGAAACACTATCAATTGATAAACTCAAAATTGTCATTAGGTTTAATAGCTGTCTTCAAGTCATTCTTATTGGAATTTCCTGAAAAGAAACATGTATGTTAAATAAACGAAGTTCAGGCGTGAGCTGTTGAATACCCTTCACGTCAGATATATGGCCTTAGAGTTCGAATTAAACATTATTTCTGCAGAGATATTGAATACTGGGACTCAAAAGATGAGGTGATTCTTGAACAGAAGAAGCTCAGATTATAGAAGTAGCCTATTAGCAAGTTGAAATGAAAAATTTCATTTCCTGTGAAAGTGATTGTGTTCTATTCTGTAGGAATAGCTCTTAATGAGGTCAGGAATAATACTCCTCTAAAGCCGTCTGCCTCCAGTTTTTTTTTTTTTTTTTTAAGAAGGAATCATGAAGAATAGTATCGAAAGCTTTTCTGTTATTATATTATGGAGAAATACAAAAAAAAATTCATGTTGGAGTTTAGGTTCAGAGAAACAGTTTTTTTTTGTGAATTTTATTATGTTTTCTTCTGTATTCTTATTGATTTGAAAGCCGAATTAGTTTCTGTTTATTATTTCATATTTACTAGAATATTATTATACTTTTTTCTTAACTATTTCCCCCATTATTTTAGCAAAATTGATAATGAGACTGATTGGTCTGTAATTGCTTGGATTAGAGGGATTTCTTTATTTAAACAGTGGTTTTATCTTAACCGATTTAAAATGTTTGGGAAAATATCCTTGCTCATAACATTTATTGAAAATAGCAGCAAGTGTTGTCCAGATTATATCAGCAACGAGTTTAAGTACATTTGTTACTTAAAAATTATCCATTCCTGGCTACAAAAACTCTTCCAATAAAATTAATATGCTTTGGTATCATTCAATTACTTTTTATTGCATTAATGGAATGCTAATAATATAATTTAACTATGGAAGTAGCTGTGATTCCACTTTTGTACCATCACTAATTTACAATCATGATTGATTGATTTGTTGATCAAATAAATAACTGTGATTGGATTTTTTGATAACGTTTTCAGCCAAGTTATTACTTTTTTGAATATTGTGATTGTTACGCGCGCGTACCTTTAAACAGATGTTGGAGCTATTTTGACTATTGAACTGATAAATCCTTCTATAACATTCAAGAGTTTTGTGTAGCATTCTACACTTTCACTCGCTAATACTGATATAAACTGCGCGTGCGAATAACTGTTCTGATCTAAAGAGTGAGCAAAATTTATTGGGCGCATTTTATAGGAAGATGAAAAATAACAATCAATATACAGTATTGTATTCAACAAATTCACTGAGAATATAACTTCAAACAGTTTCATTTACTACAACTGACAGTTTAATCTTTCTAATTCCTAATAAACAACTTCCTTGAGACTATATATATAGTATTGGTGACAGAGTATACAGTTGTAGAAAAAACTGAACCAGCGCTCCTATTTTTGTAAAAACAGTTTGTAATGGTGCTGGAATTTGAGATGGCCACCATTGAACACCGCCTGCTTTGAGCTGGGGTGGAAGTGTTGCAGCTAGTCCAGTAAAGGCTTTTAGGTTGGTAGAAAAACATGTTTACAAGAGAAGCATAAGTTTTATGTACTCATGTTGAAAATGCATCATGCGTTGTAAAACATTGTTTGCAATTGTCTTTTCAATAAACCCACATACACAAGTATGTACAATGCATCGTTAGTTTTTTATTCACTCGTCTAGTTTGTACACTGTTATATTTTTTATACACTCTCTAGTTCTGAATCAGACACTAGAAATATGTATTATTCTTAAAAGATTATACAGTACAATGTGCAGCAATAGATATGGTACCGGTACCATAGATTGTTATCAAAGTACGGTACGTTGAAATAAGTTAACTATAAGAGATGGATCGTACAAATGATAAAATATTGGTTTATCGAGTAACATAAAGTATTTTAAGAACGATTCAATATCATGCAAACTGATTATAAAGTCACTGGTTTCAACATAATGCTTCATATTTCATGATTCAAATAATTCAAATTGTCCCACTCAATTTTAATAATGGTTTTAAATTACCATTGAAAATTGAGTTTCAAATTTGCCAGTTCACACAGCTCAGTAGGAGTGGCCGTAGCCGAGTGGGTTAAGTGCTGGTTTGTTAGCCCAAAGGTCCCGGGTTCGATCCCAGTTCAGACCAAAAGTTTTTACCTTGGGCCACTCCCGTGTTTCGGAGGCCACGTTAAGCTGTCGGTCCCGGCTGCCTAAAAAGCAGTCGTTAAGTCACGTCAGAGGCCCTGAACTTATTCAGGTGCGACCTGATAACTCTGACACCAGACCTGAGCCAGCCAGGTCACACGATATTATTATTATTATTATTACAGCTCAGTGTGCCAACGTATCAATCATTTCGGTTAATATTGTTCAACCATAGGCTAAAACCGTTCAAACCGCACTAGAGCTCACAAATTATCTTTTATTTATTTTAAAAATGATAATTATAATGAATTTCATCCATCAGGAGTAAAACAAAGTAATGCGAATGTACTCTCAATTTATAATATGCTAGATAGATCGATATATTGAAATTCTGCTGATACATTATTGCGATTTTGAAAGAAGTCTCAGAAAGTCAAATGAATTAATGGTATTAACTTTTCATGTGAAATTCAATGACATGCAGTCAAATATTTGTTAAGAATAAGTATAATAACTCGCTTAAACTGGCCGAGTACTTTCGAATCTATGAGATCCATCTTCAGAGGCCTGAAGAATCTCATAGATTCAGATGGATCTCATAGATTCGGAAGTACTCGGCCAGTTTAAGTGAGTTATTATACTTATTCTTAACAAATATTTGACTGCATGTCGTTAAATTTCACATGAAAAGTTAATATTAACAACGCAGTTCGTCATGGAACAAGAAATTTTATACAAAAACCACAATTCTTCTAACCAACATCGCCGATCTAGGATGCCTTGAAGATGAGTTTCCATAACTCGAAAACGTTCGGCCAAGTGTGAGTACAATTGTTATGTATTCACAAATTAAAACTAACTGCAAGTCGTTAATTTTACAATGTAAAGTTAATATTAACAACGCAGATCGTTATGGAACAAGAAATCCAAGAATATTAAATACGGTAATCAATATTTATGGGTAAATTTATTTCTCCACCGCAACCATTCCTTACACCATTGTTTGCGTTTATTCCATCTGTTTTTATGTTTTACAAAAACTACACAAAATAAGGAGAGAAGCAGATCATCTTCTGTAGAATCCATGTTGAACTGACAAACTTGACAGGGTATACATGAAGAGTGTGTGTGCTCATCAGGTATCAGGTACACCTGATCAGATGAGCTGATCATGCGTACCTGATCAGGTGTACCTGATAGTGAATGGCCGGCCCTGGACATGTGTTGTTTCAATTCAGAATGGCGCGAATAGTTCAAGTTTTGAGGCTATGTCACAACAATAACAATCGTACATCACAGAAGTTTGTTGTTTCGTGGAGACTGTTTACTGTTTAGAAATGGAAAATCATAATAATTCTCGATAATAAGAGTGACATTACTAGTGATAGTGATATTGAAGGAAACTTGCCCATTCCAAAACGAAAAAGAGGAGTGGTGCATAAAGACAAATGGAAATGTAATATCCGTAAGCAACGACGACTGACAGGACAGAACTATGTTAACCAGCATGGCAAAACATTCCCAAACAAACAGCAAGTAGATTCATGTCGGTAAGTTGGAAATAACTTTGAATACGGTATCTTTAAAAATATAATTCCCTATTTAATAACCCTTTAGCCTATCAGAAATTTTCGATCAGAGGTAAACAGCTGTAAATAAACCGTCCTTCAAAAATACAGTTTAGGTATTCAGTTCATTGAATTCAATAGAATTCATTTCCTGGATTTCTTGTTTCATGACGAACTGCGTTGTTAATATTAACTTTTCATGTGAAATTTAACGACATGCTGTCAAATAGTTTGACAAATATTGTAAATAGTAAACAAATATTTGACTGCATGTCGTTAAATTTCACATGAAAAGTTAAGAATTCATTTTTCTTAAACACACCACTCACAATAAACAAAACATTCTCAATGAACAACTTAATTTTAAATCTCACAAACTTTTTGATCACATTTTACAAAAACCACAACACTTCTAACAAAAAAACTGACATGATGATCTAGGAACCCACGCCTCTGAAGATGGATCTCATAGATTCGAAAGCGCTCGGCCAGATTAAGTGAGTTATTATACTTATTCTTAACAAATATTTGACTGCAAGTCGTTAAATTTCACATGAAAAGTTAATATTAACAACGCAGTTCGTCATGGAACAAGAAATCCAGGAATTTAATCCGGCAAGACAAGCTACAATCCTATCCTACAGATCAACAGTGTTTAAGGTTAGAAGTAAACATCTACACATTCAATTCAATAAAAACTGTCTTAAACTCAACATTACACCAAACTACGCTAAATTCAAAACCAACAACAAATCGAAACCAGCTCAAATAGCCAAAAATAAATCAGAAACTACCTTCATCAAGGAGAGCATCAAACTTTTATATAAACAGAAAGACTCACACAATTTGGAACTTCTCAAACTACACCTATCTATCACACAAAAGTATGGACACAGTTTCTTCCTTGAGTTAGCAGAAACAACAAACACAACAAAAACTTAACAAAATTAAACAAAGACATGACAAAAAAATACATAACCTAACACCTCCAAAAACGACAGTTCAATCACCTCACATTTTTTACAGTAAAACTGTTAACCTAACAAACGTAGATTTCACAGAAACTGAACTCAACTTATTGAACAAAGGTCTCAAACATAACCTGAACTACAAAAACAACAAATCCACATAAAAAAGCATTGTCATTGAAACAGAAACAAGCATCCAACGCACAGACCCACAAATACATGATGAACTTAGAATAGAAACCTACAACACAATAAAAACAAACAGCTCACAACCACACCCACCCATAAATTCAGAAAACTACACCATAAAAGAATTGAAACACAAAGCTCTAACTCACAATCTCACCTATATCAAAGCAGACAAAGGCAACACTACAGTTATAATAAACAATGAAGAGCTCAACAAAAAAACACTTGACTACATAAACAAAAACAACATTAAACAACTACACACCGATCCCACAAATGTTTACCAAACAAATAATCAACAAGACAAATCATGTAATTAATAATTCACAAAAAAGAAAACTGAAACAAATACACCCTTCTGCACCATCACTTCAAACACTTCCCAAAATTCACAAACCCAACATACCGATTAGACCAATTGTAAACTACCAAGAAGCACCTGCTTATAAACTAGCAAAACACATAGATCAAACACTGAGAAAACTAATTAATATCAACAACAACACATACATAAAAAACAGTAGCGATCTTATCGCAAAAATAAAAGACACACAAATTCCTCACAACTCCACTCTTGCATCTTTCGATATAACAAACCTATACACCAACATACCTGTCAATGAAACAATAGAAATAATACAGAACATCCTTATTCACAACAACACAGCTACAGAACACATAAATGAAATAATAGACATCCTAAAAATCATCACTCAACAAAATTACTTTACCTTCAACAACAAATTCTACTCACAACCTGATGGACTGCCAATGGGCTCACCAATCTCAAGCATATTTGCTGAAATCTATCTCCAACACTGCGAAAACACTCATATACTCTTTAATAACAAATTTTCACAGAACATAATATACTGGCACAGATATGTAGATGATGTTCTATTGCTATACAGAGGAAACAAAAGACAATGTGAACAACTTCGATCATACATAAACAAAATACATAAGAACATTCAATACACAGCTGAATATGAGCAAAACAATTCAATAAACTTCCTAGACCTCTCAATTACAAAGAACACAAACCAACAACACAGCTTCAACATCTACAGAAAACCAACAATGACAGATACCCTAATACACAGCACCTCCAATCATCCAACACAACACAAACACTCAGCATTTAGGTCAATGCTACACAGACTCAACAACACACCGCTATCCACCGACAATTACCACACTGAACTAAATACAATAAAATACCTAGCACAAGAAAACGGCTACAAACACGACCTAATTGACAAACTCAATCATAAAATAAGAAACAAAACACCAACACCACTGACAAAAAATACATCACAATGACATGCATTAATCTACAATCAAACAGACTAGCAAAAATCTTCAAAAAAGCCGGCCACACCATCTCATTCAGAACAAAAAACAAAATAAAAAATGCACTTACACTCAAAACCACACTGAACACAAACAAATACGATCTCCCAGGGATCTACAAACTGAACTGCTCTGATTGTAACATATTCTACATAGGACAAACAGGCCGCACATTCAAACAACGTTACAAGGAACATTTTCAAGCCCTGACATCAAAAGCTGAATCGAATTTTGCCGACCATATCATTCAAACTGGACACACTTTTACTGACATCAGTACCAACCTACACATTCTACATATAAAATCTAAAGGACACGAACTCAACACCTTGGAACAATTTGAAATATACAAACACACCACACACAATAAACAAAACATTCTCAATGAACAACTAAATTTTAAATATCACAAACTTTTTGATCACATTTTACAAAAACCACAACACTTCTAACAAAAAAACTGACATGATGATCTAGGAACCCACGCCTCTGAAGATGGATCTCATAGATTCGAAAGCGCTCGGCCAGATTAAGTGAGTTATTATACTTATTCTTAACAAATATTTGACTGCAAGTCGTTAAATTTCACATGAAAAGTTAATATTAACAACGCAGTTCGTCATGGAACAAGAAATCCAGGAAGATTAATAGAAGAAGAAAATGTAAAACGTAAACGACCTCGTACAACAGATCAGGATAAGAATAAACCAAAAGTAGTACATTACAAATATTACTTGCCTGGGCTTAAAAATAAGAGTTAATGTTTGCAAATCAGGATTCAAAAACATTTTAGCAGTTGGTGATGGTAGAATTAGAAGAATATGCAGCTTAATTTTAGCTGGAAAAACTCCTGTTGATCAAAGTGGTGTACACAAAAAATCTCATGCAATGTCAGCAGATGTTTGTGAGCAAATACATGACCATATAACTTCTTTCCCCAAAAAAACATGTCATTATGGAGATTCAGAAGCAACATATTTAGATGCAAGATTATCAATAAAATATATGTATGACATGTTCAAGTCAAAGCACCCAGAAACAAAAGTTAAATATAACTACTACTACACATATTTCAAAAAATTTTGATTACAAATTTGGGAGACCTCAGGTGGATGTATGTTCAAAATGTGAAGAGTTTAGTGTTAAAATCAAATCGTCTTCATTAGCTGAATCTGTTGAGAGAGCAGCTGTGTGTGAAAGAAGAAAGAATGATTCATTTGCGCAGAGCTAAAATGTTTTATTCTAAATTGAAAGAGATTGAGAATAAGTGCCGGACAGATGATAATGCTTATGGCATTGTGATTAACTCAGGCACGGCTGGTTCTAAGTGTTCAATGAACCCCCAAAGTAAAATCTATTTGTCAGTAATTATTTGGATTATTTTTGTGGTTATCCATTTTTCGTGAACTGCAGTAGAACTATTCATATGTATTATCTTGCTGTGCAGAACTGACCTTTTTGAGTCGCGGCAGACGCGTTTCGAACTATGTTGTTCTTCTTCGGCGCTTGGTTGCAGACTCGACCAAGCAACCGGCGCTTGGTTGCTTGGTCGAGTCTGCAACCAAGCGCCGAAGAAGAACAACATAGTTCGAAACGCGTCCGCCGCGACTCAAAAAGGTCAGTTCTGCACAGCAAGATAATACATATGAATAATTATTTGGATATTGAATTATCTAAGATTTCCATTGTTTTATCACCCTATATTACACGCTGTTTGATCTACTGAGAGGCTTGAAACAGCGCTGCCATACAGAACTCAGAGCGTTCACGGGTAGACATCGTAACGGAGACAAGTCTCCAAGTGGTATAGACTGGGTAATGGTGGAGGTACGTTATGGAGGAGGTTGAGGAGGCTTATCAATGCAAAATTTAACAGCAAACTGAGACGGGGGAGTACCAACTGGACTACGACCAACTGGACTACTGACAAAAACAGTGGAAAAAAGTCAGCTGTTGACCAACTCGCCACTAATGGAATGCGGAATTAACGAAATGGAATGCGTTTGAACTCGGAACTGTCTGCAAAATCTGTGTTGGAATCTACCAGAGATATTATGCTTTATACGTTGGTAGCATCACCATCAGTGCGTAATTTTGTTTTTCTATCTACTGAGCTTCATAATGGTTTAGTTTTATTGGTTAAGTTAATGTTCAAGTTATGAAATTATCAATCTAATAACGTAGATTACTTAATAAATAAATATCGGTGGATCGCCACGAGAATGGCATCAGCTTACATGTATTCTTATGGCCGATCCACCTATAGTCATTTGAATTTCTATCTAGTGAAATAACCCGACCGCTCTAATTGTTGAAATGTTATCTAGAGCTGTTTTACTTACATCACTTTTAAACTACGGTAAGTAGAGTCAAATGCAAATCATTCATTAAATTGCTCGTCAACAACTTTCATACCTGAGTTCATTGCATAAGTTACAGTTATTAATCTAAAGTAAATCATCTGATAGATTATCTATCTACCTTTATATTGGTGGTAGCATTTTATGCAAAGTATTTTTGTCGCTGATAGTGGCGGCGATGCATAGCTTAGACGGCTCTGGGGCTGCATTTCCGTATCTGATCCACCGAAATAATTGACTAATTGTCGATCGCGGTTAGGTTTAGATTTGGAATATATCGACTAAGTTACCTTATCGATTATCAGCCGATTATGTCACTAGACTAAATACGGAAGTGCAACCTCGATTTTTGAAGTTTAAAGTGAAAGGGGTCAATATTAGGTAGGTGGCTAATAATTAGGTAGTACGTTTACCTTACTGGAAACACAGTACCTATATTGTGTAGATGTTCGGAGGTATATTATAAATGAGTAGGCAAACGGAGTTGAATAGTTCTTTCATGATTTTTTGTCAATTAAACTTGACTATGCTGTTCACTAAAGATAATTGTGATTACAGTAGCCTAATTACTTTTCAAATGATTGAGAGATTCACCCTACTTGCAGCTTAGTACAGCTCAAGCAAGCTCAACTTTTTTGGCAATGAAACTAAGAAAATTCCTTTCAGCACGAGGTCTGTCTGCTGCTTGTTTCCGTCAAAGGTTGAAAAGTCTGCTGGCCAACCTACTGTATTTGGTGTATGAATTTTGAATGGTATGTAGCTCCTTCTAATCACTTGACTCTGCCTGTGCAGCATTCTTTCATCAGTGCTTGGTAATGCCATGTTGGTATGTTTTCTTCTCTTTTAGAACTTTTTGTTAGCTTCATCTGGAGCTTAGGAAATGACAGAATTCGCCATCACCATAGCAACCATTCACGATCATGTAACTATGGTTTGTCTACAAGCAACCGTCTGTAAACATACACTGTATACTATATTCGAAAAGTATCGTTCGAAATTCATATAATATGAGTATTCAAAGAGAACAATGGTAGTTGAAGCGGTTCAAATTTTTTATGGCAGGGGTGCAGTGGAGCGTGCATTTATAACCAATACACCTGTTTGTTTACATGCAACCCTCTGGTCACAAGCGCTATTATGAAAGAAACCAAGCTATTTTTTTTTTTTTTTTTTTTTTTTAATTTTTAACCAACTTCCAAACAGGAGGAGGCTCTCAATTAGGTATGTTTTTTTCATGTTTGTTCATCAATTATTGAGGTACTATTGAACCGATTAAATTTTTTTTAATGAATGCGCATCATTCATCGGTAGTTCTATCCAAGTTTCGCAAGGATCGGCCCAATACTTAGCCCAATATCAAACAAAAAGGAGCATTCATTGATGTCTTCATTTCAGTTTTATTCAAATAGGATATTTTCATACATAACTGGCAGTCGAGTAACCAACCGTTGTCGTTTACCAGACTGATCATTTTATGATATATGGAGCTCTTTCACCCACCGATTTTGGAAATCATATGATGCATTGTAGGCTAATTATGCCGGGTGATTGACATCGGTTACCCAGAGCCTTTTTGACCAATTAGGTGAACTTAATTTGAATTTTGAATAAGAAGAAGATAATATTTCTCTTCTTATGAACATTGTAAATAATTTAGTTGATTTAGCTTTTTCCCTCTTCTCAGCCCAATATTTTTTCATTCTGGCTGAGGCGTCCTTATAATAACATTATAAATATGCTAAATTATATTGTTTCAATCAAGGTAATTAGAAAACAAGGTAGTGTTCTCGCACATCTCCACTCATCTGTTGAGTCCTATCAGCTGATGAAGTGACGTCATTTGGGTGTCTTTTCACGATTTTACCTATAATTTACTTGTTAAATTCCATAACTTTATAAGTATATCTCAAAATATATATGATTTTCAAGAAACTTGGATGTCTCCTTTGGTTTATGGTATAAATGTAAGTGTTAATCTACGGCATTTTTGATATGATCATACAATTATTTAGTTCAGAGCACTTGTTAATGTTATAGCATGCACATAACATCAAGGATTGTACTTCTCGGGTATTTAAGTTATTTTATGTCTTCAAACTCACTTCAATTAATTTACAAGTACTGTGGAAGGTTAAATATTCAATGTTTAATGGAATTGAATTGTGTTAATTTTTTATTGTAATAATTTATATATTGTTTACATGATGCTGTTTTCCTTCAATACTTTTAACAGTATACTTCTGTAGTTGGAAGAGCGTTGAAATTGATTGGAGAAAAATATATTCAGTTAACCATAATAAAATAATTGACCTTCAACTAAATATTATGTGCTTACTGGAATTGCATACCTATTTCTCCAAACAATTTTCTTAAAAAAATGAATATTTAATTTTCCACAGTACTCATAAATTAATTTGAAGAGAAATAAAATAACTTAGATACCCGAGAACTACTATCCTTGTATTATGTACATGCTATAACATTATCGAGTGATCTGAATTGAATAGGTAATTGTATGATCATATTAAAAATACCGTAGGTCAACAGTTGAATATATTATCATAAACCATAGGAGACGTCCAAGTTTCTTGAAGATCATATATATTTTGAGAAAAAGACTTATAAAGTTATGCAATTTATCATGTAAAAGATAGGCGAAATCGTGAAAAGAAACCTGCATGATGTCAGTGCATCAGCTGGCTGCAACTTGCTACTGCGCATCATGCTGTTGAACACTACCTTGTCTTTTGATTACCTTGGTTTCAATCATGAGTTGGAGTGAAACATGTTTTTAAGATCGTTAATTACAAAGCTATAATTTTTTCAGTTTATGCTGGTACATTATGTGTGTTTCATCAAAAGCGTTTTGTTCTGCCATACTGGCGCTCCTCAATATACAGTGGAAACAATTACTCTGGGCGCATGGCTCTCACACTACGCTCTGTCACTACTGGCCGTCCTGTAAAAGTTGGTTCGCTCACTCCACTCCTTTCTACCGCTCCACTAATGGCTGAAATGGTGACCTTGAAGACACAAATGTTTTTAGAAATGAGCGATAAACACTCCCCTCTCCACCCCGCGCCTTTGTTGACTACCAAAAGGCCGCGCGCCCAGACTAATTGTTTCTACTATACCTTGAATGCCCTTGTGTGGGTACACCTAGGTGTGCTCACCCCTTGGAATTGATAATGATAATTGACCCCCAAATTATTGTAGGCTACTTTAGAGATACCGTAATAGTTATTCCAATGTAATGGCAATCATTGTTGATGTCACTGTACCATGAGAATAACAACATAGGCAGAGCATAATCAAATTTTTTCGTGTTCCTGCTGCGTTTTTCTGTCTGTATAAAACAGGCCTCACAGCTGAAAAACTGCAGGTTGGTTCACACATGTTCAAGTAGCTACGTTCTTTTCTTTTTAAATGAATAAGGCGATAATGTGACAACCTTATGACATTTGATATAAAAATTTATTTTTTCATTTAAAAATTTATAAAGAAAGCAGTAGTGGGCTATGCCCAAGGTGACCAGATTTTTGAAACCCCAAAACGGGACAACTGAACGTATAGGTCGGGGGGGGGGGGGGGGGTTAAAAGTTGATCAGAAAGTAGGGGAAAAACTTTATTTCTTCTCTATACAAAGATATTTTTGTAGTCATTCTCACACATCTTATATTAAAACGAAACCGTAGTTTTTAATGTCATGCCATCAATGTTCGCAATACCATCAAAGATGACCGAAGAATAGTAAAAGTCTGCTCATAATATTGAGGGATTTTGGAGCTAAGGTTCAATTTATTGTAATTAGAACTTGAGTTCAACTTTTAGATTATTTAGAGCAATAATAATTTTCAATAAATGAAAAAACCTATTCATGAAGTAGAATATTAGTAACTAATATTTCCAAAACGGGACAAATGGGTGTCCTAACCAGGATGGTGGGAACACCGGGACATGCATCTCAAAAACGGGACTGTCCTGTTGAAAACGGGACGTCTGGTCACCTTAGCCCTATGCCTGTTGTATCTTCACTTGATTGTGTTTTGTCATGGATGAATGAATTATATGAAACAAGCTTTAGTATCATCAGTTGTAAATTTCACTCACACTAGTTCGATTTTTTTATTTATTAACTGACTAAATTTGGTAAATGGATGATAGCACCGTTCCATATCAGAGATACCTTTATTCATAGCCATTTTGTTTCTTATCCCTGTCATAAACTTTTAGTTGCTTGAAGTATATGTCTACATAATTGTGTATGTTCCATGTGTTTATAATTTGAACAGGTCTACAATAGAATATATATAATATATTCATTTTAATTTTTTTTTTCAGAGAATAACACCTGCTGGCTGAACTGTAATTTCTTAACTAGTTACTGAATGTTATTGCAAGTGGATTATTGTTTATTTATAATTCAAGCATCATTCACAGCTTGTGAACAATCTGTGAAGTATCAGGTGAGCTCTCTTCTCAAATATCAACCTAATATATTTCAAAGGAGCAAAAAATTGCTTTTAATTGGTTCTTGCATTTGAGGTTGCACAAAAACTAAAAACTATGATAATTTGTTTCCAGCCACTTGTATACTTACATGTAAGAATGTGGTACAACCAAGAGGTTTGAATGCTCCAATTGATTGCATTCTTACCAAATCCAGAAGAATATGTAATACCATACATAAAGGTTTAGAAATAATGCAGTAGATTTAATAAGTATATATATATTGGGTAATTGTGCCGCAGATGTTAGCAAGAAAAAAATCACTTGAAACCTTCACCAAATTGTAGTATTAAGTTTTCTGATCACAATTATTATCAAGTTTCCAAGTGTCGGTCTCAATAAATTAATTAATTATTCAATATTAAAAACTCAAATTTTGAACAGAACCCCAAAATGATTATCTTTAGCAATTAACTTGAATTGAGTGTTTAGAATGCCTAAATCATTGCAACACAATAATTTGCATTCTAGTTTATGAATTATTTACTCATACAATTTATCTATTCAATAATAAAAGCATTTTCAATTTGTTCCATAATCTTATCACTTGATGCATTGCACATACTTCTGCATAATCTGTCGCCACAGCCTGGGTTTTGGGCGCTTGGGCCTTCTATTTCTTTAGCTTATGAATTTTGCCGACTGTGACTAACGATGATGGATGATAATATCATAGAGTGCTATAGAATCTGAAACTGATGCTTTTGTTTCACTCTGAACTCACAGATATAGGCTATTTCTAAATGTAAAAATTTTAAAATAAAAAAATTATTGAAGAGATTTTTACTTTGAATGCATTATGGAATTAATGAAAACATAATAATGATCACTATAATTAATTAATATAGTGACATAATATTGGGAATATATTGATATTATATCACAATAAATATCAATACCAGTTTCCATATTGATATGATATATCAATAATTTTGGTATTGATACTCCATCCCTACATTGATCTTTATCATTACCGGTAAATGGAATTTTACTTGAAACCAAAACTTGATATTAAATATTTGTAGATTTTCATTTACCGGTAAACGGTAAAAGGCTCGAATGAACCAAAGCACACCCATTATTACCAATTAATTTCTTGGTGAAAGAAATCAATGTTTTTTAGCCTAAATAAACATTTAAAACAATTCGTCTATGATGTTATTATGCTTAAGGCACTATAAAGGCTTTTTACAGAGCCGTAGTTATGTTCAAAAGGTGAGTTTTTAATATTGAATAATAAATTAATTGAGACCGACACTTAAAAACTTGATAATTGTGATCAGGAGACATAATACTACAATTTGATGAAGGTTTCAAGTGATTTTTTTCTTGCTAACATCTGCGGCACAATTACCTTTGACTCTATTATATGACATCTTGAATTGAACTTGAAGCCTTGAAGCATTCAAACTTGTGAGTCAATTATTAGTGTAGTGTAAGACACAATTATGCTCATTTGAGAAATACTGTTGAAAAATCAATTTAAATAGACAAAGACTGCGATTACTAGGTTATGAAATAATAAATGTACTATCAGCTCTAACTACTGTCAATGTAACGTATTGAGATAGTGACCATACAAATAATAGACAATAATAAGTTAATAGCAGCTAAGACTACGTATTTCAGCTTCAAAATAATTCATTTGAGCAATTATTGTTTTAATAAAATTTATAAAAGGAAATTATAAAATGAGACCTGAAAGCCATTCACTCATCTAGTTTCTGTAGGCTATATTTGCTCATCTGTGATGAGTAATATCCAATAAGGACTCACATTAGGGAAGTGATAGCCGCGAGCCGTAGCAGGTATCTGTTCAATCAGATAGATAAGCTGCGTTCTCGTAGGTCCTGTTTGTAACGGTGACCGATTAGATAGGCCAGCAAAAAAGGCACTGTTCTCTGCTGAAAATCACTTCCCGGTGGTTCGGAACCCACCTAAAACTGTAGGTCCAACTCATAACTCATAAATCACCATCATCCAACTCATTACCCACGCACAGGTCTTCATCCTAAAAAAAAAAAACAAAAAAAAAAAAAACAGCCAAATTCGAGGTTAGGATTTTGGAAGTGCTTGTATATTCTGTTTTACTCTTATTTTTAACTGCTTAATTTATATTTTGCTAATCACAATCACTGTTCATTCTCTCAAGAGCACAAATTCTTGAAGATATCACAATAATTTCTTAGTTTTTGAGGCACACATGCTTGGAAGTTATCAATATTGCAAAGTAGGATTGATCAATTATAATCTTAAAGTTTTGAATTTTTTGTCCCAAACTAATTTTTATGAACTGTTTCAAATTACACCTTTTATCTTTTTTCTGTGTATTTTGCTTGCTATTATAAGATTCGTTCTAAAAATCATGATCTTTTTCATGAGTGTCTGTTGCCGCTTCTGGGAATGAAATCCACCCTTTCTTCTGGCATAGCATTGTCAAACAGCTATCTCAGTTACGATTTTCTCCAACATTTATCCAGCATTTCAACAATGTGACAGTCATTGACTGTATGGGACATGTCATTCCCCACACCCACACATAGTGAGTTGTCCATAAAACTCTACCTTTTTGAACTCTGCACATCTATAATAATAAATGAAATTATTAGAATTAACGTGTGTCTAAAGCTTCACCTGGACATAAAAAGCCATTGAGAAGGACATTGATCATAAGGGACATGTAGGCACGACACACACATAGTGAGTACACACAAATTTACATGGAAAATGTATATGGCAATATTTTTTATTATACTATAATAATATGCACATTGAACTTCAGGATATATTCACTTTTCCTTATGTTTCTTAAAGAAAAGCGCCTCTGTACCAAATAAATCACATTTATTGTGGTTACATATGGGCATAGATAGCGTCCATTTATGAATACTGAATTGATTTAAGATAAAAACTTTCTCATAATTCAATTCAATTCAATAATTCTTTATTGTCACAGCAAGCGCACACAAATTTATACAAGTTCAGTACCAGTATGTTAGCATATACTTATTCCGATTGTTCTACATAACAAAATGTGGATGTCATCAGCAATCATAACTTAGAGTACCTACAAGTAATTATCATGACTAACACAATTATCAATCACGGCTCTCATCTCTCATCATACAAAATAACCTGCACAAAACATTAGTAATATTTGATAATTTATAAAAAAAAAATTCATAACTTAACAAACATTAACAACCTTCAGTGACAACACAATACAATCATTCAATAACCCGCCTAACACTGTAGCCTATATTATCAGAGTGCGCCGACAGCAACAACAAAGGGATAGTCCCACATGAGTCATAAGAACTTCGACATGGAACTACAAAAAATACCATAAATTATAAATGATTCTTCTAGCACCCTAGTAAGGGCGTGCCAGCCATGATTCGCACAGGTAGTAATTTACCCTTGAGCCAGCTCTGCTTGTAAACCATGTTAATTTGTTTCTAATTTTTTTATATTGTTTTTTCAGACCTGATAACTCATCTTAAACTGCATGGACACCCCATCATAGTTTCTTCGCATAAAATAAGCAAACCTTGACTTATATCTTAATCAAAAGTTTGAAATGTTTTATTATTACCAACAACAAATTCTTATTTTAGAACCAATGAAATCGGTTATTATTAATATTATCATTTTATTATATATTATTATATTGATATTTTTACTATTGTCAAATTTATACCATTGTATACCTTACTAGCTATTGTGCCCGTCCTTCGTACGGATTATGTTTAGAAATAAGACTAAATATGTTTCGGCTTTTTTGATAGCAACGATCATGAAGTTGTTAGCAGCTTAGGCCCCGTTCAGACGATACAGTTTTTATGCGGTACGGTTTTTTTACTGTATGGCGTCAACTGTACTGTGATGTTCACACGGTCCGGCTTTGCTGCTTATTGCTGTGCTCTCCTCCTTCTTCCATTGCGCTTCCTTCTTCTTCTTCTTCTTCAGTGGCCCTACAACCCAGGACGGGTCTTGGCCTGCACTAGTAATTGTCGCCAACGGTCCCTATCCAACGATCGTTTAAATGTCTGTTCCTTCACTAAATTCCTTGAGGGTCGTCCGTTCCTATCATTTTGTGCTTCCATAACAAATATTTTTTTTATGGAGTGGGGGAGTTAGCCCCACATCCAACCCCCAACCTGGAGGACCAGGGATTTTTTTCAGGTTTCCTTCCTTAGCCTTTAACAAACCAATGCTGAACTACAAGGCAGCAGTCAATTTTCTATTGGGGTTTACTTCCCCTAGCCTTTGGATTTCCATTAACCTCCATCTGCAAGGCAGCAGTTTCTATGCTGGTTTTGGTCCACCCCGGGTATTTCATTTCCCCGGTACCACCTATATCTAGGAGGCATCCCCCAATCCACCACCTGGGGAGGCTCCCGATAGGAGACCAGCAACTCCCACCATTGCGCTTCCAGTTCAGTTTTATTTATTCCAGTCCAGGAATTTTTTTTTATTTGTGTAAGATTTTTTAAAATAAGTTTCTTACTGAAGGTTTCTCTTAAATTTTGATCAAAGTACGCAAATTCTGGTTTCAATATTCTACACATTTTTCTCTCATTATATTTATATTAATCTTAAGACTTGTCCCACAAGGCGGGTCTCTCATATATTAGAGAAATTAAATTTTCACAATTAATATCTTCCATTTCTGGACACTGGAATTCACTAATAAGAAGATCAATGCTGAAGAATATCAATGAAGAAGATCAATGCTGACGATCTGAAGACTGCTTCCAGCGTAATAAGCGTATCGTTTGAACATATCCATTACCGGTACAATACGCATGTGCCACCAAATACGGATAGTTATTTTGCGGTACAGCTGATTTTAGTGATACAGTTTTCGAAGACAAAACCGAATGTAGAAATCGGCTAGAACAGCTTTTTTACTGGATCCAGTCGAAACAGTATTGTGTGAACATACAATATGAAATGTACATGCAAACGAAAGCACTGCAAAATAACTGATACAGCAAATTTACTGTACCGCACAAAAACTGTATCGTGTGAACGGGCCCTTAGTAAACAACTTAGAACGTAAGCAATTCAGTGACAGGTATGGGAGAGAATACTTTTTGAGAACAGCTGATTAATATATCATGATGAATTACGTGATTTGTTCTTATGTGGTAATAATAGTGCTACCTGGCAAATTCCCAAGAGCCTAGCACAAACCGCACCTTCCTAAAATGTTAATTTTTGTTTTGATAAATTTAAATTGGAAAATTTTGTTTTTTTTTCAACAAAGAAATAATTGATAAAACATAAGATGAGCTTTGATTCACCAGACATATGTTTCCTAAAAGACTGCAATGCTCCGACTACACAAGTCTGCAGACAGCGTAAATAACGCCGCGAAGGGCCTACCATTTATATTTGAGAACAGCTGATTGATATATCATGATAAATTACGTGATTTGTTCTTATTCTTATGTGGTAATAAAACTTGGAAGAAATGTATCCAAAATCGCACAATACTTGGTTTTTAAACGTTTATTATTCTGTTAAAAAAAAAGTTAATTTAGTTTTTTATAGCTAAAGACATTGTCAAAAAGGTTTTCAATACTGATAAATAACTTAAATCCCGATCGATGCTCTCGTTTTTCAGGTGAAGGCCGCGTAAAATGTATCCAAAATCGCAAAACACTTGGTTTTTAAACGTTTATTACTCTGTTAAAAAAAAGTTAATTTAGTTTTTTATAGCTAAAGACATTGTCAATAAACTGTTCAATAACTTAAATCCCGATCGATGTTCTCGTTTTTGAGGAGATAGCCGCGTAAAATGCCTTTGGGGCCGTGACAGACAGACAGAAAGTGAGATTATACTATTTTCGGCTTATTTGATGTATAAAACGTAAAAATAACCAAAAAATATATAATTCTGATAAATGTACAGACAAAACTCTAATTTTATTTATATAGATATGTCAGTTATAAGGCCATTATTATCATTGAATAGTATATTAGTTCATGAAAGTTGATTCAACATAGACTAACTAACTACGATTTATAAGTTACAAATTTGTTATAATTCAATATAATCTTATATGATGTATCTTGTTTTGTTGAATAACATTTATACGTTATTGGAATAAATCTCTTATTGAAATGTATCAGTTCTATTGTTCTTATTCATAAATACAACTAAGAAATATATCACATTATATATCTCATCAACTCATCACAATTGACAGGTTGCGTGAAATTGATGTCTAACCTATGCATGCGCAGAGCTAATTTTATGAAGATAAACAAACCTGAAAAATGTTATGCAACAATTTTGAAGTGTTTTCAAAATTCTTAGCGTTTAAAAACTTTGACTCTAGTTTTTAATTTTCAAGTAATCCGTTCCTTGGGAACGCTCAAAGACACACACATATATATATATAATTATTTGATAGATAGATATATATATACAGTGCGAGACTGAGCTCCGTATCCCTCGGAGGAATGCACTATGTCATCGCAAAAGCAATGCAATTGTGCGTCTCTGTGCGTGCTTCCGCGCTGCCCAGTATAGTATTCTTCGTCTCTCCTCTTCAGCCGTCAGGGACACGGAGCTTAGTCTCGCACAGTATATATATATGTATGTGTGTATTTGATAATTAGGAATAAATACATCAATTTACTGTTGTGGTCTTCTACATCATACTCATATTCTAATTCAATATTATGTAATGGTACTGCATCAGCTAGAAAGCAGTGTTCAATTAGCTATTTGCGTTCAGTCGTCATGAATTATTTTTATTAGCAAATCATTTTTCTATAATGGCGCGCGACCTTTATGGCTAAATTACATCAGTCGGTTAAATTTGATAAAAAATTCAGCTGATGGCTATCCAAACATGTTAATGCTTTTGTGTTCTATGTCATAGTTGAGCTCGATCAGACACTCAGCTGATGTAATTTATCTTAAATTGTTGCTCGCGTCTGTACAATGGGGGCCTCATGTATATAGTTCACGCCCCCAAATTAGGTTGCTATGAAATATTGCGATGTTGCCTGATACGAGACGATGCCAGGCCAGCAGCTGATAGTAGAGAATTACCATCCTCAATACACGAATTGACATTAGTATTTTGTAACATGTCGCCTAGTTTACAAGTCGCTGTTTTCTACAGAAATGTTTGCAGCTTTTTAGTCTGAAACAGAGAAATGCAAACTAGCTCAAGTTTGAGCTTAAAAAGTGTTTGAAACTTTTTATTTGAATGGCTAGTGATATTAAATTTGTGGAGAGTGGAGGACGTACCTGCAGTTACACATAAAACTCAGTTTGCAACACGAAAATTTTGTTTGAAACTCAACCAGTTTGCAAAAAGTTAATTTTTTTAATTGAAGACCTGCTCAAAGCTGTGAACTTCTGTGTGTATGCAGCTTAATTCATTAGACCGCTTTTATACAAAGCGTCGGTTTCCAATAATGAGGTAGATGACAGACGTCATCTAAACTTGGCATAAATGTTGTTGCAATTTGGCAATATGTGACGCTGGAACCCATTGACAGAGATGTTAGGAAAGAAACACTATCAATTGATAAACTCAAAATTGTCATTAGGTTTAATAGCTGTCTTCAAGTCATTCTTATTGGAATTTCCTGAAAAGAAACATGATTAAGCATGTATGTTAAATAAATTATCAACGAAGTTCAGGCGTGAGCTGTTGAATACCCTTCACGTCAGATATATGGCCTTAAAAAAGAGTTCGAATTAAACATTATTTCTGAAGAGATATTGAAAATACTGGGACTCAGAAGACGAGGTGATTCTTGAACAGAAAAAGCTCAGATTAGATTACAGAAGTAGCCTATTAGCAAGTTGAAATGAAAAAATTTCATTTTCTGTGAAAGTGATTGTGTTCTATCCTGTAGGAATAGCTATTAATGAGGTCAGGAATAATACTCCTATAAAGCCGTCTGCCTCTAGTTTTTTTTTCCCTTTTTTTTTTTAAGAAGGAATCATGAAGAATAGTATCGAAAGCTTTTCTGTTATTATATTATGGAGAAATACAAAAGAAATTTCATGTTGGAGTTTAGGTTCAGAGAAACAGTATTTTTGGGAATTTTATTATGGTTTCTTCTGTATTCTTATTGATTTGAAAGCCGAATTAGTTTCTGTTTATTATTTCATATTTACTAGAATATTATTATACTTTTTTCTTAACTATTTCCCCCATTATTTTAGCAAAATTGATAATGAGACTGATTGGTCTGTAATTGCTTGGATTAGAGGGATTTCTTTATTTAAACAGTGGTTTTATCTTAACCGATTTAAAACGTTTGGGAAAATATCCTTGCTCATAACATTTATTGAAAATAGCAGCAAGTGGTGTCCAGATTATATCAGCAACGAGTTTAAGTACATTTGTTACTTAAAAATTATCCATTCCTGGCTACAAAAACTCTTCCAATAAAATTAATATGCTTTGGTATCATTCAATTACTTTTTATTGCATTAATGGAATGCTAATAATATAATTTAACTATGGAAGTAGCTGTGATTCCACTTTTGTACCATCACTAATTTACAATCATGATTGATTGATTTGTTGATCAAATAAATAACTGTGATTGGATTTTTTGATAACGTTTTCAGCCAAGTTATTACTTTTTTGAATATTGTGATTGTTACGCGCGCGTACCTTTAAACAGATGTTGGAGCTATTTTGACTATTGAACTGATAAATCCTACAATAACAATCGAGTTTTGTGTAGCATTCTACACTTCCACTCGCTAATACTGATATAAACTGCGCGTGCGAATAACTGTTCTGATCTAAAGAGTGAGCAAAATTTATTGGGCATATTTTATAGGAAGATGAAAAATAACAAATCAATATACAGTATTGTATTCAACAAATTCACTGAGAATACAATTTCATTTCCTACAACTGACAGTTTAATCTTTCTAATTCCTAATAAACAACTTCCTTGAGACTAGCATTGGTGACAGAGTATACAGTTGTAGAAAAAACTGAACTAGCACTCCTATTTTTGTAAACACTACAAGGTGCTGGAATTTGAGATGGCCACCAATGAACACCGCCTGCTTTGTTGTGATGATGTGAGCTGGGGTGGAAGTGTTGCAGCTAGTCCAGTAAAGGCTTAGGTTGGAAGAAAAACATGTTTACAAGAGAAGCATAAGTTTCATGTACTCATGTTGAAATTTGCATGTTGAAAATGCATCATGCGTTGTAAAACATTGTTTGCAATCGTCTTTTCAATAAACCCACATACACAGCAAGTATGTACAATGCATCGTAAGTTTTTTATTCACTCTAGTTTGTACACTGTTATATTTTTTATTCACTCTCTAGTTCTGAATCAGACACTAGAAATATGTATTATTCTTAAAAGATTATACAGTACTAACAATGTGCAGTAATAGATATGGTACCAGTACAATAGATTGTTATCCAAGTATGTTGAAATAAGTTAACTACAAGATTTGTAGTTATAAGAGATGGATCGTACAAATTATAAAATATTGCTGGTTTATCGAGTAACATCAAGTATTTTAAGCACGATTCAATATCATGCAAACTAGTTATAATGTGAATGGTTACAACATAATGCTTCATATTTCATGATTCAAATAATGCAAATTGTCCCACTCAATTTTAATACTGTAATAGTTTTAAATTACCATTGAAAATTGAGTTTCAAATTTGCCAGTTCACACAGCTCAGTGTGCCAATGTATCAATCATTTCGGTTAATATTGTTCAACCATCGGCTAAAACCGTTCAAACCGCACTAGAGCTCACAAATTATCTTTTATTTGTTTAAAAAATGATAATTATAATGAATTTCATCCATCAGGAGTAAGACGAAGTAATGCGAATGTACTCTCAATTTATAATATGCTAGATAGGTCGATATCTTAAAATTCTGCTGATACATTATTGTGATTATGAAAGAAGTCTCAGAAAGTCAAATGAATTAATGGTTTTGTGTGAACAATCAATGAGTTTCAGCTCACAAATCTAAAAAAATGCTATCATTCAATATTGATTATTAACAGTAGCATTATTATTTGATAATATATCACTAAAATGCCCGGTATCTGAGTCATTCATTAAGTTTAATGGATCATTAACTCACAGCTGGAACAATGTTAACCCATTGCTCCAGCTGTGAGTTAATGATCCATTAAACTTAATGAATGACTCAGAAACCGGGCATAGGAGGGATTTTATGCTCTTATAGGTTGGTGCATTCCTCATTCTATTTCTTATGAATCTGTGAGTTCCACATTCCATTAGTGGCGAGTTGGTCAACAGCTGATTTTTTTTTAGATTGTAGTTCAGTTGGTATACACCCCTTGGCGAGCAGTGTTCGCTGGAATCAGCTGATGTCACCAATCATTTTTTGGAGTTGGTTTGGTGTGGACGCCTTCTCAAACATTATGATCGGTCGACACTGTTCGCTCACAGACCAAACATTTCAATTGAACTCACGAACATGTTTGGTGACCCATATGTTTAATGCTTGCCCATTTTTTGTATTAGCCAACATGTTCGGCAGACATGTTCGGTTGGTGGAGATGCGCTTTAAGATGGTTTTTTATAAGTAGGATAAAGAGCAGCTATTATAGTCACAAAATTCACAGCTGAAAAGTTAATCACCTATGTGAGTTTTCAGATGAGTTTTTAGATGGATAAGTTGAGCACTTTTATAATCACAAAATCCACAGTTGAAAAGTTTATCACCTGTGTGAGTTCTCAGATGTATTTTTAAATCACTAAGTCGAGAGCTTTTATACTCACAAAATTCACAGCTGAATGGTTTATCACCAGTGTGAGTTCTTGAATGAATTTTTAAAGTGCTAAGTCGAGAGCTTTTATAATCACAAGATTCACAGCTGAAAGGTTTATCGCCTGTGTGAGTTCTCAGATGTATTTTTAAATTGTCAAGTCGAGAGCTTTTAAAATCACATAATTCACAGCTGAATGGTTTTTCATCTGTGTGAGATCTAACATGTCTTTTCAAACTAGATGAATCACAGCATTTATAATCACAAAATTCACAGCTGAATGGTTTATCACCTATGTGAGTTCTTAGATGAATTTTTAAACTGCTAAGTCGAGAGCTTTTATAATCACAAGATTCACAGCTGAAAGGTTTATCACCTGTGTGAGTCCTCAGATGTATTTTTAAATTGCTAAGTCGAGAGCTTTTAAAATCACATAATTCACAGCTGAATGGTTTTTCATCTGTGTGAGATCTAACATGTCTTTTCAAACTAGATGAATAACTGCATTTATAATCACAAAATTCACAGCTGAATTGATTGCTACCTTTATGCTTCTTTGAGTGGATTTGTAAACCTTTCTTATCCAAGGACACATAGTCACATAATTTACAGGCATACTGTATTTCCTCTGAATGTATTTTTCTTATATGTTGCATTAAATTACTCAATCTAGGAGTTTTATAACTACAATGAGCACAGCTATAAGATTGTAGATTTTGATGAGTCAGCAAATCATTTCCAGAATCCACCTGTCCAAAAGTTCCTGCAATGATATCTCCATCTGCACAAGTAGGGGTTGAACACTCTCTGCTGTCCGCTGATTGCAATTCTGCCTCTTCCAAACACCCTCCAGTCGGATGGACATCTGCAAATACCAATATTATACTATAATAGTTATTTATGTATTAAGAACGTGGAGCACAACTTTATTGCTCGAGCCAAAACATTCACTGTGCGACGCATAGCGGAGTGCAGTAATTTTGTGAGAGTGATAAAGAAGCTTCACATGTGAATTACAAACAATATTTTTCCTACAACTGAACTTCTGGATTCCAACACAATAAATAAAGCTTGTAGTTTGTTACAGTGGCGGATTTACGGGGGGGGGGGGGGCTTTCGGGCTGTAGCCCCCCTAAAACCTCCAGATTGTAAATTTTTCCATTTAAACTTCCAGTTTGAAGCTCATAAAATATTCATTATAGCAAGAATTACCTAATTTCACTACTAAGTCTTCAATTGTAACATTAGATCCCATATTTCTATAAGAGGAAAACTAATCGTCAGATAAAAACTTTAGAAAAACATCTCTCTTTACAGTGTGGAATTCACACAAATTTTATCTATTAAAACTAGATGAAACATCAGTTCATTGAAAAATTTGTATCTTATTAAAGCTCCCACATTGATTTTCATTCTTAAAAATTGAATAATATGACTGTAATACCAGAATAATACTAGGTCTATGTTCCTTGACAAACTGTTGAACACACCAGATTCAGCCATAATTCAATAAAAATTTTCCAATATACTTTAAATTTAAGTTAATTTTATCGCCAATATGGTTCAAAACACTAGTAAAGCTATTTTTTTATTCCCCAATCATATGAATAGTTATAGTTCGGGTATGATTGATTATGAAAGATTCAAAAGCTTTCACAATACTTGTTTTCAGTTCACCCCCCCCCCCTATCATCAGTAGCAAACCAGCCACCCCCAAAAACATTTTCTGGATCCGCCACTGGTTTGTAACATCAAAGACAATGTGCGGATTTGGTTAGCATGTGCCATTTTTGAGGTTATGAGAATTTCATGGATTCCATGATCCACTAATGAAAAGACATCAAAATCAAAACAGAAGCGTAAAGAAAACAGCTGGTGAGCATATTAGTATATTACATTACAAGTGTGGGAAATGGTGTTTAACATATGAGTATGGTAAACATCTTCCCGGATGAGTTACATATGATATTTTTTGTCATACAAGTCTAAAATAGCAGATGAGTTGAAATAAGAAACTATAAATCATGTTTTACAAACATAACCTCAACACACCAAATCACAGCAACTCAAGGTGAAATGGGCAATAATAGTTCTAGATCAGCTGATCCATTCAGTGAAATGGTTGCCAGTAGCCACCCATAAGAATGCGGGAATAATCATTTGATGATTTTTACTAGACAGTGTATGGTAAGAATCATCAAATGACATCAGCTGTTTTTGATTTCTGTAAACAGCTGTTCACCACATTGATTCCTTCACTGGTAAACTGTCCATAACCTACAAGTATGATGAAAAATCCATTACCGCACTGAAAAAGGATGCGGTAATGTAAATCAGCTGTTCTTTCTGTAAACAAATGTTTACCGGCTCGATTCAATGCTTGGTAAAGTGGAGAATATGTACAAGTATGACGAAAAGTACTTGATGTCTTGCGGAGCAGTAAAGAGGTATTTTACAATTAGTTTTCAGTAAATAAAGAACTACTTTACAAGCAGTTGTAGGAAAAAGGCTTTATCAGATTATATTTCTTTTCTGTTGGATTATCTAACTGATAATTCATACAAATGACTAATAGAATGTGAATGTCTTACCGAGAACTTCTTCTTTGATGCAGCCTGAGGTGGATCCTAAGCCTGGAGATTCTTCTTGACAAACACCAATCTTTGACCATGAACTGCACAGTGGCGCTGATTCTTGGATACCACATTCCTGCTTGACTGCAGCCATCTGCAATAATAATTATTATTATGATGGAAACTGTAGTGAGCTATCATATGTAAAAAACTTTGTGCATAAAAGAACCAAGCAACAGGAAGTCTGAACTGATAAAATCGACCTTAAAGTTCATGGTGGGCACTCAATTCTGCATTTAAAATTTTTTGTTCAATTTTTTTGTGATTCAGACATGCATCCTACAACCAAACTCGCTTTATCATCAAGTAGTTTCGGTTTTTTTCACAAGATGTTTTTTTCACTAACTCCATTTAGCCCAAATTTGCTCTTGGTTCCTTTATGCATTAAGCCAGCTAATTGTTGCTTCTCAAGCTGAATAAGTTTTCTGATTAATTCTAGAAACTAAACTGTGTTGTTCATGACAATAATTGAACGAGCAAAGCGACTTCTTCCTTTCGACTTGAGGCTTGAGGCATTGTGTGTTTGTTTGTATGTTCCACGATAACTTTCAAACACCTTTATCAATCAACTTCACATTTGAAACACAGATCCTTGGTATCTTTAGACAGGTCAAGTTTGTTGGACAATGAAATTAACTGACTCCTTCATCCTTTTTGAGGAAAATCAGGTTCTCAGCCCTTCATTAATATATCTATATATTACTATATTCAAGAAAATAGTTGTTTTCACCATATGGAATTCGCAATAGATTTCAAAATATATTTTCAGCTATCATCAGCTGTAGGTGAATAAATGCGATCAGGCTTTTTAAAGGATCTCTATAAGCTGATATACTAATTTCATTGCCCTGATATACAGATATATAAAAAGCTATTTTCATGTGGTAAATATATCTACTCTATAGATTGATACACTAATTCAATTGCCCTGATATATAAGTATATGAGTACAGTAGGTCTTTTTTGTAGAAAATAAATGTGTGTATCAGAGCAACAATGAAATTGAACTTCAAGTGATAGATCTCTTGTGAATTTTATCTAAATCATTATTTTCGAAACAGTCGTTTTTCGTTACCACCTTCCCCTATGATAAGCTCACCAAATGAGTTTCCCTTTCCAAAATTAGTTCTTTGCAAGTGAGTTCTCCAGCCGGTTGGGCTCACTAGTAATAATACCTTTAAATACTACTTAAACCATTGCGTACCCCCAGTGGGTGGGGGTAGTAGAATTGCACCCACAGTATCCCTGCTTGTCGTAAGAGGCAACTAAAAGGGCAACTGTCCGTTGACCTCATTATCCTGGAAACCTATCCTTTATCCTGCTCTTTGCCTGCAGGACACCAGGCGACCTCCTGCAGTATGTTGCCTTGCCCGGGCATGCGGGGCTCTGTCTGGGTTGACTCCACTTCCCTAGCTGCTCGTGGGAACCACATGAATTTCCAAATACGAACCAGAACCAAACCTCAAGGTAACTCCAGAAGTTGCCTTGCCCTCAATCCTATCAGGTTCCACCCCATCAGGGCAGGTTCCTCGATTTGAATCAACAGTCAAGGACAATGCCCAGGGTCCTTCAGATCAATTTACATCACAGTAAAGCAGCCTTGGCTGCTTTCTGCCAGTTCTTCCTCAGAGAGGGATTTGACCTAGCAAAAGGCTGCTAGCAGACACAAGCCCCTACTTCACCAACTGGCTGGTGAGGCTGGGTAGAGGTCAGGTCAAGCAGTTGATTGCTCTGATAACTGGACATGGCCACTTCAGGAAACATCTCCACACAATTGGACTCAGAAATGAAAGTCAGATGTGTAGGCTTTGCAATCAGTCTGAAGAGACTGCCAAGCACATCATACTGGATTGCGAGAGACTCGGGGCAAGGAGAAGGGCTCTGTTTGGCTACAAACAACCAGGTGATGAATGGGACGTTAGCATAGGGAAAAACTCCTGGATCTTGTAAAGGGCACAGGTATTGGTTTGCCCAACTAACGTACTAGGGACATACAATAAGCTTCGGTTGACGTGTGAGGATCTTTGAATCTTTGGATCTTTGAATCCGTCCCTTCATAACATAATAATAATAATAATAAACCATTGCGTAGATCTAGAGGTTTAATTAATAATAAAAATAGGGAAGTGATAGCCACGAACTGTAGCAGGTATCTGTTCAATCAGATAGATAAGCTGCGTTCTCATAGGTCCTGTTTGTAATGTTGACCAATTGGATTGTCAAAAAAGACACTGTTCTCTGCTGTAAAATCACTTGCAGGTGGTTTGGAAGTCACCTAAAATTGTAGGTCCAACTCATCAATCACCATCATCCAACTTATTACCCACGCACAGGCCTCAGACCCATGTGGGCTTCATCCAGACTCAAGTATGGATGGTAGAATATTCCATGATTATGCATTATACTATCTTACTCGAAACCATTGGACCTAGCAGAAAGAAAACAGACCGTGCAGCTATCATGCTAATTTTGCTGAAACACAGATTTGTATTGAAATACTCAATTGACAATAGGAAGCAAACCTGAGTACTAATTCACTCAATGAATCAACATAAAAGCATTGGACCACTTTTTCACTCTTTTTTCCACCCGGCCCCACGCCCTCCAATATTTCAGTTTTATGGGAGGAATAGTTATAAATTGTAATACAAGGGCCCAACTTTTCACCATGTAATATCATGATGAACTGAAACATTTTAGAGAAGTTAATTTTTAATCAATTAAAAGTTTAATGGAAGTTCTCTTTTAATGTTTGAGATGTGGTATAGGTTGAGGTGGGTGCCAACCAATTTAGTTTTTTTTTTTTGAGGATGAAGCCCACATAAGTCTGAGACCTGTGCGTGGGTAACGAGTTAGTGATTGATGAGTTGGACCTACAGTTTTAGGTGGGTTCCGAATCACCCGCAAGTGATTTTACAGCAGAGAACAGTGTCTTTTTTGCTGGCCAATCTAATCGGTCACCGTTACAAACAGGACCTACGAGAATACAGCTTATCTCTATCTGATTGAACAGATACCTGCTACGGCTCGTGGCTATCACTTCCCATGAATAGGAAAACACAAAATAAATATAGTTAGTGTGTCCATGGCCATTCACCTAAATTTTCTATTGATTTGTACAACCCATACATTACCTTTGAATCTCCGCCATTGAAGAACTCTGCCTTCACAGCCATTTCAAACTGGCTGTTATCTATATCCATTGGAGCATTCAAAAAGGCTTCAATCTCCTGCTTGATAGCATATTCACTTGTCTCCTGTTGAAAAATGGAATACAAATAAAATCAAACATGAATGCAAGATGTAATAAAATAAAGGTGAAAATTCAATGCTCTGCAAGTCAGGTGGATCTTTCTCCATTGGCGAAGTTAGGACTTGGAAGCTTGGCTGCCTCTCTATACATCTCTACTGCATTAGGCCAACATGGGTCTTAGATAGCCAAAAATCTAACCTAAATATGAGGAGGCACCCAAAAGTTCCCAAAAATACAATAGCATTGATTGCTTGAGAAACTTCAAATAGTTATTTATGTATTAAGAGCATGAAGCACGACTTTATTGCTCAAGCCAAAACATTTACTGTATGATGCATAGTGGAGCACAGTTATTTTGCAAGAGCAATAAAGAAGCTTAATGTGTGAATTGCATACAATATTTTTCCTAAAACTGTTCTGGATTCCAACACAATAAAAGCTTGTAGTTTGTAACATCACAGACCATGCACAGATTTGGTTAGCGTTCGCCATTGTTGAGGTTATGTGAATTCCACAGATTCCATGATCCACCAATGAGAAGGCATCAAAATCAAAACAGAAGTGTAAAGAAAACAGCTGGCAAGTATAAAGTACTTTTCGTCATACTTGTAGGTTATGGACAGTTTACCAGTCAAGCAATCAATGTGGTAAACAGCTGTTTACAGAAATCAAAAACAGCTGATGTAATTTGATGATTATTACCATACACTGTGTGGTAAAACTCATCAAATGATTATTACCACACTCTTATGGGTGTTTGTGGCTACCACTTCACTGAAAGACCATTTGGTTGAAAGCTAGATCAGCTGATCTAGAACCATTATTGAGTTGCTGTGATTTGGTGTGTTGAGGTTATGTTTGTATAACATGATTTATAGTTTCTTATTTCAACTTATCTGCTATTTTAGACTTGTATGACAAAAAATATCATACGTAACTCATCCGGGAAGATGTTTACCATACTCGTATGATAATACCACACTCGACTTCATCTTGTGCATTAACTTATCATACTCATATGTTAAACACCATTTCCCACACTTGTAATTTAATATACTATTACCCCTTGCAGAGCAGTAAAGAGGTATTTTACAATTAGTTTTCAGTACATAAAGAACTACTTTACAAGCAGTTGTAGGAAATAGTTATTAATAGTAACTTACCTCTGAGTCCATGGTTGATTATTTTTATGCACTATATATGGAAGCCAAATGCCTTCTGGATATCTATGAGTTGTCAATCAGGACCTACAAAGTAACAGCAAATGCAAAAAATATATTGCTCATATCAAGCTCAATTATACAGACTATACACATTCTACATGCATTGCAACTTCAGTATGGTAAATAATAAAGTGATTGGCGCTCATATTCCAATCATTGTCTTATACTAATATACAGAATATTTTGAAACTCTCTACCAATACACTTCTAGGCAGTGTTTCTGGACCACTAACAAAAGTAAATATCATGTTAAAAATTTTCTAAAATCCCCAGTTACTCACACAGCTGCCATTTTGTTTTTTAACTCATTATTTTTTTATTCAAACACCTCTGAATGTATAATTTTGAAATTTTGCATACAGCTTTATAACAATTAAAACAAATTTTAGAAAATAAATCAAAATTTTCCGATATGAAAAACAAAATGGCGGCCATTTTAAATCTTTGAACAGGATTAAATGAATAATGGCTAATGATATCAAAATTTGACTGGATTAATGTTTTTTAGATATTCTTATTGCAAATCCAACAATACCTCATTTTCCAAGATTGGCCAACAATTAACAGAGATATGCTACTTCTTAAGGTGTGTGGTGGTTGAGAACGGGTTGCAGTTTTTCACTTCCAACCACTGCACACCCTAAAAAGTAGCATATCTCTGTTAATTGTTGGCCAATCTTGGAAAATGAGATATCGTTGGATTTGCAATAAAAATATCTGAAAAACGCTATTCCAGTCAAATTTTGATATCATCAGCCATTATTAATTTAATCCTGTTCAAATATTTTAAATGGCCGCCATTTTGTTTTTTTATTTCGGAAAATTTTGATTGATTTTTCTAAGATTGTTTTAATTGTTATAAAGCTGTTTGCAAAATTTCAAAATTATGCATTCAGAGGTGTTCGAATAGAAAAATAATGAGTGAAAAAACAATATGGCTGCTGTGTGAGTAACTGGGGATTTTAGAAAATTTTTATTACGATATTTACTTTTGTTAGTGGTCCAGAAACACTGCATAGAAGTATTGGTAGAGAGTTCCGAAACATCCTGTATAGAAAGTGTGGTCATTGACATTGCTAACTTACTAAAAGAATGAATTTAGAGTTAGAATGAGTCCAGAAAAATAATTTTAATTCATTTGATAGTTATAATAAAATTAATGAGCTTATGAATGAATGGTAATTAAACGTTTCAAATTTTCCGACAATTTTTGTTTTTGTGACATCTACACACCCCATGAAGTAAATTTTTTGGGGGTCGCAATTTTTTCACAAGAAAATTTAATTTTGAAATTTTTTTTTATAAAAAAAATCATAACTTGCAAACATAATAAGCAGCTACATAAAACGATATAAATCAAGAGAATAGAATATTTCCAAAACACAACCACCCCCAAACACAGTGCCCGCACCGCGCGCCTAACCTAACCTTCCCTGGGTGGCTTAAATTGATACTATCAAAATTGATAAATTTTTCATCAATTTTTTGCCTGCACACTCAACACACACTAGTAAGTAATAGTACCCTGACAAACATTGAAGTATTAAAAGGTAGTTAGCTTATTTTTTGTTGTTTTATGCATGAAATTACTAAAGGTATTAGTTGGTTCCGTCATATCTAGCCTTGTTAAGCCACCCAGGGAAGGTTTGGTTAGGCGTGCAAAGCACGCACTGTGTTTGAGGGCGGAAGTATTTAGGCAATGATATATTCACTTTATCTATGTCGTAATCGTAATACTGAAAATTATTGTTTACCACGATATTATTTATCCCTATCACAAATAATGAAAATTCACAAATGCAACCCCTAATTTCGAAACATAAATGTTAATAATGCATTGAAAAGGACACAAGTTGATTCATATGCGAAGTATTTGATAAATATTACAAGACATTTCTAAAAAAGCTAGTTACTAAACAGAAACATCATACCTGTAACTGTAAAGGTCGATCACATAGGCTAGGATTCGATTCCTCCATTGCAGTTTCTAGTTCAAATAACTTAATTGCCAACACTTCAAATGAGCATGAAATTCTTCAAAATAAACTGCAGTTCATCAACTGAAAGCTTTGAATAGAGTTAATTTATATTTTCGAATTAAATTGACAAAGACCTGCTAACGAAAACAACAGTGGAAAATTCAAACAGCTCCAACTATGCTTTTGGATGGGGGGGCCACCATCTGTCCGACTATCCATTTCTCCTAATATACCACTTGTCCAACTCGACTGTAGCGCATTCTAGCGGCGTACTTTATCACGCCTAACCGAAAAGGGATGACGCCAAAAGTAGTCGACAGAGGTGGTCTATTTCTATCTTACGCTGACGACAGAGGTGGTCGATTTTTATTTTACGCTGACGACAGAGTGGTCCACATTCCTGAGTAGTGATGATGATTGTGAGATTATGAGATTGGCAGCTCTGTCCTCTCCTCTGTGAGTAGGTTTGAGGCTCTATAATAAACACTGGAATAAAGTATAATTTGATGAAAGAAGTCTTCTTGGAGCCTCAAGTTTGTGCCATTATTGAGGTGTACAAGACAAGTCATATCAACAATTATACAATCTTCTACAATAGTAACCATAAATTACTGTATCAATTAGTTGTCGATACCCAAGTGACTTACAGTTGATTTTAATTCTTCTAATTTGTCATAATTATTTATTATTATTTTTACGTTATTTAGTCTATCACTAGGTGCTAGAGTCAATTTAATATTTTAAAAAATATATAGTATATATATAAAAGATAAAAATAAATAAAAGTTGATTGTTGTTCAAACATTTGTCAAGCAACTAAGAGCGCACATAAAATAATTCTTAAAATTTATATTACTTCATTGAGTAAGAAAACTGTTTGAAATGACAAATTAGTAGCATTTAATGACATTAAGGGCCGGTTGTAAAAAAGTGGATTAAAGTTAATCTTTGATTACTCATAAGAATAATTAACATTGTTGATTGGAGATTAAACTTAACAGGCCTTTGTACAACTGAGATTGACTGTATTAATTCGGTTTTTGTGATACCATGATCAAAACCGCCCCATTCTTTTATGATCACTCTGTATTTTTAGATTGAAAAACAGCATAGCAAATTTTTAGGCATTAGGTACAGCTTTAGTTTAGTGCACAAAAAGCGTTTTCAACTTCCTTCTTTTACGTTAGGTTGTAGAATATAGCATATACAGCAGAAATAACAAATAAATTCAGCATGTTGGGGAGGAAGAAGAATCCTTCAAAACCGACTGTCTGTATAAAGTTGTTGGTGAGATCTAATTCTATTTTTTTCTTAATGATTGCTTATTTCTCAAGAAATAAGTGAGTTTTCCATTATTTCATTATATTATTCATTATTTCTCAAGAAATAAAAGAGTTTTCCATCTCTTTGAACCTTCATTAACGTCAATACCTTTACTGTTCTAAAATTCTAATTTCATGTTTATTGGTTGAAAAGTAGCATCTGGAAAACTAATTTGACTTCTGCCTCTTTACTCAAGCATCGCTAAATTGAAAAAAGAATTATTACTTGCCCAGTAATTCACGTTCACCTTACTAGAGCAAAACAATTCTCTTCATTTCTATGAAATGGCTTATTAATGTAACAAAATTTTAATTTTCCAAACATCTATGAAAGCTGAATTCTGCATTGCTCAGCTTTTATTATTACCAAATAAAGCAATAATGTGTTCCAGCTTTAACATATGTGTTAAAACTTCCCTTGAATAGAAGCTAAAAAGTTTAAAACTTTAAACTTTGAAGGAGTGGTTTTATCAGTTATCATCAAATGGTTAACTCAGTATAACTGTAATTCCTGAAATTGTTGCCATTATTAATCTTTTCCAATTATGTTTGTTGTACTGTAGACATTTTTAAAATTTATACATTGATTTGAAACAATCTTTTCTTTGATACTCATGTTTCAGCTGTAAGGGTGCACCAAAAAGAGGCAGCCGAAAAATACTTGGATGCTATCATAGCACGTTGGCTTGTACAAGCAAAAATGAGGATTGACAGGAGTAAAAAGTAAGCTGATTATTTGATTCCAACTGGTAGCCTATGATTCATTTTTCAATTGTAGCAGCACAAATGTCTGTTGAGCTAAGCTTAATCTCTAATTAACAATGTTATTTTTCATGCTTAATGAAACCTTGATCTATTTTCGTGCAACTGACCCTTAAAAATTATTTAGAGTGAGGACACACAAGCGGCCCGGTAGCAAGTCACCTTCCATATATGTATCCAGTCTTGGACTTGCATTGCTTGAATAAAAAATGGGTTATTACTTATGGGTCATATATGCTCTGATGAATGCTGACTTATGGGCTATTGTATTGTATATTTATGCTATTCTTTCCAGCAAATCATTGTCCAGTTATTTTTGAAAATGAAAGTTTTAAATCAAAACACTTGTATTTTCTCAACATCGTATTCTTTCCATCGCTCATCACTACAAGCATTTAAATTCAAATTTCATCTATTCATACTTAGTACGTACATTTATTGTAAAACAGTATTACAGGATATGAATATTGTATGATGTGCCAGGAGGAGTCATAATTTTCAGAGAAAAAAACTTGCAAAATAAAAATAAAATTATATTACTACTACTGCTACTACTACTACTACTACTAATAATAATAATAATTTATCAGTCTTAAATAAATATGATAATAAAATTGTTGTAAACGTTGACATTTCGATTAATAACAGTTTCTGTTGGCCTAAAGCCAAATGCACACCTAATGCTGCATGCTGTGGTATTTGCCCACAGAAACGTGATTTCTATGTAATGGCTTGAATAGCAGTACCACATCCTGTCCAATTCTTCTCACTTGAGCAGCCAATAAAGCTTGAGGCAACCATAATTCAAGAAAAATACAAATTTTATTCAGTAAGTGGCCTTATACACCTTATAAAATGCTTGCTACAAGTCAGTCAGGAATAGCAACTCCTCCAGCTATAGAGTTTTAGTTTTCTCCATTTCATCTACAAAATTTCTTATTTTAATCTCAATTTCTATGTAAAAATTTAGGCTGGTGAAAAATTAACCAACTATTTCCAACTAACTCCAGTGTTTGCAGGCTCCTCTCTTCTAATTAGATTTAATAAAAACATATTCATATTACGCATGCTTGAGAATTAACTTTGTGACTTCAGTTATTTACTGTTAATGATCTAAATTGTTTTATTCCAGTAATGTACCAGAGAAAACAGCAGATGATGATATGGACCTGCTCGAATGGATAAGATACCATGGATAGATTTATGTAGTTGCCTGATTTCTGTAAGCTACCAGGAAGTTTTGATGAATGAATTTGTTAAGCAATCATCTTTTAATAATTTATCATGTTTATTTAAAAATATATGTATTGAAATATATATATATATATATATTTTTAAATATGATTTTTGAAATAGAAAAAAGTGAAAGTGAATCACAGAATAGAGAATGAGCTCATTACTTTTTCTATAAAACAGTGTCTCATTATAGAATATTTTGTTATTTTCCAAAGTGTATTCTATATTTATGGAATATATTTTATATATTTATATTCCACTCTTGCGTTTTCTTTCACACTTCCATGTAATTGATCAATATTATCCTCTTTGATCCTAGCACCTCTACAAATTGTATTCTTGACAAGAATCAGGGATACATTTTGATAATTGTTATTTTCACCCTCATTAATATAGAATATTGTGCAGATACATCTCAGATATGTATCAGTTACATAACTCTGATAGTTACAGAAACCAATCTGATACCTATTAGATACATCTGTGGTATGTACCTGATATATCTAAATGTACGCTTTGTTGATATGTTTCAAACAGATATCATTGATACATATTGGATACATAATTTTGATACATATCTGATAGATTCCATTGATTCATTTCTGGTACATATCAGTGATACATATCAAATATGTACCAATGATACTTGTTAGAAACATATCACCAAAGTGGACATTTAGATGTACCTGGTATGTTTCAGGTAGGTCTCTGTAAGTTTCTGATACATATCAGAAGTTTCAAAATTATGTATCTGATACATATCTGGGACATAACTGTGCTGTATGGGATATGTTGAACAAAATATACTGACTGTCAATTCGCATGTCACTAATAATAATTTCAAGGCATGGAAAATCACTTTGAATGTCTATGGTAATGATCTAATTTGTCAAATTGATACTGGGGCACAGGCCAATTGTGTAGGTTTGAACACACTTTGCAATATTGGAGTCAAAAATAATACTATAAGACAATCGTTTGTAACTGTGAGATCTGTAAGCAATGAAAAACTAGATGTCTGTGGAGAAATTACTTTGCCAGTAGTAGTGCCAGGAAAATCAGGTACCTATAATGTCACATTTCTAGTGCTTAATATTGATAATTGTAATACATTGCTAGGACTCACTACATGTCTAGAATTGAATCTTATAAAAAGGGTGAACAATGTTACTGTTAACGAACATATAAAGTTTATAGACAAGTATGACTCTGTGTTTAATGGGTTAGGTTGTTTGAAAACAACTTGTAATTTGACTCTTAAAGACAATGTGCAACCTGTTATTGAACCAGCCAGGAGAATACCATTCAAGTTACATGGATGCCTTCTCAAACATTATGATCGGTCGACTCTGTTTGCTCACAGACTGAACATTTCAATTGAACTCACGAACATGTTTGGTGACCCATATGTTTGATGTTTGTCCATTTTTTGTATTAGCCAACATGTTCGGTTGGTGGAGATGCGGCTTAAGATGGTTTTTTATAAGAAGGATAAAGAGCAGCTATTATAGTCACAAAATTCACAGCTGAAAAGTTAATCACCTATGTGAGTTTTCAGATGAGTTTTTAAATGGATAAGTTGAGCACTTTTATAATCACAAAATTCACAGCTGAAAAGTTAATCACCTATGTGAGTTTTCAGATGAGTTTTTAAATGGATAAGTTGAGCACTTTTATAATCACAAAATTCACAGCTGAAAAGTTAATCACCTATGTGAGTTTTCAGATGAGTTTTTAAATGGATAAGTTGAGCACTTTTATAATCACAAAATTCACAGTTGAAAAGTTAATCACCTATGTGAGTTCTCAGATGAATTTTTAAACTGCTAAGTCAAGAGCTTTTATAATCACAAGATTCACAGCTAAAATGTTTATCACCTGTGTGAGATCTAACATGTCTTTCCAAATTAGATGATTGACAGCATTTATAATCACAAAATTCACAGCTGAATGGTTTATCACCTGTGTGAGTCCTCAGATGTATTTTTAAATCACAAAGTCGAGAGCTCTTATAATCACAAAATTCACAGCTGAAAGGTTTATCACCAGTGTGAGTTCTTAGATGAGATTTTAAATGGCTAAGTTGAGTGCTTTTATAATCACAAAACTCACAGCTGAATGGTTTATCACCTGTGTGAGATCTAACATGTCTTTTCAAATGAGATGAATAACAGCATTTATAATCACAAAATTCACAGCTGAAAGGTTTATCACCAGTGTGAGTTCTTAGATGAAATTTTAAATGGCTAAGTTGAGTGCTTCTATAATCAAAAAGTTCACAGCTTGATGGTTCGTCTATGGCTAAAGTTAGTGATTTGCGTATCGATACATATCGTATCGAATATCGATACAACGGGGAAAAATATCGATTTTTTTGTATCGATACACGAGGGCATATCGATACAACCGTATCGATACAAGGAGACCTGTATCGTATCGTTTCGTATCTTCTGATTCTCTTCTGGTTTTAATGCTGATATTCATAAAAATACTTTTTATATCTATTTTATATACTTTGTAAAATAAAATTACAACATTTTATTTTGATATGAATGTTTGTTTTCCTGCCTAAACAGTCTTAGCTGAAGAATAAGGTTTGTCTTAGGGTACCTTAAAAACTTGAAAAATAGTCCTTGAAAAAAACCTCAAGGCCATAAAAAGATTGAGATGAATAAAACAATCATCAAATCAAATTATGAAGCATGCAAGGAGTTTACTCCAGGTTTGTAAATAACAAAGAGTTCAATTGGTCACTGTGGAAAATTTGATATTATTTTAATTCAACATTATATTCAATAATAATTTTACATTCCCTAGAAGACAGGTTTGCTGTACATAATAATTGAATAAAGCCCAATGATGCCAATGAATGTTTCTTTTAAGCATTATTGGAATATTGGGCCATATTCAATTCTAATTTAACCTTTCTTGCTTTCTACTAAAGTACATAAAATCATTCTTAGTTTGTTTTAGATCGATTTGATACATTTTCATCTTTCTTGCTTTCTATGATTGCTCTTAAGTTCATAAAATCATTCATTGTTCATTTCATATTGATAATATTGACTTGATACGATATTTTCATCCGATACGAGTGAATATCGATACAAACCTATACGATACGAGTATCGATACAATGGCTTCCGATATGTATCGATACGCCGTATCGATACACCGGCTTGTATCGCCCATCACTAGCTAAAGTACCTAGTGCCTGGGACATAGTTCTGCCGCTAGAATGCGCTACAGTCGAGTCGGACAAGTAGTATATTTGGAGAAGTTGTTTCTGGCCTCATAACCATAGAACTATATTACATGGAAGTCTGACTCAACGAAGCAAAAACGGTCCGACGGTCTCTCTGCTTCCCCCACCACCAAGAGTCACGCAGAGCTCTACTACTCCATAAGCCACTATTGGCGCGGCTTGATTTTCAACTGTTTTATTAGTTTTGGGGGGTCATACAAGATGTTATATCATTAGGAAAAAATTCATAAGATTAATTAAATGTTGGATGATGAAATAGTAACAAACGCAAAAGGTATTATCGAAAATTTAATTCATTTTCGATAGAAATACTTGAGCCTTACACATTCTTTTTGCATATTACATCCAAATACGAAAGTATTATTTCATTTATTATATTTATGCATATAAATTTGTATACATATATTCACATATTATTTACTATTACATGTAACCTACTTTTTACAGCTTACCATGGCCTCTTACCGTCACATATTAGGTATGCTGTCGTATTATGGGGTAATTCATCAAAAAAAACAAAACAAAACCTTGATAGGGTGTTTAAGATCCAAAAGAAAGCTCTTGGTAGCCCAGGCAATGAATGCAAAAAAATGGCCATTGTCGTAACAAATTAGGGGAAAGCTGAATTCTTGCCGGATGAAAAGAGTAAACATATTAGATTCATGTAGGCCGTTGTTCAAGAGACTTGGTCTCCTAACTGTACCCTGCTTATATGTGTATGAAGCTACTTTATATGTAAAAAGGAGTGATATTAACCAAAATCTTGGCATACTCGATTATAATACAAGAAGCTGAGGAGATTATTACTTGGTGTATCACAATAGTAACTTATTCAAAGAAAAACCTAGTTATATTGGTAGGAAACTCTACAACAAGCTACCGCAGTTTTTAAAGAGTCTTTTCACCAGGTTTAAAAGATCATACGATGGCTTATTGAGATATCCTCCTGAAATTAAAAAAGTGAATTCACTTTAAGAATAGCTCACACCACTATTGTAGTGCAGAAGCTTTGTACATTGACTACATTTCATATTCATTTCTGCTTTTCCTACAATATATCCACTTATATAATATAAAACATTGTCCCTATAATAATTACTAATATTTTCAACTAATGTTATAATGCTATCAGAAATAAGTTCGCTGGGGTCTTCAACTTGCATTATCCTCTAAAGACATATGAAAACTTAATATAGAGTTTTGATGATGCTCATCAAAATCCAACCACTTGAAGAAGGACGAACGCTATTCCTAAACATTAATTGTGTTAGTACCAATCTAAATTGGACAACATTTGGGTTGTTATTGCGACCACCATTTGCCCTTATGCTTGAAAATAGCAGCTCTAGATGATCTTGTGAGAACTTATAAGATAATACATACTGGAAGATTTAAAATTTTTATTGAATTAATATATGTTAAAAAAACCCAGAGCAAATGTCTTTCTAGCATGAATAAGAATGTTTACTCCCTAAATTTTCAATTCACTCAAATATTTGAAGGAATTACTCTAAGTTTCATTGAAATCACACAAATTAGCTTTTTTGCTGGCTGTTTTGAGCTCAGACCATAAGGTTCACAAGTGTTCAACCGATCAAATAATTCATTTTTGCAATAATAATTATTGCAGGCCACACAGTATGCAGGCATTCAGATTCCAAGAAGAAATCAATAATAAAAACAGAGAACTACCCAAAAGCACGTTAAATAGCTTACTGACTACTACACATTCGCCGGAGAATCGACTCATAGTGGTGGGGGAAGCGCTACGAGAACCGGCTCGTTTTTAGGTGCCTTTTCGCCCGGCAGTCAGACTTCCATGTAGTATAGTTCTATGCTCATAACGCGTCATGTAGTAGTCGTACAAGTAGTATATTCGTGCAAATGGTTATTTGGACAAGTGGAAATACTTAGTTGACTTAATTTTTGACAAGAGGTACAGAAGTCGGACAAATGGTATATTCGGGGAGATGGAAAGTCGGACAGAAGGTCTAAAATAGCAGATGGAATAAGAAACAAATAAACCATTGTTATCCAAACATAACCTCAACACATCAAATCACAGCAACTCAAGGTGAAATTGGCAATAATGGTCCTAGATCTAGCTTTTGGCAAAATGGTTTTTCAGTGAAATAGTAGCCAGTGGCCACCCATAAGCATGCGCCGCATGCCATGCGGTAATAACAATTTGATGATTTTTACAATTTGATGATTTTTACAATAGTGTGCGGTAATAATCACCAAATGACATCAGCTGTTTTTGATTTCTGTAAACAGCTGTTTACCACTTTGATTCCTTGACTGGTAAACTGTAAACTGGGAAATGAAATTTTTAGTAGAGAAAAGCTAGATGTTGCTAATATTGACACTAAATGGCGCAATACTGTTCCAGTTTATTGAGCTTATTTGACTACAACATTCAATAAATCAAATAATTGCATTAACCAAAATCAATAATAGTCCAACGACAAATATTTTCAACACTTGGTTGCATGGTCATTTCATTTTGAGTTAAGATTAGTTGGTTTTATACAAGTTATCACTATACTGTGTACTTCTTTTATCAAGTGTGCAATGTAAATATATCAGTGTGCTTATATAATAACAGGTGTATATTGACTAGAGTATTATTCAAATTATTTCTCTTCATTACCATATTGATAATTACTATTCTTTGAAACATTATAATGCTGCATTTCTATACACTTTACTATTAATGTTGTATGGTTCAATTATTTTCTAGAACTCAGACATAATGGACTATAGATACAAAAATTCAATGGCGGTTATTGTACTAGAAATCATGCCAGCACAGCAATCTAAACTCGCGCTATTCAGTTCACCAATTCTTCTCAGCAAGAACCATGACTTGGTGATAGAGAACAAACAACTGAAACTTAACTAATTCTTTGTACAATAGCATTGATCAATTTTTGCAACTTTTGATGCTGTGGTCAATATATAATTTATCTACAACCATGTCATAATGTATACATTACAGTTTCACAATTGATGCCAAAACAGCTGTCTTTTCAAAATGCTTTTGAAACCCATTGTATAATGAGCTCATTATACTACAGGTTCTACATTATAACATGAGTTTTGGACCAATCAGAAGCATTTTTGATGGAATCAATATCATAATTCAATATTGTGAAACTATCAGCTGATTTGATCAAACTGCTAACTAAGCTGCTAACCTAACAATCTACTATAACTTCTTGTATTTGAGATGAGAGGTTAGGTATCTCTGACAGTCACAGGTAAAATGAAATTGTTTCAATTAAATGTATACTAGTGGTCGTAGATAAAATAGTGTATGCAACAATTGTATTTAAAGCACTCATGAGATATTTATAACACTCACATTCGCTCATGTTATAACTTTACATCTAACTCGTGCTTTAATAAGGGTCAAAATAAAATCATTGCATAAACTACTATTATAGCATCCAAAGAGTTCATTCCGAATTGTAGAAATGAATCAGGATTCAAAGATTATCAATATACAGCAACTGTTGACTGATGTACTAATTCAGCCATGGATGTAAATTGAGATATTCAAACAGAGACAATATTTCTGAACACATTAGGAGCACTCCTATAATCACAGAATTCACAATAGGAAGTGTAAGGGCGTTTGAGTATCCGGCCCGTGAAGACCAAATGTGAGGGCGTTTGAGTATACGTCCTTGGAGGAGCAAATGTGAGGGCGTAATCTGGCCCGTGGGACCAGATTATTGAGGCCTGTGGTAGCTTAGAGGAATTGAGGAGAGAGGAGAGCAAGTGGAGGACCATATGAGTATAAGAGGGAGATTAATGAGTGTTAGATGTACACTTACCAGACGTTGAGCTGAGTTGGAGAGATGAGGAGGGGCGCCCCTTAGTTCCTGCTGCTTGTAGTCGTCCAGTCTGGTATTTGTAGTGTGATGATATATGAGTGTGGAAGAGGAAGTGTGAGAGAGTGTGAGTGATAGAGAGGAAGAGAGTGAGTGAGGATAGTGAGAGACAGAGAGCATGAATGAGAGAGGATGATAGAGTATTCGCGTTTGGGCACTGAGTAAGAGACAATTGCACCGTCTACTATGCCTCACCGAGAAAGACTGTGTACTACCGAGCCACCTCACTGACGGGCCGAGCGAGACCAACTAAGGGAGGCTAGGGCGGTTGGCTGCTATCTTATAGTAGATAAGATTGGCCGTAACATACCCCCCGCCTTGAACCAATGGTTCAACATATGAGGTATGAAAGGTAGAGACCAGAGAGAAGAGACAAGAGAGTGTCCAGAGAGGAGAGACAAGAGTGTCCAGAGAGGAGAGACAAACGAGAAGAGATTAAGAGCGAGATTTCTCATGTCTACAATAGTTACTCGATCCACCACTGAGACATGAGAAGTGAGACTAAGAGATTATTCGAAGGGGAGAGGTGACAGCTTGACAGCTGGACGAGAGAGTATGCCGTTTGCTGTTCTGACATCCACTACTCTCACAGTATTATCTTTACCAGGGTGAGTTTTGACAATGCGAACCAGTCGCCAAGAGAGTGTTGAGGAGAGGGAATTCACATTTTTCTGAAGATGATTCTTACACAGAGAGTTGTGTTGAAAGCGCAAGAGAAGCGCTACTACACGGACTAGAGTCGTCCATGAAGAGAAGCGGTTGAGAAGCTCAAGAGCTGGAGAGTCTGCAGAGACTGTGAGAGCGTTGAGAGGTTGAGATTCAACTTCTGAGAGATCGCTAGTAGAGAGAAGAGTATGAGACGTAATTTCATGAGCAGGAAGGTCTATAGCTACTGTAGAACCAATTAATACATATCCGAGAGATGTGTGCCATGCTTGAGGCATGTCCGAGGCGAGATCTAGAGTTGCGCCTGTTATGAGTTTTGAGAAGATATCAGCTCCGAGGAGTATGTCAATGGGAGCTCTTTTATGAAACTGAGGATCGGCTAGGGTGAGAAATTCTGTGGCCTTTAGTACAGCAGGAGAGAGATTTTTCTGAGGCATGTCTCCAGTGATGCTGGATAATATCATCACTTTGTGATCTGGTGAAATAATATCACCTTTGAGAGTTTTCAGAGTCACATTAGTCACACCACGAGAGCGAGTACTAGTGCCTGAGATGCCACTAATTGTTAGTTTTGAACAGCTAGTTCGAGAGATCTTTAATATTGTTGCTATATGCTCAGTAATAAATGTAGCTTGAGCTGCTGTATCTAATACAGCTCTGGCGACGACAGTATGTCCATCTCGAGTTGATAAACGTACGAGAGCTGTAGGAAGAAGAGTGGTAAGAGATTCCTCCTGAGCCGCACCAATGAAGAGTTGTTGAAATATTTTATTAACAGAAGTTTTTGAGAGCGGTAATATTTTAACATTTGATTGAGAGTGGTGAGTAGATTCGGCGTTTCGAGTGAGAGAGTTCCGAGCAGTGGAATCCGAGGTTCGAGTAGATAGTCATTGCGAGGGACTGGTAGGTCTGCTGTTACGAGGAGTGGAGGCAGATGTTTTCTTAATATGCAGCAGCGAGTGGTGACGTCTATCACATATTTGACACGAGCGTTGAGAAGAGCATTGTGATAGTTCATGGCGATGACCAAGACAATTCGAGCAACTATTCGAGACTGATACAAAATGTAAGCGCCTTTCTACTGAAAGATTGTAGAATTCTGGACAAGTATAGATTTTATGTCTGTCAGAGCCACAATAAGAGCAATCCGCTTTGGAGGGTGTGTCAGACTCTCTTCTTTGTCTCATTGGAGGTTTAGAGACCTGTTGAGTTGAGTTATTTGTAACTGAGGTCTGATTTTGCGAGACAATATTTGCGTATGAGGCCGGTGGTGAGATAGTGCGAAAATATCCTCAACCGCGAGGAGTAGATTGTTGAAATCTAAATTGTTGTAGAGGTTTCGAGACATCAACTATTATTCCACAACCACGACCACGAGATTGAGTGTTGAGAGGAGACAAGACAGCCGAGAGCTGAGGGTAATTCAGAGGTGATGCTTCCTCAATTTCAGAGTATTCTTGATTAATGAATTTTATTATTTCATCGGCCTTTGGAATAAATACAGTGTCCTTGTTTTCGCTAGAGTGAATTGTTGAGCGATAATGTTCATATTTTCTTCTGAGATTAATATTCATTTTTCTTAAGAGAATAGCCGACAAGAGAGGATTTTCTTGAGTTGTAATATCAACTTCAATACCTTGGAGCGCTTGGATATTTTCATTATAAGAGTTCAGAAAATATCTCATTTGAGAAGGAGTGTTATCGACTGAGGGTAAATCTAGTAGTTGATTGAGATGTAGCGAAGCGAGTCGTCGAGGTGAATGGTATCTATCTTTGAGCAGGTTATAGGCTACCTGATAATTAGCAGCTGAGATAGGTAGAGCTTTAATCAAATTTAGTGGTTCATCTGAGAGAACACTAAGTAGATACTGGTATTTCATTACAGAGTCCATGGATGCATTGTTATGAATACTTGAATCAAACATATTTATAAATGAGACCCATTCAAGCATGTCGCCTTTAAAATGCTTCAACTCGAGTTTCGGTAAGCGAACAACAGAGGCTTGTTGTGGAGAAGTAGAGGTTGCAGTCTTATTTTTAGAAGCATTAATTTTGGTTTCACAAAATTCGAGATGAGAGTTAATATAATCGACTAGTTCATCAGCACTATTGAGTGGTGCATAATTGGGAACAAACGTCTTATCTTCTTGTAACTTGAGTTCATGATATGAGTCAAGAGCATCAGCAAACTCTTTGCAAAGTTTGTCAACTGATTTTGAACGAATCATAAATTTTTTAAGTATTTCTTTATCTGCTGTTTTCTTTGTCAAATCATAAATTATTTGGATTTGTGAGAAAGCATTATCCTTCTTTGCTTCTATAACAGGCAGTGATAAAGTCATATTTGAGATTATTTAGCGAGTAGAGTGAGTAGAGTACAGGAGGAGTAATAGAGAAAATTCTGCTAAGTCGAAACTGTAAACAAAGAACAGCTGTGGTCGACGTTCCGATTATGATACTTATTGTTGAATGGCGAACGAAGAGCAAAAGAGATTTAATGATAAAGGACCGAGCGCAAGAGAGAGAGAACGACGTTGAAGTAAGAGCACGAGAGTGAGTGAGAACGCACTAGGGAGATAGAACGTCCTTTGTAATAGAGCATAGAAAGACAAAGAGTGATTGTCTGTAATACGACGCTGCGAGTGCGAGAGAGAAAGAGAACGAGAGTGCGTCGAGTGAGAGAGAATGCTCGACAGAGTGAGATAACAAGTAGAATTCGGAATAATATTTTTCACTTTATGAAAGGAGCCTGCTTATAGCTTATCAAGGAGCTGAGAGATAAGAGCTAGCTACAATTGCAGGTTTACAACGATAATCCTTTCAAAATGCACAAAATTAAGCAACTTATAAAACGGCTTGACAAGAGTAATTTTGAATAAATTATTCACTTTTCTAACTGATTCAAATCCACCGGATTTTTGAGTATCAGGGATAGCCAAATGATAATCAATATCCGGGCCGTGAAGGACCAAATGTGAGGGCGTAGAGTATCCGTCCTTGGAGGAGCAAATGTGAGGGCGTAATCTGGCCCATGGGACCAGATTATTGAGGCCTGTGGTAGCTTAGAGGAATTGAGGAGAGAGGAGAGCAAGTGGAGGACCATATGAGTATAAGAGGGAGAGTAATGAGTGTTAGATGTACACTTACCAGACGTTGAGCTGAGTTGGAGAGATGAGGAGGGGCGCCCCATAGTTCCTGCTGCTTGTAGTCGTCCAGTCTGGTATTTGTAGTGTGATGATATATGAGTGAGGAAGAGGAAGTGTGAGAGTGTGTGAGAGATAGAGAGGAAGAGAATGAGTGAGGATAGTGAGAGACAAAGAGCATGAGTGAGAGAGGATGAGAGAGTATTCGCGTTTGGGCACCGAGTAACGAGACAATTGCACTTTCTGCTATGGCTTACCGAGATAGACTGTGTACCACCGAGCCACCTCACTGATGGACCGAGCGAGACCAACTAAGGGAGGCTAGGGCGGTTGGCTGCTATCTTATAGTAGATAAGATTGGCCGTAACAGGAAGGTTACATGTTTGTATGATTTCTAAAGCTGCATCTCCACCAACCAAACATGCTCGGCGAGCAGTGTTCACTGGAATCAGCTGATGTCGCCAAAAAATTTTTGGAGTTGGTTTGGTGTGGACGCCTTCTCAAATATTATGATCGGTCAACGCTGTTCGCTCACAGACTGAACATTTCAATTGTACTCACGAACATGTTCGGTGACCCATATGTTTAATGTTTGCCTGTTTTTTGTATTAGCCAACATGTTCGGCAGACATGTTCAGTTGGTGGAGATGCGCTTTAAGATGGTTTTTTATAAGTAGGATAAAGAGCAGCTATTATAGTCACAAAATTAACAGCTGAAAGGTTGATCACCTATGTGAGTTCTTAGATGAATTTTTAAGTCACAAAGTCGAGAGTTTTTATAATCACAAAATTCACAGCTGGATGGTTTATTGCCTGTGAGTTCTTAGATGTAATTTTAAATGGCTAAGTTGAGAACTTTTATAATCACATAATTCACAGCTGAAAGGTTTATCACCTGTGTGAATCCTCAGATGTATTTTTAAATGGCTAAGTCGAGAGCTTTTATAATCACAAAATTCACAGCTGAATGGTTTATCACCTGTGTGAGTTCTTAGATGTAATTTTAAATGGCCAAGTTGAGAACTTTTATAATCACATAATTCACAGCTGAAAGGTTTATCACCTGTGTGAATCCTCAGATGTATTTTTAAATTGCTAAGTCGAGAGCTTTTATAATCACAAAATTCACAGCTGAAAGGTTTATCACCTGTGTGAGTTCTTAGATGAATTTTTAAACTGCTAAGTCGAGAGCTTTTATAATCACAAGATTCACAGCTGAAAGGTTTTTCACCTGTGTGAGATCTAACATGTTTTTTCAAATTAGATGAATCACAGCATTTATAATCACAAAATTCACAGCTGAATGGTTTATCACCTATGTGAGTTCTTAGATGAATTTTTAAACTGCTAAGTCGAGAGCTTTTATAATCACAAGATTCACAGCTGAAAGGTTTATCACCTGTGTGAGTCCTCAGATGTATTTTTAAATTGCTAAGTCGAGAGCTTTTAAAATCACATAATTCACAGCTGAATGGTTTTTCATCTGTGTGAGATCTAACATGTCTTATCAAACTAGATGAATAACTGCATTTATAATCACAAAATTCACAGCTGAATTGATTGCTACCTTTATGCTTCTTTGAGTGGATTTGTAAACCTTTCTTATCCAAGCACACATAGACACATAATTTACAGGCATACTGTATTTCCTCTGAATGTATTTTTCTTATATGTTGCATTAAATTACTCAATCTAGGAGTTTTATAACTACAATGAGCACAGCTATAAGATTGTAGATTTTGATGAGTCAGCAAATCATTTCCAGAATCCACCTGTCCAAAAGTTCCTGCAATGATATCTCCATCTGCACAAGTAGGGGTTGAACACTCTCTGCTGTCCGCTGATTGCAATTCTGCCTCTTCCAAACACCCTCCAGTCGGATGGACATCTGAAAATACCAATATTATACTATAATAGTTATTCATGTATTGAGAACGTGAAGCACGACTTTATTGCTCGAGCCAAAACATTCACTGTGCGATGCATAGTGGAGTGCAGTAATTTTGTGAGAGCGATAAAGAAGCTTCATGTGCAAATTACATATGATATTTATCCTACAACTGAAGTTCTGGATTCCAACACAAAAAAAAGCTTGTAGTTTGTAACATCAAAGACTGTGCACAGATTTGGTTAGCATTCGGCATTTTTGAGGTTATGAGAATTTCATGGATTCTGTGATCCACTAATGAGAAGACATCAAAATCAAAACAGAAGCATAAAGAAAACAGCTGGCAAGCGTAAAGTACTTTACTGCTTGTGGAGCAGTAAAGAGGTATTTTACAATTAGTTTTTGGTATGTAAAGAACTGCTTTATGAGCAGCTGTAGGAGAAAATAGTTAGTTATTCCAGAGACAGGATCTGTTTTCAATTTTTACATAATAATGATGTTGAATACACTTGAACTGAATTTCGTTTAATGCAGAACTAAACATGTTATGTACCTTTGCTCATCTTTGACGCTTGGCCACAAGTCGCACAAAATGTAAAAGTCCAACAACAGGAGTTAGTATAGCAAAGAATATATTTCTATTGATTGGAATTCAACATCTGGTTCTTGCTGAATATTTGATAATACTGATGTTTTGTACAATTTTAAAGTATGAAACCCATATAGGTGTGAGACGTGTATGAGGGTAGTGAGGTGGATGACAGTGATTGATGAGCTGATCCTACAGTTTTTTGTGGGTTCCAATCCACAAGAAAGTGATTTTTCAGTAGAGAACTGAGTCGTTTTTACTGGCCAGCAATCCATACGAAGAGGGCCCCAAGATATTGTAACTCAGTAGCTGACTGAACAGATACCTGCTACATCACTCCCCTGAATAATGAATCACTAGTATTTACTAGCCATTCATGGTGGAGTGATTGAATAAAAAAATTATTGAATTTCCAAATATCAACTAATTAATTTTAAAAGGAATTACAAGAAGTAATTAGTTACTATTAAATCACATTTCATACCTAAAAAACATGATCATTAATTGAAGAACCAGTGTTTTATAATATCCTCAGTAAGATTGTGGTTTGTCATGAAAATAGTTATTATCTACGACCATGTCATAATGTATACATTACAGTTTCACAATTGATGCCAAAACAGCTGTCTTTTCGAAATGCTTTTTGAAACCTGTTGCATAATGAGCTCATTATAAAACAGGTTCTACATTATAACATGGGTTCTGGACCAATCAGAAGCATTTTTGATGGAATCAATATCGTAATTCAATATTATGAAACTATCAGCTGATTTGATCAAACTGCTAACTAAGCTGCTAACCTAACAATCTACTATAACTTCTCATATTTGAGATGAGAGGCTAGGTATCTCTGACAGTCACAGGTAAAATGAAATTGTTTTAATTAAATGTATACTAGTGGTCGTAGATAAAATAGTGTATGCAACGATTTTATTTGGCCATTAAAGCACTTGTGAGATATTTATAACACTCGCATTTGCTTGTATTATAACTTACATCTAACTCATGCCTTAATAAGGGTCAAAATACAATCGTTGCATAAACTACTACTTATGTATTAAGAGCATGAAGTGCGACATTATTGCTTGAGCCAAAACATTTACTGTGTGACACATAGCAGAGCACAGTAGTTTTGTAAGAGCAATAAAGAAGCTTCACGTGCAAATTACATACAATATTTTTCCTACAACTAAAGTTCTGGATTCCAACACAATAAATAAAGCTTGTAGTTTGTAACATCAAAGACCATGCGCGGATTTGGTTAGCATGTGCCATTTTTGAGGTTATGAGAATTTCATGGATTCCATGATCCACTAATGAGAAGACATCAAAATCAAAACAGAAGCATAGAGTAAACAGCTGGCGAGCATAAAGTACTTTTTGTCATACTTGTACATATTCACCAGTTTACTGAGCATTGAATTGAGCCAGTAAACATCTGTTTACAGAAAGAACAGCTGATTTCCTTTTCCTTTTTCAGTGTGGTAATGGATACTACCGCATTCTAGCTGTTAGTGAATTTGGAAAACAGCTGATCTCAGAAGTATTTTTAGTATTCTACTGCTGTGATTGATTTTGAGGTTATGTTTGGTGATGCTTGCTGTAGTAGCTCAAAGATAATCTTTTTTTATATTTTAGACTAGTATGACAAAAAATATTGTACATAACTCATCCAGGAAGATGTTTACCATATTCCTATGATAATACTGCACTCGACTTTGTCTCATGCATTAACTCATCATACTCAAACAGTAAACACCATTTCCCACACTGGTAACATAATATACTATTACTGCTTCAGAGCAGTAAAGAGGTATTTTACAATTAGTTTTTGGTACATAAAGAACTACTTTACAATCAGTTGCAGGAAAAAGGCTTTATCAGATTATATTTCTTCTCTGTTGGATTATCAAACTGATAATTCATAGAAATGACTAATAGAATGTGAATGTCTTACCAAGCAATTCTTCTTTGATGCAGCCCGAGGTGGAACCTAAGCCTGGAGATTCTTCATGATAAACACCACTCTTTGCCCATGAATTGCACAGTGGCGCTGATTCTTGGATACCACATTCCTGCTTGACTGCAGCCATCTGCAATAATAATTGTTATAATGGAAACTGTAGTGAGCTATCATATGTAAAAAACTTTGTGCATAAAAGAACCAAGCAACAGGAAGTTGGAACTGATGAAATCGACCTTAAAGTTCATTGTGGGCGCTCAATTCTGCATTTAAAATTTTTTGTTCAATTTTTTTGTGATTCAGACATGCATCCTACAACCAAACTCGCTTTATCATCAAGTAGTTTCTGGTTTTTTTTTCACAAGATGGCTGCACTAACTCCATTTAGCCCAAATTTGCTCTTGGTTCCTTTATGCAGTAAGCCAGCTGTAAAATCACTTGCGGGTGGTTTGGAAGTCACCTAAAACTGTAGGTCCAACTCATCATCAATCACCATCATCCAACTCATTACCCACACACAGGTCTCAGACCCATTTGGGCTTCATCCAGACCTGAGTATGGATGGTAGAATATTCCATGATTATGCATTATACTATCTTACTCGAAACCATTGGACCTAGCAGAAAGAAAACAGACCATGCAGCTATCATGCTAGCTTTGCTGAAACGCAGAATTGGATTAAAATACTCATTTTTTTTGAGGATGAAGCCCACATAGGTCTGTGACCTGTGCGTGGGTAATAAGTTAGTGATTGATGAGTTGGACCTACAGTTTTAGGTAGGTTCCGAATCACCTGCGAGTGATTTTACAGCAGAGAACAGTGTCCTTTTTGCTGGCCAATCTCTTCGGTCACCGTTACAAACAGGACCTACAAGAACGCAGCTTAACTATCTGATTGAACAGATACCTGCTACAGCTCACGGCTATCACTTCCCATGAATGGGGAAACACAAAAAAAAATATAGTTAGTGTGTCCATGGACATTCACCAAAATTTTCTATTGATTTGTACAACCCATACATTACCTTCGAATCTCCTCCATTGAAGAACTCGGCCTTCACAGCCATTTCAAACTGGCTGTTATCTATATCCATTGGAGCATTCAAAAAGGCTTCAATCTCCTGCTTGATAGCATATTCACTTGTCTCCTGTTGAGAAATAGAATACAAATTAAATCAAACATGAATGCAAGATGTAATAAAATAAAGGTGGAAATTCAAAGCTCTGCAAGTCAGTTGGATCTTTCTCCATTGGCAAAGTTAGGACTTGGAAGTATGGCTGCCTCTCTATAAATCCCTACTTCATTAGGCCCACGTTATATGAGCAGCTATGAGACGACATATTTTACGTCACGTACATGCCAAGCCTACCGGGTAATGGACTTCCCTGTGTGCAAGTTATACAAGCGTTATATCTGTCATGTTGGTCCCTGTAAACTCAGCATCAGCATCGACAATGCGTCCAGACTGGTAAAACAGGAAGCAAAAACATGGCAGAAATGACGCCATTGCTATTATATGGGCAGCTTTGACACGGCAGATCTGCAAAACCACCAGTGTTGCCACCTTTAGTATAAGTTATTTATTTGAAGTTTGCATTAATTAATAAATACAGTGGAACCTTGATAAATCGAATCTCAAGGGGAATGGCAAAAATTCGATTTATCAAGGATTTTGATTTATTGATGTTCAATTTATCAAGGTCCATCTTAAAATACTCCGATTTATAGAGGTTACTGTAATCAGTTACTGTATTCGTGCCAGAGAATCTTATCCAATAAGCATGCAACTTCGATTTACTAAGGTTCTCTTACTAAAACTTTGATTTATAAAACTGCAAAACTTCGAATAATAAAGGGTTTTCTGCCTAACCTTCGAATTATAGAGGTTAGTATATAGCTCAATAGATCCAAAAACTTCGATTTATCAAGGTAATATCTATGAAATCTTCGATTTTTAAAGGTAAAATAACATGGTGGTAGGATAGCAAATTCTAAGGGAATTGGAAAAATTCTATTTATCAAGGATTGCGATTTATTGAGGTTCGATTTATCAAGGTTCCACTGTATTAAAGAAAAGCAGTCATTAAAAAAACGGTGAGGTGGAACTACCCATAAGGGTCTCCCCACCACAAATGACATGCAAATTTACTTTTACTAATAAAACTTCAATTTGTTTTGTTTGTAAAGTAATGGCAATAAAAGATAATAATAATTAATTATGATGACAACACTGCTCACCACACATTCCTCTGGTGTATTCACATGAGTTCGCTGGTTCACGTTGACAGCATAATTTTATTGTTGTGACCTTTGCGCACCCTTGGTACCGGTTGTGGCGTCTTTTCTGCTCATATAACAGCACCACCACTGAGCGTTTGCATCAATGACGCATGCGTTTTTTCTGCTCATATAACAGCTCCGTTTTTTATAATCAATGTCAGCATTTTATCTGTCATGTCAAAGCTGCCCATATAACATGGGCCTTAGATAGCCAAAAATCTAACCTAAATATGAGGAGATGCCATAAAGTTCCCAAAAATACTCTAACATTGATTGCTTGAGAAACTTCAAATAGTTATTTATGTATTAAGAGCGTGAAGCGCAACTTTATTGCTCAAGCCAGAACATTTACTGCGCGATGCGTAGCAGAGGGCAGTAATTTTATGAGAGCAATAAAGAAACTTCACACATGAATTGCATACAATATTTTTCCTAAAACTGCAGTTCTGTATTCCAACACGATAAAAGCTTGTAGTTTGTAACATCACAGACCATGCGCAGATTTGGTTAGCATTCGCCATTGTTGAGGTTATATGAATTCCATGTATTCCGTGATCCACCAATGAGAAGGCATCAAAATCAAAACAGAAGTGTGAAGAAAACAGCTGGTGTGTGTAAAGTACTTTACCACTTGCAGAGCAGTAAAGAGGTATTTTACAATTAGTTTTCAGTACATAAAGAACTACTTTACAAGCAGTTGTAGGAAATAGTTATTAATAGTAACTTACCTCTGAGTCCATGGTTGATAATTTTTATACACTATATATGGAAGCCAAATACCTTCTGGATATCTATGAGTTGTCAATCATGACCTGCAAAGTAACAGAAAATGCAAAAAATATAATGCTCATATCAAGCTCAATTATACAGACTATACACATTCTACATGCATTGGAACTTCAGTACAGTAACTAAATATTGACTATTGACTAATATATTGATTGGCGCTATTACAATAATTGTCTTATGCCATTATACAGAGTGTTTCGGAACTCTCACAGTGCCTACTTCTAGGCAGTGTTTCTGGACCACTAACAAAGGTAAATATAATAGTAAAATTTTTTCAAAATCCCCAGTTACACAGCTGCCAATTTGTTTTTAACTCATTATTTTTTTTATTCAAACACCTCTAAACGTATAATTTTGAAATTTTGCATACAGCTTTATAACAATTAAAGCAATCTTAGAAAAATCAATCAAAATTTTCCGACAGCAAAAAACAAAATGGCGGCCATTTACAATCTTTGAACAGGATTAAATTAATAATGGCTGATGATATCAAAATTTGACTGGGTTAACGTTTTTTAGATATTTTTATTGCAAATCCAACGATAGCTCATTTTCCAAGATTGGCCAACAATTAACAGAGATATGCTACTTTTTAGGGTGTGCGGTGGTTGAGAACGGGTTGCAGTTTTTCGCTTCCAACCACTGCACACCCTAAAAAGTAGCACATCTCTGTTAATTGTTGGCCAATCTAGGAAAATGAGGTATCATTGGATTTGCAATTAAAATATATTTAAAAAAAGTAATTTCAGTCAAATTTTGATATCAGCCATTATTAATTTAATCCTGTTCAAATATTTTAAATGACCGCAATTTTGTTTTTTGATGTCGGAAAATTTAGATTGATTTTTCTAAGATTGTTTTAATTGTTATAAAGCTGTTTGAAAAATTTCAAAATTATACGTTCAGAGGTGTTTGAATAAAAAAATAATGTTGAAAAAAACAAAATGGCGGCTGTGTGAGTAACTGGGGATTTTAGAAAATTTTTTTTACGATATTTACTTTTGTTAGTGGTCCAGAAACACTGCCTAGAAGTATTGGTAGAGAGTTCCGAAACATTCTGTATAGAAAGAGTGATCATTGCCTCTTCCGGCTGCTAACTTACAAAAATAATGAGAATTTAGAGTTGAACGAGTTCAGAAAAATAATTTTAATTCATTTGATAGTTATAATAAAATTCATGAGCTTATGAATGAATGGTAATTAAACGTTTCAAATTTTCAGACAATTTTTGTTTTTGTGACATCTACACACCCCAGGAAGTAAATTTTTTGGGGGTCCCAATTTTTTCACAAGAAAATTTAAATTTTGAAAATTTTTTTTAATAAAAAAAATCATAACTTGCAAACATATAAGCAGCTACATAAAACGATATAAATCAAGAGAATAGAATATTTCCAAAACACAACCGCCCTATACCACAGTTCCCGCTCCGCGCGCCTAACCTAACCTTCCCTGGGTGGCTTAAATTGATATTATAGCAATTGAATTAGCAATAAATAATATCCCAAGATAAAAATAATTATGTATTCGAGAGCCGCCATATTGTCAACAAATGGGATTGACATATTTTTCCGGTCATTAAGAAGACTCAACAAGGCTAGATATGACTGAACCACCACATAACTTCAGTACTTTTATCAAATTTTTCATCAATTTTTTGCCTGCACACACTAGTAAGTAATAGTACCCCGACTAACACTGAAGTATTAAAAGGTAGTTAGCTTATTTGTTGTTGTTTTATGCATGAAATTACTAAAGGTATTAGTTGGTTCCGTCATATCTAGCCTTGTTAAGCCACCCAGGGAAGGTTTGGTTAGGCGTGCAAAGCACGCACTGTGTTTGAGGGCGGTAGTATTTATGCAATGTTGTATTCACTTGATCTATGTCCTAATACTGAATCGTGAAAATTATTGTTTACCACGATATTTATCCCTTTCACAAATAATGAAAATTTAAAAATGCAACCCCTAATTTCGAAACATAAATGTTAATAATGCATTGAAAAGGACACAAGTTGATTCATATGCGAAGTATTTGATAAATATTGCAAGACATTTGTAAAAAAGCTAGTTACTTAACACAAACATCATACCTGTAAAGGTCGATCACATAGGCTAGGATTCGATTCCTACATTGCAGTTTCTAGTTCAAATAACTTAATTGCCAACACTTCAAATGAGCATGAAATTCTTCAAAATAAACTGCAGTTCATCAACTGATAGCTTTGATTAGAGTTTTATATTTTCGAATTATATTGCCAAGTAAGACCTGCTAACGAAAACAACTGTGAAAAATTCAATCAGCTGCAACTATGCTTTTGGATCAATCAGATGCCACCGGTAACATTTACCGGTCACCGGTAAGACTCCCATGAACTCAACTAATCGATCTGATTTTATATAATTCTGTGTAAAGCGTGTACTCTTGTCTGAAGCGCTAATTCATATGAATCTGACCCCTTAACTATTTATTTAGTAAATTCCTCAAATAACCCAAGAGATTTATCATTCAGTTTGAGAATAAAAATATAATTTTTGTGTGGAACAAGCGGAACGACCCCAAAAGGAGTCGACGACAGAGGTGGTCCATTTGCAGTTTACCTAAACAGAGTAAATTCTAGAACAAGGAAAAGACTACACAAAAATTCATAGAGAAAGCAGATAACATAGAGTAGTGTGTCAATGCTGTAGTTTGTCGAGTTTAAAATTCAAGGGCAAGCCTTACAATGGATACAAAACTATTTTGCTGACAGACACCAATATGTAGAAATTAGTTACCAGCTTCAAACAGCCATAACAAGTGCAAAATCAACATACAGAAAAATAACTAAAGGTGTGCCTCAAAGATCGATACTCGGACCCCTGTTCTTCCTTATTTACATAAATGATTTTCCAGAAAAACTTGAAAAGAATGCAAAGTGTGTACTGTTTGCGGATGACACAACAATCATAATTCCCACGGAAAGAAAATCTGAAAATGTCAACAGGATAAACTCAATCCTAAAAACAGCCACATCAATTTGTAGGGAAATTAAACTAACTATAAACAGGGAGAAAACAGTAAATATAAATTTCACACCTAAAAATCAAAGTATGGAAGTTCAAAGTAACATTGATTGTGACGCAAATATAGTTGACAGCACAAAATTCCTAGGAGTGATTATAGACAAACACTTAAATTGGCATGAACACACCGACTATTTATGTAAGAGATTGTCATCAGCCTTATATGTCCTCCGTAGAATTAGGAACACTACTGATGAAAAAACAGCATTTGTTGCTTATCATGCACTGTTTGCCTCACAGCTGCGTTATGGAATTGTCGCATGGGGATCTTCTCCACTAAGCTGTATGGACAGAGTACTGAGGAGCCAAAAGAAAGCTGTAAGAACTATATTAAGAAGAGATTCTATGGAGCACTGTAAACCTCTGTTCATAGAGTAAAATACTTACAGTTGTTTCAACCTACATATTGGAAACTATAATCCTGGCAATAAGATCAACCCCCACCTTGAGATGTGATCAGCACAGTTGTAATACAAGACGCAGGCACAACATAGATCTTCCACAACATAGGCTAGACAAGTTCAAGAGTACCCCAATCTATGCAGGCTCGTACTTTTTCAATATTCTACCAGACAGTCTAAAAACATTAAAAGATTCAAACTCACTTTTTCTAAAAAAGCTAAAACAATATTTTATCACCAGACCGTATTACACAGTGACTGAATATATTGAGGAGCATACTTTTCAACACATGAGGACATATTAATGTGAATTAGCACATGAGCTCACCCCCTGACGATCCTGATAAGGAGATAAAAATTTGACGATTCCCCGATCCATGGACCGTGGCGAAGACACTGGATGACTGGATGTAAGATGTAAGATGTAAGAGGTAGTGGTGGTCCTGCAGATGCAACGCAACAAAGAAGATCAATAAGGCATTGCTTTAATTTTCGAGTAGAGTGAGAGTGAGAGGATTTCAGTTTGGATTTGGAGGTTAAGTTGTAAAATACATACATAGCTAAAATAATTTTGATTAATATTAATTATTATCCACAGCAGTAATTCAAAAACTAAGTCCTTCATAGGAGAAGGGTGATCAAACAAGAAGATTTACATTTACAAAATTATGATGAATTCGTCAAAAACCGAAATACGATTACTAACTTTAACTTTTTGATGTGATAACTCATCAATGTACCAGGTACGATACATTTGATCTGAAATTGAACCTTCAAACAAATATTACCCAAATTATAAGTTACTTGGGTTGAAGCCGCTTGCTTGAAGTAGGGTGTCATGTGAAAATTGAGTTCGTAAAGTAACGGGAAGGTACTGAACATTACCACTCCCCGGAAGCCAATAGCTGCAATTTTCGAGCGAAAATAATCCCTAATCTTGGATTTGTTTTCCTAAAAAAGTCCCTAATCTTGGATTTGTTTTCCTGCCCCCTGAGCTCAGTTCAGCTGCGAATGCGATCAACCCCGGTATTTTTCGATTTGTTTTTTCTCAGAGAATCTGGCAAAAATAAATTTGATGAAAAAGTCTCAAATTTCAAAAAATCCCCCCCTCCAAAATAAAAAGGGGGGCACCTGAGTGGTCGATAGTATTTTTCTCGAATTTCTCATGCTTGAAATAGGGTGTCATGTGAAAATTGAGATCGTAAAGTAACGGGAAGGTACTGAACATTACCACTCCCCGGAAGCCAATAGCTGCAATTTTCGGTGAAAAATATTCTAAGTCCTTAATCTTTCATTAAAGCCAGGTTTACACGGGTCGAGTACTTCGGGCGAGCTACTCGGCCCAGTCACTGGGCCCAGTTGTTGTTTTGTTTGAACTCGCCTCAGTACTCGACCAGATGTCCACACGCATCACATTTCAGAGCGTAACTGTTGACAGACAGCTTTAGTTTTAACGTTGTGAGTTTATATAATGGCTCGCCAAGAGTTTAAGGCCCAAGTTAGAAAGAGTTTTAAAAGAGCCTATGAGGTTATATTAGAAGAAATAAATGACGTTTTGGAAGAGGAAATTAACAAAGAACCTAGGGTATGGATTAAAGATTGGTTAAAAAGAAGAGACACTCTTGGGGCGTCCTCTCTTTTGCTACGCGAACTTGCCGTAGAAGATGTGAAAGAGTACATATCTGTGTTGAGGATGACTCCTGAAATGTTTGAGTCACTTTTAGATATGGTAACTCCTAGAATACCAAAACAAGATTCTGTTATGAGAGATGCTATCCCCTCCCAAATCAAGTTAGAAGTTACCCTCAACTTTTTCGCCACAGGCAATAGTTTTAGTTCAACAGAGCGTGACTGTTGACAGACAGCTTTAGTTTTAACGTTGTGAGTTTATATAATGGCTCGCCAAGAGTTTAAGGCCCAAGTTAGAAAGAGTTTTAAAAGAGCCTATGAGGTTATATTAGAAGAAATAAATGACGTTTTGGAAGAGGAAATTAACAAAGAACCTAGGGTATGGATTAAAGATTGGTTAAAAAGAAGAGACACTCTTGGGGCGTCCTCTCTTTTGCTACGCGAACTTGCTGTAGAAGATGTGAAAGAGTACATATCTGTGTTGAGGATGACTCCTGAAATGTTTGAGTCACTTTTAGATATGGTAACTCCTAGAATACCAAAACAAGATTCTGTTATGAGAGGTGCTATCCCCTCCCAAATCAAGTTAGAAGTTACCCTCAACTTTTTCGCCACAGGCAATAGTTTTAGTTTAATTTTTTTTTAGGATGAAGCCCACATAGGTCTGAGACCTGTGCGTGGGTAATGAGTTGGATGATGGTGATTGATGAGTTGGACCTACAGTTTTAGTGGGTTCTGAACCACAGTTTTCAACTGTTCTTGGTTGTAAGCAGTGCCGGATTTACCACTAGGCCGACTAGGCCGCAAGCAAAAGGGGGCTGCAGCGTTTTGTAAAAAAAAACTTTTTTTGGTAAAAAAAATTAATTTTAATTTTCCAAAATTAATTAATAATTACCGCTACTGTAAATTGAGTACATTCCTTTTGTATATAAACAATACAATCTAATTAAAATAGCTGAAGCTAATGGAATCAGTAAACAATTTATATAATTTTAGCAATATTAATAATTTTACAAATAACTTCTGTTTGCTAACTTTTTTAATTATATATTTTCTATAAATATAGAAATTGTTGTTAGAGCTGTTTTGGGGTTTTAGCCAAATTTGTAAACCAAGATTATTTAATTAGCGAATACAACATTTCAACCTATTTATGTACCATATTCAAATAGAACATTAGTGCCATTTCTATTCATTTATGTTATGCTTTGTATGTTGTACCAATTTTAAAAAGTAAAATTAAAACAAACGTTATGTATTAATATGAAATGTGCTTTATGCTTTAATTACATAATCGTGGAGTTATTGGGGGCCGCTCGGGGTAATTTGGCCTAGGGCCGCGAGCACCCTAAATCCGGCACTGGTTGTAAGTTGATCTTAGGTTTTTGATTTTTTGTTTGGCTTCAGCTAATCCAAACCCTTCTTTTTTATTTTATTTATTTAATTTTTTTTTATATTGTGGAATTCGCATATTCCATAAGCATTCATTGTCTTGGTATAAACCTACAAACATCACTGTCTCCTCTTCAGTCCACTTCATTTCTAGTTTCCAGTTAAAACAGTGAACCACCAGACAAACTCTTCACCTAACCTCAAAACTGAACAGACGTTTCGCTGGGGCAAATTGTGGTGGAGGGGGTAGCTACTGGGCCGAGTAACTCGCTTCCCAACTAAACCACTCGACTCGCCCTGCAACTGACCGGTTTTTCCGACTCGCCCGCTACTCGACTCGCCGATCTGTCTACATCAAGCGAGTAGGAGGGCGAGTGTCAACTCTAAGGCTGGATTGCAGAAACGGTGTCTAAACATTGTCTATGGTCAGACACTGGCTAAACACCGAATCGGCTTGCAAGAACGATGTTTAGAGGAACCATTGTCTAAACGATGTCTATCTCCGTCAAGAAAGCCGCCATTTTTAGATACTCGCCAGTAGGTTGTTTAAATCGTGTTTAACCTCATTTCTGGTTGTAGGTTGTAGGCTGTGTTGTGTGTTCTACATACATATATAGGGGTAGGGTCAAATTAACTTTGTATCGTTTCTGCAATCCATTATAAACCTTATCATCAACGGCAGGGATAATTGGATTTATGATCCCTCAATTTATTTATATTAATGTGATTCATAATGTAATTTATATTAGTTGAAATATAACTGAGACATATAAATCTAAACCAAGTAGTCGTCGCGTGTAACATCTATCTTCAAATATTCCTACTACAAATTAGAATAGATAAACCTTTGCAGGTGGGCATACACAAGCATGTGCCTATAGAATAAAGTTGAAGAAAAACGAGTGAATAATACGAGTATACTTTAATTAGTGCGGTATTCGTAGTTAAGTCTTCTTTTCTTAGTAAACATAAGTCGCCCGTATGGCCCGTAGAGTATACTCTCGACTCAGAGAGTGAATAAACATAGTACGGTACGCTCTGCTCCAGTGTGGACTAGGAAAAATCTGAGTTTACTACAGAGTTTACCCTCCACAGTTTTATTCACATGAATTTCGCCTTAGTTGTTACTAAGTTGAGCTATTGGGAAGTGATAGCCGAGTGCTGTAGCAGGTATCTGTTCAGTCAGAGATAAGCTACAAAACTCCTGGGCGCTCTTTGTAAGGGTGACCGATTGGATTGGTCAGCAAAAGATACTCTGTTCTCTGCTGTAAAATCACTTCCCGATGGTTTGGAACCCACCTAAAACAGTAGGTCCAACTCATCAATCACCATCATCCAATTCATTACCCACTCACAGGTCTCAGACCTATGTGGGCTTCATCCTCCAAAAATAATTATAGATGGGTTGATCAGAAGAAATATTTATTATTGGAAGGAGTCTATTCAAGTAAATAGATTTTATCTTGAATAATTTAGAATCAAAAAACGATTGTTAAGATTCCTAGGCTACTATGTCAAAAATTATCAACCTACTTTATTGTTAATATAAATTCCTAATGTTATTCTTCATATTTCAAATGCAGTTATCATTAAACTAATTAAACATATTAGTGATCTTTCGATAATATTGTGCATGGTAACCAATTGAATACTATAATTTTGTTTTATACGCGAGCTGCACAAGACCAAATGAATTTTGCTACCCGACTACCTGACCTAATTATAGACTCAAATAATTCATTGAATTGAACCCTTGAATAGGGAGTTTTTCTGGTGAAGTGCAGGATGAATCCCAAAATACACTACCAATACCGTTTCAGTTTTTTGAAGAATCAAAATCCAACAGTCAACCAACAAACCAGAACCAAGGACATGCAATTTATTCATTTGTCCACTTGCTACTTATTATAATAATTTAATTTAGTCAACTCCAATATACTGGAATGACAAAATAAGTTTGAGATAAAATAGATTGGAGGGATATAGAATAGGCTAAATGATTAATTTTCTTGTAATGAACTTCAAATTGTTTGAGAAAAATTGAATGATAAACCGGGCTAGTCAGCTCAGACCCTACCTTGCAAAAATCTTAGTAACGACTATAGTAGTGAAGTCTTTACTTGGTTTTATTCACTCCAAAGTGAGTAAACTGTCCAAAAACTCTTAAATAAAGTCTTTACTCGTTTTTATTCACTTGGCCCATAATATTGATTTTTTAAATGATGTCTCAAGCTACTTACCCAATAATGCTTTATCGTCTCGTGCTGACACACCAGGAAAACTGGAATTAAAAAGCTCTCGGATTCTCCCCCAAGCCAACTTTTTTTGTGCAGTTTCATAGCTAATTTATAGCTACGGTACTTTTTAGATTCGATTATAGGAAAGTTCTCACGCTAACCTTTTCTACTCTTTTCATCATTGCTGTCAACAGCCTCAAAACTCATTGTAAGAAAGGATGCAAGGACGATAAAGTAACCTACTCTGGATTGAACGACTGAAGCTTGCACAAATTAGGCTACCTCAAAACTAAAATTTAGTTTTTTTTTTTTTTTTTTTTTTTTTTTTTTTTTGAGGATGAAGCCCACATAGGTCTGAGACCTGTGCGTGGGTAATGGTTGGATGATGGTGATTGATGAGTTGGACCTACAGTTTAAGGTGGGTTCCGAACCACCGGGAAGTGATTTTACAGCAGAGAACAGTGTCTTTTTTGCTGGCCAATCTAATCGGTCACCGTTACAAACGGGACCTACGAGAACGCAGCTTATCTCTCTGATTGAACAGATACCTGCTACGGCTCGCGGCTATCACTTCCCTTAATGATTGATGATTGCCATAAACAGACCGCTCAATTCCTAAACCAGAACTTCAATTCTGAAGAATTATACATCAAATCATTGAACAGATAATAAAAAATGATACTATACATATTAATTTTTAAAGCTACTTATTATACCGTAATCAATACAATAATAAACCAAACCTAACTTTCCCAGAATCATGGCTTACGCTGTATAATAATTATTAGGGAGACAAAGATCAACCTGAAATAAATCAAAATATAATTTCAATTCACAATTCAGTGAATCTCCACAACACAAATTATAAGTGAAGGCAGTTATTATTAATCATTATGAATATTCGGAAATGAGATCCAGAATCCAGGCTCAGTAATTTCATATGAGCCGCCAGTTGCTGTTGAAAAGTTACAAGCCAATCAGAGAACAGCCTCTGAGAGACTCTACAATGTTGCCAAACGTCACCCGTAGTTTAGACACTGTCGACATAGACACCGGCTAGGAATCGTTTTAGCAAGCCGAAAGCAGTTCCTTCTTAGTCAGTGTCTAAGCCGACACTGTTTAGACATTGGTTGTAGACACCGTTTCTGCAATCCAGCCTAAGCCTGGTTTACACGGGTCGAGTAGAGTGGGCGAGTCAGTATGCGAGTTGACACTCGCCCTCCTACTCGCTTGATGTAGACAGATTGGCGAGTCGAGTAGCGGGCGAGTCGGAAAAACCGGTCAGTTGCAGGGCGAGTCGAGTGGTTTAGTTGGGAAGCGAGTTACTCGGCCCAGTAGCTACCCCCTCCACCACAATTTGCCCCAGCGAAACGTCTGTTCAGTTTTGAGGTTAGGTGAAGAGTTTGTCTGGTGGAGTGGTGGTTCACTGTTTTAACTGGAAACTAGAAATGAAGTGGACTGAAGAGGAGACAGTGATGTTTGTAGGTTTATACCAAGACAATGAATGCTTATGGAATATGCGAATTCCACAATATAAAAATAAATTAAATAAATGAAATAAAAAAGAAGGGTTTGGATTAGCTGAAGCCAAACAAAAAATCAAAAACCTAAGATCAACTTACAACCAAGAACAGTTGAAAACTGTGGTTCGGAACCCACTAAAACTGTAGGTCCAACTCATCAATCACCATCATCCTACTCATTACCCACGCACAGGTCTCAGACCTATGTGGGCTTCATCCTAAAAAAAATAAAACTAAAACTATTGGCTGTGGCCAAAAAGTTGAGAGTAACTTCTAACTTGATTTGGGAGGGGATAGCATCTCTCATAACAGAATCTTGTTTTGATATTCTAGGAGTTACCATATCTAAAAGTGACTCAAACATTTCAGGAGTCATCCTCAACACAGATATGTACTCTTTCACATCTTCTACGGCAAGTTCGCGTAGCAAAAGAGAGGACGCCCCAAGAGTGTCTCTTCTTTTTAACCAATCTTTAATCCATACCCTAGGTTCTTTGTTAATTTCCTCTTCCAAAACGTCATCTATTTATTGTTGTGGTTATCCATTTTTCGTGAACTGCAGTAGAACTATATGTATTATCATATGTATTATCTTGCTGTGCAGAACTGACCTTTTTCAGTCGCGGCGGACGCGTTTCGAACTATGTAGTTCTTCTTCGGCGCTTGGTTGCAGACTGACTAGTTTTCTGGTATGTAAACTAGTCAGTCTGCAACCAAGCGCCGAAGAAGAACAGCATAGTTCGAAACGCGTCCGCCGCGACTCAAAAAGGTCAGTTCTGCACAGCAAGATAATACATATGAATAGTCATCTATTTCTTCTAATATAACCTCATAGGCTCTTTTAAAACACTTTCTAACTTGGGCCTTAAACTCTTGGCGAGCCATTATATAAACTCACAACGTTAAAACTAAAGCTGTCTGTCAACAGTCACGCTCTGAAATGTGATGCGTGTGGACATCTGGTCGAGTACTGAGGCGAGTTCAAACAAAACAACAACTGGGCCCAGTGACTGGGCCGAGTAGCTCGCCCGAAGTACTCGACCCGTGTAAACCAGTTAGAGTATTGACTGTATCATCCATTAGCGGTGAGCTTCCTATGTTTAGTTACTGCCTCACCACAATGATACGGAGCATTCCTGCATGAACACTAGTGTGATACACTGTACGACTCTGCTGTGATACACTCCTCAGAACCCGGCTCCTACCGTTACTTGAATCAAGTTCATCTATTTATCTTTATTCTTATTATTATTCTTATAATTAAGGGTAATTATTTATATTAAGGGCTTCAGAAGGAAATCGTTTGAAACATTGAAACCTTCACAAAATTTTGACGAAACCTTGGGCTATATTTTACTTTACATGCCCAGCTGGTTGGCTTTAAATTTCTGTTTGCAATTGATGGCAAAACCATGACTATTTTGCGGCGCTCAATGAACTTATCGTTAATTTTTGAAAAATAATTTAAATTTGGCCTACTATCCCCTCTCAGTTTGATGGTCATTACATAGGCCTACGCCTACCTCACAAATTATTCGATCAACAATGAAGCTATCCTAAAATTAACCTAATTGATAGTATAAATTCGGAATTTGTACCGCCACATTCGCAATTCTTCATTTATTCATATTAAAAATTGTCTGATTGGTATGACAGCAGCCAAATCAAATCATCCTTATTTCACAATAACATATTCATTTTACATAACAAACTGAAATTATTTTCTTCCTGCTAATGCTTCTAATGAATGCTAGGCTAACCGAGCTGCTCCATTGAAAGTGCTTTTGGAGCAATCCTATTCCAAGAAGTTGAGTTTACTCTCATTTCTTTAAAATACACATGTCTGGTGAGGTTAGGGCTTGCTGAAGGCATGCGTTAAGGTTGGGTAAGGTTTTGTCAGGCAACCGATAGTAATTTCTTATGGCTTTTAGTGGTGGGGAGACCCTTACGGGTAGTTCCACCTCGCCGTCTTCTAACGACTGCTTTTTTTATATGCAACTGGGACCTACGGCTTAACGTGTCCTCCGAAACACGGGAGTGGCTCGAGAAAAATATCTTTGACTCAACTGGGATCGAACCAAGGACCTTTGGCTTATCAGACCAGCGATAAGCCATTCGGCTACGCCGACTCCAAGGCAACCGATATATGCACTGAAACCGCCTTGAAGAGCTGAGTAAAATGCGAGTGAGTAAATCACATGATAGATAGGATGAATATTTCATATTCTCCAACTTCGACTTTACTTTATAATGCCTCATGCCTGACTTGTTCCGAACAGTCAGTCAGTCCTGACTCACTGATTGAACACCGAACCTCAAAATTACTAGATCAAAATAGTAAAATGTTATATACATAATAATACTCGTATATATGTTCATTTCTGGAACAATACGCATTCCAAGAACGTATTTTTAAATTTTCTTAAAAATGCGTCTTATGTGGGTAGGCTATTGACATATAAATTTGGAGGTCTAATGGAATATAATACTTATAGTGCACATTTTTTTCAGAGAATACCAGCTGCTGATTGAGCTGTAGTTGAAACTTGCTGCTGGGTCAATCTAGTTTATGGCTGGTGAACAATGTATCACCCAGGTGAGCTTTCTTTTCAATTTCAACATCAATATAGTTTTCTTTTAATTTTTTGCTTCTGTTGATGCTGTATTAAAGTTAAAAATTGCTATTAATGCTAATAATTTAATGGATTCTTGCATTCTACCATATCGATACTAGGTACCTTGATCTCCTGTCGGAGGTTTGCTATCATCACAACTATCCGTATTTTATTGAATGCCGACCAAAACAACACATTGTTGATGCATCCAAACCAATCCCTCAAATGTTTAAACCAGGACCGTTCTTCATTGGTTGGGTTACATCGAGTTCACTGCTAACTGTCTGTTAGTCGAGTTCAGTGCCTTTATGGAAACCTGAACATTATGATATGAATTGATCACTCATGTAACAAAAACAAACCAAACTATATGATGGATCCCCTACAACACGTATGTACTTATAAACAGTAAGAAATAGGCTTTAAAAAGTCTATTTCCTAAAGTTGCATTAAAAAGTGGCTTTTCTGCATATGTTTATTTTAAATTTTTTAATTTTAATTTTTTTAATTGATTACAGTACACAAAATAGGTAATTCCAAACCAGATCTTCTTTCCCCCACGCTCAGATCAGCTGGCGTTTGGAAAGTAAAACAGCTGATTTACTTTCCGCATGCCAGCTGATAGAGCAATAGAGCATGTTCTGTTCTGTTTTGTTATGTTTAGTTTACATTTAATATTACTGTAGGAAAAATTTAATGTGTAATTCGAGCGCAAAGTACTCTTCCTGCACTCAAGAAACTTTTTTCTCTTTGCACTCTTGTTACACAAATAGCTATTCCATGTCCCTTTCCATCATGATTCCGATTTTAATTGTGGTGATTGTTTTGACTATTAAATGATAGATATTTATATTATTTATGCATGTATTACAGTATTGTATTCAATGTTGATGTATTTTGTTGGATTTTTATTATTTGCTGTGTGTTGTTTTTAATGATTCTGACTTAGCCTGTTATATGTTATTTTGGCTCAATAAAATGAATATGAATACAGTGTTAATAATATTGAATCTGGGCCTGGAGAACTTAATACCTTTTTCCTGAATGAAGTACATTGAATAGTGGAACAGGATTTACTGTGAGAATAAATTAGCACTTCTACTTCATTTGCAATCTGCAAAATTATTTTTCTTCTTCATTTTCTCTCTCACTCTCTCTCTATCAGAATGCAAATTCTCCAAATCGAGCTTCAATTCAAATCCATGGTTAGCCAGAAGAGTCGACGGAATTAATCATGTTCTATAAAGGCGAACGCGCACAGCAACAGACGGATGGAGCAAAAATCATTCCACATGTTATCAAACTTTGCAACGCACTTGCAAACATACGCAGACAGATGGATGTCTGAGTGCATTGCAACATTTAATAACATGGAGAGAGATTTTTGCTCAGTCTGTGTGTATACGCCCGTCTGTTGCTGTGTGCGTTCGCCTTAATAGGGGAGGCCTTCCAAGAAACTAGTTGAAGAAGAATTTCTCTATCGAATTGGGTCTTGAAATTGAATTGGAGATGAGGGAAAAATTTTCAATGTGGAATAATGAGCTTTTAGTGAAGGTTAAATAATTGTACTTCAATGATTTAAAATACAATGTGCTTTACTGGCCGTATCTCAAGATGTACAATCTTGTATATTGAATTTGAGAATATGAGGTAATTATGGTACTTTTTATTTGCTGAATGGTAAGATAAAAACTAACCAACAAGGCCTAATACAGGTATTCACATATGCATTTGTAGCAGGTCTAGAATATATCAGTTGAGTATTTACTTTTTTTCAGAGATTAACACCTGCTGACTGATGTTATTGAAACGTGCTGCCGGGACAAGTTAGTCTATGAACAATGTATCAAGTATCAGGTGAGCTTTCTTTTCAATATCAACCTACCAAATCATGATTTGTTTCTATTGATGCTGTATGAAAGTTACAAATCTATATAGTTAATACGTGACATGGAAACTTTGTAAACCATAATGATATTTTGTTTTAAGATTTACCCCCACATATCATCCCAACACGAGAAATTGCAGGGGGCAAAGCCCCACAAAAAATGTCTATCGCACAAGAAATTGCAAGGTGTGCAGGGGGCACAGCGCAAATAAACAAATTCTACAGTTGTTGGTACTATTATATGATTGTCACCATTATTGATGGTTTATATGCCACCATTAAATGATTGTACCATTAAAATTATGACCATTAAATGGTTTCAGAAAAATGTAATACCGTACTCATATTACTCACTTGGAATAAATTTCTTATGAAATATCAGGATCACTATCCTGTGAGTTGTTCGATTAATGCAGGATCGTCGAACTTACCAGTACTGTATTTAAAATAATCAATACTCCGATTAGATTAGAATGAACATAGAATGCCGCCTTGGTCTTGAAACAAACGTCATTACAGATAGTTTCACGGTGCATGGCGTCTCGATGGAGCATGCGCGCTGAGCGCTTTCTCCCACTAGCGCTAGCGGTACAGTTAAGTTCAAATATTCTCCAAGTCCACAACCGCTAAAAAGTCCAGCAGTGAGTGTATTGGATGCGACTGTACTTGACGGCTGGAGGGGAAACGTGGTGGGAAAGACTTTCTGTCTCTCTCGCACTGCCTCCCCTGCCACCAGCGAGACGCCAAGCACCGTGAAACGGTCTGTACCTAAAAGTGTGTTCACACATGCCGAACAGAGCTATAACTTTTATGTTTGTGGTCTGACAAGAAAAGACCACAGAATAAAAGCTGTAGCCCATTAAATTTTGAATCCATTGATGTAGGGTATATATCGTTTCATATAACGACTCAAACTGTTCTCACGATAACATTTAGCATAATATAGCGTCTGATGTACATTCAAATAAAAAAACATGAAACACGTCTTGATCCGACAGCTAAATTCAAATTTAGTTACCATACTATTATAATAAATGCATATGGTTGGACGTTTTAATCTTATAGATGTAGTGTCTCTTACAGCACTAATATTAAGTAGTTTATGAAATGTTTTAAAAATAAAGCATCGAATTGAAACGTGTATAATATTAATCATACAAGAATTTTGGATTTAAATAAACATGTGATAAAATTGGTATTTTTCAAGAACAAACACTGAAAGCTGCATTTACATCAAAGTTCAAAACCATTCTTTTTTTGCTTTGGCGTAAAGCTTGTTCGCTTGTTGAGTCAAATGTTTCAAACCACTGAAAAGCATTGTGTTTGTAACAAATAAAATGCTACAGACAAAACACTATAGCATTGTGGTTTTTTCCAAACTCTAGCTTGTAACAAATCTTTTGAACTTGGGTTTAAACGCAGCTTATATTATATAGGCTAAAGTTACTTTCATAAAATCTCCAATTGTGATGAAAAGAGGTGTGTGAACGACCATTGCCAATATAAGTTAATTATGACAGAAAATCAAAATAAATTGATGGATGTTGGATTTATTTCAGGTAGCCTATGGTAAGTATATAACCATACACGTTTTTATATTTTTTTAATGCCGGTATGTTGTAGTACTAGGATAAAATTCTTGATTACTATATCGTGAAGGACCTCAAATGTAAGAAATTCTTGATATTTGGACTAGGTATCTAACAAGATTTAATCATTGCTAGGCCTATTCCATTTCTTCCTTTTTCAAAGCTATCTGAAGAACATGTCTACACAGAACAGGTACCTATTTGATTATTTTTGGTGGAGTATCTAGGCCTATAGTTGGTTTATTACTTTACCAAAGTAAAGATCGAATCTAGCGCCAAACCGCGTACAGTAATCTTTTGTAACACAATTATATTGTTCAGTATAGCTACTGCTACGGCCAAATGAGATGAGAGTAGAACTTATTTAACAACCTGTCCAATTCAAGCATTATTTGCATTTAATTATAAAACATTATGAGAAACCAATTCGAATTGGAGTTCATAACTGGCGGTTTTTGCATGTTTGACGGTTGGTTTGGATCATCACTACCACAACCTTCTGAATAATTAGGGTATCTTAGAAGCCAAAGTTGAAAAATTCTTTAAATAGGAGCAAATTATTCTTTAAATTCAGTAAATAATCAGGAATAATATTATTCTAAGTGTTCGCGCCGTTAATTCTTAAACGCGCCTCACAGTGTCACTGGCATCGCTGGCTATCGATACTCATTCAATTAATCAATATTGCGATTCTGTAATCATGTCGAATCATCGTTGTGTGCATGAAATCTAGCCAGGCTGTGGCATACATGTGCCGTTTTTGCTGGGAGCCTATGTGTTGTGTCTGTACAGTAAACATACGGTATTTTCGAGACTAATTCCCCACAGTCCATCACTTGGAATCTGGCAGCATTGCACCAGTCAGCTCGTATCTTTTTGCCAGTTTTTCTATCATGATACTTCGAACCTGTCTCATCGTTAGTTATTGTGATTTTTACGATTAAGCTTCAGTGTCAACGCTCGCAGTATATTTTCCGCTGTTTACCTATCCTGTACCTTATTACACCCGCTCGTTCAAGTGTGTAAACGAATACAAATTGTGCATATTGATCAACATCTACACTGCAACGACGCCCCAACGCCTGTCTTCAGAGCACCCAGTCGACTGGGAATCGACTACCAGCATAGACCAGATCCTACATTCACAAGGTTGGTTTTGCATGCACCTGTTGTATTCATTGTTTACAATTTACTACTTGAACGAACATTTGTTCCTCCTGGCCTGGGATATAAATCCAGCAATCCTACAATCCTATACAGTCCACTTGTCTCCCCACCCGTCTCATCACTTATCGTCTCTCACCCGTTTCATCACTTGTACTTACCTTACTTGTTACTCGTTTCTTTCACTTGTTTCTACGCATCAATCATGGCAACTGTTAACACACAAGTTAAAATCGAGCCAGACATGGCACTTGATAACCTCAAAAACATTGAAATCAAAACAGAAGGCGCTCTTAATGTCATACTAAGTCACACAAAGCGATATGAAAACAAACTACCTATCATAACTTACAGAATTCTTGCTGATCTCAAGTCTCAAACTGAGCAAGACTTTTTTAGCGCACAGAAATTGCACAAAGTAAACCCAGATCTCAGTCTAGACAAACTAAATGAACTTGTTGAAACTCTAGCTCAAGCATGGTCGAAAGTTACATTCACTGAACCCGAGCCGTGCGCCCCACGCCAACACAACCCTCCGATCAACGCACCTGCAATCCAGCTTCCAGTCTTTGACGGAAGGCAGGAAAATTGGGACAATTTTAAAGCTTTATTCACCTCTGTAATACATGATAACCCGAATTATCCACCCGTGTACAAGTTTCAAATTTTATTATCGCATCTTAATGGAAGCGCACTCGCCCTCCTTGCGGACTTGGCCATTACCGAGGAAAATTACGCACTTGCCTACCGCACATTGTGTAAATGCTATGATAATGTTCGAGCGTGCGCTACACACCATTACACATGTATGGCACATTTCAAACCTGCCAGCTCCGACAAACAGACTTTGCAAGATTTACACGCCATCTTTTCAGTATCACACACCGCCCTCAATGCATTACCTGGTCTCAACGCAGCTGACTTCCTTCTCTTTCAACTCGCATTTCGTGCATTGCCTAGTCATCTACATGCTCAATTTGAAGCTACTGTACCAGATAACACTGTGCCTACGTTCGCACAGTTAATGCAGTTTGTCAACAATTTAGAACGGTCCATTGACCTACTGCAGGCTGCCACCCCAGTGTCTCAGCCCAAAGTCGCCAGCGCCAGTAAGGCTACTTATGCACAAGCTGCATCACCGCCCTCCGCCCGCCGCCAGCTCGTCAGTAACAGCTCTACTCATTCCACAATTCACTCGCTCAACACTGTTGCAGCCCCACCACGCCATGAAGTAGTATCGCCGCCGCCATCTTGCCGATCACCTACAAATTCACAGTCGACTCCTCGCCCCAGCGCCGCCAGAGTTCAATGCACTGTGTGTAGCGGCAACCATAGTCTGAGCCGCTGCGAACAATTTCAAATGATGCATCGCGATGAGCGACTAGAGGTAGTACAAAGTGACAACCGGTGCTATGCCTGCTTAGGTTTTCACAGTCGGCGGAACTGTCAATCGCTATTCTCATGCCGTCACTGCGCATCTAAACAGCACCATACTTTATTGTGTCCACACTCCACTGTTCGTAACAACACCAGTAGAGCGTCTACCTCGTTGGACGGATCTGTCGCAACTCATCGTCACAACACTAATCAGCAAGTCACATATCCATCTCAACGCCGCTCGGACATCGCCCCATCGCAAGTATCATCCAGCACACCTGTTCCAGCACCAGCACAGCGTCGCAACACTGATTGTCATGAACCTAACCCGGTAAATTCCGACAGTCAGTCTCAGCACTACACTCAATGACTACCACGTTGTTTCAGCACCGATAAGCGCGTACGATTCGTTATTCATGGGCCACACAATAGCATGGTAGTATATGCAGGACACCGACCGTTACCGTGTTATGAGCATTACAAATTAAACCGCAACCGTGAGAGCTCCACCATCAAAACACTTGAAACTGACACAGTCAGCACCATAGAGTCAAATATGTCTCAAAACCGCTTTGACAGCAAATCGTTATCAGCACCGCTAGCGTTAGCGTTAACCAACGAGCGACCCGATAACGACAGTGCTACTCCTGCATTACTCGCTACTCTTTGTGTAAGCTGTGCGGATCAACATGACTTTCCTGTTACTGTACGAGCTGCACTCGATTCGGCAAGTCAATTCACGCTCATCACTAAACAAATGTGCCACCAACTCGGTTTATCTCCACGCCCAACAAACATCAATCTCGCCGGTGTCAATGAAATTTCATCACCTGCACTCGGCACCGTCCAGTTGCACTTTGTAAACCACAGTGCGCTCACTCCTATTGTTTGCAACGCTCTTGTTGTCTCATCGCTGCCTGCTCGTTTACCACCGTACATGCTGTCCATTGACATTTATCAGACGTTTCGCTTGCTTCCTCTTGCTGACCCAGCTTTCCACGTCCCAGCACCCATTCACTGTCTGCTCGGCGCCGATTTCTTCTGCCAATTTGTCATCTTTGAATCACCAATCATCGTGCCTCACTCACACGGACCCGTCGCCATGCACACTGTCTACGGATACGTTATTCTTGGCTCTCTACCCGACCTTCGCTCTACTATATCATCTGCCGCCCTGTCCTGCCACACCATCTCTACGCCATCTGAACCTTCGCTCGACGCCACACTCAAGCAATTTTGGGAATCTGAAGAAATCGCCACTCCACCCATATTGTCTCCACTTGAGCAAAGCTGTGAAGCCCTTTTCCAGGCCACTACTTGTCGTGATGCTACTGGACGTTACATGGTAGCGCTTCCTTGTGATCCCAACGCGCCATCCATGGGCACCAACAGGCAGCGCTCATTCAAAATGCATCTGTCCATTGAACGCCGTATGGCACAGGACCCCGAAGTCACACACAAGTACCACGAATTCATGGCTGAATATATACGTTTAGGACACATGGTAGTTGCCTCTCAACCCGCCCATTACATCATTCCGCACCACGCCATTTTCAAACACGGTGATGTAAATGGAAAAATTCGAGTGGTTTTCAATGGTAGCAGCCCTGACTCTACTGGCCAGTCCCTCAACGATAGGCTCCTTGCAGGACCCAAGTTGCAGCGTGACGTCTCTTTGGTCCTCTCATCATTTCGTACCCACCAGTATGTCATCATGGCCGATTGCCGGATGATGTATCGCCAGATCCTCGTGCAACCTGCTGATCGCCTGTTACAACACATATGGTACCGACCCAATGTTTCTTCACCACCAATTGAGTATGAGCTCACCACTGTCACCTACGGTCTTAAACCATCTGCATATCTCGCTCAGTGTGCTCTACAACAGCTGGTGATTGATGAGGGAGCCCAATATCCTCTAGCCGCTCATGCTCTCACCCAACACACCTATGTGGATGATCTTGTCACTGGTGCCAGCACGTTTGAACAAGCTCAGCAGCTCATGAAAGAACTTCAGGAGCTCCTGCAACATGGCGGTTTTGAGCTACGCAAGTGGGCCAGCAACCACCCCGCTCTACTCCAGGATTTGCCTGTCGCTCACTTGGAAAATGCCAACTGTTTCCTCGATGATTCCGCTGCCATCAAGGTACTTGGCATTCAGTACAATCCCTCGGCCGACACTTTCCAATACCAAGTCAGTTCTTTTGTTGAGACCCCGTCGAAGCGCCACGTACTCGCATACATTGCCCGTATTTTCGATCCCGTTGGCTGGTTGTGCCCCGTTGTTCTCCGACTTAAGAACTTTCTCAAGACCTTGTGGCTGCAGGCACTTGACTGGGACGACCCGCTTCCACCTGCCCTCGCCTCTGACTGGCAAAGCTTCACCGAGGAACTTCCTCAGCTGCAACAGCTCGCCATACCCCGCTGTATCGTCTCGCCTTCAGCTCAGCACTCCATCATTGGTTTCTGTGACGCCTCCGAGCTTGCCTTCGCCGCCGCCCTGTATCTGCACGAACAATTTCCTGATGGCTCTGTCTCCATGCATCTAATCGCCGCCAAATCCCGTGTCGCCTCCGCCAAGAATGTCACCATTCCTCGCCTCAAACTCAACGCTGCCCTCCTCCTGTCTCATCTCTACACTGCATTTCTGCCCGCCTTCGAAGGTCTCAACATCCAGCACGTTGCCTTCTTTTCTGACGCCACCATTGCACTCGATTGGATGCACACACCGCCGCATTTACTCAAGATTTATGTTGCCAACCGTGTTGGGCAAATACTCGAACACACCCATCTTCCGCAATGGCATCACGTCTCAACTCAAAACAACATTGCTGACCTCGCTTCTCATGGCGCTCGCCCACTCGAACTTCTGTTGGCTCATTCTTGGTGGCATGGCCCGCCAGCATTCCGTGTGCCAATCCAGAACTTCCCCACCACGTCCTATGTCTCATCGCTGCCCAACACTGAACTCAAGCCCGCTCCCGCCATCTCACTTGCCGTCACCATTACTGAACCCGACCCGCTCATTGAAGGCTACATGCTGCATTTCTCGCATCTTCCCCGTCTCGTCCGTGTCACTGCCTACTGTCTTCGTTTCATCTGCCATGCCCGTTGTCAACGCCCATTCCAGTCCTCTCTTCTTCAAGCTGCGCAGCGCATTGTCTCCACCAGTGATGTCCAGTCCTCACCCAGCACTGATGAATATCAACACGCTCTACTCACTTGTATCCATGTGTCTCAACTCTCGTACTACGGTTCCACACTTCCGAACAACGCCAAGTCTCTGCACCCGCACTTTGATGATTTCCAACTCATCCATGTTGGCTCCCGTCTTCAGCATGCCCCCATCAGCACGTCGTCAAAAGTTCCGTTTCTCATCCACGCCAAGTCTCATCTCGCGCTACTTCTTGTGCAGCACTTTCATCGACAGTCGCTCCATGCCGGTCCTCGCACCACTCAGTCCCTGCTGTCACAGGATTACTGGATTCCTGCTGCTCGTTCCCTGGTTTGCCGTATCATTCATTCTTGCCTGAGATGCACCATGTTTCGCACCACCATGCCCACTCCACAAATGGCGACATTACCAGCTTCGCACGTTACTCCAGAGCGTCCATTTCACACCACTGGAGTTGATTTCGCCGGGCCATTCAACTATTTCTCCACGTCTCTGCGCACCCGAGTCGCCCACAAAGGGTACCTGGCCGTCTTCGTATGTTTTGTCACAAAAGCCGTTCATCTCGAGTTCGTCACCAGCCTGTCCAGTGCCGATTTCCTCGCAGCCCTTCAACGTTTCGTCTCCCGTCGCGGTTGTCCCACAGTGATCTATTCAGATAATGGCACAAACTTTCAAGGTGCCCAATCCGAGCTGTCTTCCTTGTATCAGCACTTTATTGACACACAACCCAATCTTGCCGCATTCTTCACTCAGAGCCGCATTCAGTGGAAATTCAGTCCACCACTTGCACCTCATTTTGGTGGCCTTTGGGAGGCAGCCGTCAAATCTGCCAAACGGCTACTCATGAGTACTGTTGGCCTCCAAGCGTACACTCTCGAGGAATACCACACATTGTTCTGCCGCATTGAGGCGATCCTCAATAGTCGCCCTCTCACCGAGCTGTCCGAAGATCCTATTGAATCTGCGCATGTCCTCACACCCAGACATTTTCTTGTTGGCACCGCTCTCACCGCGCTTCCTGAAACTCCTGTTTCCGACACTGATCTGCGCCTGTCTCGTCGCTGGACTCGAGTCCGTCATATGTCTCAACACTTTTGGAAACGGTGGTCCACCAAGTACCTACATCGCCTCCTGCACTGTTCCAAGTGGCATCACCTGTCTCCAAACCTGCAACCTGGTGAGCTGGTGGTCATCAAGGGCCTTTCGACCTCGCCTCTTCACTGGCCCATTGGCATCGTCACACAAGTGTTCCCTGGATCGGATGGCCAAGTTCGAGTCGCCAAAGTTCGCACCGCACAAGGGGAGTATGCCCGCTCCGTGCGAATCCTCCAACCTGTTCCTCCACTACATTAACTTTCTTCTGTTGCGCGGGGGGAGGATGTTCGCGCCGTTAATTCTTAAACGCGCCTCACAGTGTCACTGGCATTGCTGGCTATTGATACTCATTCAATTAATCAATATTGCGATTCTGTAATCATGTCGAATCATCGTTGTGTGCATGAAATCTAGCCAGGCTGTGGCATACATGTGCCGTATTTGCTGGGAGCCTATGTGTTGTGTCTGTACAGTAAACATACGGTATTTTCGAGACTAATTCCCCACAGTCCATCACTTGGAATCTGGCAGCATTGCACCAGTCAGCTCGTATCTTTTTGCCAGTTTTTCTATCATGATACTTCAAACCTGTCTCATCGTTAGTTATTGTGATTTTTACGATTAAGCTTCAGTGTCAACGCTCGCAGTATATTTTCCACTGTTTACCTATCCTGTACCTTATTACACCCACTCGTTCAAGTGTGTAAACGAATACAAATTGTGCATATTGATCAACATCTACACTGCAACGACGCCTGTCTTCAGAGCACCCAGTCGACTGGGAATCGACTACCAGCATAGACCGGATCCTACATTCACAAGGTTGGTTTTGCATGCACCTGTTGTATTCATTGTTTACAATTTACTACTTGAACGAACACTAAGTATGTATGATAACATCGATGTATTCACTTGGAATTGAATATGATATAATATGTAGTTTCAATATAAAAACTAAACTGACTCTTGAACTATGATTAAATAGTTTATCAAATTCTTAGATACGTGAAGTATCAAATTGTATGATTAATCATAATCAATAACCATAGCTGAAAATAAAAACTACAGCATTGACACGCTACTCTATGCTATCTGCTTTCTCTATGAATTTATGTGTAGTCTTTTCCTTGTTCTGGAATTTACTCTAGTTAAGGTTAAGACGACTCGTCTATTTGTAACTTATGCTGATGACAGAGTTGGATGATTTTTATTCTATGTTGACGACAGAGGCGTCCACATTCCGATTAGTCCCAGTCTGACGGGTGCATGCAGCGACAGACCGGGTCTATTCTTATTCCTTCTCCTCTCGACAGAGTGGACCTTTAGGGTTCGCAATAGAGATGAGGCGTATTTACTGGAACAGGTATTTTTACTGAGTACTTGAACGTACGGACTAGCACCTAGTATTCGAAGAACAAAATACTCCGATATCTATGAGTATTTCTAGAAACTAGTAAACTACGCAACTTCAGTATGGCCAGTGACTTCAAGTCCCCACTCCAATTTACGGAGTGGGGGTGGAGCTTTGTAATTTGCAGTTGTACAGTAGCTATTAATAGCTCATTTCTCATTATAGAACTATGCAACTGCTCACTCATTATTTCTCACTCACTCACTCACTCTCTCTCTCTCTCTCTATTCACTATACTCAATTGTGGGCGCATGCTTAGTTGTGTCAAAGACAATAGAATAATTACATTAGATTGTCTTTGGTTGCATTAGGCGTACACGCGTATTTTTCCAGTACAAATACTTCTTGAGTACTTGGGTACGAGTAGTTTGTTACTCAAGCATCTCAAGACTCGCGTCTTGCTATCTGCATCTCATTTCGCTACAGCACATTTGAGAGCAACTCAATAATTAGATTCGTGCTGTTTTTAACGCGAGTAATAAAGATTCGTGCTGTGTTTGCAAGAAACAGTAGTAGTACCAGTACTGCAGTACAATACTCTCTTGTATATGTACTCTGGCAAACTGGCTAATATAAAATACTACCTAGTATTTTGGAACAGGTATTTGGAATAGGTATTAGAACGTACAAGTACTCGGAATACTTAGTATCAGAAAAACCTAGTACGACCCCTCTCTAGTTTGCAATATCGATACATACAAAATATCGACAGTTAAACTTCAGTTAATCGACCTCAACAACATCAAAAACTTGATTATGAGATTGGCAGCTCTGTCCTCTCCTCTGTGAGTAGGTTTGAGGCTCTATAATAAACACTGGAATAAAAGTATAATTTGATGAATGAAGTCTTCTTGGAGCCTCAAGTTTGTGCCATTATTGAGGTGTACAAGACAAGTCAGATCAACAATTATACAATCTTCTACAATAGTTACCATAAATTACTGTATCAATTAGTTGTGGTGAGGCTCAATTTTTATGTGAAAGGAACTCTTGTACACTATAAAACGTTTCAACTAAATATATTATTTTTATTGTTGTTATGATTCCTAAATACTATTGAATAATTTTCAGATCTTACATTAGCTTTGTTTATTTTTTAGTTTAATATTTCAATTTCCTCTGACCTACATTGACTGGTGAGAATTAGAATTTCAATTATATATGGTCTTACTGCTGCATTTTTACAATAACCTCCAGAGATTTTATGAAATTCACAAACCCTATCTGTTCTTCCTCAGATTTTTTTAGTGATGATTCTAATTTTGTTTTCAATTTGGTGTGATCACTCAATAGTTTAGCAACTGTTCATGTCTATCATTTTTACATTTTAAGCCAGAGTTTGTTAAGTAGCTCAGTAATTCTCTATTGGCTTACAATACATTGTAAGGTGTAAATCTTTTGATGGCAGTTTTATTTTGGACAATTGATAGTTTAAAAATATGTCAGAAATAATATTTTAATACATTTTCTGTAATAACAATTATAAATATCACAACCAATTACAGAAATTGCTATGGCTACTATAAAAAATACCACATTTATGTTTAATTCGAAAATAGCTAGACAAGAGCCTTTTGTCTGTGTTCATGGTTGTGAAAATAGTATATTTCGCACCTAGAGCCAAAAATGTGTGTTTGTCGGCTCAAGATAGCGGTTTTCAAGTTTGAGACGAAGTCGAGAACTTGAAGCATTTTTGCCCACGTTGCGAATGCTATTTTTTGCCACACCACAAAAAAAACCAAAACAACAATGAAAATTTTGAAAGCGAAATTTCAAGGCTATGGTACTAGCAAGAATACAAGACATCACCTTTTTATCCAACCTACAGAGTTCTGGGTGGGTATTTTGTCAACAACTACAACTGTTCACCGAAAGGTTACTTGGTTAGGTTTTTTGTTGTTATTCCTGTTCCTGATTCGAAACCTGCATAAAACAACCAAAAACCTAACCAACTAACCTTTCTATGCCAACAGTAATCTTTACCAACAGTTGTAGTAGTTGACAAAATTCCCACCCAGAGCTCTGTAGGTTGAATAAAAAGGTTCTATTGTTTGATATCAAAACTACAAAATAATACATATTAAGTTGTAAAAAGTGATCATTTTTGACATTTCAAATACTACATACATATTAAATTATAAAAAATAAACAATTATTGATGGTTTAAATCTTTTTGTTTTACAAAAAAGTTGGAAGGATTCATATTAAAGCCGCATCTCCACCAACCGAACATGTCTGCCAAACATTGTTGGCGAATACAAAAAACAGACAAACATTAAACATATATATAATCCAAATACCACTCACTCATTCATCACAGTTTCTCAGGAACCACTTGACCAAAAACGATAAAATTTGGTATACGTATTCAGTAGGGGGACTAGACGCGTGCTAAGAAAGGGTTTCAAAATTTACCCCAAAATTGAAGATTTTTGAAAATACCACTGACTGACTCACTCATTCATCACAGTTTCTCAGGAACCACTCGACCAAAAACGATAAAATTTGGTACATGTATTCAGTAGGGGGACTAGACACGTGCTAAGAAAGGGTTTCAAAATTTACCCCAAAATTGAAGATTTTTGAAAATTTAGGTGACAACAATTTCTAGAGAACCATAAGGTCAAATCAGATAAAATTTGGTATTCATGTTAAGTATCAGCCTTAGATGTACCTTGGAAAAAAATTTCAAAATTAGCCCCAAAATCGACGATTTTTGAAAAGTTTGATGATAAACAGCCAAATATTTTGAAATTTGCACTTAACAGATGTCATCAACCTGGCATAATAACATTTCATCATACCCAGTCATATGTTTCCCACATATTGCAAGGCTCCGACTGTATGGTAGCCTACATGCAAAGTGCAAAGTCTTTTGCTGTTCAAAGACAGTGTAAATAACGCTACTAAGGGGTCTGCCATATGATAAAAACGGTTGACTTCTATCAGCTGTTCCTTTAAGCTGTTTGTCTGGCAAGTTCAGTAGGTTAGGTCTATTAATGAATAATAATTTGTTTCAAACAAAGCAAACTTATCCCGAGCTACCAAAATAATTTCAATAGCTGAAAGCCTACGTTTTTAAAAGTAAAAAAGTAGCCAAGCTGCCTGTTAGGCAATTGTGTTAGGTAAGTGTGACTCAAATCGAATATCAATATAGGCATTCTCTAACTAACCTGTCAGATTGATTTCATTCTGTCACCTTTCTCATTCCACACTCATACTTTAATTTCGAACTTATTCATTTTGCATCACAATGAAAATTTTTGAAAATTTAGGTGATTATAATTTCTTAAGAACCACTGAGCCAAATAAGATGAAATTTGGTATGCATGTCCAGTATAGACCCTAAATGAGTTTTAAAAGAAGGGTTTCAAAATTAACCCCAAAATGGGCCCAAAATTAACGATTTTTGAAAATTTAGGTGATTATAATTTCTTGAGAACCACTGAGCCAAATAAGATGAAATTTGGTATGCATGTCCAGTATAGACCCTATATGAGTTTTAAAAGAAGGGTTTCAAAATTAACCCCAAAATTAACAATTCTTGAAAATTTAGGTGATTATAATTTCTTGAGAACCACTGAGCCAAATAAGATGAAATTTGGTATGCATGTCCAGTATAGACCCTATATGAGTTTTAAAAGAAGGGTTTCAAAATTAACCCCAAAATGGGCCCAAAATTAACGATTCTTGAAAATTTAGGTGATTATAATTTCTTGAGAACCACTGAGCAAAATAAGATGAAATTTGGTATGCATGTCCAGTATAGACCCTAAATGAGTTTTAAAAGAATTATAATTTTGTAACAGTATTATATTTTGTAACATAATTTATATTTGCAACAGTACATGAGCCTGAGAATTTTTGTGAAAATAGGTATTGATCAGAAAATCAACAAAAATTAGTTGTGAAATTAATGAACCATAGATTAACGATTTTGAAAATTTAGGTGATTATAATTTCTCAAGAACCACAAGGCCAAAAAAGTTCAAATTTTCAGCTGGGGTGCCTATTTCTGTAAATTTATCTAATCACAATGGAAATTAGTTGGACCCCTCGGGGGTCCAGGGGGCGGAGCCCCCTGGCTAGACGGTTAAGGCGAGCGAAGCGAGTCTGCCGGCTAGTTAAACATATGGTTCACCAAACATGTTCGTAAGTTCAATTGAAATGTTCGGTCTGTGAGCGAAAAGTGACGACCAATACAGTTTCCCACCACACCGATCATAATGTTCGAGGTGTCCACACCAAACCAACTCCAAAAAATGTTCGGCGACATCAGCTGATTCCAGCAAACACTGTTCGCTGAGCATGTTCGGTTGGTGGAGACGCGGCTTTACAATCATGACTGCTGTATCTAGACACAATCAGCTGTCATTCAAGGTCATTTTCTTTTCCACCCTAGGGCGGTAAACGTTTACAAATCTCGTCGGAAACCGAACACTTTTGGCCTCCATATGACGCACGAAAAACAGCTCATTACGTCCTAGTGTGGCAAAAAAAAACTGATGTTTAAACGACTTTTAATAAAATAGTGTAAATAATATTCTTATGATAATCGTAATAAAGTATATTTGTTAAGTTGTGCATGAATTGAAATTACTCTCCTCTTGACTGCTAACAACTGTTTCTGACTGGATACCATTCAATCTTATTATTTATCTACATATGTAAAGCGGCCCATAGACGACCAACCTTGTTGCCAACTCAAGTTGTCAACTTGATGTCCTTGGACACCACAGACTACAACTCAATCTGCAACCTGGTTTGCAACTTTGTTGTCAACTTCAGTTGCCTCATCACTTCGGGTCAAATTAGCCTTTCCTCCATCTAGCTTTCTTGCAAGTAATTAACGTTTTTAACATAGTAGGCCTATTATTAATACGTAATAATAAATTATATTTCGGTCTTATTTCACAGTAATTAGTCAGAACCCTTTGTTATTTTTTATTTTGAATGAATTGTGTGATGATGAAGAGAGTCGCCCAAGAAAAAAAGAAAAATGTGGATGAAAGAGTGGTACCAACATACTGAGTTTTCTCATTCTAATTTACTAAATTCAATACAATCCAGGTATTTGGACCTCATGGTCATGGAGGAAGTCAAGTAGATCAAAATACCATAAATTGGGCACGTATTCGTCCTCAGCCCCAGCACCTGACCTGACACTTGCATTCACTTTTTTTAGTTCTCTACGGTAGCAAGTTTTAATGTTGGCGAATCTTTTTTTTAAACTATCTGCATTAGCAGCAGGATCGATTTTAATATACACTTGCAATATTTTCTCCCACGCATTTTTCTTTTTTAACCTATCTTTAAAAACGTCTGACTTTACTTTCCAGAGTTCTGGAAGCTCTTCAGCAGTACAAAGAAATCATTCCAAAGCTCATTATTTGGAATTGTCGTCATTATTATAATTGAAAAAAGTTAACTAAATTTTAAAAAAAGTAAAAACTAACTAATTATTAAAAAGTAAAAAATAACCAACAAATTTATCGTCAAATATAAAACTGCAATGTGTAACTATCAAGAAACAGGACAACAAGTGTACGAAGATGACACGAGATTTCAACTGATGTTGTGAACCTAGTTGACAACCTGCCCACAGACACTACAACAAGTTCGCCAACATAAGGCTCCGCCCACAGAAAATCCAAAGTTTTTAACCTACTTCAAAAACCTGCAACTTCAACACCAACCTCCACTCCAACCAAAATTCCAACCGCCAACCTAGCCACAGACACGCAACATGAACTCCAACATAACCAAGGACACCAAGTTGACAACTTGAGTTGGCGACAAGGTTGGTCGTCTATGGGCCGCTTAATATGTCAAAAATCTACAACTTCAACACCAACCAAAATTCCAACCACCAACCTAGCCACAGACATGCAACATGAACTCCAACATAACCAAGGACACCAAGTTGACAACTTGAGTTGGCAACTAGGTAGGTTGTCTATGGGCCTCTTTATGGACAGTTTAACATTGATATATACTACTAGATGCGTAACTCTAACATTGAAGGCTATGGCATAGTGAAGCCACTTTTTTCTGGCGGGAAAAGGCCAAATCAGGCAAAAGTTCAAATTTAACACAGGCTCTTATGGGAAAATAATATCTCGAGTGCAGAAACAATACTTTGCACTCGAATTACACATTAAATTTTTCCTACAGTAATGTATAAAGTAATTCAGACAGAACAAAACAGGGCATACATAACCTGAAAATTCCTCACATAACCTATCTTCGAATCAAATCAATTTCATCAACAACAACTATTCACAGCTGAAGCAGAGTAGCCAACCTATTTTTGAATGCAGAATAGGGAACCTGCGTATTACATGCTCACTATTTTGTGTTGTTAGGTTGCAAATTTGGAGTGCGGAAAAGTACTTTTCCTACAACTGCTCGTAAAGTAGTTCTTTACGTACTGAAAACTAATTGTAAAATGCCTCTTTACTGCTCAGCAAGCGGTAAAGTACTTTACGCTCGCCAGCTGTTTTCTTTACGCTTCTGTTTTGATTTTGATGTCTTCTCATTGGTGGATCGCGGAATCCGTGAATTCACATAACCTCAAAATGGCGCATGCTAACCAAATCCGTGCACGGTCTATGATGTTACAAACTACAAGTTTTTATTGTGTTGTAATCCAGAACTGCAGTTGTAGGAAAAATATTGTATGCAATTCGCGCGTGAAGCTTCTTTATCGCTCTCGCAAAATTACTGCGCTCCGCTATGCGTCGCGTAGTAAATGTTTTGGCTCGAGCAATAAAGTCGCACTTCACGCTCTTAATACATAAATAACTATTTCCACACAGTAATTTACTTTCTTGCACTGGTGCAGGAATAGACTATTTTGCAAGCTACAGTTAGTGCAAAAATAGGCACTTTTTGGGTTACTGTAGGAAAATGAAATTTTTAGTAGAGAAAAGCTTAGTATGGTTGCTAATATTGACACTAAATGGCGCATTACCATTCCAGTTTATTGAGCTTATTTGAATACAACATTCAATAAATCAAATAATTGCATAAACCGAAATCAATAATTGTCTAATGACGAATATTTTCAACATTTTTGGTTGCATCGTCATTTCATTTTGAGTTTAGATTAGTTGGTTTTATGCAAGTTATCACTATACTGTGTACTTCTTTCATTAAGTGTGCAATGTAAATATATCAGTGTGCTTATATAATAACAGGTGTATATTGACTAGAGTATTATTCAAATTATTTCTCTTCATTACCATATTGATAATTACAATTCTTTGAAATGTTATAATGCTGCATTTCTATACACTTTACTATTAATATTGTATGGTTCAATTATTTTCTAGAACTCAGACATAATGGACTATAGATACAAAAATTCAATGATGGTTATTGTACTAGAAATCATGCCAGCACAGCAATCTAAACTCGCGCCATTCAGTTCACCAATTCTTCTCAGCAAGAACCATGTCTTGGTGATAGACAACAAACAACTGAAACTCAACTAATTCTTTGTACAATAGCATTGATCAATTTTTGCAACTTTTGATACTGTGGTTAATATATAATTTAGAGCATCCAAAGAGTTCATTCCGAATTGTAGAAATTGATAGGATTCAAAGATTATCAATATTCAGCAACTGTTGACTGATGTACTAATTCAGCCATGGATGCAAATTGAGATATTCAAACAGAGACAATATTTCTGAGCACATACAGAGCACTACTCTATTCACAGAATTTACAATAGGAAGGTTACATGTTTGTATGATTTCTAAAGCCATGTCTCCACCAACCAAACATGCTCGGCGAGCAGTGTTTGCTGGAATCAGCTGATGTCGCCAAACATTTTTTGTAGTTGGTTTGGTGTGGACGCCTTCTCAAACATTATGATCAGTTGACACTGTTTGCTCATAGACTGAACATTTCAATTGTACTCACGAACATGTTTGGTGACCCATATGTTTAATGTTTGCCCATTTTTTGTATTAGCCAACATGTTCTGCAGACATGTTCGGTTGGTGGAGACGCAGCTTAAGATGGTTTTTATAAGTAAGATGAAGAGCAGCTATTATAGTCACAAAATTCACAGCTGAAAGGTTAATCACCTATGTGAGTTTTCAGATGAGTTTTTAAATGGATAAGTTGAGCACTTTTATGATCACAAAATACACAGTTGAAAGGTTTATCACTTATGTGACTTCTTAGATGAATTTTTAAACTGCTAAGTCGAGAGCTTTTATAATCACAAGATTCACAGCTGAATGGTTTATCACCTGTATGAGTTCTTAAATGGATTTTTAAATTGTCAAGTCGAGAGCTTTTATAATCACAAGATTCACAGCTAAAAGGTTTATCACCTGTGTGAGATCTAACATGTCTTTCCAAATTAGATGATTGACAGCATTTATAATCACAAAATTCACAGCTGAATGGTTTATCACCTGTGTGAGTCCTCAGATGTATTTTTAAACCATAAAGTTGAGTGCTTTTATAATCACAAAATTCACAGCTGAAAGGTTTATCACCAGTGTGAGTTCTTAAATGAATTTTTAAACTGCTAAGTCGAGAGCTTTTATAATCACAAAATTCACAGCTGAATGGTTTATCACCTGTGTGAGTCCTCAGATGTATTTTTAAACCATAAAGTTGAGTGCTTTTATAATCACAAAATTCACAGCTGAAAGGTTTATCACCAGTGTGAGTTCTTAAATGAATTTTTAAACTGCTAAGTCGAGAGCTTTTATAATCACAAAATTCACAGCTGAATGGTTTATCACCTGTGTGAGTCCTCAGATGTTTTTTTAAATCACAAAGTCCAGAGCTTTTATAATCACAAAATTCACAGCTGAATGGTTTATCACCTGTGTGAGTCCTCAGATGTATTTTTAAACCATAAAGTTGAGTGCTTTTATAATCACAAAATTCACAGCTGAAAGGTTTATCACCAGTGTGAGTTCTTAAATGAATTTTTAAACTGCTAAGTCGAGAGCTTTTATAATCACAAAATTCACAGCTGAATGGTTTATCACCTGTGTGAGTCCTCAGATGTTTTTTTAAATCACAAAGTCCAGAGCTTTTATAATCACAAAATTCACAGCTGAATGGTTTATCACCTGTGTGAGTCCTCAGATGTATTTTTAAACCATAAAGTTGAGTGCTTTTATAATCACAAAATTCACAGCTGAAAGGTTTATCACCAGTGTGAGTTCTTAAATGAATTTTTAAACTGCTAAGTCGAGAGCTTTTATAATCACAAAATTCACAGCTGAATGGTTTATCACCTGTGTGAGTCCTCAGATGTTTTTTTAAATCACAAAGTCCAGAGCTTTTATAATCACAAAATTCACAGCTGAATGGTTTATCACCTGTGTGAGTCCTCAGATGTATTTTTAAACCATAAAGTTGAGTGCTTTTATAATCACAAAATTCACAGCTGAAAGGTTTATCACCAGTGTGAGTTCTTAAATGAATTTTTAAACTGCTAAGTCGAGAGCTTTTATAATCACAAAATTCACAGCTGAATGGTTTATCACCTGTGTGAGTCCTCAGATGTTTTTTTAAATCACAAAGTCCAGAGCTTTTATAATCACAAAATTCACAGCTGAATGGTTTTTCACCTATGTGAGTTTTCAGATGAGTTTTTAAATGGATAAGTTGAGCACTTTTATGATCACAAAATTCACAGTTGAAAGGTTTATCACTTATGTGACTTCTTAGATGAATTTTTAAACTGCTAAGTCGAGAGCTTTTATAATCACAAGATTCACAGCTGAATGGTTTATCACCTGTATGAGTTCTTAAATGGATTTTTAAATTGTCAAGTCGAGAGCTTTTATAATCACAAGATTCACAGCTAAAAGGTTTATCACCTGTGTGAGATCTAACATGTCTTTTAAAACTAGATGAATAACAGCATTTAAAATCACAAAATTCACAGCTGAATGTTGTATCACCTGTGTGAGTCCTCAGATGTATTTTTAAATTGCTAAATCGAGAGCTTTTAAAATCACAAAATTCACAGCTGAAAGGTTTATCACCTGTGTGAATTCTGAGATGAGATTTTAAAGCAGATGAAGAAGAGCTTTTACAATCACAAAATCCACAGCTGAATTGATTGCTTGCTTTATGCTTCTTTGAGTGGATTTGTAAACCTTTCTTATCCAAGCACACATAGTCACATAATTTACAGGCATACTGTATTTCCTCAATGTATTTTTCTTATATGTCGCATTAAATCACTCAATCTAGGAGTTTTATAACTACAATGAGCACAGCTATAAGATTGCAGATTTTTATAAGTCAGCAAATCATTTCCAGAATCCACCTGTCCAAAAGTTCCTGCAATGACATCTCCATCTGTGTAAGAGGTTGAACACTTTCTGCAGTCCACTGATTGCAATTCTGCCTCTTCCGAACACCCTCCAGTCAGATGGACATCTGAAAATACCAATATTATACTATAATAGTTATTTATGAATTAAGAGTGTGAAGCGCAACTTAATCGCTCGAGCCAAAACATTCACTGTGTGATGCATAGCGGAGTGCAGTAATTTTGTGAGAGCGATAAAGAAGCTTCATGTGCAAATTACATACAATATTTTTCCTATAACTGAAGTTCTGGATTCTAACACAATAAATAAAGCTTGTAGTTTGTAACATCAAAGACCATGCGTGGATTTGGTTAGCATGTGCCATTTTGAGGTTATGAGAATTTCATGGATTCTGCGATCCACTAATGAGAAGACATCAAAATCAAAACAGAAGTGTAAAGAAAACAGCTGGCGAGCATAAAGTACTTTTTGTCATACTTGTACATATTCACCAGTTTACAGTGCATTGAATCGATCCGGTAAATACCTGTTTACAGAAAGAACAGCTGATTCTCATTACCACATCCTTTTTCAGTATGGTAATGGATTTTACCGCATTCTAGCTGTTAGAGAATTTGGAAAACAGCTGATCTCAGAAGTATTTTTAGTATTCTACTGCTGTGATTGTTTTTGAGGTTATGTTTGATGATGCTTGCTGTAGTAATCAATGTGGTAAACAGCTGTTTACAGAAATCAAAAACAGCTGATGTCATTTGATGATTATTACCGTACACTGTGTGGTAATGATTATTATTATTATTATTATTATTATTATTACTGTGTGGTAAAAATCATCAAATGATTATTACCGCATGCTTATGGGTGGCTACTGGCTACCATTTCACTGAAAAACCATTTGGTTGGAAGCTTGATCAGCTGATCTAGAACCTTCATTGCCTATTTCACCTTGAGTTGCTGGGATTTGGTGTGTTGAAGTTATGTTTGAATAACAATGATTTATAGTTTCTTATTTCAACCTATCTGCTATTTTAGACTTGCATGACGAAAAATATCATACATAATGCTCATCATACTCATACGGTAAACATCATTTCCTGCACTTGTAACATAATATACTATTACCACTTTTGGAGCAGTAAATAGGTATTTTACAATTAGTTTTCAGTACATAAAGAACTACTTTACAAGCAGTTGCAGGAAAAAGGCTTTATCAGATTATATTTCTTTTCTGTTGGATTATCAAACTGATAATTCATAGAAATGACTAATAGAATGTGAATGTCTTACCAAGCAATTCTTCTTTGATGCAGCCCGAGGTGGAACCTAAGCCTGGAGATTCTTCATGATAAACACCACTCTTTGACCATGAATTGCACAGTGGTGCTGATTCTTGGATACCACATTCCTGCTTGACTGCAGCCATCTGCAATAATAATTATTATTATAATGGAAACTGTAGTGGGCTATCATAATTAAAAAACTTTGTGCATAAAAGAACCAAGCAACAGGAAGTCTGAACTGATGAAATCGACCTCAAAGTTCATGGTGGGCACTCAATTCTGCATTTAAAATTTTTTGTTCAATTTTTTTGTGATTCAGACATGCATCCTACAACCAAACTCGCTTTATCATCAATTAGTTTCTGTTTTTTCCACAAGATGGCTGCACCAACTCCATTTAGCCCAAATTGTCTCTTCGTTCCTTTATGCATTAAGCCAGCCAACTGTTGCTTCTGAAGACTAATAAGTTTTCTGATTAATTCTAGAAACTAAACTGTGTTGTTCATGACAATAATTGAATGAGCAAAGTGAGTCCTTCCTTTTGACTTGAGGCGTTGTGTGTTTGTTTGTATGTTCCACGATAACTTTCAAACACCTTTATCAATCAACTTCACATTTGAAACACAGATCCTTGGTATCTTTAGACAGGTCAAGTTTGTTGGCCAATGAAATTAACCGACTCCTTCATCCTTTTTGAGGCTAATCAGGTTCTCAGCCCTTTATTAATATATCTATATATTACTATATTTAAGAAAATAGTTGTTTTCACCATATGGAATTCACAATAGATTTCAAAATATATTTTCAGCTGTCATCAGCTGTAGGTGAATAAGTGCGATCAGGCTTTTTATAGGATCTCTATAAGCTGATATACTAATTTCATTGCCCTGATATATGGATATATAAACAGCTGTTTTCCATGTGGTAAATATATCTACTCTATAGATACACTAATCCCATTGCCCTGATATATAGGTATATGAGTGGAAAATAAATGTGTGTATCAGAGCAACAATGAAATTGAACTTCAAGTGATAGATATCTTGTGAATTTTATCTAAATCATTATTTTCGAAACAGCCGTTTTTCGTTACCACCTTCCCCTATGATAAGCTCACCAAATGAGTTTCCCTTTTCAAAATTATTTGTTTGCAAGTGAGTTCTCCAGCTGGTTGGGCTCACTAGTAATAATACCTTTAAATACTACTTAAACCATTGTGTAGAGCTAGAGGTTTAATAAACAATAAAAATAGGGATGTGATAGCTGCAAGCCGTAGCAGGTATCTGTTCAATCAGATAGAGATAAGCTGCCATTCTCGTAGGTCCTGTTTGTAACGGTGACCGATTAGATTGGCCAGCAAAAAAGACACTGTTCTCTGCTGTAAAATCACTTGCAGATGGTTCAGAACCCACCTAAAACTGTAGGTCCAACTCATCATCAATCACCATCATCCAACTCATTACCCATGCACAGGTCTCAGACCCATGTGGGCTTCATCCAGACCTAAGTATGGATGGTAGAATATTCCATGATTATGCATTATACTATCTTACTCGAAACCATTGGACCTAGCAGAAAGAAAACAGACCATGCAGCTATCATGCTAGCTTTGCTGAAATGCAGAATTGGATTAAAATACTCTTTTTTTTTTTTTGAGGATGAAGCCCACACGGTCTGCAACCTGTGTGTGGGTAACGAGTTAGTGATTGATGAGTTGGACCTACAATTTTAGGTGGGTTCCGAATCACCTGCAAGTGATTTCACAGCAGAGAACAGTGTCTTTTTTGCTGGCCAATCTAATCGGTCACCATTACAAACAGGACCTACAAGAACGCAGCTTATCTCTATCTGATTGAACAGATACCTGCTACGGCTCATGGCTATCACTTCCCATGAATGGGAAAACACAAAACAAATATAGTTAGTGTCTCTATGGCCATTCACCTAAATTTTCTATTGATTTTTACAACCCATACATTACCTTTGAATCTCCTCCATTGAAGAACTCAGCCTTCACAGCCATTTCAAACTGGCTGTTATCTATATCCATTGGAGCATTCAAAAAGGCGTCAATCTCCTGCTTGATAGCATATTCACTTGTCTCCTGTTGAAAAATAGAATACAAATTAAATCAAACATGAATGCAATATGTAATAAAATAAAGGTGAAAATTCAAAGCTCTGCAAGTCAGTTGGATCTTTCTCCATTGGCAAAGTTAGGACTTGGAAGCTTGGCTGCCTCTCTATACATCCCTACTGCATTAGGCCCACGTTATACAAGCAGCTTTGAGGCAACAGATTTTACATCGCATACATGCCAAGCCTACTGGGCAATGGACTTCCCTGTGTGCAAGTTATACAAGCATTATATCTCTCATGTCAGACCCTGTAAACTCAGCATCTGCATCGACAATGCATCCAGAATGGTAAAACAGGCAGCAAAAACATGGCAGAAATGATGCCATTGCTTTTATATGGGCAGCTTTGATGCAGCAGATCTACAAAACCACCAGTGTTGCCACCTTTAGTATAAGTTATTTATTTGAAGTTTGCATTAATTAATAATTTACAGTGGAACCTTGATAAATCAAATCTCAAGGGGAACGGCAGAAATTCGATTTATCAAGGATTTCGATTTATTGAGGTTTGATTTATCAAGGTCCATCTTAAAATACTTCGATTTATAGAGGTTACTGTAATCAGTTACTGTATTTGTGCCACAGAATCTTATCCAATAAGCATGCAACTTCGATTTACTAAGGTTCTCTTATTACAACTTATTACGATTTATAAAGGTCCAAAAACTGCAAAACTTTGAATAATAAAGGGTTTTCTGCCAAACCTTCAAATTATAGAGGTTAGTATATAGCTCAATAGATCCAAAACCTTCAATTTATCAAGGGAATATCCATGAAATCTTCGATTTATAAAGGTAAAATAACATGGTGGTAGGATAGCAAGTTCTAGGGGAATTGGAAAAATTCTATTTATCAAGGATTTCGATTTATTGAGGTTCGATTTATCAAGGTTTCACTGTATTAAAAAAAAAAGCAGTCATTAAAAAACGGCGAGGTGAAACTACCCGTAAGGGTCTCCCCACCATGAAAAGCCATACAAATTTACTTTTACTAATAAAACTTCAATTTGTTTTGTTTGTATAGTAGTGGCAATAAAAGATAATAATAATTAATTATGGTGACAACACTGCTCACCACACATTCCTCTGGCATATTCACATGAGTTCGCTGGTTCACATTGACAGCATAATTTTATTGTTGTGACCTTTGGACACCCTTGGTACCAGTTGCGGCATCTTTTCTGCTCATATAACAGCTCCACCACCAAGCATTTGCATCAACGACACATGCGTTTTTTCTGCTCATATAACAGCTCCATTTTTTATAATCAATGTCAGCAATTTATCTGTCATGATAAAGCTGACCATATAACATGGGCCTTAGACAGCCAAAAATCTAACCTAAATATGAGGAGGCACCAAAAAGTTCCCAAAAGTATTCTAACATTGATTGCTTGAGAAACTTCAAATAGTTATTTATGTATTAAGAGCATGAAGCACAACTTTATTGCTCGAGCCAAAACATTTACTGTATGATGCATGGTGGAGCACAGTTATTTTGCAAGAGCAATAAAGAAGCTTCATGCATGAATTGCATACAATATTTTTCCTAAAACTGCAGTTCTGGATTCCAACACAATAAAAGCTTGTAGTATATAACATCACAGACCATGCGCGGATTTGGTTAGCATTCGCCATTGTTGAAGTTATGTGAATTCCATGGATTCTGTGATCCACTAATGAGAAGGCATCAAAATCAAAACAGAGGCATAAAGAAAACAGCTGGTGTGTGTAAAGTACTTTTCATCATACTTGTAGGTTATGGACAGTTTACCAGTCAAGGAATCAATGTGGTAAACAGCTGTTTACAGAAATCAAAAACAGCTGATGTTATTTGATGATTATTATTGTACACTGTGTGGTAAAAATCATCAAATGACTATTCCCACATGCTTATGGGTGGCTACTGGCAACCATTTCACTGAAAAACCATTTCGTTGAAAGCTAGATCAGCTGATCTAGAACCATTATTGCCCATTTCACCTTGAGTTGCTGTGATTTGGTGTGTTGAGGTTATGTTTGTATAACATGATTTATAGTTTCTTATTTCAACTTATCTGCTATTTTAGACTTGTATGACAAAAAATATCATATGTAACTCATCCGGGAAGATGTTTACCATACTCGTATGATAATACCACACTCAACTTCATCTTGTGCATTAACTTATCATACTCATATGTTAAACACCATTTCCCACACTTGTAACGTAATATACTATTACTGCTTGCAGAGCAGTAAAGAGGTTTTTACAATTAGTGTTCAGTACATAAAGAACTACTTTATGAGCAGTTGTAGGAAATAGTTATTAATAGTAACTTACCTCTGAGTCCATGGTTGATTATTTTTATGCACTATATATAGAAGCCAAATACCTTCTGGATATCTATGAGTTGTCAATCAGTACCTACAAAGTAATGGCAAATGCAAAAAATATAATGCTTATATCAAGCTCAATTATACAGACTATACACATTCTACATGCATTGCAACTTCAGTATGGTAACTAAATATTGACTATTGACTAATGTATTGATTGGCGCTATTCCAATAATTGTCTTATTCCATTATACAGAGTGTTTCAGAACTCTCTACCAACACTTCTAGGCAGTGTTTCTGGACCACTAACAAAAGTAAATATTGTAATAAAATTTTTCTAAAATCCCCAGTTACTCACACAGCCGCCATTTTGTTTTATTCACTCATTATTTTTTTTATTCAAACACCTCTGAACGTATAATTTTGAAATTTTGCATACAGCTTTATAACAACAATTTTTAGAAAATAAATCAAAATTTTCTGACATGAAAAACAAAATGGCGGCCATTTAAAATCATTGAACAGGATTTAAGTAATAATGGCTAATGTTATCAAAATTTGACTAGAATACGTTTTTTAGATATTTTTATTGCAAATCCAACAATGCCTCATTTTCCAAGATTGGCCAACAATTAACAAAGATATGCTACTTCTTAGGGTGTGTGGTGGTTGAGAACGGGTTAAAGTTTTTCGCTTCCAACCAGTGCACACCCTAAAAAGTAGCATATCTCTGTTAATTGTTGGCCAATTTTGGAAAATGAGGTATTGTTGGATTTGCAATAAAAATATCTAAAAAATGTTATTCAAGTCAAATTTTATATCATCAGCCATTATTAATTCAATCCTGTTCAAAGATTTTAAATGGCCGCCATTTTGTATTTTATGTCGGAAAATTTTGATTGATTTTTCTAAGATTGTTTTAATTGTTATAAAGCTGTTTGCAAACTTTCAATATTATACGTTCAGAGGTGTTTGAATAAAAAAATAATGAGTGAAAAAACAAAATGGCGGCTGTGTGAGTAACAGATTTAAGAAAATTTTTATTACGATATTTACTGTTGTTAGTGGTCCAGAAACACTGCCTGGAAGTATTGGTAGAGAGTTACGAAACACCCTGTATAGAAAGTGTGGTCATTGACTCGCCCAGCTGCTAACTTACAAAAAGAATGAATTTAGAGTTAGAGCGAGTTCAGAAAAATAATTTTAATTCATTTGATAGCTATAATAAAATTAATGAGCTTATGAATGAATGGTAATTAAATGTTCCAAATTTTCCAACAATTTTTGTTTTTGTGACATCTACACACCCCAGGAAGTAAATTTTATTGGGGGGGTCGCAATTTTTTCACAAGATAATTTAAATTTTGAAAATTTTTTTAATAAAAAAATCATAACTTACAAACTTATAAGCAGCTACATAAAACGATATAAATCAAGAGAATAGAATATTTCCAAAACACAACCACCCCCAAACACAGTGCCCGCTCCGCGCGCCTAACCTAACCTTCCCTGGGTGGCTTATGTTATGTTATGTTATGAAGGGACGGATTCAAAGATCCAGAAGATTCAAAGATCCTCACACGTCAACCGAAGCTTATTGTGTGTCCCTAGTACGTTAGTTAGGCAAACCAATACCTGTGCCCTTTACAAGATCCAGGAGTTTCTTCCCTATGCTAACATCCCATTCATCACCTGGTTGCTTTAAGCCAAACAGAGCCATTCTCCTTGCCCCGAGTCTCTTGCAATCCAGTATGATATGCTTGGCAGTCTCTTCAGACTGATTGCAAAGCCTACACATCTGACTTTCATTTCTGAGTCCAATTGTGTGGAGATGTTTCCTAAAGTGGCCATGTCCAGTTATCAGAGCAATCAGCTGCTTAACCTGACCTCTACCCAGCCTCACCAGCCAGTTGGTGAAGTAGGAGCTTGTGTCTGCTAGCAGCCTTTTGCCAAGTGCTTGGCCTGAGTGACCTTGCCATTGCTGGTGATGTAAGTCCCTGGACCATTTGTTTATGGTGTGGAAGGCAGTAGTTTTGCTTATGCCACAGCTTGGCTCTGGGCCAAAGAATGACCTACTAGAACCTTGCTTAGCAAGCCCATCTGCACACTTGTTGCCACCTATGCCTACATGGCCAGGTACCCAACCAAGATGCACAGAGTTGTGTGTTGCGAGCTTGCTGAGTGTTTTGTGACACTCCCACACCAATTTTGACTTGATTTCATTAGAGTCAAGAGCCTTGAGGGCTGCCTGACAATCTGACAAGATTACTATATGCTTGTCGCAATAGCGTCTGGCAATGCCTATATTGGCACAAGCCATGATGCCCCAAATTTCTGCTTGAAAGATAGTACAGTATTGTCCCAGACTTGCACAGATTTCTGTTCTGGGTGATTCACTGTACACCCCATAGCCAGATTTCCCTTCAATAAGAGAGCCGTCTGTGTACCAGACAAGGCTACCTCTCCTGATATAGGGCCCTTCCTCAGACCTCCACTCCTCTCTAGAGCAGAATTTAACAGAAAAAGGTTTAGTGAAAACCATCTCCGTACTCATGACATCTGAAGTCATTTCAAGCACAGGGCTATGAGCAACAGCTTTGGTGATTGTACAATGGCCTGTTCCAGACAGGCCTTCCCTCCATTGGCCTGCGACTTTCAATCGATAGGCTGATTTTCGTGCTTCTGCCTTGATAAAAATATCCAAGGGCAGCAAGCCAAGAGCAACTTCAAGAGTTGCTGATGGGCTGCTCCTGAAAGCTCCAGTGACTAGGAGTGTGCCCATACTTTGTAAACTTGTGAGTTTGGCTGTAGCTGTAATCTGGTTCACCTTTGTCCATCTGGGTGGCTTAAAATGATATTATAGCAATTGAATTAGCAATAAATAATATCCCAAGATAAAAATAATTATGTATTCGAGAGCCGCCATCTTGTCAACAAATGGGATTGACATATTTTTCCTGTCGTTAAGAAGACTCAACAAGGCTAGATATGACGGAACCATAACTTCAGTACTTTTATTAAATTTTTCATCAATTTTTTGCCTGCACACTACACACACTAGTAAGTAATAGTACCCTGACAAACATTGAAGTATTGAAAGGTAGTTAGCTTATTTGTTGTTGTTTTATGCATGAAAGTACTATAGGTATTAGTTGGTTCCGTCATATCTAGCCTTGTTAAGCCACCCAGGGAAGGTTTGGTTAGGCGTGCAAAGCACGCACTGTGTTTGAGAGCAGAAGTATTTAGGCAATGTTATATTCACTTGATCTATGTCGTAATACTGAATTGTGAAAATCATTGTTTACCACGATATTTATCCCTATCACAAATAATGAAAATTCACAAATGCAACCCCTAATTACGAAACATAAATGTTAATAATGCATTGAAAAGGACACAAGTTGATTCATATTCGAAGTATTTGATAAATATTACAAGACATTTGTAAAAAAGCTAGTTTCTAAACATAAACATCATACCTGTAAAGTCGATCACGTAGGCTAGGATTCGATTCCTACATTGCAGTTTCTAGTTCAAATAAATTAATTGCCAACACTTCAAATGTGCTTGAAATTCTTCAAAATAAACTGCAGTTCATCAACTGAGAGCTTTGAATAGTTAATTTATATTTTCGAATTAAATTGACAAAGTAAGACCTGCTAACGAAAACTACAGTGAAAAATTCAATCAGCTGCAACGGGGGAGTACCAACTGGACTACGAGACTACGACCAACTCGACTACTGAGTACTGACAAAAACAGCGGAAAAAAGTCAGCTGTTGACCAACTCGCCACTAATGGAATGCGGAATTCACGCAGTTGGAATGCGTTTGAACTCGGAACTGTCTGCAAAATCGGTGTTGGAATCTACCAGAGATATTATGCTTTATACATTGGTAGCATCAGTGCGTAATAATTGTTTTTCCATCTACTGAGCAGTGAGCAGTGTGTCCAGCGCTAGTACATATGTACTAGATCTAGTACCTTACATTTCCCCACCATCTAGTACACTAGTACATTTGAGGTAAAATCTAGTACATGTTTTTAATCGTGTCGATATTTGGAAAATACAATAATAACGACCCAAATTTTCCCTCTCATAAATAATTAACCAAATTTGAATAATGAATTAATTGCGTTGGCAGCAGTACTCTGTCATGTGTATGTGCGTCACACACAGACACAGAGACACAGAGTGTTCCAAACGTTATTCAAGAGGCCGATTATGTGGAAATTGACCGAGTTTATTGAAGTCAGTAGATTCACTAAATAAAGCCAAATGAAGAACTAATGGGATTTTGGAACACTGTATTTAGTATGAAAAATAATAATGTTCCCGCTCTCAACAAAATAATTTGTGAGAGCCATGTTTTGTCTGCATCATTCATCAGCTGCGACAGAGAGGGTTTTTTCTGTTATTAATAATATAAAAAACAAGTTGAGTAATCGTTTATTAACAACCAAATTGACCTTTATTAATTAAGGAAAAACTCAAACATTCGTCTGCTGCAAACTTCAAGATTTCAGCAGAAATAATTACTTCAACTCAAAAAGCTTCAACAAAGGAAAAATAATAAAAAATTAATATTAACTTTTCATGTGAAATTTAACGACTTGCAGTCAAAAATTTAATATTAATTTAAAAATTTATGTTGACATGTGAATAATAGTCTAGTTTGTTAAATATTCACTATCATCATGTGTAAATAATAAGTTTAAATTTTAATGAAGCAAAACAGTAATATTGAAGAAACATTATTTTCATGTAGTTGAAGTTCTCTTATTAAACTTACTGCCTTACCTTGAAGAATCAAAGGTGAGGTTATTTTCATTAACTTCTTTCATTTGATGAAATTATGCAATATTTACCAATATCTTCATCATCTAGTACTTTTTTTTTAAATCTAGTACATTTTGTGGGGAAATTTTAGTACATATTTTTTCCCCGCGCTGGACACACTGGCAGTGAGCTTACTGAGCTTCATAACGGTTTAGTTTTATTGGTTAAGTTAATGTTCAAGTTATGAAATTATTAATCTAATAACGTAGATTACTTAATAAATAAATGTCGGTGGATTACCACGATAATGGCATCAGCTTACATGTATTGGGCACAGTTCGATATCCCATCCAGTAAAATAATCGCATGAGTTTCGATACCTGATGGAAGTGTCGATATCGATACTTCTTACTATCGATTGGAATTGTGTTACAGAAATGTTTTGTGTATCAAAGTGTCTGTATAAAACTGCATTTTAACGCATGAATTGATGTCTGGAATCGTATTGTAAACAAAATGTAGTTTATTATTGTTTATTTTACAATATTATAAATACAAAAATAAAACATTTAATTAAATTTTAATAGAGAATAAATAAATATTTACTCACGTAGGCTGAAATGTGATATGTTCATTTGCAACAACTGGATCGGTAGTGTTGTAGGTTTAGGTTAAGTTATAATTTCATTCTATTTATACAAAGTAATACATATATGTATATGTTTAACTAAGGTATATATTTAACATGGGTATAACATTTTTGTGGCATTGAAGATGATATTTGAATCGTATATGTTTTAGTGCCAATACCTATTGACAGAACTGCTCCGTATCGTTCTCTTGCTTTCTTCCGTATCATTCTGTACCTTTCTCAGCTTTCGTTTGTTTCTATCCTATTACGAAACTATCGTTCAGTAGCATGAGTTTATTATAGAAAATGAATGCATTTTATATAATTAGTAATAAAATCAAGTTTTGTTTTTAAATTTAAACATATCCTAGCCCATCATCATTAATCACTCAATTTTTGGGGAAAATATATTAGGATGCCAATTTTTAATTGCTTTGGAAGTGATATCAAAGAAAAGAAATGGGAAAATGTGATTTAGAAAAATAATACTTATGATTCTTTCAAATATTTCAAAGTTGTTAAGTCAATTCGTAATATTCTAATTCAGATTTTGTGATGTCAATTCATGAAATTTCAAAAGGTGATTTGAGAGACAAGATTCTTCAAAATACTCTAAAGTCTAAAACATTGTAGATGATTTAGCACCGCTGAAGCACTCAATTTTTGGGGAAAATATATTAGGATGCCAATTTTTAATTGCTTTGGAAGTGATATCAAAGAAAAGAAATGGGAAAATGTGATTTAGAAAAATAATACTTATGATTCTTTCAAATATTTCAAAGTTGTTAAGTCAATTCGTAATATTCTAATTCAGATTTTGTGATGTCAATTCATGAAATTTCAAAAGGTGATTTGAGAGACAAGATTCTTCAAAATACTCTAAAGTCTAAAACATTGTAGATGATTTAGCACCGCTGAAGCACTCAATTTTTGGGGAAAATATATTAGGATGCCAATTTTTAATTGCTTTGGAAGTGATATCAAAGAAAAGAAATGGGAAAATGTGATTTAGAAAAATAATACTTATGATTCTTTCAAATATTTCAAAGTTGTTAAGTCAATTCGTAATATTCTAATTCAGATTTTGTGATGTCAATTCATGAAATTTCAAAAGGTGATTTGAGAGACAAGATTCTTCAAAATACTCTAAAGTCTAAAACATTGTAGATGATTTAGCACCGCTGAAGCACTCAATTTTTGGGGAAAATATATTAGGATGCCAATTTTTAATTGCTTTGGAAGTGATATCAAAGAAAAGAAATGGGAAAATGTGATTTAGAAAAATAATACTTATGATTCTTTCAAATATTTCAAAGTTGTTAAGTCAATTCGTAATATTCTAATTCAGATTTTGTGATGTCAATTCATGAAATTTCAAAAGGTGATTTGAGAGACAAGATTCTTCAAAATACTCTAAAGTCTAAAACATTGTAGATGATTTAGCACCGCTGAAGCACTCAATTTTTGGGGAAAATATATTAGGATGCCAATTTTTAATTGCTTTGGAAGTGATATCAAAGAAAAGAAATGGGAAAATGTGATTTAGAAAAATAATACTTATGATTCTTTCAAATATTTCAAAGTTGTTAAGTCAATTCGTAATATTCTAATTCAGATTTTGTGATGTCAATTCATGAAATTTCAAAAGGTGATTTGAGAGACAAGATTCTTCAAAATACTCTAAAGTCTAAAACATTGTAGATGATTTAATCCTTATAACAAAATAATGATAAAAGTGCCAAATAAGAGCTTACCAATATTTCAACTTTCTATAGTATCATTTTAAAGTATTTTCCATGCTCACCACAAACATCATAATCATTTTGAGCATAAACGCCTAATAACAGATGAAAATTGAAGTGATAATTTGATGTTAATGAAATGAAATTACATTTCATGAAACAGAACAAGTTTGTTAAGGTTGAGTTAAAGTAGGTGGAGTAAGGTTGAATTACCAAACTCAACCAACACAACCTAGCTTAACCAAAGGCATCCTAACCCAGCTAGGCTAGGTTAGGTTGGGTTAGGCTAGGTTAGATTGGCTTTGGTTAGTTAGAGGTATTGTAAAGTTCAAGCTAGGTTAGGTTGGCTTTGGTTAGTTATGGGTAAGTTAGGTTGGCTTTGGCTGATTAGGTTTATGAGGTTAGGCTTTGGTTTGGTTAGGCTATTTTGGGTTGAATATGCAAAATATGGGTGGTAACCTGTAGGACGACCCAACAGTTTGATTGACATACTGCTAGTTAACCTAACCTAACCTGGCTAGATGTGACTGAACACAACCTTTTAAATCTACACATGTGCAAACATTTAGTGCATGCGCAGAAGCATAGTCTGCGTGAATGGAATGAAGTGGAATGGAACTGTATAACCAAACCTTTCCTAACCTGGCTGGATGTGACTGAACCACCTCTGTTTACTAGGTCAGTCAAAACGACAGTCGTACAAATGGTGTCCTCCCGATAAAATGGTACATTGCATTTCAACAACAAATTTACAGAGGTGCTTCAGTCACATCTAGCCAGGTTAGGAAAGGTTTGGTTATGCAGTTTCATTCCACTTCGTTCCATTCACTCAGACTACGCTTCTGTGCATGCGCAAAATGTCACACATGTGTTGATTTATATGGTATATTTGTTAGGCTTGGTGGGCTTTGCCTGATGTCTGCACAGACAATTTTTGAAAGAAAAACTGTTTAAAATTTTTGGATTTCTTGTTCTATGACGATCTGCGTTGTTAATATTATATTTTTGTTGTAAATTTAACAACTTGCAGTCAATTGACGACTGCAAATCGTCCTCGAAGTGTAAATGTGTAGTTAAAACGCAACATAACACGTTATCAGCTGTTTTGTATCATTCGGATGATACAGAACAGATGTGTTGATAAGCAAAACAGTATCGATACTTCCATCTGGTATCGAAACTTGTGCGATTATTTCACTGGATGGGATATCGAACTGTGCCCTTTGCGTTTATTCCATCTGTTTTTATGTTTTACAAAAACTACACAAAATAAGGAGAGAAGCAGATCATCTTCTGTAGAATCCATGTTGAACTGACAAACTTGACAGGGTATACATGAAGAGTGTGTGTGCTCATCAGGTATCAGGTACACCTGATCAGGTGAGCTGATCATGCGTACCTGATCAGGTGTACATGATAGGGAATGGCCGGCCCTGGACATGTGTTGTTTCAATTCAGAATGGCGCGAATAGTTCAAGTTTTGAGGCTATGTCACAACAATAACAATCGTACATCAGAAGTTTGTTGTTTCGTGGAGACTGTTTACTGTTTAGAAGTGAAAAATCATAATAATTCTCGATAATATGAGTGACATTACTAGTGATAGTGATATTGAAGGAAACTTGCCCATTCCAAAACGAAAAAGAGGAGTGGTGCATAAAGACAAATGGAAATGTAATATCCGTAAGCAACGACGACTGACAGGACAGAACTATGTTAACCAGCATGGCAAAACATTCCCAAACAAACAGCAAGTAGATTCATGTCGGTAAGTTGGAAATAACTTTGAATACGGTATCTTTAAAAATATAATTCCCTATTTAATAACCCTTTAGCCTATCAGAAATTTTCGATCAGAGGTAAACAGCTGTAAATAAACCGTCCTTCAAAAATACAGTTTAGGTATTCAGTTCATTGAATTCAATAGAATTCATTTCCTGGATTTCTTGTTTCATGACGAACTGCGTTGTTAATATTAACTTTTCATGTGAAATTTAACGACATGCTGTCAAATAGGGAAGTGATAGCCGCGAGCCGTAGCAGGTATCTGTTCAATCAGATAGATAAGCTGCGTTCTCGTAGGTCCTGTTCGTAACGGTGACCGATTAGATTGGCCAGCAAAAAAGACACTGTTCTCTGCTGTAAAATCACTTCCCGGTGGTTCGGAACCCACCTAAAACTGTAGGTCCAACTCATCAATCACCATCATCCAACTCATTACCCACGCACAGGTCTCAGACCTATGTGGGCTTCATCCTAAAAAAAAAAAAAAAAAATAGTTTGACAAATATTGTAAATAGTAAACAAATATTTGACTGCATGTCGTTAAATTTCACATGAAAAGTTAAGAATTCATTTTTCTTAAACACACCACTCACAATAAACAAAACATTCTCAATGAACAACTTAATTTTAAATCTCACAAACTTTTTGATCACATTTTACAAAAACCACAACACTTCTAACAAAAAAACTGACATGATGATCTAGGAACCCACGCCTCTGAAGATGGATCTCATAGATTCGAAAGCGCTCGGCCAGATTAAGTGAGTTATTATACTTATTCTTAACAAATATTTGACTGCAAGTCGTTAAATTTCACATGAAAAGTTAATATTAACAACGCAGTTCGTCATGGAACAAGAAATCCAGGAATTTAATCCGGCAAGACAAGCTACAATCCTATCCTACAGATCAACAGTGTTTAAGGTTAGAAGTAAACATCTACACATTCAATTCAATAAAAACTGTCTTAAACTCAACATTACACCAAACTACGCTAAATTCAAAACCAACAACAAATCGAAACCAGCTCAAATAGCCAAAAATAAATCAGAAACTACCTTCATCAAGGAGAGCATCAAACTTTTATATAAACAGAAAGACTCACACAATTTGGAACTTCTCAAACTACACCTATCTATCACACAAAAGTATGGACACAGTTTCTTCCTTGAGTTAGCAGAAACAACAAACACTGGGGTACAACAAAAACTTAACAAAATTAAACAAAGACATGACAAAAAAATACATAACCTAACACCTCCAAAAACGACAGTTCAATCACCTCACATTTTTTACAGTAAAACTGTTAACCTAACAAACGTAGATTTCACAGAAACCGAACTCAACTTATTGAACAAAGGTCTCAAACATAACCTGAACTACAAAAACGACAAATCCACATAAAAAAACATTGTCATTGAAACAGAAACAAGCATCCAACGCACAGACTCACAAATACATGATGAACTTAGAATAGAAACCTACAACACAATAAAAACAAACAGCTCACAACCACACCCACCCATAAATTCAGAAAACCACACCATAAAAGAATTGAAACACAAAGCTCTAACTCACAATCTCACCTATATCAAAGCAGACAAAGGCAACACTACAGTTATAATAAACAATGAGGAGCTCAACAAAAAAACACTTGACTACATAAACAAAAACAACATTAAACAACTACACACCGATCCCACAAATGTTTACCAAACAAAAATCAAACAAATAATCAACAAGACAAATCATGTAATTAATAATTCACAAAAAAGAAAACTGAAACAAATACACCCTTCTGCACCATCACTTCAAACACTTCCCAAAATTCACAAACCCAACATACCGATTAGACCAATTGTAAACTACCAAGAAGCACCTGCCTATAAACTAGCAAAACATATAGATCAAACACTGAGAAAACTAATTAATATCAACAACAACACATACATAAAAAACAGTAGCGATCTTATCGCAAAAATAAAAGACACAAATTCCTCACAACTCCACTCTTGCATCTTTCGATATAACAAACCCATACACCAACATACCTGTCAATGAAACAATAGAAATAATACAGAACATCCTTATTCACAACAACACAGCTACAGAACACATAAATGAAATAATAGACATCCTAAAAATCATCACTCAACAAAATTACTTTACCTTCAACAACAAATTCTACTCACAACCTGATGGACTGCCAATGGGCTCACCAATCTCAAGCATATTTGCTGAAATCTATCTCCAACACTGCGAAAACACTCATATACTCTTTAATAACAAATTTTCACAGAACATAATATACTGGCACAGATATGTAGATGATGTTCTATTGCTATACAGAGGAAACAAAAGACAATGTGAACAACTTCGATCATACATAAACAAAATACATAAGAACATTCAATACACAGCTGAATATGAGCAAAACAATTCAATAAACTTCCTAGACCTCTCAATTACAAAGAACACAAACCAACAACACAGCTTCAACATCTACAGAAAACCAACAATGACAGAAACCCTAATACACAGCACCTTCAATCATCCAACACAACACAAACACTCAGCATTCAGGTCAATGCTACACAGACTCAACAACACACCGCTATCCACCGACAATTACCACACTGAACTAAATACAATAAAATACCTAGCACAAGAAAACGGCTACAAACACGACCTAATTGACAAACTCAATCAAAAATAAGAAACAAAAAACAAAACACCAACACCACTGACAAAAAATACATCACAATGACATGCATTAATCTACAATCAAACAGACTAGCAAAAATCTTCAAAAAAGCCGGCCACACCATCTCATTCAGAACAAAAAACAAAATAAAAAATGCACTTACACTCAAAACTACACTGAACACAAACAAATACGATCTCCCAGGGATCTACAAACTGAACTGCTCTGATTGTAACATATTCTACATAGGACAAACAGGCCGCACATTCAAACAACGTTACAAGGAACATTTTCAAGCCCTGACATCAAAAGCTGAATCGAATTTTGCCGACCATATCATTCAAACTGGACACACTTTTACTGACATCAGTACCAACCTACACATTCTACATATAAAATCTAAAGGACACGAACTCAACACCTTGGAACAATTTGAAATATACAAACACACCACACACAATAAACAAAACATTCTCAATGAACAACTAAATTTTAAATATCACAAACTTTTTGATCACATTTTACAAAAACCACAACACTTCTAACAAAAAAACTGACATGATGATCTAGGAACCCACGCCTCTGAAGATGGATCTCATAGATTCGAAAGCGCTCGGCCAGATTAAGTGAGTTATTATACTTATTCTTAACAAATATTTGACTGCAAGTCGTTAAATTTCACATGAAAAGTTAATATTAACAACGCAGTTCGTCATGGAACAAGAAATCCAGGAAGATTAATAGAAGAAGAAAATGTAAAACGTAAACGACCTCATACAACAGATCAGGATAAGAATAAACCAAAAGTAGTACATTACAAATATTACTTGCCTGGGCTTAAAAATAAGAGTTAATGTTTGCAAATCAGGATTCAAAAACATTTTAGCAGTTGGTGATGGTAGAATTAGAAGAATATGCAGCTTAATTTTAGCTGGAAAAACTCCTGTTGATCAAAGTGGTGTAAACAAAAAATCTCATGCAATGTCAGCAGATGTTTGTGAACAAATACATGACCATATAACTTCTTTCCCCAAAAAAACATGTCATTATGGAGATTCAGAAGCAACATATTTAGATGCAAGATTATCAATAAAATATATGTATGACATGTTCAAGTCAAAGCACCCAGAAACAAAAGTTAAATATAACTACTACTACACATATTTCAAAGAAAATTTTGATTACAAATTTGGGAGACCTCAGGTGGATGTATGTTCAAAATGTGAAGAGTTTAGTGTTAAAGTCAAATCGTCTTCATTAGCTGAATCTGTTGAGAGAGCAGCTGTGTGTGAAAGAAGAAAGAATGATTCATTTGCGCAGAGCTAAAATGTTTTATTCTAAATTGAAAGAGATTGAGAATAAGTGCCGGACAGATGATAATGCTTATGGCATTGTGATTAACTCAGGCGCGGCTGGTTCTAAGTGTTCAATGAACCCCCAAAGTAAAATCTATTTGTCAGTAATTATTTGGATTATTGTTGTGGTTATCCATTTTTCGTGAACTGCAGTAGAACTATTCATATGTATTATCTTGCTGTGCAGAACTGACCTTTTTGAGTCGCGGCGGACGCGTTTCGAACTATGTTATTCTTCTTCGGCGCTTGGTTGCTTGGTCGAGTCTGCAACCAAGCGCCGAAGAAGAACAACATAGTTCGAAACGCGTCCGCCGCGACTCAAAAAGGTCAGTTCTGCACAGCAAGATAATACATATGAATAATTATTTGGATATTGAATTATCTAAGATTTCCATTGTTTTATCACCCTATATTACACGCTGTTTGATCTACTGAGAGGCTTGAAACAGCGCTGCCATACAGAACTCAGAGCGTTCACGGGTAGACATCGTAACGGAGACAAGTCTCCAAGTGGTATAGACTGGGTAATGGAGGTACGTTATGGAGGAGGTTGAGGAGGCTTATCAATGCAAAATTTAACAGCAAACTGAGACTAGCTGCAAGTTGTCTCCAGCCATGACTCCAGCCGAATGACCACGTGATCAGTTCAGAACGGCTGCTTACCAGTTGCCCTACCCGTCAGTTGACCGATCTGTCAACTGGTAGGGTCGTGCAACTGACAGGTAGGGCAACTGAAAACCAATCGTTCAGAAAAGTGACTTCGGCAAATTACGGCCGACTTCGTAATTCGTGAAGATTATCAGATCACAACAGTTGCGGCTGTCAAGGAAATTTTTTATCTGATTGTGAATAGTTGTATTGAAAGATTCAAATTCACTGGACACTTGTTAATTTCCAATTTATTTGATAGTGAAAATTATTTCAACTTCAAGGAACATTTTCCCAAACAAATACTCGATGACGTTCTCAAATTTTTGGCCCATACTTTGATAAAAACAAATTCAGAACAGAATTGAAAATTATGAAAAAGATGATTTCAGAAATGTAAAAAGGTAATGATTTACTAAGTTTAGTTGAAAATAATTTACAAGTATGTTTTGAAGAGGTGATTAAAGCACTCAATATTCTTGTTAATATTCCAATGACTATGTCAGAAGCTTAACGATGCTTCTCTTCTCTCAAGAGGATTAAGACATTCCTCAGAAGTACGATGGAAGAAGATAGACTCACTCCCCTAGCAATGTTATCAATAGAAAAAAGAATGGTCATTGAGTTGGTAGACTTCAATGAGAGAGTTATTGAAATTTTTCAGTGAAAAATCAGAGAAGACTTGAATTTGTATACAAAAGTTCTGTTAATACAGAAGGTTCTCTGCCATAATATTATTATTATTAGCCTATTTCTAAATTTCAAAGTCCTTTTTAAAATTCTAAGAACTCTTACAAAATCGAATTAGGAGTAGGCCTATATTTTTTTATTTCTTATAACTTCATAGTTCTTATTTATGCCTATTATAAAAGTGTGATACGAAGATAGTGCTTGTGAATTAGATTTATTAGTGAAAACAGTTAGTACTTTATAGCTGTAGTTTGGTATATTGTATACTGTAATGATGGTGGTTGTGGTGATGAAAAGTCTACTAATGAACATCGAAAAATATCATCATGCATGGAGCTGGTGGAGCATCTCGATTGCAGACATTATAAAATATCATTCTTGGATTTCTTGTTCAATAACGATTTGCGTTGTTAATATTAACATATTGTTGTACGTTTAACGACTTGCTGTCAGTTTTAAATTGTGAATATATAATAAATGTACTCACACTTGGCCGAACGTTTTCGAGTTATTGAATCTCATCTTCAAGGCATCCTAGATAGCGAATTTGGTTCATTAATTAGAAAAAATTATGGTTTTTGTATAATGTGGTCAAAAGGTTTGTGTGATTTAAAATTTAATTGTTCATTGAGGATGTTTTGTTTATTGTGTGTGGTGAGTTTGTGAATTTCATATTGTTCCAAGGTCTTGTGTTCCCCAGTGGGTGGGGGTAGTAGAATTGCACCCACAGTATCCCTGCTTGTCGTAAGAGGCGACTAAAAGGGCAACTGTCCGTTGACCTCATTATCCTAGAAACCTATCCTTTATCCTGCTCTTCATCCCAGCCCCTCCTTCCACCCTTTCCTCTATCTAACGGTGCCTGCAGGACACCAGGCGACCTCCTGCAGTATGTAGCCTTGCCCGGGCATGCGGGGCTCTGTCCGGGTTGACTCCACACTTCCCTAGCTGCTCGTGGGAACCACATGAATTTCCAAATACGAACCAGAACCAAACCTCAAGGTAACTCCAGAAGTTGCCTTGCCCTCAAACCTATCAGGTTCCACCCCATCAGGGCAGGTTCCTCGATTTGAATCAACAGTCAAGGACAATGCCCAGGGTCCTTCAGATCAATTTACATCACAGTAAAGCAGCCTCGGCTGCTTTCTGCCAGTTCTTCCTCAGAGAGGGATTTGACCTAGCAAAAGGCTGCTAGCAGACACAAGCTCCTACTTCACCAACTGGCTGGTGAGGCTGGGTAGAGGTCAGGTCAAGCAGTTGATTGCTCTGATAACTGGACATGGCCACTTCAGGAAACATCTCCACACAATTGGACTCAGAAATGAAAGTCAGATGTGTAGGCTTTGCAATCAGTCTGAAGAGACTGCCAAGCACATCATACTGGATTGCGAGAGACTCGGGGCAAGGAGAAGGGCTCTGTTTGGCTGCAAACAACCATGTGATGAATGGGACGTTAGCATAGGGAAGAAACTCCTGGATCTTGTAAAGGGCACAGGTATTGGTTTGCCCAACTAACATACTAGGGACACACAATAAGCTTTGGTTGACGTGTGAGGATCTTTGAATCTTTGAATCCGTCCCTTCATAACATAACATAACAACATAACAAGGTCTTGTGTACATGCCTACATCGCCGATCTAGGATGCCTTGAAGATGAGATCCAATAACTCAAAAGCATTCGGCCAAGTGTGAGTGCATTAATTATATTTTCACAATTTAAAACTGACTGCAAGTCATTAAATTTACAACAAAAAGTTGATATGAAATATCAATTTCCAGAATTGGCAAGTACTCGAGTATACAACACTATTCAAATCAAAATAGTCTGTGGCGAAATATTATAGTTTTTGAAAAACTTAAGAAAAACCCTTTACAGTTATTAAGTGAAGGCATTTCATTTGGTAGTCACCCAAGAAGTTGAACCCCCGAGCCGCCACTGGATTGACTTCATGCAAAATCTACCGTTACCACATATTCCCGTTCAGGAAATATTTTACTACAGACAGTTATGGGTCAACTGTTTTGCTATTTATGATTTGAAAACAGAAAAAAGTCACATGTATGTGTATCATGAAGGAATATGCAAGAAAGGGCCAAATGAAGTTTTGAGTTTTATCTATGATTTCATAAAATCTATGCCTAGAGAGGCTAAAGAATTCTTTTGTCTTCTCAGATGGGGCTGCTAGCCAAAATAAAAATCATTCATTTATCCGTTTCATGCTTTCATTGAGCATAATGAAGAGATTTGAAACTGTCAAGCAATTTTTCCCAGTCCGCGGCCATAGTTATTTGCCATGTGATCGACAATTTGGTGTAATCAAAAGAAGACTGAAAAAGCAAGATCGCATTTACTTCCCTACTGAATATGCAAATCTTATTACATCTTCTGGAAAGGGTATATTTACAGTTACTTTGCTTGAAGATAACAAACTGATTCTGGATTTTAAGACATGGTGGCCAAAGTATTTTAAAAAGTGTGTTCTATCTATTGATTCTTATGGTAAATCACTGCCAAGAGATCAGAAGATGACATTCCAGATTTCAAAATTCAATTCTTTTGAATATTTGCCTGATGGGTCTTATTTATTGATGGCCTCAACACAAGCGTTTTCAGACTAGGGAAGTCAATACAAGCACTGCAATCCTTGGTATTTCCTACAGAACCAGCTTTTCCAAATAATTCAAAAAATACAATCAACATTCACAAATTGGAAGACATTGCAAAGATTGTACAGTACATAGTGGATGATAAAGATGATTTCTATGGAACGATTTTGACTTGGGAAACAACAAACAATGAAGAATCAGGCAATGACTAATGAAATCAGGCATTTAAATTTTTACCCAATTACTTTTATTTCCATTCAACCTTTTAATCATGTATAACCATCAAATTATGTTTGAAATAAAAATATTAAACTCATTTTATTGTTTTTTTCTTATTTATCCTATGAATTAAATGATATTTACAGCTGTTTACATCTTAAAACTTATGTTTGCTATTGAAACAACACATGTCCATGACATATATCACTGTTTATTTTTTTATAAGTTGACATTTTAACTATTTTAAGGGGAGTCGGAAGGGCCTATGCTGCCAATGTTAAATTGACCAATTAATTTCTTTGTACCTTTTTGAAATTGTGGTTAGAGAATGATAAACTTTCGATTTTTTTATGTGGAAGAATACATATTTCTTCATAATTTGTTGGGAGGATTTTTCATTATACCTGTTTTTCACTGAGATTTAAATTTTTCAAAAAAAGGAGAATTTTCTCCCTATTTTATCACATATTTTAGTTGATATTTCTACTAATTATGAAAAATAAAGAAAACGCCTCCAACACTTTTTAAAGTGATGTGCAAGGAACAAGTCAGCCAAATTTCAACCTGCTATCTTTAATAGGAGTCTCAAAAAGGAACAAAATTATAAAAAATTTGATATTTTCAGGAATCGCGTTCAAAGTTGAAGTTGTATGATTATTCTCATTACCTTTCTTCAGAAGAGTCCTGGTCCATATTCTGGGTTATCTGCATCTTGATCATTATTTTCCAGTCTTCTTTTAACTTGTCTCTTTCTTTGCCTTGCCAATTTTTCGTATTCTGACACTGCCATTTCAGCTTTATGCAATCGCTCTTTGTCTCCTTTCAGCATTGCAGCTCTTGTATGGACACCAACATCCATTCCTAGCTGTTCCAAAACTCTACACCTCACAATGTTACCATCATTAAAACAACCTACAGCTTCATATACACCAAAAGCTAATGTTTTGTATGTTACAAATACAGTTTTTGGTATTCGAGACCACACAACATTGTTTACACTCACATTTGGGTTGTGAGTACGTCCATGAGTGCACTTTTGTAGAAGTTGTGGCGATGAAAGATCTCTGATGATTGGTTTCACAGCATTCATCACAGCTTGAGGGACGTTATGCTTATGAGTATAATTATAGCCAACAATTGCCTCTGATTTCCTAAACCCACACCAGCTATCAGGACCTGGGGGACATAGACCATGTTGAGGATCATTATCTTGAGAACATAAATGGAAATACATTGCCCAGACACCTTTCCTCATATTCTCAACACTGTCAACATTTCTTCTGATTGCCAGTCCATAATACAATTGAATTTTGTCAATCAAAGCATCAGTCAGATGGTTCTTTCCTGACAGTGATTTTCCATCTTCAAGCTTTTGATTTTTCATTGATGCTTTGAATCTTCTCAATCTTGACCCCATCCTTTTCTGAACATGTCCAATACATTCAAGTTTGGTTATGCTGATGTTTGAACCATAAATTGACATTTCATTCACAGTCTTGTAGGCCTTGGAGTCTCCATCTCCCAAATAGTACAGGTACCGAACATTGTGCTTTTTACATGACCGTTGATAGATGGCAATGACACTGGCGGTTTCCATTCCTCCACTTGATCCACTGTAATTCGCACAACATGTAGGGTCATGATTATTTGAATCTTTACATCGACAGTGTTTAGAAAGTACTTCTACATCCAAAACCTTGCCGGTATCAACACTTGTCATACTCACAAAACCATTTCGAGAAGTGTGGCCCCTTTTCTGCCATGACCCATCAAATGCAGTTTTCAAATCATGGCAATCTTCATTGTATTCTACAGCCTCTTCTACTGCCTTTCTCATACTCTCTTCAGCCACATTCCGAACTACTGGACCAATTGAATCAACATACTTCATGACTTTTGTGGTGGACTAGGAAGATTCATAATTCCACAAAATGTTTGTGCAGCAAACTGGCCAGAACCAATTGCTCTCATGCCATAGACCAAACATAGGTTACATTCAAATACAGACCCCTTTGTGTTTACACTTTTTGGATTGTTAATATCATCATTACCAAGAAGCATTGATGAGAAGAAATTACAGTTATAATCACACACCTCACAGGAAAAAGTTATCTCAGTTGCAAGTCCAAATCTTTTTCCAACTTTCAAAGTAAGCCCTCCTTGATGACATATTTTACAGCAAACACTATTTTTTTAAATGTTATTGAGAATATTCAAATCTATTATCTCATTGCCAAACTCACGAGTATTTATTTCTGAATAGGTTTCTGCCAAATTGGAAAGTTTTTAGCAGAATAACTTATCCTATCCCTGTTTTGTGTAGGTAGGGATTGTGAAGTGGATGCCTCCGGTTGTATCTCATTTTCTTCCACACGTTTTTTAAAGTTTTTAGATCTATTAGTTTTTTTCCAAACTTTTGGAGTAGAAGATCTTGGCATTTTGAAAACTAATCAATAAAACCAAATAAAATGTGTAACCAAGCAAACATGAAACATAACCTAAACTAACAGAAATATCATCAATCTAAATTATTTTATGGAGCTATTATCCTATTTAAGCTCAGTAGAACAGTTCAATCACATTCCAACTCTATTTTAACACAGATACTTTCTAATATCAGTAATTACAGAGTACTGTTGAATAATTACCACTGATGTAAACAACAAAACGCGCGCGGTTCACATTGAATTGAAACTGAATACTGAGATCTAACCAAGAGTCAGCTGTGCAAGCGTTATGAAAAATTAATATTGCACATGTTTATATTAACCAAACATATTGATGTCATACGTCATTTTAAACAGAAAATTGATGAGAATCTACTGAAAAAATAAAAAATAAATTAAATTTTTTTTTTAAATTTTGCCCTTCCGACTCCCCTTAACTCTATTACATGTTTTCTAATATCTAAGTTCATCAATAAATACTTACATAAGTGATGGAATATGCAACAATGTGAATACAGACAGTTTTGTTGCTTTGGTGGAAAATTATGATTTCTGGACATGTGTTCTTTCAATTCTAATCAATTTGTAATTTACATAAATAACTATTATACAATTACTGAATGGAAATCCAAAACTGCAGTTCTAGGAAAAATGTTGTATGTAGTTCGAGTTTAAAGCTTCTTTATCAATCTCATAAAATTACCACACTCTGGTATGCATTGTGTGGTATAACTGTTTAGCTCGAGTGATAAAGTCGCTCTTAATTCGTAGATAACTATTTCACAAGCATTGCTATGAAAAACGCTTCTCCTGGTACTTTTTGGAGAAATTGAATCCCGATTTGGTATTCACATTGGTTGAGTTCCTGAAAGCCTTAAGCCCAACATACACGGACGGCAATTCGACTGCAAAATTGCCGTCGGTTGCAGTTGAACTGCCGCTGAGTTGCCGTCGTTACCGACTGCACTTCAGCCCAACACACGGACGGCAACTCAGCGGCAGTTCAACTGCAACCGACGGCAATTTTGCAGTCGAATTGCCGTCCGTGTGTGTTGGGCTTTACCGGTAACCACTCATTAGAGAAATGTCAACACAGAGCACTTGGTGCAACTAGCCGCTAGTGCACTAAAAATACTTGTCAGACTAGTCGACTGGTTGATGCTCGCCAGCTGCTAGTTGGCCACGTGACTCACTAGCGCGCGATAGTAGCTCAAAAAGTTGTGCATGTTGAACTTTTGAAGCTAGCGAAATTTAACTAGCGCGCTACTGTTGAGACGCGCTCCAACAAACGAACAGTGTTCGCTGGAATCAGCTGATGTCGCCGAACATTTTTTGGAGTTGGTTTGGTGTGGACGCCTTCTCGAACATCATGATCGGTGGGAACCTGTTGTTGGTCGTCACTGTTCGCTCACAGACCGAACATTTCAATTGAACTCACGAACATGTTCGGTGACCCATATGTTTAATGTTTGCCCGTTTGTATTTGCCAAAAATGTTCGGCAGACGCTCGGTTGGTGGAGACGCGGCTTTGGTAGATGCTACTACCTAGTACCTATGTCACATTTGCTAAGTTGCTAGCTACTAGTAAAGTAGCCTAGAGTGACACAAGCTTTAATGTTACTGGTGACGTCCGATTGGTCTATTCGAATTTTTTACTATGAATTTTATTAGACCAATCAGACGCCACTGTTAACATTACCGGTTACTGATAAGGCTCCCAGGAACTCAACCATTGGTTAGTTTCATGCCTGACCTATTATTTATACTTCATGAATTTAATAATCTTTAAAGATAAATATATTATATTTTAAAGACCAGTATGTTAGATAAAATACAAATATATTTCCTTTCTCGAAAAAAGCAATTTTATTAAAGCTAGCAATGTTTTCCTTGCTTGCATGTAGGAAACTATAATCCTTCAATTTACTAAATTTTTTCTGGTTGCTTTATAGATATACTGTACTGTGTTAAAAGACTATGAAAAGATGTTTCAATTCTCTTTGTAGTGGCGAAGGTGATTTTGTGGAGGATATCCATAATGAATAATAAGACTTGAGTTTGTTTAACATGATAATGGTGTAACAATCGAAACTAGTATCTCACTGTTTTCAATGAATGTGGTTATGACAACTTTAAATCGTATTATTCATCATGTTTCAATTCCTTGTTATTGTTCAAGTGTAGTTTCTGTGCCTGGACGGTCGAATGCTGTCACAAGCGCACGCTTTTGCACTTGGTTGGACAACCAGGCAAATATAACTATATGTGGATTCACGATATTTTCCATAATATGTATAGTTCAACAGAATAAGAGGCTCTGTAGGAAACTTATACGATCAGAAAAAATCATTGACTACATTTCGAAAAATGAATGTGGCCAACCAATTCTCGATTTGTATGTTTACTACTCAATTACATGAGCTGTGCAATTTAAGTTTTGTCCAAGTCGTGAGATGTCATGAAAATACCCAAACTTCTTTTAAAAAAAGGGAGAGGTAGTTATTGATTAGATAAACATTGATTAGCAAATTGAAAGCGACCATGCACGATTATTGTGTTTTGAATCAAACAAGCAATTTTATGAAGTTTTGCACAAGGGTATCCCACACTTCATCTTCAGAATAACTGAATTCTTTAGTTTGTTAAAAAAAGTTGACCCGCTTATTAAACGAAATTCCCAACAAACTGGAAGGAAAATGTGTGGCGTATGGGTATAGAGACATATTTGAGGTGGAATCTACATTTCTGGATTCGCCCCTGACTGGAACAATGCTGAAGCTCTGTGACTTAATTGCCAGTCTACTGTCACTCTGCATCGGTGAGTGTGAATACTGCCTAATTCGTTATAGGATTGAATAATTTGGAGTACAAATTAATTCAAATTTTCTTATCAAGGAAAATTGAAATAACTCTTTCATAAAAATGTTATATTTGAAGTTAGCTCCTTACATTAGTCTCGAGAATTTATGTAAGACAAAGAGGAACATTTTTCAATATAATTTATTTACAAAGTGTACAATCGACAAACAAGCTGGAATACACATATTTTCACCTAGATTAATAATCATGACTGAAATACAAACAACAGTTGATACATTTCTACTAAGAAAGTTTGTTATCACGTTATAATCAGAGCTTGATGTATAAATAGAATCATACAAGTTAATTGAATTTTGAGCAAAACAAGTTAGAATATAAACATAATATAAGTGGGTGAAAATCGCATGAACTTGACAAATTGTAGAACTATCTCAATTTACTAAAATAAATTACCAATATGTCTGAAGAAGATTGGTTATATGCGAGGAATTATTATCCACGGACGGACTACTACGAACATACATAAAAAGCACATAAAATACATTACTTACAGTGGAAAATAACGAATATATTTATATGCAGAGTATCCATAAATAATTATCAACAAGCTATTCTTCAATTACACAGCATTCAATTATCTCCCAATTAGAAAGTACTACAGTGTAGTCTTTTCACAATATTATTACACTTTTTTTAAAAGCGAATCCTTTGAATCTGCAACAGCCAAGTGATAACGATATTCGTAATAATAATCGTTCAATAAAAATTACTATTTTGTTCAATAAGCACAGCACGGATAGAAACATTACACAAAAAATTGATTTTTACATAAAAAATAGTTTTGAGAAATTAAGTAATACTGATTGCAAGTTCAACTTTCTTATTGTCAACCTAGATACACTGGGGTAATCAAAATGAATCATTCCATTTTGTAAATTGCCTTCCCAGAAAATAAGTGAAATAGTTTATAAAATATAGATTCCACATTATTTTATAAAATGAAATCAGTGAAAATGTATTTTAATGGTTTTATTTCTAATTTTGGCTTATAAACAACCTTGAATTTTCAAATATTTGCACAGTTACAATGAAAGTGTCACAACCTGATTCCAAATACCTAAGCAACGCATTTCAAACTTAGATTTCTGAATTACATTATTGATTAGTAAGATTCCTTTACCATACAAAAAAGATGTGTATGTCAAATTGTTTAAAATGTCAATATGAATCATAGTTCTAAACAATACATTTCAATTGACTATGGACTAGCTCAATAATTTTATGAGAAATGTAATTAACTCATTTCAAAAATATAAAAACATTATGATATTATATAATGATAATATGATTGGAATTTACAAGAGCAATCACTTACAGTCTTCAATTCAACATAATTGGCACATATTTACAATATGCAATCCATCACTTCACAATCAAACATTCAGTAAATTCACTTCAGAGGTTAATTTGATTTTCAAATGTAAGAAAATATTTTTTGGACAGTTTCCAATTCATCTCCATTAAATCTTTATAAGTTTTATTCTTCAAGATCAGTACTTCATGCATGAGTAATATTATACAAAATCTCACTATTGTAAGTGTTTGAAAATGAACGAAACTGGATTTATTTAAAAGAAAATGGAAAATCGACTATAAATTTCATAAATATTTGCTAGTTTCCTATTTTCTGAATCAATTATTTTTTCTATTTAATTTGAAATTTTTTATTACGACAAAAAATTTGATTGCAAAATCTTTTCAACAACTTTGAGAAATATAACTTTCTATTTAAGATATTGATTTTGGTATAGCAAGACTCCAATAAATTGATCTTTAGATGCATAACATCTTTAAATCTATTATGAATGCTTTACATAATCAAAGTAGAGAAAAATAATACTTACCTATTATAACATTTTAGAAAAAAATAATTCACTTCACATATTTATTTGTAATAGTTTTCAATCTTTCAAAATTATATGGGTGAAGAGACGTTGTAAACAGTAGTTGCTCTAAAATTTTGTATAATAAATCATTTAAGTGTTCAATACAATTATTGTAAATACCACCGCTCTTGCAATTCTATACTTTTTAGATTAATGTACAAAATTACTTTGTTCTATACTTAAGATTTACATTAGAAATACACAAAAATATAAATGTTCGGGTAATAGAGAACACAAAATAACTTCAAATATTGGCACAATATTTCAACATAACAACTATCAATTACCGTACAATTATATGCACAATAGCGAGAAAAATGTATTAAAAATATATTACACGCTTTACTAATGTTATATAATATATGCGTAACTATGTATTTACAAGAACCTTTATTACATTATCAAGTTACAATAATTTTACAATAGTTAAGAAAAGCAGTACCGTTTAAGAAAGTTCAATTCTATTGTGCATGTAATAAATAATAATTTGGTCATCCACTATATATTTATAAATCCCCAGAAATATGATTCTGATTACATAAAGTTCAAAAGAAGAAAGATTTTTCAAAAATATACTATTAATACCATTTTGATGCAGAATAAAAAATAGAATATTTTATTAATAAAAATTAAATTTAAAACACTACCAAAGGCCAGCTTCTACACAATTCTACTTGTAAATACTATTAACTAGATCCAAATTTCAATGAATGCTTTTTCAGATCAACTGCTTTTGCCTTCTAATTGATTGATTTCTAGAATGAAAATTTATTAACAATCGTATATTATTATTAGTGATAATTTCTTTTAACCGCTATATATTATTTGTGATTTGCAACATAATTTACAGGAAAAATTATTCTTAGTGAAAGTAGAAAGAGTGTAGTAAAAAGACTGGAATACTGTATAATATCATCCCTAGAACCATTCATTGTAAATTAAATGGAATGTTTCACCGATATAAAAGTAGCTATTTTTTTATTCTTCTATTACAGGTAATAAATCAATTTTTCAATCCTGTACTAAAAAGATGTTGTTTTGTGTATCTCGTTATTAATTTTGAACTTTTATTGTATTTTTTATTGTTGATCATCACGATTAAATGTTTAAAATTAATGCTTCTATTTATTCTAAAGTTTGAAGGCATTGTTAAAATCATATTTAAGTTCCAATTTACAGTATTTACGCGAACAGACTAGTTATAATGATCTAGTATAAATAATATTTTTCCCGTACCCACGAAGGAAAAATACCAATGAAGCTCACGATGCAATAAAAGCTGAGCTGTATACATTAACATTTCATGATAATGTGATTTTAAATTATTACTCAACAATTTCTATCACAATTTACCGGTGCATTTTATAAAAATTTTATTTTAATCTTTACAATGAGTAATATTGATTTAACCTTTTAATCGGATTTAAAGAAAATGTATCATAATATGAAGCAAAGGATTTTAAAGATCCAAAAATACTCGCACTTAATAAGAGGGCTTATGGTTTCAATTAAACAGAAATTATCTGAATCGAAAAGGTGGTGAAAATATAAAGAATGAGCCATAGAAGATTATACTGATGTTTTTCACGCGCATAAATATTAGATGGTAGCACAAAAATATATTTAATCCTGGAATGCATAACAGAAGCAGAAAAATACTAAGAAAATCAGTTACATAGAAGTTGAATGTAACTCGAGCCTCAAGAGTACAATTAAATCAACAGTTTCATAATTATTATCAAAATTAGAGACTGTCAAGCCTACAAAAAATTAGAAATCGAGAACATAATCAGATAATATAACAGGGAGCAATTCTTACAACGAATAACATCTATACTATTTAAGAAATTATTATGATAAATTATTAAATTGTAATTCTGCATTTGATTGACTTTTTAAGATACAAATTTTGGATTGATGTGTACTCAGCTTAGCTTATGGCTTTACAGTATTAGTGGGGGAAACATGCAGTAGGAATAATATGGTAGAAAAAATAGTTTCAACACAGGATGCCTAACATTTCAACAGATTACTATTAGTCTATTTACAATGGTAGATTTTACAAAGTAAAGAACTAGTAATTCCATTCGTAAAAGTCTGTGGAGCATAGATAACAGGCACATAACACACATACGAACATAATTATATGTACATGCGCAACAAAATATTATACAATACATTCAGAACATACATCAATTTCATTCTAAAGTACAAACGAATACGGATATAATGGCTTCTAAAATTCTTCTGTTCAGTTCAGGTTCACATTTCAATAATTGATTTCTGCACGCTCCTTTGCAGAATGTTAATCTGAAAAAGAAACAAATCAATCAATTTTTAAAAACCCAACAGGAGGTTATATAGCGTCACAATCTTAATTCAGATCGGAGCTACATTCGTGATTTAAATTTTCATTCATAGTGTATCAATTTTGATTGATACACTATTATCGATATACGACAATATCATTCACTCCTATCTTTCGTGATTTATGTCTATGGTCGCACTGGGAAGTCTGACAAATATATCAAGTGAATATTTGTGACAAAGGTTTGCAGTAAAATCGTGTGTAATTTCTTTCAACAACTCCATGTATAAGGACAGTAATTTTAGGGAAATTTCAATAATATTGTAAATTTTAAACAACTCTATATACAGAAGAGAACAATTACAGAAAAATAGAACAAACAATCACAAAATCTAATCTGAATAAAGAAAATACTTTTCTCTTCTTTTTATTGAAATTTGAAGAAATTCCAGTTAACAAGAATGTTAATGGCATAAGGAAAGATTGAACAACAATTAAGTTATAAAAGGTATTTAAGAGCAAATGGCAAGTATTGGAGGCAAGATAATAAATTTAATGTTTCGTTATAAGTTGAATGAACGTTCTTCTTGGTATTGGTGATGGTGATATTGTGGTAGATATATACATAATGATGAAGGCTTGTTTCACACAAAACCGGCATCGGGTAACTGGTGTCGTTTACCCGGCATAATTACATTCATTGCTACTTTCAGTTATCATGAATTAGAAATAAAAAATCGGGTGAGTGTGAAGTGTGGTAATGATACAATGTCTATATGGCCGGGTAAACGACACTGGTTACCCAACCGCCAGGTATGAGTGAAATAAGACTGATGTCACAGTCATATTTATATACAGTAACGTACAAAACGCTGTTATAAAAACACGAGTTTTTTTAAATGTTATTAGTGATTCAGCTATGCTTGGCTGATGGCGTCAAATAGAAAGTGGGAATTTTAAGACATACGAGACATAATAATTTTAAGACATAATATAATACATCGTATTATAACTATATTTTTGTATTTTCTTTCAATAAAGGAAATTGATTGATTGGAAATAACATGACAGTCAAAACTCGTGTTTTTATAATAACAGTTTTTGTGACAACATCAGTCTTAATGAACAATCCTACAGTTGAAGTGTGGCCAGCTGACCTAATAGCGATGGTGGGGATAATGTCGGCGTTAACAGGTAGAGTGTAGCGTGCATTCGATGTAGGATGTGGGCACGAATCCCTCCTCACAGTCACCGGTCGCCCTCCGCACGCGCGTCCATCCGTCACCCTGGTCCAGCTCGATTATCAACAGCTCCTCGCCGTCGCCCATCGGAATTGACCCTTCACTTGTGGCTAAATTACAAAAAATTACATTTACAACACAGTCATTTTCAAAAGGATTAAAATATGTATTATAAAAAACAGATCAATAATAAACAGTTTGGGCAGAACTATGTAAACGATAAAGCTAATAGTAACTTCAATTCTGCCTGCTCTGTATAGGCTAACTCAGTTTTGCACAACCTCTTCATTGTATTTCGGTGGACATGTTTATTTATTTATTCAATTTCAATGTGAGAGCATACGGTGAAACCCCAAAAATTGCTCCCTAATCATGAACATATTACAATAAATACAATTTACAAATTTGAGAAAAAGTAGCTGGAAAAAAAACAAAAAGAAAGAAAAATTTCAGCTAGAAAACTGAATATAAAAGATTATGCGAAAGAAAGATGAATATGATAAATGATAATGAAACTAAGAATAAAATGAAATATGAATTGCTATAAAGTAATAAAATTAATTGGACGGAGGTCTAGCATAAGAAGGTTGGGGGACGAAGCAGCCTACAAACTTTCTTGAATTGAGTGGGGGACATGTAGAAGAGATCAAGATGAGTACCGTGTTGATTATAAAGACTCATCATGTTAAACCTGTTGATCATGGCTATTACGTCAGATGCCCTAAACTTACTCTGCTGCCTGAAAACTTCAACATCAGACGTCTCTTGCTCAATAAGAGGAAGCACAGCACCGCTTTTGGTGGTTGGCCATTCATTGAATAGCATTGATTCTATTTAAAAAGCTGACACAGCACAGCACCACTTTTGGTAACCGGCCATTCACTGAAAACAATTCATTCTGGTTTAACAGCTGTCATAACACAGCACAGCTTTCGGAGGTCGAGAGCCTTTGATAACCAGTAACACAGCAAATTAATTTGATTACTGTTTAGTTACTTTAGCGATCTACAATAAAATACAGTAAATAATAGAGACTAAATACAGCAAAGCCTTGCTGTATTTAGTTTGTAGTTTTTTCAGAGTATTTTCAAACGCATTTATCCGTGATTTGGAATACATACTTTCGCCGTACAATTGTGGCTTATACTTTCATTTCTTGAATGGAGTAATTTTATTCTCACATTGTATTGAAACAATTTTTATTATAATTTCGCAATGAGTTCCACCGAGGTATTCTGGCTGTTGACATACAAATTAATAAAATCTTTAAATAAAAGTGAAAAAGCTGTGACTGACCTTCGAAAGGATAGAGTGCTTTACAGGTGCCGAGTGGAGGCAGAAGCTCCGTTTCATAATAGTCGTTGACGGGAGCATCGTCGGAGTCAGGCAGAGATGTATGTGATGCACCGATCCCTGACTCTGGACTGTTGGAGCACCTAGGACATGCACACAGTATAGCAACAACTGCTACAAAGCAAAGCATTCGGCAAATTACAAGTTTAATGGAATTCCAAAAATTACAGTAATACAGTATGATATTCATTTTCATACTAATATAATATCATTATAATGAAATTAATTATTTTAAAATTACAGTACGTTATTCACTTTCATACTAATATAATATCATTATAATGTAATTAATTATTTTTAGGAAATGTTGTCATACTAGCAATAACCAAGGAGCAACAACAAAGTTTGCTTCACACCCAAATATATGACTCAATCGGCGAGTTCATGACCGAAAAGAGTGCACGAATTTTGTCCAAACTTCGCTGTTTTATGTAAATGGTTAACTTAGATTCTCGTTTGTTAGATATCATTTGCTTTACAGATAAGACCGCTTTGCTTTTCATTACTTTTTATACCATAATAGCATAGTCTCAAATCTTTGTGATGTTAGTAATTTTTTTTTATCACTTATGCGAGAAAATTGTAAACTCACTAAAATGAAATAATCTAATACACAAACTAGTCATCAAACTTTCAGATAAAGATGAAATATTTATTTAAAAATTATTAAGGAATGAGATAATTAATAGTTGATTCGTCATATTCCACTTGAATGAATGATAGAGTCTGTCAACTGACTCTTGGCAGTGCACCGAAGCACATTTTGTTCCTGGATTTCTTGTTCCATGACGAACTGCGTTGTTAATATTAACTTGTTTTGTGGATTTAACGACTTGCAGTCAAATATTCATTAAGAATAAGTAAAATTTACTTACTCTGTAGGCCAAGCACTTTCGAATCTTTGAGATCCGTTTTCAGAGGCACATTTTGTTTTGTCTATGTGTACACAGCTTTTTAAGCGGCTATATTAAGATCTAGTCATTCACCATATTACAAATTATGTGAGAACATCACATTACAAGTTCAAAAAACTGCCAAGAATGAGTTGTGTGAATTAGTATATTCTCTGCCAAAAATGAGTATAGTGTAATTATTGTAATGTACAGAGATTATAGAGAGTATGCTGACCCATGCACTGGTAATGGCGTTCCTGGCGCTGACTGTTTGTGGTTGTGGTTATTATGGCTGCTGCTGTGATTGCTGTTGCTGTGGTTTGTGTGGTTGTGGTTGTTGGAGACTGACGAGTCTGACGCCGACCGACTCAGCGACTCTTCCTCGCCTCCTGAGCCACCGCTGTTTCTGTGCAAGAAACTGTTTCAGCAAACAGCAAAATTAAAATAAACAAACTCAAAAGAAACGACAAAATAAACGAAACAAAACCTAAGTAATCGCATTATGACCTTCTTTCAAGTCAATGAATGGAAAAAAAAACTATAAATAAAACAGTTGAACGGCGGTAAAACTGAGCCACAGAAAATAAAAATAATAAAATCATAAATTAAGATCAAAATAGAAATGAAAAAACTAAAAGATATTCTATAATATACCAATAACAGTCGTTAAATCAATAGCCTAGCAACATTCTACTACAATCAAATAAGGCTAAGGCTTATGGCTACAATTGGGCTACCTCAATACCTTGTGGCTTCACCAACCCAAGGTGACTTTGAAAGCCTTTTGAGTAAATGCTTTCTTGTCTCCCTTGCGTCAATGCTATTACTCATACATGCAATAGTGGAACACAAGTAACAACATGGAACAATTAAATGTGAATTCTAGTTTCCTATTTAAGTTTCTTTGTAGTTTATCAATCGTTCATCGTTGATCTGTCAGAGCTTATGACGGTTAAGAATCTCACAAAAGACAGTTTACACTCGCGCTGTAATATTACGTAAATTGGCGTCATAGCTATTTGAGTCATCTAATTTTAGCAAATACAGTATGTTATTAAATGCTAATTTAAAACTTCAATATTCCCTTTTTCACTCGCGAGCCACTAAAGCTAAATACACAAATGATTGTTTTTTGTTTTTTTTTTGACTCGCTGCTCAAGCTTTGGCTTCTGCTGGCGGCGCCTAAAATATAAAATACACTAGCTGGCCCTACGCGCGTTGCTGCGTTCTCATAAAAATTCTCCTTGATTTTATTATTCGCCACCTCCCGCTGAGGTTACATTTCAAATTAGGAAAGAAGTTAGTCCTAGCGCTCTTCCAGCTGATCATAGAGGCTTCGTTGTTTTCTCAATCACCACCTCTGAATGAAGAAACATTTCAAATTTAAACCACCTACGACTATAAGGGTAGAAGCTAGGTTTTTTATTTTATTATTTGCCACCTCCCGCTGAGGCTCCATTTCAAATTTCTAGCTGCATTGGTTAACAGATGTCATCAACCTGGCATAATTACATTTCATCATACCCAGTCGTATATTTCCCACATATTGCAAGGCTTCGACTGTATGGTAGCCTACATGCAAAGTGCAAAGTCTTTTGCTGTTCAAAGACAGCGTAAATAACGCTGTTAAGGGGCCTGCCATATGATTAAAAACTGTTGACTTCTATCAGCTGTTCCTTTAAGCTATTTGGCCGGCAAGTTCAGTAGGTTAGGTCTACAAAATGGATTAATTAATAATAATTATTAGCTCCCCTATTAAAATTTATGGTCAGAAACCATCCCCAATATTCACACAACATATTCCCAAAGTTTCATGCCGATCTGTCGAGTATTTTTGTAGTCTATAGGGAACATACACACATACATACATACATACATACATACATACATACATACATACATACAGACAGACATTCATTTTTATATATATAGACTATTATTTCCGTTTCCTTCACATCAAGATGTTTTATGCTCTATTTTTTGGAAAATAATGTCTTATAATTTTCATGTTAAATATCGTTTTGTAATTCCGGAGATTAAAAAAGAAAGAGAAAGAATTATTTTTATTAGTACTTTATGGCAACTGTACTTTATTGGCAATAAAAGTATGATTTGATTTTTTTGAAATGCTGAGAATTTAACTACTTTTTGACTCCCGTTCAGCATAGCATATTTTGTGTAATCATTCATCTCATTACCCACGCAAAACTCACAGACTGATGTGGGTATCATTAGCAACACAGGTGGTTCGGAACCCACCTGAAACTGTAGGTCCAACTCATCAATCACCATCATCCAATTCATTACCCACGCACAGGTCTCAGACCTATATGGGTTTCATCCTCCGAAAAAAGAAGAAAAAACAGTATTGATTTGTATTATATTTTATTTGTTTAATACATTTTTAAAACTTCACTACGTTTGATGAGATAATTACTACCATTCATCCATTGATAAAAAAAAAAAAAACATAAAATTGAGAACAATGTTTCTTTATTTCACTCATTCCCCAATTTTATTATTAAATTTGTCTTTAATTGTAGCCGATTCGAAATTGGATAATGACCAAAGAGAATTTCATATGCAACCGCAAGAATCAGTTGCCGTTGTAATCTCTTACGAAATAATGTTAAGGAGGGTGAAAGGATGAAATTCAGTGGCAGAGAGTTCCACTCACGGGAAGTTGCCACGCGAAATGAAACTTCAAATATTTCTGTGCGGTATTTGCAGAAAAAATACCATGTGTTAGGGTATCTCGGAGAAGTACAAGCTTCTCCCTCGAATATTCCTGACCAGTACCTCACAATCAATATGTAAGTGAGACAGAGAGTGAAATACAATCAATCACCTTTGCTCCAATTTTAACCAATCAAGTTCCTTGTACTATGGCATTGACATTATGTCATTATATAACATTTTTTATACATTTAAAAAAAATAGTAATTGATATCAAACATGTTTTTATGAATTCAATCTTTATCATTCACTTACATCCATTGGCCACTATTTCGTACCATTTAAATAAAGATCCAATTAAATACTTCACAAAGCCTGAATGGTGTGTTTCTTTAATTAATTCTTTACTTACTTTTTTCATTCTATCACTTTCTTCTATTCCACAGTTCCCTGTTTCTATTTTTCATCTTTTTTTATTAACCGCTGTTCATACCTAATTTTACTATTGCTCTTCTTCTAATCTCGACACTAAATTGATTATTTATTTACTCTCGACCCTAAAACTGATTCCTTTCAATCAGCTCTGTTATTTCTCTTAATTTAAGTTATGTTTTTCTATTCATACTATTCTTAGCTGCAGTATCCAGCAAATGTACTTCATTTTTTATTCAAGGGTATGGATTTACTTGCATTTTTTATTTAACAATGCTTATTTGTCAAATAAACTGAAACTGAATCCATAAATCGTAGAAATCCTACATGAAATTCTGGCAGCAGCAAATCTGAACTGAATGAAATCTAATCCTGACCTTCGTTTCCTCTCGACGCCATTGACGTTGTTGTGCGATCCGGAGGTGATGTGCCTGCGGCCTGCCGGACTGCCGCCGTCCACTTCGTCCAAGAAGCCCTGGAACTTGTGCAGCTCCAGTCTCAACTTGTCCAGCTTGTGGCCGCTCTCGTTCAGCTGGCCCTCCACCGACATTGGATCTCCCATCGCCGGGTTCGCCTCATACACGCCTTTTATTTTCATCAGTCCATCTCTGCAAATAAATCAATAATTCATTTAATTAATTTTGCAACAAATTTATTTTTTAGGAAAGGTGAACAGGCTGAAGAAAGTGATGACATCTAATCCGTAAGGAAGGCGACCCCGTGCAAGACTTAGATTCAGATAGCTTTATTTGAGCAAAAGTACAAAGTACAATCTATATGACTACTGACTATAACCTTACTATGAATGACATCACCTAGATTAATGGAAAGATAGATAAAAATATACAAAAGACGAGTCATTTTCACTGTTTTGTAAGTTTGATTACAGACATAAATAAGAATGTTTGCATAATAAATAAAATGGAATATTCAGGTGATGCATTTACACAAAAGGGCGGGGTTAGGGCAGAATAGTCCTATCTTACACTGAATCTACAGAGATGGTGGAACCAGGTTAAGGACATGGAAAAACAGAGGACTGATATACATGGAGGCGATTTGTTGGTGCGCCTAAATGTCAACTTCGATATATATGACCCTGGCAGTAAGTAAGGTAAAGCATTATTTATGCTTTGTAAATTCACCGTGAGGTGGAAAGTTGAAGTTTCTAACTCGGACTGCCACACCGGCGGTTGCGGGTTCAATTCCCGTTCATGCTTCAATCTATGTAATCACCCAAGCACAGAACTGATGCCTGGGTTCTGTATTTCAAAAAAACGTTTATCGGTTCGATAACTTCAACGAATCCATGATAATTGCGTTTCTACAACACTACAAATCTATCGAATCCATAACTCTCTCGATCAACTTTAATAAAAAATTCAGTCTACAGTATTTATCGATTGTATAAATTTCAAATAAAATAAAAAATCGCTTTATTCCACAAATCAATAAAAGAGATTACAATAACACAGAAAAAAATAACTTAAAAATAACAATAGCTTTTAAACATAATAAACTAATGTAATGGAAAGAGCCTACATGGGCAACTATGGCCAGTGCGTAGACTCGAGTTGAAATAATTTGGATATAGTATATCGGAATTGGACAGACAGTGACGTCCAGTGGATTCAAGACAGATGAAGAGAACGGTGTAAAATATATTAGAATAAAGATCTTATTGATAATAAGAGATATTGATACACAGAAAATGATGAATTGAAACATGATGCATGAAAGAAAAATCAGCTTAAAATACAAGAAGAAACAAAATCTGTACCTTTTGAAAGACTAATCGAACAACTGAGAAAACCAGTCACAAGATTCAAGTGAGCATCGTTAGTGAAAATGGTTTTTTAAATATGGTAATTTGATTAATATAATTCAACTCACATATTTTCGACTTGAAAGACTCAAAAAAGATTCAAAATTATATCAACATTCTGTAAACTGTTTTGCGGTTTCGTTCAAAGCTGCAAAGCATGGCCTGTTGTTTCCATATTTAATGTTTGTAACTACACAATTAAACTTCCAGATTAATATTCTTCAACTGAAAAAGAATCAGTAATTTATTGTGCTACAAAGTGCAATTTTGAAGTGGAACTTGGACTTTAACCAAGATTTTAATTCTCTGGTTAAATTTATTTCAAGAAAACAGTTTTGGGCTAATAGCCTGTTAATCTTCACATTAATTGATAACTTGAATCTTGGTAAATAAATTAATGAGAAAATGAAAATAAAAGTTATGTGCGCCTTTGTAGTTTAAATGATAAAGCGTCAACTTGAAATATCTGTTTGGAAATCTTTGCAAGCCATATGGGGATATGGGCTAAATTGAAAGGAAAATTGTAAAACTATTTTGGGCACGCGCCTATTGTTCACCCATTAATTAGCGAAGGGTTTGTAAATTCTTGATTTAAAAAAAAAATTCGAAGGATGAAGCCCACTTGGGTCTAGTGGGTAATGAGTTAGATGATAATGATGATTTATGAGTTGGATCTACAGTTTTAGATGGTTTCCGAATCACTGGGAAGAGATTGTACAGCAGAAAACAGTCTTTTTGCTGGCCAATCTAAACGGTCAACCTTACAAGAGAGCTGACTAAAAATCTACCTGGCACGGCTCGCAGCTAATCAATTCTAAAATATATTTTTGGATAGAGTGTAAATTGGAATTATCTTGCCTACCTCGCTGCAGTTTCCTGCTGAATTTTTGCCACAATTTCTTCAACCTTCAACTGTAGTTTTTTCTTCCTCTGGTTTGGAGGTAAGTCACTGAAATCCTCCTTGTTATCGCCGTATGAAGAGAGGTTGTTCTGTAAAATGAATGAAATAAACTTTTATTGTCTGCTAATAGACATAAATTTGATCTCAGGTTAGACGAGCTAAACCATTTCATCAAAAATAAGTTTTCAATGACGAAAACAACTTGGAGAAAAATTATTACACAATTATGAGAGCGATTACAGCATTTGTATTAATGTACTTGAAATAAAAAATCAAATATGGCAAGTATGAAATTAATATTTTACGCTGAAAAGAGATTGTTCAGCCTTTATGCTATTATAAGCAATGAAGCCATGTGAATCTACAGTCCGGAATCGTGAATAAAATTGAAAGTACGAATAAATAACAATCTTTATGGGAGAAAAGAGTAAAATCTAAAAAAATGCGGGTTTATTCAAAGCGAAATATTGTATTTAACACGAACTAAGAGTACTATAATATTATTGTTCAGATAGCAACTAACTATTAATCAGCCACATATGAATACAGTAAATTAAATTAATACAAAAATAAACATTCTTGACAGTGAATTTACTGCAAATATTCACAAATAAAACAGCTATCGACAAGCTAAAACAAGAATAAGTAAAAAGAATTTTGTTGTGAATACTGTTTTTTCACAAGATTTTGTATCATAAATATCTAAAACTACACAAAAATTTGCAAAATCATGGTAAAAATAATTTTAAAAAATAATTAAGATAGGCACTTGATGTAGTGGAGACACACGAATAGATCGAAACCAACCATATCAGACAAGAAAATAATCCAATTTAGTTCTTTCTAAACATAGTAATTTGCGGTCTTTGTTTTATTCTCACAAATCAGACCAGTCTTACTTTCAACTAAAATGACAAAATTTCATAATTTCCAACTCATTTTTCTGATTGCATCCAGCAATATTTTATGCAAGAGAAGGTGGTCTCCATTAGAGACAATTTAAAATACTGTATTTACTATTAATTTCTAAATAATCTATCTCATACAGATCGTGCACAATAATTATTATGTTGTTATGCTTACAGTGATAACATGTACATATATAGTGCTAGTGTAATAGCTTACATGCGTTTAGGTTTAGATTGTATGTTCCGATTTTTACATTGTTTACATACATTTAGCAATATTCCAAATATTAGACAGAACTAGAAAATGTTCAATGACTAGTCACATCCATAACATCATGTCTAATAGTTTTATAGTGGCAGCTCGGAAAAAGATGCCACGTTGAATAAAAAATTATTTTTGAAAGAATTTGATTCTGAAAAATCTGAAGCGAATAACAGGATTGACAAAGACGCTAGAAAGTTGTTCACCTAATTGACCGATATTTTCTACATATTTGAATTTTTTATTATGAGCGTATTTGATCAGTTGTAGCAGTAATAATGTTTTAGAGTAGGTATCTATGATTTCAGTAAACAATCCATCAAGTTTTTTAATAGACAGACATCTCTAATTTAATTTTCTGTTTAAATCGAGTTCATCTGATTGGAGTAAACAGTGCAATGCATACAAAGCGTATGAAGTATTTATTACACAATAATCATAGCAATAATCTACTCTAAATATTAGGCACATGAAGTTCAAGTATAACAAGTATAATAATTAAATTAAAGAATTATTAGATAAAAAGTTCTTCCTTCTTTGTGTATTGGTCAAGGTGTTGTGGTAGACATCGTTAATGGAAAGAATTCAATGTTGTAACAACTACCTAGATACATAAGTACCATACCTAAAGACTCGAACGATTCATTGAGATTGAGAATGATACAGCTGTCGATACTGTACAGAATTTATTAAAATAAGTGAGGTAAAGCACCAAGTTTATTAATAATGAATGTTTTTTATAAATGTGATACAATTAATTATAAAAAACGACGAGATTCCTCCTATCGGTGTAAGATTCCAAGTTCTGTCCAACGTGATTTTTAATTCTTTGTGTAATTGTTTGATCTATAATACAACAGGAAGCCTTCCCCAGTGTGATCACTAAATTGTTGTACATGGAAAAGCTTAATCAACTTTGATAGCTGCTGCGAGTTTCACAAATAAAAAAAGAGAAAAAATTTTACTTGCGATTTTAGTAATTACTTTGGTGATGTGTAATATGCACAGGACAAGCAGAAGAGAAACTATAATTTTTACAAGTAAAAAGCTCTACATTCAGCTAATGAAAAACTATAAGAAGTGGAAACAGATTGGTTAAAATAGGAAGGTAGATTGGAGATTTCCTGTCAAATCGATTTATGTAATAACAATTATTAATATTTTATTGCACAATAACTAGGATAATGTTGATAATTTCAATCTGATAAACATTCTCGTAACCACAATGGAAACATTATTAATTTTTCGTTTCCAACCTGTTCTTTTAATATTTATTATTTATTTATTTATTCCTTAATATTTATATTATTTAATATAATTCCTTCTCCAACTTACTTAGGATTTAGCCACCCTAAGATTAAATATTATCATTGACAAATATCTCCCTCATTATGTTCACACCCATTACTAATAGTGTATGAAATTTAAATTTGAAACCGTGATGATAAAAATCAAGCAATTAGAACTTCTAAGATTCCTAAATAAATATAAACAATAATGTTATTTTGATACAGTTTCATTGTGTCATCATGTGGGGATGTGGGCTTCAGCAAGAAAATAAGATTACTCACTATAATCAGAAAGAAAAGATAACCTATAATATTTTAACACAACAAAAGTAATGCATTTTCCCCTTCATATTGTTATGAAATGCTAGGAAGAGAGAGAGAGAGTTATATTTTCAGCGTTATCTGCATGTGTCAATAACTACTTCATAATGAATAATAAGACGAAATTGTCACAACCACATTTATTAAAACTTCGAGAAACTAGTTTCGGATGTTACACCATTATCAATCTCAATCAAACTGAAGTTTCCGAAACTAGTTTCTCAAAGTTTTAATAAATGTGGTTGTGACAATTTCGTCTTATTATTCATTATGGATACCTTCCACAATATCACCTTCGCCATTACTAAGAAAAATAACTACTTCCGCTGAAGCAATAATTGGCATGTTTTGTTTACTACCCCTGTTCACCCCTCGCCTTGCAACCCATCCAGAATGTTCTGATTAAACTCTTATCTGTGTACAAAGAATAATCTCGAAAAATAGAGAACCCTCTGGTGTTCCCTGGAATGTTCAAAAACTTATATAAAGCGGAAGCTCTTGTAAACATTAGTTCATTCATTGTTCAAAGTTCGTTGACAGAACAAGTGGCAGATATACCCAGTAGCAGTTCTCGGTTCCGTTCATGCAAACTGCATCACCAGTGAGCGCTAATACAGACTGCTCTATACGAACGTTTAGGGTGAAAGTGATAAACGCAGTATATTGTGACATAATTACTCAGGCTTCTTTAACAGCTTATACAGTGACTCAACTTTCAAGTGTTTCAACTTTTATGTTTTACAGGTTTCTTTCTGAATATTATTGAACAGTTAATATTTGATTGGGCTGTTAGGTATATTTTAGGTATATTTTGGAACAGTTTAACTGTTTAGGTATATTTTGGAACAGTAATATAGCAAATTCATTATTAGCTGAAAATTATCGATTTATCTGTTCCTGATTGATTTATTTTGTGTGACGAGTTGTAAGTAATTTGTGTTTTTGTGTAATTAGTATTTTTCTACTATTCTTTTTTTGGACCCATGTACAAATGATTTTTTATTTACAATATAACATAGACAATATAAATAGAATTTGTGCTTTGTGCTTAATAAATGTTGGTATATAATTCATACAAAATGCCTGATTACTTGAGATACGACTTATCAAGTCGAATGCAATAAAAATACTGAATGTTAAACACTAATCTACAGAATCTAAACACTGATAAAAATGACAGACCTTTACAATTAACCTTCAAAGACAATGTTAGTAATAAGGGAATCCATTTTTTTCTTTAAAAGGCACTAAAAGCAGGGAATGTTTTGTATTTAACTATAAGTAATCAAAAAAGTATTTCGAATGTACAGATAATCAAGTGAAGAACGATCTTAAAAGTACAAACACATACATTCTTTATACAAAAAAAAAACCCAGCCATAGTCAAGCCTCAATGCAACGTACCTTCAGTGAATTGCACACATCGATTAGCTTCTGAACGCGTGGAGGCATGAAAAAACCAAGCGGTATTACCATTCGCACATAAACACAATATAGCACTCACATCAATCAAAGCCTTCATATTCATTAAAAATATTGTTTTTTTTTTTTAAATTGACATATCAAATTGATTTTCTATTATGAGAATTTAACTCAATAGGTTCAATGTCATTTATAAATACTGGATTGATTAAATTTGTATTTTGAGTTTAAATGATTCAGTAACTTACATTATTCATTATTAATGGTACATAAACCATAAATGGTAAGGTACAGAATAATATACATTAAAAAACATTATTCACATAGATGGAAACGATGATAGAATTCCAACAACATCCAGTTCATTTAAAAGGAATTATACAGCTATAAAAGTAGAGATAATCTTTATTAATCTAAATTGCATTGCAGAGGCCTGGAATCATAAGGGTAGCAATTAGTTTTAATTCATATGACATGAACATAACATAAGTTGAATGTTCAATAAATATAAAATGGGAAGTCAGAACAGCTTGTGTGAAATCAAATTGTTCGAATCAATTGATAAACATAATAAAAACTGATTGTGAATCTGTGATGTTTTCCATGACGAAATACTTGATGAACAATCTAATATCAAAACTGACACTGTATTTCTATTTAAATTATGATTATCACATGAGGAAATCATAATTAAAATATAAAAATACAGGGTCAGTTTTGATATTAGATTGATATTACTTGATTTATTACTTGATTGAAGTATTACGTGAATTAAAAATGAATTATTATTATTATTATTATTATTTATATCCTTTTATGAATGCAATAAACTATCTGAAAACTCATGGAGATGACTGGGAATTGAATATTAATTGAAGTTGTCGATTTGAATAAAAAATTCGTTCATCAAAAGGGACTTCAATAGCAAAAAACATTGAAACATACACACTAAAAGACACCCACGCACGCACTAAAATATTATTGGAACAAAAGCGAAATAGTAAAACGGAATAAGAGTGCAAAAACAATATGATAAAATTCAAACTTAAGCGCAGTGGAGTAACTTATACCGTGTGGAAGTCAGACCAGTTTGCACCCAGTTCTGCTCTTAGCAATGAAATACGAAGCAGAAAAGTGAAAACAATCAAAAGCAGAACCACAATAATAAATATTTTGTTCACTAAGTTATCGAACATATAGGTAAAAGCTAGAAAATCTCTCTTTATCATCCAAATTAGTTCTTAACCCCAATTGAATGACTCAGAAGTTTAATGGACGTGAAAATAAATTTTGAGTCATTTAAAAATTATGACCAGCATAAGACTGAACGTCACCATCGCTGGAAAATATGAATTATATTAGCAATTAAGACCCTTCAATTCAAATGAATGCAAGTTGGAAGAGGTTATACATTTATCATTTTCAAGTAATAGAGAAAAATTGAAAGATATTATGAAAATGATGATAATGAAAAAGACAGAGAACATTGTGGATCCACAATTTTGGAAATGAAAGAATTATTGCAAGGCCACCAAAGCAAAAAGCAAACTGTTAATTATCTATTAAAGCATCGATCACTTGCTCAATATAAGTCTCATTAATATTTAAATGGTTTGAATTTTGCAAGATTTTTATTGCATTTGTATTCTACACAAGCTTATGTATGCATGAAGCTTGAGCATGGACACAATAAATATTGAAAAGACAGTTTGATAACCATTTATCAAACCCGGAAAAAAACAAAAGCCACATGTCTAGGTAATATAAGCTCAACACACTAGACAATGGTGAGGCATGATGAAGATGCAATACGAACATTTATTCTTTATAGGATAAATGTCCGCTCTATCTTCTTGATAGGTTGGGAAACGATCAATTAAATTAACACACGTTAATAGACACGTTGGGCCTAACGCGAACGCCAATAAACTGATAAAATTATTAGTACCAAAAATGAGGGGAAATAAAGTATAAATTTATCTTTTTCATTAGTTTTCCTGGATAAAGTGTTGAAGCCTGGTTGTGCTAGGTTCAATGAAAATGAAACAGGCATTAATTCACCACTTCTGCATTCCATCTCAAAAAAAGAAGAAAAACATTACTAGACAAAGGAGTACCGAAGGCATCTACGGACACACTGTTTAAAATGAATACATATATTAAAACTACATCTGGACCTCTCCCCCCCCCCCCCACAACCACCAGAATCAACACCTTCCCTCAAAAGCCTTTCTCAACATTTACCATTGCTTGCAAGAAATAAAATGAAAAATTGATATTCCAAATGATGGGAATTCAATACTAACTTTATATTGAGCAAAGATCAAAATTAGCTTGTGAGGAGCCTCCAGGGTTAGTAGAAAGAAAAAGAAAATCACCACCAACAGAAATAAAAGAGCTTTAGTTGAGATGAAAACTGTTATGAAAATAATTACAATGAGAGCATTATGGAATATGAATGAACGTTTTGAGGACAAATACTTACAGGATTTTGTATCGAATCGTCACCAGTCACCAATATTAGAAGAGGGGAGTAGTGGTGGTAGTGAAAGGTTACATCGATAATTGAAACAAAAGAGAAAACACAACAAAATCAAAATATGAACCAAAAAGAGAAATCAAAACTGATCAAGTTCTCTTTTTACGCATAGCACACAACTGGCAATTGATGGACATTGTATAATGCTTAATTATGATTTTTAAAAAGTTAAAAGTTTGGAATACAAACGAACTTGCAAGCCACTTGAAATCAAGTAAAATTATCGTAATAATGGATTGCAGGCCAAATTAAAATGACTAGACAAATAGAAAATTTATAAAAAAAATAATTATTTCAATAAATTATATCGATTCAAAACAACGTAAAAATTCACAAATAACTACATGATTTCAAAGCAAATTTTTAAAATGTTGCTCAAGCTACTACAGCTTTGATTTTAATTTACTAGAAAGTCATTTCAGTTATTATGTTGGAATTTGAAATAGATTCCAATTATTTTATTCAATTCAGTTCAATAATTATGTTGAGCTTTTTAATTGCATTCAATTTTAATAAAATACATATTACAGAAGCGGTACATCTACAAATCATTAACCAATGTCCATACAATTTTTATCATCCTGCAAAAACAAAGTAATTATTCCAGCACCCCGTTCAATGAGTTGCCACTACTTTACTACTTCAACAAAAATTATAACTATAAAAACATCTAATTAATGTGAATTATTCAATTATTCTACTACAAGTGCAACTATCACTGACAATATATCTTACTGCAAAAGAGAATTAAGAAGAAAATACAGTTCATTGAGTTCTAACTATTGCAGGATTTTACGAAAATTTCAAATTGCCATGGAATCTCTTCCTGCAGAATTATGAAGAGAGTGGATCATGAATGGAGTAGACAATATATTAGGCAGAAGGAACGAATTAACGCATCAGTAATATATTTTGAAACATGTAATAAATTACTGACATAAAAGAAACAGATGCAGAAATCTCTGAATATAATCATTTACTTTTTGCAATTCTACCATTTTCCATTTCAATTCTACAGTAAATAATAATAATATCGTGTGACCTGACTGGCTCAGGTCTGGTGTCAGAGTTATCAGGTCGCACCTGAATAAGTTCAGGGCCTCTGACGTGACTTAACGACTGTTTTTTAGGCAGCCGGGACCGACAGCGTCTAATTCTACAGTAATAATATTAATACCAATGATTCAAATTGAAAGCTGGAACTATCCTATAATCTCTCCTATAATAAAAGCCATACGCTCTCATACAGAATACTCAATATATAAATTAAGGTCCTAATAAAGAAATACAGAAAACAATACATAAATGTTAAAGTAGATGCAAGCAGTTTTCGAAGAATATAACAATGAAGAAACCAAAATTTTCTACATGAATAAGCATTCCATCACCAAATTTCATCAATTAACAGGTTAATAAAATAGACAGCTAAGCAAGATATGAGCACCAAACATCCCAAATTTTTAAATAGCTAAGTACAGTACTGACTGAAAAGCATGAGATACTTCACCGTTTATTAGCGATACAGTTCTGAAAAAATAAAATTTCACGAGAACGAGACAGAATAAGAAGCTTATTGTCTAAAATTGAAAAATATGAATTTTGAATCATTCATAGAACAGAAGATCAATGAAGACAGACGTGAATAAAACCAAATGTGGATGAAAAAGACCATGTGAGCAGAGATAGTTCGATGAAAATGCATTCTGGAAGAACTCAGATTATGTGATGTTTAGGATTTATATGCAGAGTAATAATACGTGGAGACTTCTCCTAGAATAACAAGAGAGGCGAATCAAAAAGTAATTATGTCTCTGTTTTGTGAACTATAAACAATAACTATTTTTGGAAAACTACTCCTCCTTTAAATGTACCTCTTTTAAATACTACTTATCTTTCCTGCTTCTATTTTATTCATACGCTTTTAATGAAAATATGATATTACTTGAAATACTGCGAATAAAACTAGACAAGAAATCAGGGGATAGATTCAAAATAATAAATTATTTATTCAAAGTTGATTGCTAATAATCAAATTGTGACACCACTGTACATGTTATTACGATAACCATTCAAAAACCAGTAAATAACCAAAAGCGCACATTACCGAGCAAGCTTGCAAAAGCGAAGTTCACCTATAACTTACAATAAACGGGACCACATGATAGAGAAACCCTTAGTTAAAATGTTGGACGCGGAAAATATTCTTAATAAAATCCAGAATAGGTTGATAAATAGCTTTATAATAGGACTCACTAGGTTGATGAACCAAATGTGACAAACAAGCCACATTAAAAAATATAAAAAGGTCATAATACTATTAAAAAAAAACTATATGTGTTAGACCTATTCTTAGATCTAGCATAAAAATTATGGATCACTTAAGTAAAAGTAATACACACAAATATTTATAGCTAAAGTTTTTCAACTGAAGTTGAACTATTACAACTAAACTATATTTCATATTATTTTATTTTTATATGAAAAAACATATTCTTGTACAAATAAAACATATTTTTATATATTTTTCATCCCTAATTCGCTAGAATTGGAGAATTGTGTCAACAAATTAATTCCAATCCAGATTGCTGTACACCACAAAAAAGTTGTCACAAGTATTCGAACAAAATCTTCCAAAACATAGGTTTGATTTGAAAACATGAACAATTAAGATTAACTATTGATCTATTGAACGATTTAAGATTAAAGATTTCAAAATAATCCATTTCACAAAAGACAAACATCAAAACACCGAATATTTCAAACATATATACAAAGTTATGTTGATTAGAGATAGGATTTTATACAGTACAACGCTTACTAACACCATTAGTATGAGTGATACGAAATGGACAAAAGATAATTCTTCAACACACACATTATCTTCGAGTAATTGGAGTTGTTGAGTACGTTCCATACAGTACAGTCAATAACGCAGATCTTAGATAGATGATTTACTGTTATTTATAGATGAAGGTTCCTATCAACATTGATTTAACATGTATTATATGATGACGCTTTGGCGCTGATATTTCTTTCCTGGAAATACAGTACTGTACAATAATTATAGTATTTTTCAAAAACAAACTTTCTCTCTAGTCAGATACGCTCAGAAGTACCGGAAAAGAAACTTCGCTTTTCATCGTTATAAAATGCACAATAAATTGCATCTTCCTCAACTTCTGGTGAGATTTAAGATGTTGCGGAAAGAAGAAATTATTCTAGAAAGGTATTTAAAGCAAAGTATAGAAAAAATAGAGCGATTTTCTTAATTTCATTAGGATGGAATCAAAGAAGACGAAGTTCCGTAATCAAATTAAAAATGATATTTTGTTAGTTATCGAGAATAATAATAAACCACTAGTTTCACCAACCAAAGAATGAGCGATTAACCCTGAATCCTGAATATTCAATACATAAAGTAAGTTCCCGTAACTGGAAAGTTAGTAATTTCTAAACGTTTAATACTTATTTTTCTTTTTCATCATCATTATTATATGAGTTAGCATTTCTTTCTCTGATCCTCTCTCCAATAATTTTGTTTTCTTTTTTTTGGAGGATGAAGCTCACATAGGTCTGAGACCAGTGCGTGAGTAATGAATTGGATGATGGTGATTGATGAGTTGGACCTACAGTCTTTGGTGGATTCCGAACCACCAATAATTGCTTTGTAAAGCCTCTTCTTTTCCCCAACCTTTTACAATCAATACCTTTTCTATAAAAATTCAAGTAATTCATGAGAACGGGATCAAGTTACAGAACTTTCACCTTATTTACAAGAATGTTACTTTTGAAAGTGGAGAACTGTACAAAAATACACACTTCCTATTTTCCGTAGAAAAAAAAACAATATAAAGTTATAGAGCTACAACCTTATTTACAATAATCTGCAACTTCAATTCTTGAAATTACAGTAGCTGTGTGAAAATTACACCAAATTGTAATCAAAATCTAATGATTATTTGCAAGTGAGAAAAGACAGCAATGCAGATAGCCTTGATTACTTCAGACAGTACAAAGCCATATTTTATCCTATTCTCTGCAGAGAAAAAAGACAAAACAAAGATGTAGATCTCCCACCTTATTTAGATCACAAGAATTATACATTTAGCAATTGAAATTGGAGTAGAATTTTACAAAATTATATTCTCTGCTGATATCTACAAGATAAAACCAGCAGCAATTCGGATCAGATAGCCTGGAAGAAAATCCCCGATTAGGAGGGTGAGATCATTTGATGAGATCGGTCACTAACCTTATTGGAACTGAAGATGTTGAAAATGCCGACCCTCTTCTTTAGTTTTCCACCAGCTGACATTGTGCCCTTGACTGTCATGGCTTCTGGCCTGAAGCCTCCTACACTAGAGAGCGGTGGCGGCACCCCTGTACTTCCATCCCGCTCACTCCCCCTTCCATTGAGGTCTTCAAACGGGATGTCAGTCGGAGGTTGGAAACCAGATTTGTATCGCTCTATAACTAATAACGTATCCTGAAAAGCAGACAAAACATACATTAATGTCTGTGCACTTCAGGTTACAGCTATCATTACAAAAGTAATTGACATCAAGTTGTTTTTGTTCATTATATAGTTTTATCTCCATTATCCTTGGACCTTGGGTGATGAAATCCTTGGGTAAGAATAGTTAAAATAGTTCATACAGGTTAGAAACGTTCTCAAATAACAACTTTGGAGACAAGTTCAAGTTTACTGTAAGTTGAATGATACGTAGGCTATTGAATTTAAATACGTATAAGACAAATAAGAAGCCTAGAAAGTACTTAATAAACAGAATATTCCCATATAGTGCAAATCAAAACACCACTAAAATGTTTCAATTGAACCAATGAATAAAAAGATTTGAAAAAATGAACTTGATGTTTGACTGATTGATGACTTGTGACTTGAGATGACCGTAGGTTCTAATAGTTCCTATAGATAGAGCCTAAGAGAAGAGTAGCAAATATAATGGATGATATTTGCGGAGGAATGCTATGTTTCGAGTCAATAAATCTTGAAAATCTATGGTGACAGAAGATTCTTGGATAGGTGCTATGCACTATGGTTAAAAAAGAAAATCTTTTTTCAAAATACTAGTATTTGTTTGAGAATTAAATTGACTAATGCGGGCCATTGAATGTGAGTACATTAATTATATATTCACAATATAAAACTGACTGCAAGTCGTTAAATTTACAACAAAAAGTTAATATTAACAACGCAGATCGTTATGGAACAAGAAATCCAAAAAGCTATTCATCATTCCAATTGTATGATTGCCTTGATAAACAAAATAATACCATAAGCATCAGGGGAGTCCGGTCCCACAAGATGTCAAATTATCTTAAGATAGCAACTGAAAAACTTCAATAAATAACAACCAATTATCTTAAGATCACTAAGAACACTATTAAAATGTCATAATTGAGGCATACAAAATGTTAGAACATGATTAATTCAAGATAAATCGGTAAATTATTACCTCTTTTTCATTAATTTGCTGTGCCGCTACGACTATACCATCTAAACACTTATCAATAATAGGAAACACTTTCTTTTCGACATCGGCGGAATGAATCATGAAGTTTCTTATATCTTTTATCCTCTTCTCATCAAGGTCTTGTAAATTCCTAAATACATCGGGTAGTAATATATGGTAATGCTGGTTCTGGAACAAATTAATAAAAAAGGCGAAGATTAGTAAAATAAATTAAACCATACAAGTTCAAAATGCTTTTTGAAAGAGGAAGAAGGAAAGTTTGACGTTTTGCACACGGAGCGTTTGCCAAGCGTCATGAACGAATTACTGCCCTTGCCTGTGTCGACACGGCCAATCTCATCCATTTATTCATTACGCTTGTGAAGCTTGACAACCACTACGTGTGAGGACTATCTAAGGGAAAAAACTGACGAAATAATCTGGAAATTGGTCAAGAACACCGATTCAAACGCTGCAAAATATGCTCATCTATTCATAAAAAAGCAAGTGTCAAAGAATATAATCTGGCACGCCAGCTACCATAATTATGCTATTAGGGTTTATAAAGTAGGGAATAAACATAAAAAACTCTTCAATTACATTATGCTCAACCATTCAACAACAATCACGCCATCTTGGAATTATTGCAGTAAATTATTATCTGCAATAAATCTACATTTTATAAAACCATTTGTTCCCTATAAACACATGTTTTCTTGCTGAGAAATCCTACAGGAGTCTTGGGACTCAAATGTGGGTAATGAGGTGAATGATGATACAATTATAGAATGCGGACCAACAGTTTTAGGTGGGTTCCGCACGACTTGGAAAGTGATAATAAAGATAATAACGTCAAGTCATCGAAGCAGTCACCCTTTCAAGAACATCACCCTGATGCTGCGCTCAGTGTGCAGCCAATTAAATCCTTTGTAACTACTAACTTGTTATTATTCGTTCACTGAAGTAGCGGTTTGAATTGATTTGAAAATATTCATCCAGGTAACACATTCAATCCGTATAGGATTCGACCAATATTGTACAAATCACAGCCATTTGTAATCAACTTCAATTGAGAAACATATAAAATGGAAACCTTAGTATATAAATACAACCTACATTATAATCATCATACAACTCACATATAGTATCCTATCCTCATTATCATCATCATACAATCCACATATTATCATCCATGAATTCCTGTATACTGTAAAATACCCCATTTATCAAGTAGCTCTTCAATTTTGTTTTAAAAGTGGCCAGGTTTTTTCAATTTTTCATATCTGGTGGCAGCTTACTTATAAATTTTTAAATATAAAAAATTATATTTAAAAATTATAAATTACAAAAATTACAAATTTAAATTTACCCATGTATGAAGGTTTTTTTCCAACAGAGCAGTCCTGTGGTACTGTGAAGCATAGTTACCTTTATGTCGCGTATTATGTAAGTCACAGTTTCTTACAAATTCTTTACTTCTAGAGTGCATTACGACTTCAAGGATGTAAAGGGATGGCACAGTTAAAATGCTAAGATCTTTAAAATATCCCCTGCATGACTCACGTGGCTCAACTCCTTTTATTGCTCTTACAGCTCTCTTTTGCATTCTAAAAATCCTCTCCAAATTCTGCACACTAGAACCACCCCACACTATAATTGCATACTGGACATGAAACATTATTAGGGCATGGAAGAATGCCATTGTCAGTTTATAATTTTTAATCTAGCAATCTGTCCAAGTGCAAAAACTCCTGAAGACATGATTAGTATAGGCAGCAAGCGATATTCCAAGGGTATCCGGTCATTGAACGCTGTGCTGAGTTGTGCGACGACAGCTTTCAAACCAAACCAATGGTTTTCAATAAACGCCCAGTCACTGGAAGTTGTGCCAGTTGTTGGGCGTTTATTGAAAAACATTGGTTTGGTTTGAAAGCTGTCGTCACACAGCTCAGCGCAACTCAACACAGCGTTCAGTGGCTGGGCACCCTAATGGAGTGGCACGACGCATGCTGCTGGTGACAACAGCGCCAACCCCCTTTATAAACATAAGTAAATAGTAATTACAAGTATACCCATTACAAACACATTAATTTTTCTCTTGTAGCCAACCATATCAATTCAACTATGCTACATAATTTATAATATTGTTCAACCCACAAACTGAGAAGCCAACACAATTAACCCTATCACATCTATTGTTACTTTGTTACATAGCGATTTATAATTATTGTTTGATTTTGAACTATGGAGCTGCACATACCTGTAGGTCATTTGTCCTTTGTAATTGGTTGGCATATTCGTTCTTTGTTTCCTCGCACTGTTGTGACTTCAGTGTCATATTCATGCGCTGTTTTTCGACCTCGGCGCGTGATAGATTCATGTCGGCGTCAACACGCTGAAAGGTGTCCAGCGCTCGTTCCGCCTCCCGCGATGCTTTCTCGTAGTTTTTTCTCGCTCGCTCTAGTGCTGCCAATTGGTTTGTTAGGTTTGTCATCATTCTGGCACCTTCTTGTAAATGCTGCAAAACAATATATTAGATGAGCAACTAATTAAATGTATTACCAAAGTAGTAGTAGTAGTAGTAGTAATAATAATAATAATGATGAAATTCCTGGATTCTTGTTCGATGACGAACTGCGTTGTTAATATTAACTTTTCAAGTGAATTCAACGACTTGCAGTCAAATTTTTATAAAAATCTTAATAATAATAATGATTATGGCTTAATTGGTTGGGAAACCTTTACGGGTACTTCCACCTCGTCATTTGGCCATTTCAAGTAACACTACACAAATATAATCGAGCCAAAAATTGCTAGAAAATTAATTTCTCGTAATTGGTGGAGAATTTAACCCAAAATTTCTCAAACATTGAACAAAAACTGATATTTTTCTTAAATTCTGAATAAAACCAGAATATTTTTAATTGGCTTTCTGCATAGTTTGAGCATTATACAAATTTTTCTTAATCTTTAGATAATACATCCAAAGTGGGTGTAAAATCACACACTTCCAAATGCCCACAAACTTCACAATCTTCCAGTTTGAAAATTTGAAGTTTATCGTACTACTGATTAGATAAAATAATTATTTTCCAAATTAAAATGCTCTCACTTGCAGATAAGTTATTTCAGCAAACAGTATTGTGTTTAAAAAGACTTTAAATATTAAATCAAGAAAATAAATTAATTTTGTAATTTCATAAATGAATGTTACTGTAACATCAACATCATTTGCTGTGAATTCATCCTATAATCCTATTCCGAATTACCATTCAGGGAGTGATAAATAGCTTCAAGGATTATAATATAAACACTGTCTTACTTATTTGGACTAGGACATCCTTGTTGGGCTGATGTACATGTCAATCCAGTCACTCATTTCAGAAAAAATCACTTTTTAACTAGAAAGATTTCTTAAAAAGAGAACATCTAAAATTAAAAATTTCTTCAATCATGATTCAATGCTGTTCTATTCAGATGTTATCTGAAATACTGAATGTGTCAATATGTCACATACAAAAATCTCAGCTACAGAAAACAGCAAAGAATTGTATCCTTTTTTCTAGTATGCCAAATGCTTTTCTGTTTCACAATAACAATAATAAATTCAATTATTATTCTACTCCTAACTGCTATGTTGATGGTTGCCGTTTCTGTGCTGCATAGGAAGTTATTGAGTTTTTTATTTTTATTCCTAGTCCCTACTTCATAACCCCTAATAGCATATGGTAGCTGGTAATTGAAAAAGACAATAATTATAATTTAACTAAATACGGGAATAACTTATTTATAATATTATTTTACTAATATAAAGGTGTGACCACTTGCAAAAAAGTACCGTAGTATTGGATAGTCGTCTGCTATCTCAAATCAATATACGAGAACATTGTCGGGTAGTTTCAGGACATAGAATGCATGTATCATGTGTCTTACAAGTAGTGAAGAACTCTGCCGTAAAAAAGTTTAAATTCCTATCATTGTTTCATCAACCCACTGACGAGTGTCCGACATTTTCACAGTGAATACTTACAGGGAAAATTCCTGCAGCTTGGAGCAGTAACCAATCAACTTTACTAATAGGTTCATGCCTGTTTCAACTCACCTTTTTTCTATCTTCTTTTAAATCTTTTACTAATATGTTGACTGCCCGGAGAACTTCTGACTGGAGGTTTTCGGATATGACTTCGTGTTGGCCGGCCAGGTCGTTTACCTCGGCCATAACCAATTTGAACGCTTTACACGGACTATACCTGTAACAAATTGAGCGTTCCATTAGATATCACATGAGAAGCTGAATGTATGCAACTATAACGAAAAATTCTGGTACATTAACATTTTTTAACCCATTTCCGAATAACAGAGTACTTTCAAGAATATTGCCATACAGTAATATGTAAAATGAACATAGAATCAATTAGGGAGACAATTAATTTATTTAAGCACAAAAATCATCAATGAAGTTCCAGAAGATTTCTTGCATCATAGTAGATATAAGTCAAAAATTACTAAAATGATAATTGAAAATTGGATTAGACATAGATACTTTTTCAGATTGTGAGCTTTCTTCCAAGATGAATAGTTTTTCCCATACAATCCAACCTTTTTCGATCCCATCCTTATCCTTACCAATTCCCTAACTTGACCTATCCTAGTACATGTAACCATAGTTGGTTAGGTCATTTCTCACTTCATATGTTACTTTTATTTTGTTTATGTGTTAGAATTTTTATATTTTATTGTATTTTCTTAAATGTATATTGTCAGTTGTAATGACTTTGGTGAAAAATAAATGAAGAAGTAATAGGCTACTTATAAACGTACTAAAATTCACACCAGGTTTCAGGGGAGGTTGAGGGCCCCTGGCCATTAACTAACTGAGGGTTATACCCTCCAGATGAAAGGAGGGTCCGGGGGCCCACCCCCGGAAAATGTTGAAAAATATTACACAGAAAACCCGCTTTTTAACTAGTTATTTTACCAAAAAACCTGCAGTTATCAGCACTTTTTTATTGTAATAATTACACAGACAAGATAGACTTTTAAAAAGGATGTAGTATTCATACAACTTGGCAGCGTGTGGAAATGGGAGGACTTGCTACATTTGAACCCAACTGCTGCCAAGTTATATGAAAACTACAGTAGTTTATTGCTAGAAGTTCATAATACAAACTACACAGGTCAAATACTTGATCATGTAAAAACTTGCACAGCGTTTTTATTTATAAATAAAAAAAAGATAATATTAACAGACTCATATACCCCAACTCATAGTTTTTATAGTGGGATTTCTAAAGGTGAATTATTGATATAACATATTCTGTATTAATTAGGTTTAACTAAAAGGTTTTTGTAATTATTATGCTATTGATTGTTTAATAAATTTTGATTTGAATGTTTAAAATAATCTTTTTGGTCCAATCGATTGAAATTTAAAAAATCAAGTGAAACCAGTTCCAGTAAACTTTTCAAATTAATGCATTTTTTGAAAGCGAAAAAAATTCTCTTTGCGAGCTCTGTGGATATAATTCATTGCTGTTGTTTGTTGGCCAAAGTCGATAATGAAGTGAATGAACAAAAGTGATATACGCTTATCGAAAGATTCATAGACGACAGTTGAGATGCGATGCATCCAACATCCGGGGACTTGGAAGCAAAAGACAGACGGGATATTTTTAAAGGGTCAAAAGTCAAATTCATAAAAGAGCCCATCAAGAAGCGGGTGCGATGACGAAAAGAGAAAAGCAAGAGTGGGAGAGTGGGAGTGATGGTGAGGGGGAGGGTTGTTCAACGACTCAGCTCATTATCGCGGCCGGAGAGCTCTCAACACTCGACTTGTCTGAGCTCTGTTAGCAGCAATGAGGAAAACTAAATTGTGAAGTAGACACTCACAATCACAAAACTCGCTGAAGAACGAGATGGCAGAAAGGTGGAAAATTTATTAAAAGCTGAACTAAATCCTATTTGCATAATATACAACAAGTAAATCTTTCAACAGAAACAAAACACTGAGAAGCTGGTACTGGCTCAACGAATCTTTACCTAATTTATGAAAGAAATCAGCACGTGACCTTTTGTATGCCTGAAAGAATAAAATGAAAATAAGTACGGGAACTTAATTTTATTACATTCAGTTTATCCACATAAATGTTTCAAATTTTGACACAAAAGATACATATTTGTTAATATTTCTCTATCAACATAGATTTTAATTTTATTAATTATTTCAATAGGAATAATTTTTCTACATTCTTTTTATCAAAGAAGATTATGTATAAATTCTTTTGAAAAATCACTCCAGAATTTTCATTTATATTTCTTGTCATACCATACAGTATTGCTAACATTTTGTTTAATAGCTTTTAGTTTAAAAAAAATTTAACTTTTTACATGAATAAAGTTAATCTAATCTTTGAAATTTCACTGTAACATCAATAGAAAAAAGTCTATATTAATTTCTCTGTAACACAAACGGTATCCAAAAATCCAGGAATAATTTTCGGGGATGAAGAATTATGTGACATTTAGTGTCATCATCTTCTTTGACACCATGTCACAGAACATAATTCATTAAATGAACAATCTTCATGGATTAAGAACCTGCTTGCTTCCCTCCAGAATATATTTTTGTCAAAATTACAGGGAAAATGAGGTTTTTGACACTGACCATCCGTCTGCTTAGTGCCATACTGAAACTATCTGACCATTATCAAAGAGAAGTATATTGAATAACGAACGGGTTTCCTAACAGAGGGTTTTTTCAAGTCCGTGAGTACAGTCTCCAGGGGAATTTCCCGAGCATATTGCGCTAATATTTACAATTTTTACAACTATATTTAAAAAAAGGACAATAATGATCTACACTATCATATGAACGAAAATTGCTAAGATGCCACAACACAGAAAGAGAATTCTCTATGCGCTCTATACCTATACTGTATGATGAGGATGAACTTACTCGAGGCTAGTGATAAGCTAAATAATTTGTCCGATTCAAATTCAGCTACAGTACTTTGTTCGCCCCAAGCGGGAATGGCGAAACCATAAAACAATAATAACAGTAAAAATTCTTTGTTAGCTACAATACAGGGACCAACGGAATTTCCTCCTATCACTTCAACAGCAAAGTATTCGGGTAATGAACATGAATGTTTCATGGTTCGGATACTTCGTTCCGGTATCATCAATCATCAACAAAAATTCGTAGCATTACATTACCAAGCAATACCTGGTAAGGAATAACACAGAGAATATCTTGTTATTCCGAGGTTTGACTTCTAGATGGTTATGAGATGGAGTTTATTGATAAGATCACATGGTAGACACAGTAATGTGCTCTACCCGCTAAATTCCACCCTATTTAAGAGCTTATATAAAGATATTTAAACAGTTAATTTAATAGTTCATAAAAAGGTGCTATTAAATGCTGTATTTTTTTCAGTTTTTCTGTTTCATGATAAATCTTGGAAAATTCATAGCTATATGAACATGCTATTAATATATCCATGGAAAAATCGTACCAATAAAATTTGAACCTAATAATCTGAAATTACCCGAAATATCTTAGTAATTTTACCTCCAAAAATTGACCTATTACCCACTAAATTCGGCAGCCTACAAGTGAACCTGTAATCATGAGTCGAATGCAGTTACAATAGAAGAAGTTTGAAGCATGCTACTGATTTCAATATACAGGTTACTTGAAAGTTGTAGAAAGTGAGATTTCTTCATGATGTCACCCAGGAATAGTGTATGGTAAAATGGGAACACACTGCAGATGAGAAGGAGGTGTATTATGAAAAGCATGGATGTACAGAGAACAAAATGTTAAAAATAACATGGGATGATAATAATAAGCTAGATGAATACAGAGCATTGCAGAGACACAAACAAATAATATGGCTTACATGTAGAGAGAGTTTCATTTCAGGAATACGGTGTATTGAGATTCCTGGAGACGAACCACATCAACGAAAAGGCATATATTACATGGTATTTGGCTCGTATTTCGGTGATATACTAGGAATAAGATCCAAAGGGTTGCATTGGTGGGATTCATCTATTCATTTACAGCATTTCTCGGTTCCACCTGATATCAGACCTAGCTATGAGTTTCGTTCAAAGTAAGCAAATGTGCTTTATGAGACAAGTAATTGGAATTATTTTTCAATATTTTTTCATCGAATTAGCTCAAACACTTCCTATCTTTATCTTAATTAAAATAATACGATTAATTACTAAACTAGTTAATATATTATAAGAATGTCTAGTATATTCTTTTCTAGAATTTTAATTGCCATACAATCTTCCTCCCTAATCAGTCGATATGATTATCGATTTTTTAATTATTCGTTCATTTAGTGACATCAAAATATTATTTACAACAATTACACAAACTTTATTGACGAGAGAACACATGATTTTTTAAACAGAGATTAAATTCGTATAGTTTATATTTTAATTAAAATTTCATATTGTAATAACTGATTTTTATTTCAAGATTAAAAATAGTTAAGTACACAGCCTGCTTACAATGTGCAGTATTTGTATACAAATAATCAATCTTTGTTGAAAAATTCAGAAGTCTTACAATAAATAAAAAAAATCTGATGTTACAAAAGTCGTATTGCAGTCAAAACTTGCAGTCACTGCTGACTACAATATGTCTTTTGGGCTTTTCTAACGGCAAATTTTTTGAAAGATATCTGACTTGTTCAACAATTAATGATTTATCTGCATACAAATACATCATCTTATTCAGGCTTTGTACTTTACTATTTAACCTTGAAATAAAAAAATATTATTTTATTAAAAATGTCGACACATGCCGCAATTAACCAACGATACGTTTCTAGTTTTCCCATTCATCCCTGCAGATATCATGCAATGCAACCCCACTGCATCTCAGTCTGAATGACGCATGGTTAGAGCACACGTTGAGTCAGCGCTTCTGATCGATCGGCCAGCACTAAACATGAATACAACTGACAGGGAAAGAAGAGGGTGGAAGGGGCATGAGGGATGGTAGCATTTCCCGAACCCAAACCCCTCAAGGTACTTTCAATACACGGCGCAATGATGTCATTGGCAGGTTTCCCTGTTTACAGGTCAAATATCCCGATCATAAATATAACAGTCAATTGAAAAATATTTTTCGTTCAATGAAAAAAGATCATGTTTGTTAGAGACTAGTAGGCCTATTCATATTTCATTAGTATTCATTTTATTCATAGCCAGGGCGACAATATTTATTTATTTAGTACAAAGCATAGATGGAAGCTTACAGGCCTACGCCCAAAAAAAGCTTCCTTAACACAGTTCACATAAAATCATTCAACTGTACAATCATTAAAATCAAAGATACCGTACATTGTCAATAAGCTGTCTATTTATCTATAGGTTTATTTATAAAGTGTCAACTTTTTAATGCAATTGTATTAAATGTCCATGTCCATGCAGACAATATCATTAGTTGTAACTATAATTATAATTGAAATTGTCAAAATATATATTTGATGTTGTTGTAATGCTACAGTATAAAATTAGAATAAAAAAGGAGTATTTTGAACTGTAGGCATTAACTAGAACAGGGGTTCTCAATCTTTTTCAAGGACAGTACCCCTTAATGAAAAATTAAAATTTAGCGTACCCCCTTGTTACCACGAGGAGATGTTGGGGGGGGGGGGGGGTGACGGATAAATTAAAAAACCTTTTTACATCAAAAACACAATACATTTGGATACATATTTAGAACCCGTTACAAAAAAAAATGAGAAGGATGAGCTTGCTTCTTAACATAGTTCCTCAATGCTAGGCTCCAGGTAAAACCTTAAATCGTCCCCAACATTAACCTTGTCTCTGAACTTCTACAAAACAGTTATACAAACCTATTGCACTTGTTGGTTCCTAGTAACTCGACCACAAAGTATTCAATTTATTAGATTTCATTATTAAATAATAACCTTGCGTGATTGCGAAACGGAAAATGTTTTAATTTTTCATTAACCTGTCCCGCGTACCCCCTGAAAATTTTCGAGTACCCCCAAAGGGTACGCGTACCACAGTTTGAGAAACCCTGAACCAGAAATAAAACGAAAGGCCTGGTCCTAAGTAAAATAATAAAACCAACCTCATAACTTCATATTACTACATCTCCAACCATTATAAAAGATAATCACTGAAAGTCTGAGATAAAACAACAGTAGGCTACAAATAAAACATCTAAATTAAAATAATACCAAAAATTGTACAGATTTGGGAAAAATCGGTACATTGTAACACTATCAACGGTTGAATTATAGCAATATGCTACTCTTATAATCATACATTCTTCTATTTTTTGGGTTTTCTTCAATTGTAATGAACCCCCCCCCCCCTCCAAATAAAAATAAGACTATTATAAAAATATAAATTAATCAAATACAACTGTACATAACATTTAATATCCTCCCAATGTTAATGTTACAATTGCAAATTTTCAATTAAAATTCTTAATATTATTATGCCCTTGATAATATTATAACCTTATTTACAAAGTTGTTTTACAATTGATTTGATATCGTAATCTTCAAAATATCAGGCATTGACAAGTCGACACTGCTTTGAAGTTGTTCAGCCGCATTTTTAATGTGATGTTTGTAAACAGTTGCACGTGCGACGTGTGCTAGCAACACTGAACACCAGCACCAGACATCTTCTTATCGTCAATATACACAGCACTAGAATATACACAGCACTAGAATATACACAGCACTATTAAGAACAGCACTAGGATAGGCTACTATAAATAAAAACGACCTTGTCCGTCGCCAAAAGAGGACGCATGCAGTGTGAAATTTCTGTTCCTGTGCACATGTACGTAAGTAACTCACAGGAAATACTACACGTCGCAGCCAAAACGTAATGAGTCGCGCGATAGTCTTTTCCGCAAAGGAAATGTCACACTAATGTACAATTACTGTAGTGTACAGTGCAGCGTCCATTAAAGACATTGAAAATTCTCCATGTGAACGTTTACAAGTTCACTGTTCTGACAATGCAACACCATTTGATATCAATAATCAACATCATTTTTCAAGCTCACGACTTTATCTCAACACTTAGACAGATGCAGCAATTCGGTGCAGGAGACTAGAAGCAACATGAAGTGCAAATCTGAACTATAGTGGGCTGCGCCAAGTGAGACCATGGCTGCCTCTCATGGCCGGAGTAGTAGCCGGGAACGTGGTTCAAGTAGAAAAGAACTTCTTGACTAACAGAAAAATCTAATATTAAAACTGACACTGTATTTCACTTTTATATAATGTTTTACTCACTTATTTTGGAGATGCTTGAAGAATGCATTTCACTTCTGGAAAGCTTTGTCAGCCTGCCGCCAGGGGTCATGCTTTGTTGAGGTTAGGATGAGCGGCCGTTATGTAGTTAAAAATTGCGTTTGTTTTGAATTGTGTTTGGACGTTGAGTAAGTTGGTTCTATCTTGTTTATGGTGTTTGAATATTTCATATTGCTCCAGTGTATTTAGCTTGTAGCTTTTTTGGAATGTGTGTAGAATTTCTAAGTCTGTTTGGATGTTATTGTGTGAGTGTCCAGTGTTGATTAAATGATCTGCATATGTTGAGTCAGAGTTGGAATGTAGTGCTTTGATGTGTTCTTTGTATCTTGTGTTGAATGATCTGCCTGTTTGTCCTATGTAGTACTTGGGGCATGTGTTGCATTTGAGCTTATATATTCCTGGTTTGTTGAATTTGTGAATTGTGCTGTTTGTAAGGTGATCTTTGTTGGATCTGGTGTTTCAGGTTGTTTGCTGTTCTGAATACTGTGTTAAATCCGGATTTTTGGAAGATGTAAGCTATTTTGCGTGATTTTTGTTGAAATATGTGAGTGTGACAAATCTGGTTTGGTTTGCAGGTTTTGGATATTTATTTTTCATTTTATTCAGGATTTTGTCTACTAGATTGGTGTTGTATCCCTTTTGCTGTGCTAAATATTTGATTGTATTTTGAAGTATTTTGATTTCTTCTTGGTGGTCAGCTTGTGATAGTGGAACATTTATGGATCATGGAGTTAAAAACAGCAAGTTTGTGTTGATTTGGATGGTTGGATGAGTTGTGAATGAGTGTGTCTGAGAGTTGGTTTTCTGTAGATTTTGAATTTGTGCATGTTATTTAGTTTTTTGATAGTGAGGTCTAAGATATAACATCACAGATAACAGAAAAACTTGACAAATGGATGATCGGATTTCTAAATACTCTCTTCTAATTTTTATTAAAGTAGATTTGTAGATATATTGAATGAGTTCTTTTGGATATTCTTTCAAGGCTACTGTACATACTTCTGTACATAATTTTTTATTCAAGTGAAGTACCGTACTGAATACTGTAATTGATTGCTGCATGTACTTTGGAATATTATTAAAGGTTCAGTACATATTTTTCTACATAATTTTATATTTAAATCAAAATACTGTTGATATGCATGCCGTATAGTAGCATAGAAAATAGATGCTACAGGCTTATTCTGAATAATCATGTAAGATAAATACCGAAGTACAGTACTTACTGGTAATCTTCTTCGTCTTTCTTTTTCGGTTGAAAATTTTTGACCAGTCTCCTGAAACATAAAAATATTGAAATGAGACTCTTTCAACAAGATTCAGATAATACACAAAAATACTGTATTTCATATAGGCACACAAAAAATCAAGAGAAGGATATAATTAATAATAATTATATTAGCCCCCGAAATTAGTTATTTATATGATTTGACAATATTTGAATTATATTTCTAATATTTAGTCCTCCCTTTATAAAGGAAATTAATAGCATATCTCAAAACAATAATTTCAGACTTTTCGGTATAAAATGCATGGTAAGGCTGTTCAAGCTGTTATGGTTGAAAGGGTTTGGCTATTTCTGTTAAAATTAACGAACATTTTTTTTTTGTTTGAAATATAAATTATTCTAGTATTAATATGAATGTAACTAAGGTAATTGAGTGTAACTAGTGAAGATTTTTGGCTTGAAAATGTCAAAATTCCAAATTATAACATATTTTTTCGGACTGTGATAGTGCTTTGTTTGAAATGAGAAAAATAATATTGTTTATCCGCTAAAAGACTTGTGAGTGTGAATAATTATTGTGTTTCAAGGTGAAATTTCAAGTGAAACAGCGACCTAACCTATGATTTTGGTCCTACTTTAAAATTTTTGTGAAAAGCAGTTTTGGGCAATAGCCTGTTGTATTCACATTGACTGTATTTTACTTAAATAAATAAATTTCTACCACAGTGATTGAACATCCTCAAGATTGTTGTTATTATTGTGCTATTCCTTCTTTATCTTCTTGTCATACGTATGAAATACAATTGAATAGACTCTTACTAAGCATCTGATACCAATAATTCATAACTTAAAAGTGGTTGAAATGCTGCGCACATGAGCAGGACCAGTCATGAGCATCAACGAATAGTACATAAATTAATCTGGTACAGCAACAATCAATGGCGAGACAAAACAGGAAGGGCTTGATGGCTGAGATGAGAGAGCACGCCGCTTCCTTCGTTGACTCTTCGAGGATAATACTCTCTGTGGAGAGCCGGTGCAGCCGGAGTACAAGAGAGTGCAATAATAAAGAAGATACCGACCCTAATGAACTCTTCCTGGCAATCTTGGCCGGGTAATCGCTGCCGTGCTGCAAGAATGAGGCTGCACCGTGCCACGCATCCTAATGCCGTTGGCCGGCCGGCTTCTACTCGTTGGACCATTACAACAAACACTTGCAAGTCCACTGACTGAACAGAAGGAAGGCCAAGCATCCTGCATGAGTGCTAGTACTGACCACAGAGCACAGACCCGGGTCAACCAACTCCACGACCTGTCAAATACAGCTATCTAATCAATGCTGCACTTAGGTCTGTCGCAAATAATAGAAACGCAGGTTTCTATATAAATAACTAAATATAAACTGTACTAAATATAAACCAAAAGGTAAGAGAGATATCGGTAAACCACTAAAAAAACGATAAAAAAATGTAAAATTGTGTTAAAACAAACTTCACTTGATTAATAATAATAATAATGATTCATAATTCATTTATTTGCAGCAAATATACAATTAGTAATGCAGGCTAAGTCATGATCAAAGTCATATTTCAATATTCACTAATAGCAATAATTATTTTTCATATTGCTCGTAAAGTAGTTCTTTACGTACTGAAAACTAATTGTAAAATACCTCTTTACTGTTCCGCAAGCGGTAAAGTACTTTACGCTCGCCAGCTGTTTTCTTTACGCTTCTGTTTTGATTTTGATACCTTCTCATTGGTGAATCACGGAATCCGTGAAATTCACATAACCACAACAATGGCGAACGCTAACCAAATCCGCGCATGGTCTGTGATGTTACAAACTACAAGCTTTTATTGTGTTGGAATCCAGAACTGCAGTTTTAGGAAAAATATTGTATGCAATTCGCGCGTGAAGCTTCTTTATCGCTCTCGCAAAATTACTGTTTTGGCTCGAGCGATAAAGTCGCGCTTCACGCTCTTAATACATAAATAACTATTTCATACAGCTGCTCGTAAAGTAGTTCATTACGTACTGAAAACTAATTGTAAAATACCTCTTTACTGCTCCGCAAGCGGTAAAGTACTTTACGCTCGCCAGCTGTTTTCTTTACGCTTCTGTTTTGATTTTGATGCCTTCTCATCGGTGAATCACGGAATCCGTGAAATTCACATAACCTCAACAATGGCGAACGCTAACCAAATCCGCGCATGGTCTGTGATGTTACAAACTACAAGCTTTTATTGTGTTGGAATCCAGAACTGCAGTTTTAGGAAAAATATTGTATGAAATTCGTGCGTGAAGCTTCTTTATCGCTCTCGCAAAATTACTCGCAAAATGTTTTGGCTCGAGCGATAAAGTCGCGCTTCACGCTCTTAATACATAAATAACTATAATAATAAGCGCATGGTTTTTTATATTGGTGGGGAGACCCTAACGAGTAGTTCCACCATGCCGTTTGAGCCAAGTTATGGGGAGCATGGTGGACCAACCATTTTAGGTGGGTTCCGAACCACCGGGTAAGTGATAATAAAGCTTATAACATTTCATTGAAACACGGTCACCCATCCAAGCTTCACTTGATTGATTATTGTGTTTGATCGAGTTAAACTTTCAAGTTGTTAGCCATGTGTTTTAACCTTTATCATATAACATATTGAACAAAATATTAGCAAGCATCAATGGATGATATGATAATAATATTCAGATGTCAAGAGTGATTGTTTTTGAGAATTTATACAGAATTTGCGGTTATAAAATGATAAATGAAAATCTTGAATGGACGAAGTTTGGGACGGAAGACCGTGTCTTGAAATGTCTAGTGGGACTGATAGCAAGGTTACCACAAGGCAGAAGCATAGACGAACCATCTTACTCCCTCATCTATGGCAGAAGTTAGTAAACAATTACGATGTGGTGGGTAGCGGTCCTGTCTACCAAATATTTAGCAAATAAAAATAGAAAGTTTATCATTTTCAATTTTATCATTTCAATTCTCACAAATGCACTAACTTGAAATTCATTAGCAGGTTTCAAAATATTTTTAAAATTAACTTTTCATGTGAAATTTAACGACTTGCAGTCAAATATTTGTTAAGAATAAGTATAATAACTCACTTAATCTGGCCGAGTACTTTCGAATCTATGAGATCCATCTTCAGGGGCCTCTGAAGATGGATCTCATAGATTCGAAAGTACTCGGCCAGATTAAGTGAGTTATTATACTTATTCTTAACAAATATTTGACTGCAAGTCGTTAAATTTCACATGAAAAGTTAATATTAACAACGCAGTTCGTCATGGAACAAGAAATCCAGGAATATTTTTAAAATCTAATAAGGAGAATTCACAAGATTTAGAACATGATAGAACGGTAAGGAAATAGTAAATTTTCAATGTACACAATCATAACTGAATCATAAATCATAATGAATAGGAGCAGCATCCTAAAATTTCCATGGAAATAGACTAGACAAACAAGATTTCCCATGAAAAAGCATTGTAGGTTGATTACAGTGGGATATTCATATTTATAGAAAAAGTGATGCATTCTGGACAACCATTGCAACAACAGAGCACCTGTAGTTGTAGCGCGGTGATTCAGACGAAAAATGATGAATGAAGTTGAAAGGCGACAACAGCATGATAATGCAGCAAGGCAAAAATATAGTATTTACCGGACGGGGGAAATCGACAGCGAGCAAGACGGACAAATCGCCGTCTTCCGTGGGAAACAAGAAGAAAAAGGAGTCGGAGCGTCACGACTAATGGTCAGTGCTCATTACTTTGTGCTACACGGAAATCCACACCTTACTCCACAGAGGATTGCCCGAAATCCGAAATAAAATACATAAAAAAAGGTGGAGAGTGGAGAGGAAGGATCGCATGAATGAACGCGCCCTAATAACAGCCATCAATCGATTTATCCGTGGTCTAGAGCAACAGGAAATTGTTCAGTTGCATATTTGTGAAGTCAAAGCCAAGATCAACAGCCGAGAGCAATAATAGTCACAGGAAATTGATCTGTTCTGTTCAGCTGTTTGTGCGGAGACTGACATTTCCACTCTCCTAGAACAGGGGTGCCCACAGGGGGGGGGGGGGGCTATGACGCAGACTGCGTCATTGAAATTTTTTTTTGGGGGGGGGGGGGGGGGGTTTCCAAAAAACGTTTTGGGGGGGTCGTAAGTTGATTGAAACCGTGTTTAACGTGACAACATTAAAAAATATACTAAGAAGTCACCAGATAGAATGTCAATTAATGAAAAAAATAATTATTATTATACAATTGAATATGAATTAGCTAAAATAGTTATGTTTAGGATTTGTGCAGGAAGTTATTATTCAAACTTAGCAAGACGCTAAGCGAGTGCTCTGAAAGTGGTTTATACAACTTTACTCTCCTTAACAGTTACTAGTTATTCAGCAGAAAGAGCAATAAGTCGATTTAAAATGATCAAAAACAGACTCAGATCAGCTATGGGAGACTCATGGTTGTCCAATCTAATGGTTCTAGCTGCAGAAAAAGATGTACTTTAGTCTATTTCTAACGAAGAAATAATTGAAAGGTTTTCTGTTTCCTCATCCCAAAGACAAAAACTTCTGTGGGGTTTAGAGAGATAGATTTAACAAGCTTAGAAGGTGCCTAGCTAACTTGTAGATGGTCACAGCCTACAAATTAAAAAATTTTGACTTCAAACTGTTGATGTTTTTCATGTATTTTACGATAACTAATTACTAATAAGTAAGAACTGCTTTTGGAAAACTTACTAAATACTAAAAATTCAGTAATTTTTCATAACTATGTCTTTAAAGACAACTATGTCTTAACTTGTAACTATGTCTTTTGTTTTTGAAAGACACTTCTTTCGATTGTGTGTTGTAAATAACTATACATGAAATGTGTGCCTTTTATGTACTTCATCCATACATAAATTCTCTCAAGATACTACATTAAGTAAATAACCTGTTGTTCAACTACTGTCCAATAAATGACTTAGTATTTTGAATTTTTGTGTTTTACAAATGAAGTTATAAACTCATTGTTTTCACTTCCTTTAGAGGAACAACTTTGTAGAATTATTTAACCTTAATGTAATTGGTACACCGAACATAAACTTATAGGTATTTCATTTTTATTGAACATTGTGTATTTGTAATAATATTTTAGTGTTTAGCATAGGTTCAAATTCTTATTTAGCTATTTTGCAATTAAGTTTATTGAGCAGAAGTTCATATATTCATTTTATTGATATTTCTTTTTTACCTTTACAAAAAAATGTTACCTATGTAAAGAATCTCAAGAAATATACATTCATTTTGTATATTATCGACTGGGTTTGAATTTTTTCAATAGTTATAAAAATCTTCTTTTAGTTTTAGAAAGAATACGGGGGGCTTTTTTCGCATTCTTTTTTTTTTGGGGGGGGGGGGGGGGGGCTTATTTATGGGGGGGGTTGGTGCTAAATTTAGGGGGGGTGCGTCATGAGGCTTAGGGGGGGTGGGCACCCCTGCCTAGAATAAATAATTATTTGTCATATCCTAGTGCCTGTGCTACACACCTTATTACACTGATCTGAGGTAGATCATTTACAACTATCTTCCGGGTTGGTTAAACGTGTCAAAAGATGAAGAAAAGATAGAAGTATGGGAGGTTAATAAAATCGACGACGAAGAAGAACAAAATAGATGGAAGTAAAAGATAAATGTCTAGAAAATAAAATACTATAGACTTGAGAAACTCCTATTTGTTAATAGCAGGTTATCCGATTCAATTGAATCTGGATTTCTATATGTGTAACAACCTATCTACAATTTTAATCTAATAGCATTTTTTTTATTCCTCTTCAGCTTCTTCTCTTCTTCGTTTTTCCCTTTTTCTTCTTCACGTTTCTCCTCAACCTTCTTCTTCTCGTCCTTCAATCCCAGAGTTTGAGTTTCGTCGACAGATAACGACAAGTAGCTGTTTATTATGTAGGATAATAGAATAAAGAATAGAATAGAATAATAATTTATTCACATTGAAACAAATTACAGCTAATCACAACAAAATAATTTGATCCTTGGTCAAAGAATCAAAAATAGAAAGAGAAGTGTGTAGACATGTCATAAGCGTAACCCATATATACTGTACTACTATTAAACAAGTAGTATTTAATTAACTTGAAATTTCTTTGCATTGGGCTGATGAAAAATACATAATGACTCAATCAGAAAAAATCATTTGTATTCGTGAAAGTGGTATTTGCATGGTTGAAGCACTATCAGATAAATTAGAAAACTGCAATAAATAAAACATGATTTTTGTATTTTGAAGCTTTAGCACAATCCAACAGCTTCTTCTGTTCTTCAAATACAATTTTACTTTTTCTGCACTATCAACATTGAGAAGCTAGGTTACCAACGCATTCTCTTGATGATACGTATTTTCTATGGTGAATCCTATGATCAAATTTCAAGATAAGATATTGGTAGTTACTATAATTTTTAGATATTATGATTAGACATTTTTCGATAAGACAATTTTTGAATACAGTATTATGTTGATAGCAAGCTGCAAACGATAGTATCAAAACAGGTATCGTTCAAAAACATAAGGTGGAAGTAGTCCATCATAGGTAGACAAAATAATTTGATCCTAGATCAAGATGGAGAGAAAAGTGCGTAAGATAGACCTGTAGTAGACCTTCTAGACCTGTCGTAGGCATAAGCCATATATACTAATACAAGTAGTCGTTAAACCGGTGCTGTTCTAATGCCCTGACCCGGCTCCAAAAAATGCTGGCGACCGGTGCAGTAGAGGCCCAATAATATACTGCCTATTATACTATACTACACTATCTATACTGCCTGGCCTGTTACCATGTCCGAACGGTATCAGTCAACCAGCAATGGAAAAAACTGAGCTAGCCAGTTTTTCATAGCCTACAGCAATACACTTGTTCACTTTTTAGTGTAGAATTCCAAAGTAACAATGGTAGGATTATTCAAATCACAAAACTAGAAAATTCCGTGTATTTCTTTCAAGTTGATGTCGTTTCATTACCGTTACTAGAGTTTATTACTCGAGTTACTATCGAAGAAGTCCGGAGATGCCTCACGTCAGCGACATATTAATAAAAGTACGATGAACCGGGTACACTGAACAGATAAAGATTAATAAGGAAGCCGATATCAACCAGAGACATTGCTAAATGTTGAATGAAACCTGAAGCTTGAACAAATTCACTCACAACTAAGTAAGTACTGCAATTATGCCAGCCTATATATACGGTAATAATGTTTTCAAGTGAAAATTTCTTAAAAACTAAAAACTTACCTAAAACGATTTGGACTGAAATTGGAATTTTTTAATAGAATTAGTTTTAGGCTTCAAGTCTGTTGTTTCTTTACATACTATTGAATTTAGCCTAGATGCATAAATGGATTTACTATCTATATAAAGATATTTACTATCTATATAAAGATATTTACTATCTATATAAAGATATTTACTATCTATAAATAGATATAGGAGGAACTAGGAGGGAAAATGACCGTCAGAGCGCCAGTAGATAAACTATATAGAAAGGTCATTTAACTTACAAGGAGAGTTTGAGCGTACTTTCTGTGAACCATTGACGATAAAAACGATACTTGGTATTTGGACAGCATGATTTCTAGTATCATCTTTTAATCCCATTATTCCACTCTGCAGTTACACCACAGTTTTAGGACTAATATAGAATTAATACAATGGAAATGTTAACATGCTGATTTCTAGTATAATTTCATAATCTCGTTATCCCTACTGTTTTAAGAGTAGAAAATGCTGGAAGTAGAAATGTAGAAAATGCTGGAAGTAGAAATGTAGAAAATGCTGGAAGTAGAAATGTAGAAAAATTTGAATTACTTCTACTTGTGCTTACAAAAAAGCAAGCAATTGGTTACTGAAATACCAACAATCAATCACTGGTAAAGGCTAATTCATCTAATTATTTATCTCAATAATGACCTAAGCCAAATATCACGTATCCGAGAAAAGTTGACATCCTGAAAATTTATAACATTCTCGATTTCTCTGCATTCTTCAAAAATTCTCGTCGCAAAGAAAGAAAAGAAAACAGGTGAAACGTGTTGTTCGAGTTCTTCTATGCTGCCGGTTATTAATTCTATTTTTTACGCGTTCATTGATACTGGTTATCTATCGGTGTGCGTCGAGGCCTGTGACCCACTTGCTCAATGGAAGCATCATCATCATCATCATCATCATCGAAATACTGGGCGACCGGTGACCGGTCCCAACTACCCATGGAGGAATGCAGACTCAGCTGCGACCTCACTACAGTACCCTCAGTGGAATACAGCCGTATTCATTCTCCATACATCGCTACTGCAAATAACTAGCTTAAAATCCCCTCAAGAGGTTCAGTATTATAAATATATTAAATAGAAGTGCATTGTCAGCTTTGATATTGAATTATAAGATTTACTCTTCTAAAAAATCGAATCTCTATTATAGTCTGACTTATTATTTAGTAGATAAAGCTTTTTTATAGTGTACAAGAGTACATCAAATCAAAATTAAGCCTCACTTCAACTAATTAATATAGTAATTATGGTAACTAGTGTATAAGATAGTATAATTGTTATCCTGTTATCCATTAAAATAAAAATGGAACCACTGATACCCATCCCACACAGGCCAGGCCTCGGGATGTCTTACTTGGTTTTATTTACAATAACAGTATTCAGTATTATAAATAGACTATTTAGTATTAATGTATTGATTAAGATTGATATTGTTTCAAAATTGTGTATACATTTTTTTATAATTTTGTGAATAAAGCTACATTTCATTCGTTCAATTGTTAATCTGACTTGTCTTTTCCAGCTTAACTAGAGTCTCCAAGACGTAATCTACAAATAAGTACTTTTATGTGTTCCACCTTATTGGCAGTTCAGTGTTGCATCCAGAATAATTCGTGTATCAAGTTCTTTATGGTGTTTTCTAGGATAAGATGTAGGCTATTTAAAGTTGAATAGATCTCTTGACCTCCTCTCAAAAGGGTATATTATGGACTTCTTAAAACTAATTGAATTTTTTTAGATATTCATTACAATGAGTATTTGCGAATTAAATCATTTTAAACATTTTTTTAACATATGCATGCTTACTGCTATTGTAATGACAAATAACTAATATACTCCTGGTTTGTATAAAAATGTGTTTCTAACTGCACTTTGAATTTTTAAGAAGAAATCTAACTACTGCAATAATAGTTGAATTGACCAGTAAAAAATACACTGTTCTCTGTAAAATCACTTCCCGTTGGTTCGGAGCCCACCTAAAACTGTAGATCCAGCTCATCAATCACTATCATCCAACTCATTACCCACGCACAGGTCTCAGACCTATGTGGGCTTCATCCTAAAACAAAAAATACTACAAGTATAAATGACAAAACACACTCAGTAGACATAGTGTGACTACTTAAAGAGCCTATATTTTTATGATTTGAGTGTGAAAACAAGAGAAGTTCGTAAATTCATAGTTAAACCTATAACAGGTGAAAATTTTGTTTTGCAAGAAACAGAACCTTTCTGAACAAACCCTGCAGATAAACAAGTCTGGAAACAATTATGTATATTGTAGATAAAGTAATTCAATACCCAGTAAATAAGAAAAAATATGATAGAATTGAATTTGAAAATTGAACATTACATTTTCAGAACAAAACCACGCCCAGAAATAGTGTTGTTTAAACGGGTAAGTTCATGTAATATGAAATTAAATTATTTTGTGTTAATTCTTAGTTTATTCTAGCACTGTGGTTTATGATTTAATTATGTTTCAATTATATTAGGCGGGTCGCTTAGCGCAGTTGGTTGGGGTGTCGCAACTTCAGCTTGCTGTAGTGGGTTCGAATCCCGCTCCACCATCAGGCATTTATGTGTAATCATTCACCTCATTACCCACGCACAGGTCTCGGACACATGTGGGCATCATCAGCATAAAAAAATATATAATTTAATAGCATTAGAAATAAAATATTAGAAAAAAATAAAAATTTAAAGAAAGCTTTCAAGTAATGACTAGTGCATTTTCAATTAGCTCACTTGTGAGAATTTGATGAAATAGTTGAGGCATGGTGACTAATGAACTGACATAAGTGTGAAGAAGATAGAACACTTTCATTTCAAGTGCAGGCTGATAGCACTTGGACGACAGAGTTACAGACAGGGAACGAAACATTATAGAGAAGGACAAAAGAAATATGAAGTAGGAAGAAGGATAGGAGAAATGAGGACGTTGAAGAAGATGGAGAATAGAAAGAGGAGTTCAAAATAAAGAAGAGAAAGAATAATGAGAAGCAGTAGTAGAAGTAGGAGAGAGGGGGTAATGATGGTAACTGAGGGAAATCAATGCATGAAATAGTGATGCAGTGGTGATGGTGTCTGGTTCAATTACCAGACAATAGTAGGAAGGTCGAAGACACCATGCCACAGCCCAATGCGGATAATAAGAGCTTAAGTCGTGACAATTTATTAAACTTGGTAAGATCTCAGGCTGACTGAACAGCTGGCTCATATTGGTGGGTGTTATAGGTGAAGAGGGAAAGAGTGGAGCAATAAAGACTGGTCACAGAAAAATACTAAGAGAAGTTTGAATCCATAAGCAGATTGAACTGGAGAGAAATGTAGAGAAGGCTGGATTTGATGATGGTGGTGATGATGATGATGATGATGATAATGATGCTAATAATGATAATACACAAATATGTACAGATTTATTCAATGAAAACGTCCAATTACTTTAAAGAATGATTAGCACTTCCAAAATAAATGTTCAATTGCAGTTACAGGTCGATCTCTAACAATTTATTATTATTATTATTATTATTATTATTATTATTATTATTATTATTATTATTATTATTATTATTATTAATAATAATAATAAAAATAATAATATAATAATAATACTGTGTGTAATAGAAAACTAGGAAGAGAAGGCAAACTGGAGACAGAAAACAGACTCAGAAACAGGCAACAAACAGTGAAACAGAATGGGAATTTTTACTTAAAAATGTATGAAGTGATAATGAATAACTTTACCTTACAAAACTAGAAAGCTTCCATGAAAAATTATTAATTGAACAAATATTATTGGAGTAACAATACAGATTTTTTTTTATTCAACACACAGAAGTGAAACTATTTCAGAAAACATACATTCCATGTCAAAAAATGAATGAAACCTGAATTATTGAAAACTGTTATCCGCAGTCTGGCTCCTTGAAAGACATTCAACCATCAGTATTTAATATACAAATTTGTTAAGTCAGACAATGAGAATAATTTATTATTAGCCTGTACTGTGAATTTTCATGTTCACCTCTATATTGTGCATACCCTTTTTTTTTTTTTTTTTTTTTTCCTTTTTTTTTTGAGGATGAAGCCCACATAGGTCTGAGACCTGTGCGTGGGTAATGAGTTGGATGATGGTGATTTATGAACTGGACCTACAGTTTTAGGTGGGTTCCGAACCACCGGGAAGTGATTTTCAGCAGAGAATAGTGTCTTTTTTTCAGTGATTTTATTGCTGGTGATCTCCACAAGAATCTGAGACTTGTGCGTGGGTAATGAGATGAATTATTATACAAAATATGCAAGGCTGAACGAGAATCGAACTCGTGACCACAAGAGTAGTAACAAGAGTATTAGAGATAAGCACTCAAATGATTACACAACTGCGGGGCTACTCTCATACAATTGTACACTACAAAATTATCTGATCATTATGCCCCACACATTATCTGATCGTAGGCCCCACACACACGATCAGCTTGGCATGTCAGTTCAAGATTGTGAGTTCATTTATTTTTTTGGAGGATGAAGCCCACGTAGGTCTGAGAATTGTGCGTGGGTAATGAGTTGGATGATGGTGATTAATGAACTGGACCTACAGCTTTAGGTGGGTTCCGAACCACCGGGAAGTGATTTTGCAGCAGAGAATAGTGTCTTTTTTCTGGCCAATCTAATCGGTCACCCTTACAAAAATTTCCCAGGAGAACGCAGCTTATCGAATGCAGTTCGATAAGACAGTTCTAAATGTCAACTGAAGGATTGTTTGGACTGTCAGTTGGCTATAGTTTCCTGTTCTGTCTCGAAGTCTAATTTATCTAAATACAGTTATTAAAACAAAATTTGAATGTTGAAGGGACAATAATACTATTAAATCTTTCTGCAGAATTTCGTACAATTTTCATGTTTAATGTATGTCAAATGACATCAAAATCAGTAGTAGTATTAGTAGCGCCTACTACTAAATAGTAGTAATAGTAAGCGTAGTAAATTGAATTTTTGACTCAAGAAAAGACATTCTTACCCCACACACGTTCAGTTCGGTGTGACAGTTCTGACTGAACTGATGGGAATACCTTCAGTTGGGCGATTGGCATTAATTTGTTCATGCCGAACTGTTCATTCGGAGGACCGTAGATTTCCTGCTGGATCTTATATTATTCTACTGCAACACACAGCTGATTTTTACCGCACAAACTGAAACTTATTGAGAATTCACACCAAATACATTAATTTAGCTCCAAAATTGATTCAAATAAGTAATGATTGGACCTATTTGTAGATTGATTGGATTCCACGTCGAACACCTATCAATGTGGTGAGATTTTCATACGGGAAAATTCAATTATACTTTCAATAAGCTACGATACTGTTCTTTTATTCTTTGTAGTATCAAACAAAATTGATTCAATGGAAATTCACTGTTGAGAAAAAACTATTGAAAGTGCAATTACAAATTACTGCGCTCATTTTTTACCATGTATTGTGTTATTACACTCTATTGAAGTGAAAATCCCATCAAGATAAAAAACATATTGGATTGAAAGAAGCAGCAATTGTTCAACGACCTTGCCTGTTCGACCTTCAAAAGGGCGTTGCCATGTACGGAGAAGATGATTGTCTACCGAATTTCAAATTTTATCAGTGTCTACCATTAACCGAACTAATCTTTGTAAATGTCAAAAACCATAGCTTTTTAAGGAAAATAGATTAACAAAACTAGGTTACAGCGTTTCAGCTAAGGTTAAAACTTACAAATGGGAATAGCACAAAACGTTTGGTACAATGATAGCTACAACTATCACAATAAATTACACGAAAACTTTTTTCCATTGAGTACATGCTCTACTTACAATAAACATAAGATTTTTTTCTGACGATGATAAGATAGATACATCTCCATCATCCCGTTTTAAAAATAGATTCAGTAATTATTTGTAAACAAGTAAAATACAGTATGTATAAACATGGTTTGTTTTAAAATAATTTTAACGATAATGTAAGTTTGATGTAAGAATGCAGTAACATGATTTTAAATCAAATTCACTACATCCAATGGAGTATCCACAAAATCTACTAAAGCAGAAACAAAACGTTTTTACATTTTCAATGAAATTTACTTCCAGTAAGTTTTTAGAGCAATTACAATCTTCATAAAATTTTACTCTACTCCACTTTTTATTCAAGAAACCCCTTGATAAGACTTTGCAGTAAACTACATAAATTGGCAGTAATAGTTTGTGAATTGTTATGCAACAGCCAACACGTACCTTCTTTTCAATTCTACTTTTGCAAAATTTGACTAAAATACAGCAAGCACTAAATAATAATGTTTTATTTCTATTCAATTATTTGTACATTATTCCACACAGAAAACAAGAGATAACCGGTGAAAACGTTATTATAGGCTACTGCATTTCCAGTTTGAATTGGTATCAGATTGAAACTGGAAATCAAACTGATAGTGTCAAATTCAAAAATGAATTAAAAAGGTATTTAACACGCTTGGCATGTTATAATTTTGAGCAGTTCTAAAAAGCACCCTTGTTGAATTATAGTTAGAATCAAGAATAATGCAAACACTATATTAATTATGGACGATGCAAAATTTTTAGTTCCAAAAATGTTTAAATTAAACATTTTAATGTTTATTTTAATTTACCTCACTGACGCATTCATGTACATTTCATGTATGTTCTGAATAAATAAATTGATTGATAAATAATAATAAGCATATGGCTTTTAATGGTGGGGAGACCCTTACGGGTAGTTCCACCTCGCCGTTTGTGCCATGTTCCGGGGAACATGGTGGACCTACTGTTTTAGGTGGGTTCCGAACCACCGGGTAAGTGATAATAAAGCTTGTAACATTGAGCGGTCGTGACTATACATCACGACCACTTGAACACCACGCTCACCGCATGACCAATCATCACCCCAATTGATTGATTACTTTCAGAGATAAAAAAATGAGTGTTTCTGAGCAGAAGGGAAGGGAATAAGGAAGATGTACAGCCAGTGGTGGTCGGTTGAAGAGTAAAAAAAAACGCATTTTATCGGTGAAATAATGAAAGATTTTAGTAACAAACTTTTGAAATATAAATTAAGTGACAGTCATGTGGAGAGGGCTACACATAAAACTCTTTGTGGTTTATGACCAACGTAAATATAGAAATAAATTCCACCCTCAAGAGCAACTTCTTGAAATTCATAATCAAGTTTGTGCGTCATATTAGCAAAAATAGATTATTATTTCTGAAAATAGCCGTGATCCTCTAGGTTGGAACAGAATGATTTCACATTGGGATTTTACGGTTATTTCAGAGTATTGAATGATTTGATACCGTATCATTCCATATCACGCAATACTAGTAGAGCCACAAAAATATATCTGAAACTCAGCTATTCCACAGTGCATTTGCACTAACAACTTAAAGAGACAGTTTTGGGCTTAAATCCTGTTGTTTCTTTACATTAAGTTGTATTTTGATTGTATAAATAAATACATACCTAAATTGAATTACACCATGTTAAGTTAGGTTGGAAGAGATCTTAACATTATGATAAATATTAACAAGAATCAAAACAGACAAGTATTTTTAAATATGGATACACAGCTAGAATTATTGCAGCATCCTCCTTGAGGTTACAGGATATTGAAAGTACTTGGGATGAACATTACAGGTATTTTTTAGTTTTTACTCTCTAGGGTAGAAGTTCCACATTAATACCTGTGAAAAAATGTAGAAATGGCCAAAATTGAAGTTCTGTCATGGTCCTCTACGTTCATTCTTGAAGAAAATGCAAAATCCAAACTGCCTCCACCTTTAAACTTGTAATTTATGTTACACATGCATCACAGCTCAGAAACAAACTTCCTGCCTTTACTACTATGTAAGCATCTGATCAATCCAAGAATACTCCAGGGTTCACCCAAAACGAATTCCACTCTCAAACGTAAACACACTAATCTGTGTTGAAGCCTTCATCTGAAACATTTATTTAGACTATTCTAGGAAGTGTATTGTTTAGCCGGCCGCAATAGATTAATACGGCTGCTGAGCAATATAGACCAATAAATAAAAACGTTCTTGATGAATGAGAAAACAATATCATGATTTTTTAGTTTTAAAAATATTTGATTCACCAACATTTGAATTTGAACATTATTATTTATTTATTCTGACAAATTTACAACGAATGTCAAGGCGCAACAGACTCAAGTCCAAAACTGCCCCATTCACAAGTTATGAAAATATAAAGTGTCGAATGAGGAAATAATGAACCTCTTTTTTGCCACAGGGGCATGGATGCCAAGAAATTGAAGATTGTACAGCCGACAAAATATGAATAGTGGGTTCGGAACCCACCTAAAACTGTAGGTCCAGTCATCAATCACCGTCATCGAACTCATTACCCACGCACAGGTCTCAAACCTATGTGGGCCTCAACCTCAAAAAAAAGATGTGTAACTAGCTGATGTTAATAGATCATTAGTGATGTAACATTGGTCGATATTAATAGTTATAGTAACTAATGACTAAAACCTTGCACCGAAACTTATCTAATAGCTTATGCTATTACGTAAGTACCTAAACTATATCTTTGATTTTACCTTCAACTAGGTTATCCCGGGTCGCACGAACGTGCGACTTTATTAAACTTTGTAAAATACATTCCAAATGTAGATTTTCTACATACTGAACGACAGCATTGCTTATGATGATAAGTTTAAGCACAGTATGAGTTGCTCCATTTCTAAGTGGGTATCAAAGATTCCTATGATGCTATGAGTTCCTTAATTTTCTCAAACTTTTTCAAATGGATTAGTTCAATTGAGAATTTAAGTCTCCCTATTTCTTCTTCTTTTTCTTCCTCTTCTTCTTCCACTTATTCTTTTTCTCCTTTTTATTCTTCCTCTTCTTTTTCTCCTACATCTTCTTTTTCTACTTCTTCTTTTTCTCCTTCTTTTTCTTCTTCTTCCTCTTCTTTTTCTCCTTCTTTTTCTCCTCCTTCTTCTTCTTTACTTCTTCCTCTTCTTCTTCTTTTTCTTTTTCTTCTTCCTCTTCCTCTACTTCTTCTTTTTCTTCTTCTACTTCTTCTTCTTCTTTTCTCTCTCTTTCCTCTCTCTCTTCCTCTTTATCCTATCCTCCCACCCTCTCTTTATATTAATTATATTATGAATTAATCTTTTTAGTTTATTTCAACTATAATTACTTAATGTAATGTAATATTTTATATTTTAGGTTATATTTATTAGTGTTTGCCATAGGTCTTACTAGACCTGGCAACGTAAGATGTTATAAATAAATATCAAATATCTCTCTCTCTGAATGAACAATGAAAAATAAACTGTTTGTTTCAAAACAGCTGATCATCAAATCATAAGTTGAAATGTGAAAATTTTCTGCTCACCGATCCCTATGTTAGAGCAATGGCAAAAATTGAAACTTTGATCGTTCATTCCTCATGTCCACGATGACTTTTTTCAAAATGTAAGACCTTATCAAACATCTACTCGATGAGATCTTTCAAATGAGACTTGAACGAACAAAATCGGTCGAGAAACCACGGAGGAGTTGTCATCACAAAAAAACATGTTCGCCTATTTTATATAAAGATAAGGCTACTTCAAGTCATCACCTATTTTGGATAGGATCTGTGAACCAATTATTTACAATATTTTGTAGTGCATTTTCAACATTATCTTAATCCAGTACTATTTAATGACTGGTCAGTTCAACTGACATGACAACCCCAAATATTATAAACAGAATTTATTAATTTCGAATTCCTTTAATTGCTATTACTTTATACTGAAGACTTCCGCAATGGCGGATATTGACAACAGCATTGAACAGCTGATGGGAATCGATGAATGCTACTGTACAAAAATATCAGTCACCACCGGGAATCGAACCACGGACCTCTCAATTGCCGGTTGAGCGCCCTTAACCACTAGACCATGGAGACCTTTCTGTACAGCAGAATTCATTTTCAGCTGATTCCCATCAGCTGTTCAATGCTGTTGTCAATATCCGCCATTGCGGAAGTCTTCAGTATAAAGTAATAGCAATTAAAGGAATTCGAAATTAATAAATTCTGTTTATGTATATTTGTCAGTTTATTCAATTGTCAGTCACTTCAAACTAACTTGCCCAAATATTAGACAGACATATACAAGAAAATTTGAATATATTGAATAATTTTAAGACCTTCAGTTTCAATCATTGTGGATTATTTACATACAGTACCAATGTAATAATAACCAATAAACAATATGAACTTTTCTTACAGAATACTGTAAACACATGTTTAGTAATAAATAACTTTGAAGCCAATAGAACTAGACATATATTTAGATATCAATTCCTAAGAATAAAAAACGAGCAGGAGTGGAATAATAGATGAACATCACCCATCACTCTTGTGTAATAGGTCAAGGCAACTTTCGTTTGAATAATGAATGCATCCGCATAGAACATGACTAGTCTATACTGTAGCTTATAGTGAGTGGTCTGTAAGCGTTGCGGCCTTAACACACAGATGGTGCGCACAAGTAGTCTTTCGGAACTAAAACTAGTTATCTGTCAATGAACTACTGAACTTTACCAAAAATCGAATCATAGACATAGTTTTATTCTTCTGATAAATATCCTTGTAAGGTTCAAGCAGTGTATTATTTTAGACACAATTCTAAAATTCATTCTTCTGTTGATAAAATTCAGCTATCGAGCTAGAATATCTAATATTGCGTCTAGATACTGTCCTCTATAGACGAAACTCTAGCGATGGAAAGTGATTGAAAGAGAATGAGGAGAAAAATGAAGAAGAGAAATGAAAGAGAATGAAGAGGAGGATCAGAAGAAGAAAAATAGAGCAGAAAAAGAAGAAAACGGGGAAGAAGGATGAGCAAGAGGAGGGGAGAAATAGAGAAGAGGATGGAGACAGAGGAGAAGAATAATAAAAGATAAGAAAAACGGAAAAGAAGATGATGAAGAAGAGAAGGAGTACAGAAAAGAAAGGAGAAGAAGTTTTTATACAAAAATTTATTTATACAAAAATACATGTGGAAGCACACAGGAAAACACAAAATTTGCTCCCTAATCGCTTAATCAAACAAAGTAAAATTACACATTTCATAACCAGCTATATCTTTACAGGCTGTAACAATCTTTTTTTACAAAAAATAGATGAAATGGAAATATGAAATGAAATAGAAATATGAAATGAAATATTATTATGAAATGAAATAGAATTATGATATGAAATGGAATTTTTCTAAAAATAAAATTGAGGTCCACGTATCAAAGGCCATTAGCAAAGCTCCATACATGTTTTTTTGAATTTAGTGAAGGTCATAAAAAATAGATCGAGTTTCGAAGTATGCTCATTGAAAAGTCTCATCATTGTGTGGATTGGCGAATTAAAATGATTATCAGAATTGCATTGGGGGATTTGAAATTTAAAACTACACCGTCGTGTCACCTGAGACACATATATGTTGAATAAAGTAAGAAGTTGTGGAGAGACGATCATGTTATTGAAAATCTTGAAAAGAAACAAAAGCATCTTATAATTTCGAGAAGCCTGCAAGAAGGGACTGCAAGCCAAACAGGGCCCTCAAATCAGCTGAAGGAATGTCCAGCGGACAAACAGCATTGAATCGTCTAAAATAAACAAATCTTAAAAATTTATTCTGAACTTTTTCTATGTCAGCTATACCAGAAACAAGATATAGATGCCATACCTCTGAGCAATAGTTCAGCACACTCTTGATGAGAGTTTTATCAAATAAAATCAGAGCCCCATAGTCAGAGAAATGAGAGCAAGTTCTGCATTTGAATCCTATCAGTTGACATGCTCTGGAGCAGTTATTGATTGATCATTGAACCTCAATTCAGAGTCAAATATGACACCAAGGTCTTTGAAAGTATTTACTCTCTTCAGAACTCGGTTATCAATTGTAAATGAGGGGACATGCGGATCTCTTTGTCTAGTGAAAGACACAGTAGCACATTTATCAATGTTGATACTTAGCTGATTAATCCTGCACCAAGAGAACAAGTTGTCAACATCATTCTGAAGCATCTGAGAGTCCTGATCAGATTCAATCACCTTCTAAATCTTGACATCATCTGCATATAATAGGCAATCAGAGTTCTTAATTACCTCAGGCAAGTCATTGATGAACAGCAATGGTCCCAAATTAGAACCCTAAGGGACACCGGAGGGGCAACTGTAATACTTAGAATAGAACCCACCAAAATACACAAATTGAACTCGGTTTAACAGATAAGAAAGAATAAACTTAGTGCTAGAAACAGAGAAACCAAAGGATGAGAGTTTACTGATTAATACCATGTGATTTATACAGTAGTATCGCCTTCAAGAAGTCAGTGTAAACAATATCAACACGTAGTCCTCTGTCAAGACCAGCTGATACATCACTGCGAAATTGCAATAGGTTAGTCACAGTAGATCTACCTGGCAGAAACCCATGCTGGTTATCAACAATCAATGGTTTCATATGAGCAAACATTCTTTTATATATACACTTTTCAAAAACCTTTTCAAAACAGTTTACAATAGAGATAGGTCGATAATTGCTAATAACTTGCCTGCTACCACTCTTGAAAATGGGGATCAATTTAGCCTGCTTCCACAGGTCTGGAAAGGTTGCTGTTGGGCTAGATTGAATATAAACTTTAGTGGCCCCAGAAACAAGTCACAGCACCCCTTGACAATATAAGGTAGAATGTCATCTGGTCCAACAGAGCCAGCCCCTTTCAAACTGTTAATTGATTCCTTTATATCAATTGAAGAAATATAATTCATGTGGAATGGAGAATGACCATTTGAGTCATTGGATGTTCGAGACTGACTGTCCTTTTTAGTGAACACTGATGAAAAATATTCTGCAAACGCCTCTGGAATTTCTGAGCCAGAAAAAACCCAATCTCTCCATTTCATTACATTATCCATTTGCTTATTTCTACGCTTATTGTTGACAAATGACCAAAAGTTTTCAATATTACCTCTCACACCCCTCTGAACAGAGCTCAGGTAATCCTGATAAGCCAGATATTTTAATTTTTAAAGTGGATCTCAGCCTTCTAAACTGCTCATCATGATAGGCAGAGAATCTTCTTTTTCTAGCACATTTCTCTTTAAATTTAATGTCACGAATTATTTCCTTTGTGTACCAACAAGAGTACCTGCCCACAGAGTCATTGGTAACTCTCTTAGGAACAAACAAGTCAAGACATGAGTAGACCACTTGATAGAATGTCTCAGTAGCCTCATTGACATCCAAACATGGATAAATCGCCAACCAATTCGCGTTTCTCAAGGACTCATATAGATGTAGGAAGTCAGCTCTTTTAAAATTATAATACATTTTTTGAGATGATTGACCAAGATGATGATTGGGACTTGTGTGGATTATGGGAAATGATACTAAGAGTCTAGGCTGATGCTGATCTTCAGGAACCAGACAATCATCAGCTCTTGCCACTTCAACATGAAAAGAGCTTAAAACCAGATCCAAGGTCTGATCATTACAATTCAAAACTCCATTATACGATTCAAAACCTAGTACTCCCATGAACAATCCCATTGAAACAGCCAGACGAGAACCCCCACTGAAGTTATAATTGATGCAATTTATTTCAGGAATATTCCAATCTCCAAGAATTATAACATTATTGTTAAATATATAATTAAAATTTTCCACCATCTCAAAATATTTAAGATAAGTTTGATGGGGAATTGCCGGTTTGAAATAAACAACATTAATATAATAAGGAATACCCTGCAAGCAAACTTTAATCCACAGAGACTCAAAACCTGACGATGCAAATTCCGATACTGTTATAGTTTTAAGTGAACTGCGAACAAAAAAAGCTAACTGCGAAGTTGAAGAAAAAGGAGGAGAGAAAAGGAGATGGAAAAACAGGTGAACTGGAGGAATGAATAATAAGACGAAATTGTCACAACCACATTTATTAAAAATATTGAGACACTAGATTGTTATACCATTATCAATCTCACTCTAGTGGTAAAACAACCGAAACTAGTATCTCAATATTTTTAATAAATATGGTTGTGACAATTTTTTCTTATTATCCATTATGAATGTGAAAATTTTAAGTGAACTGCGAACAAAAAATTCCACAATTTTACCTTCGCCACTACAAAGATAGAATACGAGGGAAAGGGGTATTATTATTCAATTGAATCGGGCTACCTGCTAGTTTTAAAATAAATATCAAAATTGACACGTACTAAGAGAGATATATTATTGATCAAAATTTTACAATCACTATTTCCTGGAAGAGGAAAATTCTAGTACCCTGATCAGTGGTGAATCAGTGGAATGGATGATTAAAAATTAGAAGAAAAATAATTGACCAAGTTTTCCGGATCATTTGGCACGTCTCACTTTTTATTAATAGCAGACTCATTCGTAGCAAATATTCACTACTCCATTAGTAGCAAATGAATGATGATAATGTTCTACAAACTACAGTATGACTCATGCGACAACTATCTTCAACTCAACAAATCCATTGTGACGTTGATGATGAATTGCCTTGAAATATTTTCTCCTGATTTGACCTTAGATTAGCTCTTCAAAATTCAAATCTAGTCGAAACTCAATGGAAAATACAAGTCAAGTGTAACCAAGAATCAATGGTTTTTAATGAAAGTCCAACCACCAAAAGCAATGCTGCGTTGCGCTGCACCAATTGCAGAAACGCAACGTGGCCGGGCACCCTCATACTCACATAACTCTCAAAACTTACTTTTCTCAATTTTATTAGGCTAATTATAACAAATAATATTATAAAATTACACTTTGCTGTTTTTCTTAAATCATTTCGGGTTTTATTTAAAAGTTTCACAATATTATTTGAAATCTATTTCAACAATTCAACGTATAACTTTGAAATGTGTTTAACGGTATCCTGAAATGAAACAGTTGCAGGATCATACAGTTATTAAATTTCCGTCGCTTAGAATTGTCTTTAAACAATCTACAGAGACTATCAAAATGTTTACCTATGATATTTTCAGCCATTGGGTTGTGTTGTGACCCTTTTGGTGTCGTAGAACGGATCGTTTAGACCTTCATTCCCAGGATCAGGTAGCCTGGTTTGATGGCACTTAGGCTACCATAACCCAAAATTTGATTGACTTTAAATATACTTGAATTTGAATTTAAATATAGCTTATTATGATTTTTAATAACTGATTGTGAGTGAACGGCTGAACTGTTTTGAGAGTTTTGTACATCAATCGACGAAGAATTTTATGTTCTTCAATTCTGAATGGAACAATGTTTTCAGAGCGATAAATAGTTTTCAAGTTTAGGAGAAAAACTGAAAAAGTGCAAATTTTCGGTTTTTATAAACCTCAGTCCAGGAACCGCCGCATACTAAGTGAGTATTCCTAGATTAGATTGAAAAAGTCCAGATTTTTTGCTTTCTCCTGTTGATGCACACTGTAAATGTTTTTATAAGCAGCAATGAAGAAGTTTCATATTCAGAATTGTTTTGTCAATTTGTAATTTTTTGAGTTAATTTGTCTGGGCTAACAATAACCTAACAATAACGACGAAATGTAGAAATTAATAAAAAAAGAGTGAATACCTCAAGGGGCAATGGAGAAAAAAGAAAGAATAATTATAATTTATGGATCTTAAAAATATCGAAAACGGAGACTCGCCTCAAGATAGTTGAATACTAATTATGAAATACAGGCAGTCACAAGCAATAAAATTCTTTCAGATGAGATCAAATTCCTGAACGTGAAGATTGTCCGCATCGAATCACACGGTGTTGTCCGAGAAGATTGCGTCCATGACGGGCGAACAATAGATTGAGTGACTGCACTGCAGAGGACAACCCACCTATTTGCCGACTCCCACCTCAACTGATTCAAGTACATTGCACCCAGGTAACCATTGTAGCCTACTAAAGTGAAGCAACTGCAAAAAAGCATTGATCTGATAGAGATATCAGATCAATGCAATTATTAGGTAACAGCAAAAATTGTGTTTTCAACAGTTAACATTGTCAGGAGGTGTGCTGAAGAAATTGGCATTGCATAAAACAAAGAACCATTTTGCTTGTTCATATAATAAATAACAAAAAACAAAACAAAAAAAGGATATATTTTGAGTAATACAAATGAACACTTTCTAATGGATGTTGCAAGAGAAGTGAACAGAATGTCTTATACAAATTTATATTGGCCATAAAACACGATTTACTATCAACTTTTCAAGTGAATTCAACGACTTGCAGTCAAATTTTTATTAAGAATAAGTAGAATTCATAGCTTGAATGATATGGTCGGCGAACTGGACACACTTTTCCTGACATCACTACCAAAATAACTACCATATAAAATCTAAAGGACACGAACTCAACATCTTGGAACAGTTTGAAATATACAAACACTCCACACACAATAAACAAAAGATCCTCAACGAACAACTAAATTTAAAATCACACAAACCTTTTGATCACATTCTACAAAAACCACAATTCTTCTAACCAAAAAACTGACATCGATGGACGCCTCTGAAAATGGATCTTCAAGATTCGAAAACGTTCGGCCTACAGAATAAGTAAATTCTTTCTACTTATTCTTAAAAAAAATTTGACTGCAAGTAGTTGAATTCACTTAAAAAGTTAATATTAACAACGCAGTTCGTCATGGAACAAGAAATCCAGGAACACGATTTACATTATAATTGCATACATTTCTAGAAATTCTTAGGATAATATAAGTTTTCATAATTGGGATAAGTCATGAATATTATATTAAATAAGTTTGTCATGGAACAAGAAATCCAGGAACACGATTTACATTATACTTGCATACATTTCTAGAAATTCTTAGGATAATATGTTTGCATTATTGGGATAAGTCAAGAATATTATATTAAATAAGAATTGTTTTGAAGATGAATTCTGAATAATTATTCTTAGGTGAAGGATAAGGTATTGTATAAAAACACAACTGTAACATAACAATTCTAATAAACTTTTGAAAATTCCAATCAAAATAAAAAATATATTGACTGTTTGGAGCGCCTGGTTTATTATTGGCTTAGGAATGGAATAGATTAAATAGAGAAACGCATCCAATTAGCGGGACGTATACAAATAGAACACAAAACTAATCAGACATACAACGACAATTATTGTCAGTAATATAATCTGAACTGGTCCTTGTATAGTCAACCAAAAGAAAGTTGCCGGTAGGTAGGAAGATTGGAAGCAGTGAAGAATTTGGGTGCGGTAGGCAATTTCATTCAACGGCATTATTTGAAGAAAGCGACCGTTTAGAGAGATTTGTCGAAGGCTAGTTTAGCCCGACAGCAGAACACAGAATACTACAGTATGTACAGATTACAATTCAGTAGTATGTGTTTGTGTCATGTTCATGCTACATGCTTGATTGGGGAACAACTCTTCTCCGGTGTTACATGGATTACAAGGGATACATTATTCTCATTATTCATTGGACTACTTCAGCAAGCAGGAGAAAATAAAAATTAAATAGCCCTCAGTTCTGACAAGGAACAGAAATGAATGATATCCAGTCACTGTAATGTAATCTTCTCCTGGGCACTCTTTGTATGGGTGACTGATTAGTTTAGCTAGCAAAAAAGACACTGTTCTATGTTGTAAAATCACTTCCCGGTGGTTCGGAACCCACCTAAAACTTTAGGTTCAGCTCATCAATCACCATCATCCAAATCTACATAATACCAATAGTTTTATTATCAACCATGTAGTTGAACAAATTTTTACAATAGAAACAATTTTTCAGGTTTCTTTCTTCAAGTCCAAGATTTTTTACCCGCGCACAGGTTTCAGACCTATGTGGGCTTCACCTTCTAAAAAAATGTTTCTAAAAAAAGAAACAAAAACTGAGGGGAAAAAGATACAGTTAGTTATAATTAAATGTAATGAGTTGTTATCAACAAAAAATCTAAGGCCCTTATTATACAGAGCCACTTCAAACGCGGTTACGAGCCACAAACTAGGCTAAATTACATCAGCTGAGCGTCTGACCGAGCTCAACAATGTCAAAGTACAAAAAGGCATAAACATGCTTAGAACCATCAGCTGATTATCTAATCAAATTTACCCGGCTGGTGTAATTTATCCTTAATTGTGGATCGCGACTGCGACTGAAGTGGCTCTGTATAATAAAGATCTTAAATGAAAAAACATTTATTCATTGTTATTGAAATTACAGGATATTGTGGTTACAATAAATTGAAGCATTTCTATTTAATAATGATGTCATGGATATAAAATTTAATTTTTAATAAGTTTGTATAATTGCTGAGGTAGATAATTCAATAGCAAAATTATCAGCAGAATTTAATGTTTAATAAGTTTGTATAATTGCTGAGGTAGAAAATTCAAAAGAAAAATTATCAGCAGAAGTACCAAGATATACCTTGGTTCGCCTATGTATCACATACGTGGGTAATGAATATGACTAATGAAAATTTTTGAAAGGTCCATCTTAAGAAGAATCTACGGCCCCGTAGAGGTGAATTATCATGGAAGAAAACATAGTACGCTTCATCAAGTCAATAAGTATCAGATGGCTGGGACATGTGATGAGGCTGTGCCGCTAGAATGATCAAAAATTTACAGTATTTAGATGCAGGCTAAATACAAGACGAAAGAAGGGTCAACCCAAGGAAACCCAGGAACAGGTGGATCGACCAAGTTACCGGTTACCTCAGGAAGATGGGTGTGCGAGGATAGAGATGAAAGTCAGTGCATAGTGATAGAGAAGGATGGAGGCCAGATCCAGCGAACACATTAGACCAATACTGGTCTAATGTGTTCGCTGGCCAGATCCCAAGGAGGGCTGTAGCGGCGGACAAGTGAGTACTTGCTGAGACGGTAAGCTGACAACATAGAGAAGACCTATCCTACCGACTGAATACCAGAAGTATGTAGATGAATCAATTACAAAACTACACTCAAAACTATTTTTCTAATAGATAAGCATGATCTGAAAAAACCATCACAGCCAACTATCAAAACTAACACTGAACCTATTCTAATAATATTCTATTCTGGTAAATTATTATAAAAAATACTCCAGCTACCTGAGAACCTTATTAGTTTTATCATTAGGCCTACAGTAGAATCTCGATTATCCGAGTCCCGGTCAACCGAGCCTCCGGGTTATCAGAGCCAGTGATGAAAGAAAAAATTAAAATAAAGCTCTTTATTTTAAGAATAATACGGTGGGAAGATGCGTTTTATACTTTTTTATGATGTAATGTCTCAGTTTTTATTATGGTCGCAGTTAAAATAAGGTGTGTAAATAGTTATTTTACGTTTTAATATGTTATAAAAATTAAGTTTTGTCACGTTTTTTACTTTTCCTGGTAGTAGCACTTGACCTCCATATTATCCTAGTTTTTTCATATCCGAGGTGGTGTTAGTCCCATTTACCTCGGATAATCGAGATTCTATTGTTCTTATGAAGTTTTTGTGTACGGTACATAATAAATGGCAATTCTAGTTCTAATTTCAGTTAATTTCTTCGACATCATAAATTCTAGTTAATTTTGAGTTCAATTCTAACTGAAGTCTAAAAATCCAACTTTAGGCCTAGTACATAGTTCATTAGAAACCAAGAATGCCAGAAATCAACGCGACACAAACAATGCCAACTGCCAAGGTCACCCACTTTGTTAGAGCAGCAGCTCCTAAACGAGCACGAGAGGAAAAACAAGATTCAGAAAGTGGGAATAACGACTGAAAACTTCTACTAGAACTGCGCAGTTCGCTGCTGTTGTGCTGTGAAAGTTGGCACGAATGAAAGAAAAGCGAGAAGGTTAAGGACAGGTAAATATGTGATTACGCATGCGCGGTCTTTGTTAGTGTGAGAAAGAATGAGAGGAAAGATCTTGTATGTTTGAGAGATTTGAGTGGTAGAGAAATTTGTAAGCTCATTGGTGACCACACATTATTTTAGAGGAGTGCCACCTGAAGGCAGATTAATTTTGCTGCCTCCTGTTATTTACAACAACTTGGCTTGTGTTACTGAGTGACTAATTTCCAAGTTCATAAAACATGTCTTCGGCCATGCAATTTAAAAATATGTTTCATGTAGTCTGTACTGTAAGCAAAATTCGAATTTCAGGGGAAAGCCTAATTGAAAGCACAACATCCGTTTCAGTTGTTTGAGAAATTAGTAGCCTACATATAAGCAGGCTCCGTGGACTTTAATACGAACCCATTGAGCGTGGACTTTCCTATGAAGCAAAATTCAATTGTGGACTTTCCTACGAACTGCTAGACTACAATTTCTACTTGTATTCTGTTGTATATGTAAGAAAAAGGAGTGTATTGAGATAGATAAGAAGTTGATAGGGATGAGAGTCCTAATTGTATATTTGTTTTTATGTAAACAACATTGGAGTTTTATCTCATTGAGTATTTACCTCATGTTAAAAAGTAACAAAATAGAAGTTTAGCACAAGATGTATTGTTTGTAAGAAAGTCCACGCATGAAATTTGCACTGCTAAATTATGATATGCCACCCTATTACTTTGTAAGAAGTGTCACTACAAGTCCACCTACCTGCTCCATACAAATAACATTAACAGTTACATTACTGGGCAGATAACAGTAACAGATACAAGTAACAAAATACAAGTAACAGTTCGTAGGAAAGTCCACGATTGAATTTTGCTTCGTAAGAAAGTCCACGCTTAATGGGTTCGTATTAAAGTCCACCGTATTGAAGTCCACGCCACCTATAAGCATACCTAGGAATATTTTTTAAAAATAAACGAATACAAGAATATCAGGGGTGACAGTGAAGTATTAATTTGAAATTCTCACAACTATACATTTTTCTCAATTTCCCCTTCAGTATTCATGTTATATTAATGGGATTATTTTAACCATGTATCTGAAAGACACGGTTTTCATAGTCTACCTGGCTACCTGTACTGCCTTTTTATCACGGCTCAAGAGTGAACCATACAAGTATATTTGGGTGTAAAGTTGGTTTGCCCCCTATGGTGCATCGCTGAATGAGTAACGCTGAATGAGCTAGCAAGTCAGACAACTAAATGGCTCTCCTGACCTTAACTGAGACCCATTTTGTGACTGCAAGCCATACACTGAATAAATGATGTCTCTTATAATCTTGTCCTATTTATTTTAACCATAGTTACCATACATCTCTATTGGGGACGTAAGAGATAATGAAGAAATTTGATCATGCATTTTATTATAATTTATTTATTGATTTTTTAGGCGGGAAAACCTTCTTAAAAACACTAGGAACTACTGGGTTTGACCAATAGTGTGGGCTTCCTACCGCACTCAACCCCCATCTCTCCTTTACACAAACTGAACAAGCTGCTTGTTACAAACATAAAACATCGCACATAAATTTTGTTTTCTCTACTTCTATAGAAGTTATTGTAAAGCGAGTTATTTCTCTAGTAATACTCTACTTCAATAGGCTTAAGCCGTAAGGCAATTCCAAATAAATCAATCTCTGTCTACCCAACTAAATATTGGCTAAACATGGATTAACAAAATACAGATTATATTAGGTACATATTATCATTTAATGATAAATTACAGAAATTTTTAGCCATAATGCCTCATTGCTACATTATACAGACAAATATTTAAAAAACAATTTCAATAGAATCTCCTTGGTCATAAGATTTATAAGCAACATAAAAACCATTATATTTATATCTAAATGTTTCACTAAGTTTCTTGTTAAATTTCAGAACATCATTTAATATTCTGATATCTATGAAATGTTTCAACTTTTTAGCAAAAAATCAAATTTCATCTTGAATCTTTCACAAAATTTAAATAAATAAAGAAATTGTAGACGCAATACATCTCCATTATTCTACAAAAACAAATTCATAGTTTGAAAATAATCTCTATTTTTTTCGGAGGATGAAGCCCACATAAGTCAGAGACCTGTGCGTGGGTAATGAATTGGATGATGGTGATTGATGAATTGGACCTACAGTTTTAGGTGGGTTCCGAACCACCAGAAAGTGATTTTACAGCAGAGAACAGTCTTTTTTCTGGCCAATCCAATCGATCGCCCTTACAAAGAGCGCCCAGGAGTTTCGTAGATTATCTCTGATTGAACAGATACCTGCTACGGCACTCGACTATCACTTCCCTACAATATATATCTTCTACAATCTTAAATATTAAATAACATTTACAAAGCATTAGTAGTAATCACGTTCTATTGCGTAGAACACTGAAATCTCCTACAATAAAATCTCCTACAATAACAATGACGTTACTGTTAATGAATCATCCGATTTGTTTTGTCTATTTGAGCGGTGCGGCAAAAAAGCAACAATTTTCTGTTGATTAGAGCAGCATCCGACAGGAAGAATCAAATCGCTGATAACAGCGTGACACAGTGTTTGACCTATTAATTGAATACGTGAAAACAGCGTTCAAATGAACCAATTGTGCTTCTTTCCGTTCGTCAATCATATCAATTAGTGGCACAACGGACCGTTTCAGCTTTACAGATCGATTACCTGCCGTCATCAGGTCACTCCATCTCTTTTCCCCCTTCTACTACTCTTCCATCACCTCCTCTTTCATCATTACTACTTTTTCTCTATTCTCTAATCGACGATCAGAAAAAACTGGACTGTTGTCGATTTTATTGTTGTCATTCGTTCGGGACAGCGGTCATTTTTCGATCGACCCCAACAACTGACCACCGTTATATGGTTGAGAATTTTCAAATTGACCGTTAAACCCGATACGTCAGCTATAAAATCTTCTAGCTGTAACTAACGAAAGAGTGTTAATGTGTGAAAGAGATCGGGTGAGAGATAGAAAGAAGCCGACTTGAAAGAGAAGACACGACTGAGAGCTGAGAGGTAGATTGAACTCTGCTTTAATGCTTTTAGTCAAAACGGAAGACCAAGAAAAAGTGAGAAAATGGGAATTGATGATTAAATGAAAGCGGCTAAAGGGTCGATTATATTGGGATAGTTACTAGCTAAGCGAGTAGCGAGTAGAAACGTTACAGACCGACCGTGCTACAGCAGTTCGGCATACCAATGTCACTTCCAGAATCACCCCATACTACGGAATTTCAAAGACAATAAATAATATTGCAACACAAAATTTGAAGTTGACCAACAATTATTCAATAAAATTTCATCAAAATAGTTTACAGAAAATACAATTATCAGGTCTCACATTACAAGTCTCATCTGGAGTGTTATTATGACAGCCTGCGCGATTAAATGTCGGCTTTAGCCACATTTTACCAATATTTTGGTATTGGCTTTGGTCACTTTTATCAATATTTTGATATTGGCTACACTGCCAGATAATTGCAAATTCAAAGTAGTCTCACTATCATCAAAGAAAATCTAATTTCATAATGAAAAATAAAACCTCCACATAAAATTCATGACACGAGTGGAATATGAACTCACTTGGGTGTAAGAAGATAAGTAAAACCTTCATCTAGCAAGGATTATCAGTGAGGGGACTTTCAAAAGTCTACAGAGTACAAATTTAAACAACTTATTCAGCTATTGGTCGAGTTTTATAGAAAAATAATAAAATCCAATGATTTAAAAAAACTGATAGAATTTTCCTCAATTAGGAAATGTTGCAACAGCATACAATTCTGAAGGCCAATCCGACAACTTTCTGTACGCACCATCAACTCTATAAGTTTGCCTTCAAACTCAAATAAATACTACCTGTACAATCCTTTGAGAATGCTTGACCACTATGTAAATAAATGCTGCATTAGCATCTATAATTCTGAATAAATATAGGAATGACTAACAGGTAAGAGGAATGCATCCATCAATTTTATCCAGCTGTTAAGGCGGGTAAGGCTGTTCTATTATGTATCAACTACCAGTTCATAGCAAGTCGGTAGTATTCAAACAACAAACGCCTCCGAGATGTGAGACCGGCTCCAGTCTGAGACGAAAGTGGTCAGAAAGAATGCACAAGTTTATTGTGCGACTTCCCACGGCGCTTGTGGATTATTATATTATACCGGTAACGCGGTTGAAACGATGATAATTCAAAATTAAGTCGGCGCAGTCCACTTTGAAGACATTGCAACATCAGGCATCAGCCGGTAAACGTCATTACGAACTGTGGCCGTTAAAGTAGGCTGACATATGGCAGACGGTGCAACCGGCCAATTCTGACTGTTCTGGTCAAAATCAAATGAAAACTTGATGTCGTGGGCCACAAATATCATTTCAGCAATATTTATTTAACAATTTCGTTTGTCACAATGGATTTTGCAAGGACTCTGTTGGCATATGCTGTGCTAAACCAATGAATACAGAAACTATAGTTTCTATATTCATTGGCTAAACTACGGAGAAGTATTACTGTTACTGATATTTGTACGATAGAAATGAATTCTCCTGCAGTCTGATCAGATCATAACTGCTGTCAGTTATGAGTTATCAAATAATTTCATATTTTGATGACAAAATATGTTATGACACAAGACAAAAATCTGTGTCAACCCCTATAGGTAATACAGACTATAATGTGGTGATGCAAACCAAAAAATTGTTCCAGAGACTCTGGCTAAATTTTCTGCCGAGTACGTTGGTGAAATAAACCAATGGTTTTCTTGATTCAGTACAATACTCATTTTAAATGTCAGTTGATGCTACATGATAAGTATTGTACTCCAGATTGCACAATAGTTACACTTTCGAGTTTAAAACTATTACTGCTATGGAATCTACAATTTAAAATTAATTTATAGTATGACATCGAGTGATCACGTCGCATTCAAAATGAGTCTTAATGAATTCATGAAGTTATCTTGCAATAGTTGAAACTCGAAAGTCCGTTACCCTAAATTCCCACATATCGCTCCTTCGAATGTATCAATGAATGTAAAGAATTCCACTGATTGGAACTTCTTCAGAAATATCTAGGATTATACAGCAGCCTCCAACAAAGTCCATTCAAGTTCTTTTGAAACAGGGGGTTATAGTACCTCATTTCTGTATTTTCCTCCTCAAATTAGACTAAGATCAATTTTGAATCTACAGCGAACCAACACAAATGTTTAAAACGACCAAAAATACTTTTATGCGGAAATAAACTCTCACATTTTGAGGACAGCTGAAGATTGTAACCGGTGGCAGTTCCAATAATAATTGGAGCCGCGGAAATCGAATGAATATAGGGCCAACACAGAGTGCTTTACAAACGTCTCTGTCAAATGATGCCTTGGACGCAAGAGGTAGCTCAGAGGTGTGCTAGATAGTAAGCACACTCACATGTGAAGCCAGACCCTGTGTAAAGGTGGGAGTGGACTGTCAAGCATAGAGCTTCAGAATTTGTTTCGGTGGGCTTGGCATACTGATGCAGTTCTGTTAGCTCAGTGATGAAAGCAATCACAGTCTAGGTCTACCTCACTTCTCGTTTGTGCAGTACGCTCTTTGGACTAAAATATAACGTTGAGGTCTGAAGTGTCACCTACAGTCGAAATTGGATATGTAACTATATACTCACATACATCCTAAGTATCATTGATGATATAAAGTTGAAAACACTAGTCTTCCCCGCCTAATAAATAATTGTTTCATATAATATTTTTAATTTTCTTATCCTTATATTATCATAGATTGAACTTGTGAGTTTTGTATTTTCCACCTGTAATAAATTTCTTTTTATGAGCTATTAGAACCAATACGTGCCAATACCAAGACGCACTCTGCTTATGGCAGTTGCAGTGGCAGATCTGCACAAAGTGGTCTCTCTCGATGTGGCCAGGAAAGGCGCGGCTGAGATTCAGTTGTTGACCTCGACGGCCCACGGACCGCGGACTACAGACTGATGATGCCCTTGCCGAGGTCTCACAGTCACCAAAGAAAGAGATGCTAGAGAATTACGGGCTCCGTACACAGATACGCCGTGAAAATTCAGAGAAAAGGAGATACTAAATAAAAAATGATAACAACTTTAAAGAAAAAGGAGATACTGAAATAAAGGTGGCCGCCCGTTGTTTGCACATTCTAGATTATGGACAACCATGTCGAAAATGCAGTTTCTGTTGTCGTTTCAAATTAGACCTTGACGGTTGACAAAATTTCAGACATTATGAGACAGGACAGGTGCCTAATTCCCACACATCATTCTTTCCTATGTCTCACGAAATGAAAAGAATTTTCTCTGATTCGAGATACGTAATGCAGTATACAACTGGAAACATGACAGGAAAAATGATTATACTGTACAACATATTCCACCTAAATTATTTCAACAGATTGGCATAGCTTAGTCCACCTTTCTGACTTTTTACTGGTGAATGGACTAAGTCTCGTATATATGAACCTCCTAACCTAACCTGACTAAGTCTCGTATATATGAACCTAATCTAACCTAACCTGACTAAGTATTGTATATATGAACCTAACCTAACCTGACTAAGTCTTGTATATATGAACCTAACCTAACCTGATTAAGTCTTGTATATATGAACCTAACCTAACCTGACTAAGTTTCATATATATGAACCTAACCTGACTAAGTTTCATATATATGAACCTAACCTGACTAAGTTTCATATATATGAACCTAACCTGACTAAGTTTCATATATATGAACCTAACCTGACTAAGTTTCATATATATGAACCTAACCTGACTAAGTTTCATATATATGAACCTAACCTGACTAAGTTTCATATATATGAACCTAACCTAACCTGACTAAGTCTCATATAATATATGAACCTAACTTGGCTTCCTTAACTCAACAGAAACTTAAAAAGAAGGCATTCAGAGGCCTTTTCAAGATAAATAAAATAAAAGATAAAATAAAACAAAGGTAATACCTGTGATTAACTAATAAGTTACAGAAATTAGTTAGGAACAAAAATTGAAATATTTAAAAAAGTTGTAAACAATTCAAATTATTACTATACTACCAACTATTTAAATCATTGGAAATAATATTTTCAATATTTAATCGTCTTGACATAGATAGTTATCAATAATACATAAGATTGAACTTGCCACAATCACTTTAAAATAAAATTTGAAAATGAAAATAACTTTACATTTGAAACTAAAGCATCTCGTGAATTTATAGTTATAACCCAACATTTGGTTCCCCTACCAAATTCAGTGTAAAAACTACAGTTTCAAATACGGTACTTTATTTGCCACCAAGCACCTGTTCTCTGCTGTTTCCTTTCAAAACAAAGCTTGTCAAACCGAGCTGTCCAAAACATTCTCAGGACACAAAGCTATTACTCAGCAGGTGATTTGATGTCCGTTTCAAACAAATATTCAGAGGAAATGGTCAACAGTCATTGCTGTGCGCTATACAGATCTGATTGATAGGAAACAAAACAAACATTTCATATTCCTATTTTTGATAGAACCTCATTGATTTCGGAAGCAGGTTCAATACCTGTGATTAAGGCTGTGCGCAGGGTTTTTGGTCATAATTTTTTTCCGAAGTATCTTGTATTGAATATTATTAGGGCTTTGAAATGTTACCTATTGCTGTGAGAAAAATGTTTTTATTAAATTATTTTGTTAAATATGGGGTTCAAAGTTGAAATTTTTCGGTTTTTGGGGGGCAATTGATCTCACCTAATTGATCTTGAACTTTTGATAAATTTTCCATAACAGAAAGACACCTTGAGGAATAGAATGACATATTTTTTATTTCAATCTAACAAATATTTTTTTCAAGATAATTTTTTTACCGCTTTTTAAAAACGTATTTTTAAAAACTAATTGGTTGATTGGAGTGAGAAATATTTCATTTCATTCCTCAAGGTGTCTTTCAATTACAGAAAATGTATCAAAATTTCAAAATCATCAATAGGTGAGATCAATTGCCCCCAAAAAACGAAAAATTTCAACTTTGTGCCCCCATATTTCACAAAATAATTTAATTTTAAAAAAATTTCTCACAGCAAAAGATGGCATTTCAATGCCCTAAAACCCATTTCAATACAAGGAAATTCGAAAAAAAAATTATGACCCAAAACCCTGCACACAGCCTTGGAAACAAACAGCAGGCAGTCACCTCCTTCAAATATAAATAAAATTGCAATAAAGTCTTTCGATTAAAAGAATACTTAAAAATTTCATCGTTCTTCCTTTACAGACCGCATCGAACTTGAATGCAAGTCCTAACCTTAATTTTTTTAAAGGATTTTGTTTATATTTTTTCTATTTCTTTAAAAATGATTTTTTTAAAAGTTTAGAAGCAAAGGAACTTTCATTAGACTACCTTTTGGGTCTGTCTCAAGGGGAAAAATTTTGTTCAATGCTCATTTGCAATAAAATTTTAGGAAAAAAAAACTAGCTCCAGTGCTCGTATTCTGATTTGATTAATAAAACTGATAATAATAGATTATACACACAGTGTCCCTTAAAAGCGTGTTTTTAAAAACACCAATCTGTTCAAAACATAGAATTTCCCTCGAAAAAAATAAATTGGCAGACCGATCTAAGGGGAGATTTACATTTTTCCTATGAACATTTTTTGTTTGATTGAGCATGTAGAATAATATGGTGGTGGAACTGGGGTCATGATTTTACGGAACACACTAAGGTATATAATCAAGTAGTAAGTAAATCAACAGGTATTGTTGATAGACTTTATTTCAGGTATCACGAATCACATGTGAGCATTTCAACTCAACGGTTGCTGTCAAAACTGACAGGTCTGTCTTCTTATCAGCAGGAGACAAGCCAAACCGGAAGCACGCCCAGTTTAGACCAAACTCCAGAGCTGGAGTAAACATAGCTCACCCTCTTCTTATCGACAAAAACTTCAGTAAACTTACGGCTACAGAGAAAGTCAAGTTGAAGGCTGTATTGAACACCAGACGGAAAACCGAACTCTAGTATTTTGTAGGGTACTTTCTATGGGAATCAGTGTTTCTAGACTTTGTATGGTACCATTCTTAGTTACAAAACATAGTAAAAGAAGAACTAACCTGAGGTTTTTTGCATATTCCACTTCGATGGTACACCGTTCCTTAATGAATTGTCCATACTTCTCCAGAAAGTCAATTCCTTTTTGTGTGTGAAGTGATATATTCTCATACTGGTCCTGAAATCAGACGAGAAAGGAAATAAGTAATCATATTGGATTATTTAGCCTCCGGATACCAGTTAATATTAACTAAGGTTTAAATACCTGCGTTTTGGTATCCAATAATTATTTGTTCACTACCGGTTTTAAACCTTCCATGGGGTCATCATCAGGTGGTTACAGACGTTATTTTATACGTTATTTATACGCTATTTTCTGTAACCACCTGATGATGACCCCATGGAAGGGTTGAAACCGGTAGTGAACAAATTGGATACCACAACGCAGGTATTTAAACCTTTATTAATAAGAAATAAGTAACATTGCTGATGGAAATGAGTAAGATGGTCTAGTGTCTAGTTGATAGGTCTATTAAATATGTGAGGTAATTTATATTAATACACATTAGACAGAAATAACAAAGTATCATGGAATTTTCCTTCTCCTCTATTCAAGGCGTGTTATCAGTGTCCCGACATGACATACAAGCGACAAAAGGTGGACTTTACCACTTTACAAATAATTTTTTTAGAACAGTCTATTCTTGACCATAAAATAGTCACTTCTTATGCTGAAACATCCAAATCGGTGGCTTGAATAATCGTGACAACAATCTTACTTTACAAATGAACGAGTCATTTTTCGATTTTTTTATACGCTGTTCCCGAACCTATCTCTACTTCTGAAAGTTTAGCTTACTAAATAAACTGCGTTCAATTCGCTACACAGTAACTACAGAATGACTCAACAGAAGCTGCAATTATGTAAAAAAAACCAGTTCGTAGTCGAGGATCGATGAACAGATAAAGATAAAATCAGCTGTTGGGAGAAAATTGAGAACACTCCCACATAAACAACTGATCATTCCATTAACGATGAGATTCTTGTAACGAAAAAAAAACATGAACCTTGAAACAAAACAGAATAGTTATTTATGCATTAAGAACATAAACAGCGACTTTATCACTCTAGCTAAACTGTTACCGCACGACGCGCAATTGTGCAAGAGTGATAAAGAAACTTTACACTCGAATACATACATTTTTCCTACAACTGCAGTTATGGATTCCCATTCAACTTCTAGTAGTTCTGTGAACAGTAGACCTTACTCGCCGAATACTCAAACCGAGATGATATTTTCGAAAAAAGTTCAAGAGCACTTTCGTCTCAATTTTAATTGCTTAATATTCCATTATATTCCTTGAATTCCTTAATATTCCAATACTGAAGATCGAAACTGCAAAAATCAACATTTGAAAATTCCAAAACTTTTGACGCCCCCTAGAAATCACCCCTTACACCTAATAACGGGTTACTATGCATTTTTATCAGCTCTTAATATCAACCTCCAATCATAAAAAGCAAAAGATATCCATTACCCAGAAAATTTCAAAATTTGTTCACTCCCCCACACTATTTTCAAGTGAAATATGGATTTTCACCCCTAGCTTCAAAAAGTATTAAATACATTTTTCTATTTGAAGCCTCCGAAGTTTTCAGGCTCTACCTGATGAGAACAAGAACTTCCCAATTCTCAATATTTGAGTTTTTCAAATTTTGAATTTAAATAAATTCTAATATTTAAAAAGCAGTTGAGGAGTTCAGTGTCAACCTTCTTCTTGTAGAGTTGCCTTCCACTTTTTATCGAAAAAAAAAACATTAATTATCCACAAAATGCGTTTTTTTTTCAAGTCAAATTTCCTCATTCCCAACCCCAAATGCTCAATTTATTAAGAATTTAGCAAGTACCATCCCACTCAGATCAAAAAACCCCAAAACAACGAAAAAAATTTAAATCTTAATATTGAAGATATTTAAGATTTTGAACCCCCTCTCAAATCGTCTTAATTTCAATTTGAAACCTTCCGCACCCAAATCAGACACTCCAATAATCGGGGGTAAATTGGGCCCCCTAAAAAAAAGAGGGGCATTTTTCTTACCCCCCCCCCCCTCCATATTATGTGAAGAGTAGTTGAGGAGTTCAGTGTCAACCTTCTTCTTGTAGAGTTGCCTTCCACTTTTTATCGAAAAAAAAAAAACATTAATTATCCACAAAATGCGTTTTTTTCAAGTCAAATTTCCTCATTCCCAACCCCAAATACTCAATTTATTAAGAATTTAGCAAGTACCATCCCACTCAGATCAAAAAACCCCAAAACAAAGAAAAAAATTTAAATCTTAATATTGAAGATATTTAAGATTTTGAACCCCCTCTCAAATCGTCTTAATTTCAATTTGAAACCTTCCGCACCCAAATCAGACACTCCAATAATCGGGGGTAAATTGGGCCCCCTAAAAAAAAGAGGGGCATTTTTCTTACCCCCCCCCCCTCCATATTATGTGAAGAGTAGTTGAGGAGTTCAGTGTCAACCTCTTTTATATAAAGTTATCTTCCACTTTCAATAAAAATGCAGAAATAATCCACAAAATGAGATTTTTGGAAAAAGCCAATTTTTCTCAACCCCTTCACCATCAAATGCTCGATCTATGAATTTAGAATATACCATTTTCTATCAGCTCAAAAAGCCCTACCAAAACCAAAAATGAATTTTGAAAAAAAATCACAATATTGAAGATTTTTAAGATTTTCCCCGTTGAGTTTATCGAAGTTTTGTCACGAATTAAACCAAGGCCACCTCTAACAGGTGTCTAGAGGTGGCCTTAATTTAAAAACTTCCATACCCAAATCAGACACTCCAAAAATCGGGGGTAAATTGGGCCCCGTAAAGAAGATACTTGCATGTTTAAAAAAACTTTATACATACATCGGCCAAGGAATAAGCCGAATAAGGAACCTTCATGCACAATTTCGAGACGATCGGTCAATATTGTATCAAATTATTTTTGTACAATGCGTCATCATTGAGGTTATTAAAAACTTAGCTGGCAGTAATTAGCTGGCAAGCTTCAGTGTTGCCAGCCGTATGATAATTTATTATACCGGGTGATTACAAGAGAATGCCCCAGTTTTGAAGGGCTCTAATCACAAAACTGGGATACTTACATGACATTTTGACCATTCATATGAAAAAAGAGATTCAAAATTTTTGTAAATAATCGAAATATTTATATGAATATACAATGCGACCGCAATCAGTCAGTAGGCTGTAGTTATCATCGCTTCAAGTTCATAATAGTGTTGACTGGTAGCGGTGGAAAAACACTTCCTCTCCTAATCATAGGAAAGAGTCACATGACGTTAAATCAGGAGTTCTTGGATGGCAGTGAAAAATGTCTAATAGCCAATTTTTTGCGGTCAATCTATCGAAACTGCACCAAATTGATTATACAATAATTCTTGAACAGGTGCCAATAAGGCATAAAATGAGTTCATCTTCTTTTTGTAATTAATTGAAACAACCAATTTATGATCATGTTCAAATAACAAATATCTGCAGCCTTCGAAATTTTAGCACATTACATGCTTATATATATGAGTGAGGGAAGCAATCATAATACTGAATGCATATCGTTTGGACTTCTGAATGCGGTCACATTAAACATCTATGAGAAATTTCAAACATTTAAGAAAAATAGAATTTTCTTTTTCTAATGAATGGTAAAAAGTTTTGTAAATAAATACCTGCATTTTTTAATTAGAGCCTTTCAAAATTTGGATATTTTTTTGTTATCACCCGATAGTTTTGTATCATAATTTGGTGTCTTGTATGATGTAGGATCTACTAAATATGCTAAAATGCATCATTTGAACAATAATTAAAAAAAATATTCCAAAAAATTATTTTCAAAATAATTAAGATAGTAGTTTTTTATAAAAACATAAATAATTGTAAAATATTTGACAAATACGATAATTTTGAACGTCAGGTACGATAATCGTAAAATGCATGGTTGGCAACACGCAAGCGGAAAAATATGTGAAATAAAATCTATGACGTCATACAGTGAGCAGTAAAGTAGATTACTACTTGCTCCTTAGTAAACAGCTGTTTTATGATTGGTTTTCCGCATGTAAAATAATTCTTTATGAACAGTTGTAGGGAAAAGTTGTTGTAGTTGTTATCAAGGAATCTAAAAAAAATGTTAGTTACAACAATAATCTTGTAAAAACCCCGGCATTAAGATTGCTAAGAAATTTCAAGCTATAAAAAAAGAGATAAAATTGAAGCTGTTGTAGTAAGTAAGCTTATTGCCGAATAGATAATGACATTGATTCATAAAACCAATTTTTTTATATATTACATTGCCAAGCTATACTACAAAAGCTGCAAGTTCCTTTGTATTATGTATGGTTCGTCAATCAGCCAATAATTGAACAACCAATCGTGAGTAATTCAGGAGGATTGAACAATGAGATTCTGAAGAGTACTTCAATTTTTATGATAGTTTCATTTTTCTGCTTATAATTGAGATTACAGCAATACAGGATAGAAAGGCGGAAGCGTAAACTGAGGAAAGTGAAGAGGATGAGTATCCGATGACTGAAACAGGAGACTGTGTCAATGAAAAGAGCTCCCGGAAGTCTCTTGGATAAGGGTGACTGAAGGGGTCTTGAGCTTGAACTCTTGGAATACACTCATGCTTAAAACGCCTCTAAAATGATTGCAGGTGTTTGTTTTGGATAAGTTTCGTTTTAACGATTCTAGATCGCTAGATCATGATAATGAACTGAACAGCAGTGCATTTCAAAATTTAAGAATGCAAACTGATAGAAGCAATAACAAATTGCCTATTACAAACATCTTGAGTTATTTTGGAAAAGAGAATAAATTTTTAATTTTATTATGTATTAACCATTTTATTATGGAAAAGGAGAATGAATTATATTATGGTTCGGGGCATTATATATAAATACATTATACTCTCGCAAAATCAGTACCAACTAACCACCACCTCGCCAAAAATCCGAAAGTTAAAAAGGATTGTTCATTTTTTTTAATGTAGCCTACCGCACATGTTGAGATTTGAATTTTAGGAAATTTTCTAATTTGCTTTTGAATTGGGGAGAAAATTATAAATAACTTTTTTTCTATTTTATGACCACAAAGGATCACTTTAATCTCTCTGGTTAGCTCTTCTTCCTTGGTTCTTCGTTTCAATATTTTTTCTTTCCCAATATCTTTTCATTCTGTCACATCTTGCCTTTTTTAATTCATCTGAGCAACCTGTTCCCGTCGTTTTTAATTATTGTTTTTTTCTTCAATTGTTTCCCTGTAAATCGGAGTGCGATTATTGACATCAGTAATAATTGTTAGATTTTGGAGATGAATGTATGGTTTCTGCACATTTTCCGAGTCTTTTTCCGATCTTTTTAGTTCTCTTTTGAGTCGGCCATTTTCCAATTATATCCCCAAACTTCTTTTCTTTACCTAACTGAGCATTAAAGTCACCACGTTTATTTTAAAAAGAAAAAGAAAAAAAAGTAAAATGGTGTGATTTTTGGGAATTTTATTAGGCCTATACTTTATTGGGGAATAACTTTATAATAAAAGTAATTCACATTTAATAATAAGTATGCTGTATTAGTTTGTTCTTCCCAGCGATCACATAAGACCATTAATGTGATCATTGGTTCTTCCTCTCATTTCTATTTATAGAAATGACAATGTCAGCGATATTCTCTACATTTTAATATATATTTCTTCAATGAGCTTAATAAGTTTCTATATCTTGAAAAGAGTCTTGATCGTTAAAAACAGTACACTCAATGCCCTTCAAATCAAAAGTGAAGTAGGAAGTTCTAGTAGAACTTCAATATTTATTACTAGTATTCTCCCAAATATCATATAGGCTCCAAAAAAATATGAAATGGTATTTTCAAGAAGGCTACCACTAGTAATAAAATGTCGAATATTGTACCATTTTTTAATATTTATTAAAATGATAAAAACGATTTAAAATGTTGGAATTAATTTTACCAAAAGCATGTTTTGAATAATTTGTTCAGTACAAAGATTGGTTCAAGCCCTGTTGCCGCCACGTTCCACTGGCAACGTTCCTAATTACCATTATTTTTTGGAGGACGAAGCCCACATAGGTCTGAGACTTGTGCGTGGGTAATAAGGTGAATGATTACACATAAATGCCTGACGGTGGAGCGGGATTCGAACCCACGACCGCTTGAACGACAGCAAGCTGAAGTTGCGACGCCCCAACCAACTGCGCTAAGCGGCCCGCCGATTGATGAGTATCCTCATAGCATTATCATCATCAATAGTACACGTATCACGGTACCAGTTTGAGAATAGCTTCCCTTTTAATAGAAAACGAATTCAATAAATGAAATTTCATATTTTTCAAATTTATTCATCTTTTATAAAGAAACACATCAACATCAGAAACATAAAAATACATCGGAAATATACAAAATTAAATAGTATTGATGCAGAAGTTATACAATGGTTCAATTCAATGGGAAGAGAAAAAAATACCCACAAGACACAGAGTCTGAGCATGGGCATGAGATGTAAAAATTGTATGAAAAAAACAAAAATACACAATGGTACGGATTAATTAGAAAAATATAAAGTAGTAAAACAGAGAGAAATCTATTAATACAATGTATTACTTTTAGTGCAGCCTGTAATTTGAGAAATAGCAGTTGCCCTGTCCTACAAAGTACGAAGTCAAACCATTTTTTACTTTACATCATGTTAAACAAAAGGCTTGTTGCACCTGCAAAGACACACCGCAGAATTCGTCTGAGGTCTTTAGACGAACAGCACAACTGTTTCCAGCCTTCCAAAAGGGAATAGGCTAACCTTGAACACCATTCTTTGGGTCTTTTATAATATGACTGAATAAAACCTGCCCAAGCATTAATAACTCAGATCTTGTTAGGGACAAGTGCTCCTCTGTGGTGATCCTTTCATTTGGCGACTCCATTCATCCATCAATCTTTTACTGCACAATTGAAATCAGAAGGGTAATGATTGTTCGTTTGGAATGATGGAAAGCATAAGTTCGTTTCAATTACAAAGGCGTAGAGCTGCTTTGTACAGGGTACAAGGATAATGACCGGTAAAGAGTAAGCTATTTCAATTATGACCAATGAAAATTTTTCTATGCATTATTATTCATCCCATAATAAATTAAAAATGGAGGCATTTGCCAAGTAAAGATTGTTGTAAAGATCCAAAAGTAGGTTTAGTGGAACCACAGAAAAGAGATTTTTATTTTTTCTATTCTTCGGAGGAACTTTTCTTATAAAGTTTTGTAAATTCAATATTTAATTCGTACAAAACTTTATTTCTCTCAGACATCCACCATATCAACATCCTCAACTCCCAGGAGGAGCGAAACATACAAGAATTTTTGGATGATCGAAAAAAATGGAAAATTTGGGCAACTACGTTAACACTAATGCTAACCTGAATGCTCTATGCATTTACCTGCTCTAAAAGCGAGATGCAATAGAGTAGAAAGATTCACAGGGTGCACAGGTTAGCATGAGCGTTATCGTTAACGTAGTTTTGCCCAAACGCTCCATTAATATACAATTAAAGGAAGTTACATTTTAAAACAACCTAAAGATGAGATGATAAGAATCACTAGATTACTGTACTGTAGTTTTCATATAACTTGGCAGCAGTTGGGTTCAGATGTAGCAAGTCCTCCCATCTGCTACACGCTGCCAAGTTATATGAATACTACAGCATTACTGTACAAATTAAATGTACCGTAAAAGAAATTATCTTATTACTACATGTAAAATACTATTGAGAATCATTCATTCAGGATAATACAATACAGGATAGCAATTAACTAAGACAATAATTAATTTATTCTAACCTGTTTAATTAATTTGGACAATTGTTCAGAAATATAAAATTAATGGTATGGCACGCGGGGCTATCAGCGAACACATAAGACCAATGGTCTTATGGGTTCGTTGGGGGCTATACACATACAGTATTTGGATGGCTACCTTCCCGACGGTGCAAATACCACAATGAATGTGAAAATTGCTGAGGAACATGGCAAGAAAAAACACAGTATTTTGCAGGTTATCAGGCTGGTATATTTATGTTTATGTTCTATGTTTCAAGCTCGTCCGCCCTTCAATGCCGCCAATGTCAGTCAGGGGTCGAGGCCCCCAAAATCGAAACAATGCTAACTTTGTTCCAAGTATGGGGGCGATGCCTGGTCGTATGGTTGGAGGTGAAATTGCTCGTCCCGACAAGACTGTACGACGGTTCAATCCTATGCCAGGAACCTGGTAATTCATTCATTATTTAATCCTTATCTTGTTATTGAGTATTTCTATCCAAGCTTCTTCTTATTATCTTGTAATCCTTTAGTTGATGTATTCAAGAAATTTATCTTATTCCTATTCAATTCATTTATCTGAGATCTAAAGCCGCGTTTCCACCAACCGAACAGGACAAACATTAAACATATGGGTCACCAAACATGTTCGTGAGTTCAGTTGAAATGTTTGGTCTGTGAGCGAACAGTGACGACCAACAACAAGTTCCCGTCACTACCCCCACCACACCGATCATAATGTTCGAGAAGAAGTCCACAAACCAACACCAAATAAAGTTCGGCGACATCAGATATTTCCAGCGAACAGTGTTCGCCGAGCATGTTCGGTTGGTGGAGACGTGGAGACGCGGCTTTAGAGGTGTTGCAAAGAATAGTTTCGTTCAATTATTGAATTATTTATATATCTCCAATCAATTTGAATAATTAAAAAATTGTTAATAATTAGAAATTCAATAAGAATCGTAACATCTTCCTGAATAAGACGTTATAAAGTGACTTGTAGCCATTCGTAGAATAACTTCAAATAAGGATAGAGATACCTGTTGATGGTGCCCTGCTAAATCAGAAAATATCGAAAACGGAAGTTTCAAATTGATGCTGATTTGGAAAGAGACAAGTGGGGGATCAAAATACAAACACGAACGTGGACAAAAGTGCCTCCAGCCTGGGAGAAACAAGTACTATTGTTTCTCCCTCCCTCTATACTATATATATCAACAATAACAACTATACTATATATCTCGCTGTTCGAAAGGGGACGTTTCCAAGCTCCCTCTGAACAGATATACGTCTTCTCTTCCTTTTATTTAGGACATACACTGCACAACACCTGGCAACGAGTGAGAGACAACGAGTGTGAGAGTGGAGTGTTTTGAAGAGTGTGGAGGAGCCAGTGAGCCAGACACAACCACACCTTGCAAGTCCATCTCCATTATTGAAAGGGTGGGACTAGGACTACGCAGGTAAAGGCCGGATGTCTACACAGCGTCCCCATTATAAAATACAATTCTTGACACGGAAGACTCTAACAAATGACAGACGACTAATCGCGATAAGTATGCCTGTTGAGCAAATGTTATACAGCGTGACCACGAGTAGGGCGAATTTAAAAATAATTATGCTCGGTCAATGTTGAAGTTGTTTAATTGCTTATCCACACAAAAATGCGGTGAATTTCCATTAAATTCTGTAAACATAAAAATATTGTAACAAGTCAAATTTTTCTCAGGTGTATGCCGACAAGCAGATCGTCGTGGATTTTGTAACAGCGTTTTTCTTGCTCTTTCCACATTTTCTGGCGTTCTAAGTAATTTAGGTCTTGGTTATAATTGACCGAACGTAGTGAGACCTGTTTCAACTAGACCGCTCGGCATTTCGTCTGTCTGTCTGTTTGTATGCTACACGCTTACGGCCAAACTCCTTGGTCGATTGTCATGAAATTTTGCATAAATAATCCTTATTCCTAAGCTGAGCGATAAACAGTATTAGTTTTTTTTAAATGCACCCCGAAATCTTATTAAGGGGGCCCAATATAAATTATTGGAGTCTCTGATTTGGATTTCAAATCAAAATTAAGAAGATTCGGAGGGGAGGGGTCAATCCGCGATAAAAAATAAATACTGCGGGGGTTAAAAATCTTATATATTGAGATTTTTTCATTTTTTTGTTTTGTTAGGGCTTTTTGAGCTGAGTGGAATGGTATTTTTGACAAATTGAGCATTGAGGGTGGGAATAATTAACTTTTTCAAAAATCGCATTTTGTGATTAATTTCTGCTTTTTTCGATTGGAAGTGGTAGATAACTTTTTCTGAAGAAGGCTGACACTGAACTACACTTTAGGGGTGGGGGGGGGGGGGTATTAGAATATTAGAGGGGAGGGTAAGAAAATTGAGATGATCTTCTCATCAGGTAGAGCATAAATCTCTGGAGACTTCCATTCAAAAAATTTGTGAAAAAATTCCTATTTGGCGGATATCCACATTTTATGGGGGGGGGGGGGGGGGGGTGGTGGTGCGTGTGTGAACAAAGAACTGCTAAAATATTGATTTTCGCAGTTTCTATCATCAATGAAAGAAAAGCAATAAAAATTGAGTCGAACGTGCTCCTGATATTTTTTCGAAAATATCATCCCCTTTTGAGTGAGGAGTGAGATCTACTGTTCGCAAAACTATTACATTAGTAATAATGAAAGCCCGTGGCCTCTCTGTATGTTGAGTAAATTGCACTGCTCGGACAGTAGATCCACGATTCTGGACAATATCGTGCTCCAAATTCCATAACTGCAAGCAGTCATGTTGAATTCAAAATTGATTGGACATTATGTAAAACAGATGCGAAAAATTAAGTAGTAATAATATTTATTTGTATTCAAGAAAAAGAACTAAATTTTCTACTACCGAAACTAAAGAACTAAATACAAAACAGTTCTTTCTGATTTAAAATTTTGTTTAAACTACATTATTTTTGATTGAATCTTTAAAACATCTAGGCTAGGCCTATCACACAATATCAATAAATCAAGTTCAGTGTTAATATTGTTTGACTTCTGGCACAGTTTATAATTTTCATCTGAAAACTATGCTGAGATCAAACAGTCAATTAAAGTTGGAGGAGCCTGAGGCTATTAATAAATTTCATGGTTTACATGGAACGAAATTTGTAAACAAACTAGAATATTGGCCATGAGAGAGCACAGTCTGAATTGGGTCAACAGTGAACAGCAACGTATTAATCAAAGAAAAAGGCCAATCGTTTCTGTGTTGCAGCAACCAATATTTAAAAAAATCCCAGCAACTAATTCATATATAGATTGCACAAAAATAGATTTCATCGTTAACAATAAAGGAATACAATACGTGTTAAAAGTTCTAGAAGTCCTTTCTAGAAAAATTGGGAAATATATTGTGTTATTAGCTACTTTGTGTTTGCTAAATTATTGTCATCGAATTCTACTATTTTCAAATCTACCTCATATTATTACATTCATTTACATTCACTTTTTTTGGAAGGATGAAGCCCACATAGGTTTGAGACCTGTGCGTGGGTCTCAGTTGGATGATGGTGATTCATGAGTTGGACCTACAATTTCAGGTGGGTTCCGAACCACCGGAAAATTATTTTACAGCAGAGAAAAGTATTTTTTGCTGAACAATCTTATCGGTCACCCTTACAGAAAGGGTCCAGGAGAGCGTTGCTTACCTAATCTGATTGAACAGATACTTACGGCTCACGGCTATCACTTCCCTCACATTGCTTTGCATAACTTTTTGGTCCGTAATTTCACGTAGATTGAAATTGATTCACAATTTTTTTTAAGATGATAACATTGGCACATCCAGTGTCCAGTGGCGTTGCCAGGATTAGATTTCGGGGGGGGGGGGGGGGGCTCTGGGGGGATCAGATTTCTGGGGTATAGGAGGGTACGGATTTTTTTTAAATTTAGTGGAATAAAAAGCTAATCTAGACAACTTGTTGGGCTCTAAAGTTCAAAAGAAATTTTTTAAAAATTACTACCCAAGAACCTAGGTGGCCAGGTTTGAAATGATAAAGTTTGATATACCGATATCTGTGACTATTTTGAGTCAAAACCCTTGAATTGGAACTAACCATACCCAACTTATGTACGGAATCTCAAAATTAATACTAATTATTATAAGTTTCATATAATTTATGTCATTAGCCTAAAACGCACCCAACCCAAAGTTCATGAAATCGGTATTTTTATCATAGCATACTGATTCTATACACGCTTGCATTGAACTTGCATTTATTTGTGTTTTTTCATTTATAAAATCCCGATTTCATGAACTTTGGGTGCGTTTAGGCTAGTGGGTTATACTGAATTTTAAATTCAAAACTAAATTTTCTACAAGATGAGTTTATTCAAAAAGGTGATTTATCAATAATTAACAAAGTTAATCCATTTCAAACTTGAAAAATTGCGTTTTATTTGATGTAATAAATAAATAATTATGGTAGTCACAGTTTTCTAACGTGTTTTATTCGATTTCGTAGCTCATTTTAAATAAAAATTGTCCATTTGTTCACCTAACAAGTTTCTATATGAGTAAATATTGAGGAAAAATTTGAAAAATGCATTAATCTGACTATAACTGTGGCTATATTCTATTACACAAACAGGGTTTCTGTATTCTGTTCGTTATAATACTACAAAACAGATAGAACCCTTCGGCTTTAATAAGTCCTTATCTATTAGTTATTTGAGAATTTTTTATTCCTGAAATTTCGGGGGGGCCTGGGCCCCATGGGCCCCCCCTGGCTACGCCACTGGGCACATCCCTCACAGCTTTTGACAATAATAGATTTGGATTAATATTTTTTTCAAGGGGAATTACAAGAATAACATCTCTGGAGTTCCAGATAAGAATCGCGTAATAGGTCAATAGTACAGCACTAAACCAAGTAATTTCGGTAAGACAAAGAAAAGTTTATACATGATTTATTGAGGCGCCAATGGCTTATCATGTGACTTTGTCAACACGTAATGTTTGAGCTGATCCTACCAAATAGTATTATATTAAAATGTCACTAGCCTTTCATCAGTTTCTACGCATGATAAGGTCAATATTTTAACACTCTTGTGGATATGCTCAATAGAAATGGTAAGAGAAGGTTTTAAAATGATAGATTCATCTTATGTGCATTATGAGCATATTTTAACATAATTATAGAATCAATTCAGGTAAAGAGAACTAGAAGTTACCTCATAATTAATTAGACCTCTCAATCCAATTTATAAATGTGAAAGATTGAAAATCCAATTTTACTGACTGCAGATGTAGTAATATAATTTATTGGCTTAGTGAGCAATAGAATAGAAATACAGTATTAATGACTACATTTAATTAACGAAAAGATGAATGAGCAGAAAAATAAACAGAATAAATAAACGGAAGTGAGTCACTTCACTTCCGTCAATAATATTTGTTCAAGCAAATCCGCAAATTTTATTGATTATCTGAATTAACAACTTTTGTCCCATACATGAATATTGTAATACCATAATAATTACTGTAAGTTATATATTAATGTTAGTTTTGTAATACAGAACAGTGAAATCAAAACTGATCAATTGAATAGCCAGTCACATGAATTGAAAGTAAAGAATTAGTTTTTTAACACTCCCGATACCAAATCGATTTTATTTACAAAATCAATGACTGAGTATAATTGAATTAAGTGCGTATATGTATTTATCAAGACTGACACTGTACTCTAAAAAAATGATGGTGCAATAAGTATTTCGTCATGGGGGGAAAAACATTAAAAACCTATTTATTCATTAAAAACTGCAAAACTTTAATGAACAACCAAAAAATCCGCGAAATATAACAGAAAAACAATGCACTACATTTTCTCAATTCACTAATTAGGAGTTTCACTTCTCATTATTTCCATCAAAAGTAGTCAACATAGAAACTAAATTCAAACAAGTTATCTCGTAAGATTACCAAAAAAAGAGTTCTTTTATTAGAAGCAAATAGTACGGTCCAAATATGGGGATATCAAAGTAGCACAGAAGTGATTTCAATAACATTCCAACTACTATTCAATTAACGTACAGTATTACGTATACGATGGCAGTGCATTCAGTTGCATGCTAAAAGTAGAATCGGTAGTCGATGCTAAAGAGAGGAAAGCTTTCGTCAAATTTGCATGCACTAGATACAGGTAGGTAGGTGATTCCACACGTAATTCCAGTACATAGCCTACACTTTCAAGCCAACTACTTAAATAAACTTTCTCGCTGCGGTAACATTAAGTAACCACAGATTCAACTAACCGGGTCAATCAAGGCGTTCGAAAAATGCTAATTAATTGCAATACTTTGGTCTATACATGATTGTAAAAAATTACTCATCAATATAATAGATCATTATATATAGTAATTAATTTAGTGATTCCGCATGATGGAATCATACCATCGGTATCACCTTCATAATCATCAGTATCTTAACTAGGCCATTATGCTTGTTCTTAATAGAACAACTCCTATAGAGGTACAAGACACCAATTGATGAGGTACAACAGCTGGTTATCAGTTCAATTAAAGCGTTAAATTGAAGAGTTCTTGAGTTGAAACTCCTCGAATTCCAGTTATTATTTTTAATTTCAGTAATATTTAAATGAAAAAGTTGGAAATCAATTGGAAATGACAAGAGAAATGATAATGATAAAAGGTACTGATTATATAATCTGTATGAAGAAATTCTCAAATTTTGACAATATTAATTAAATTTGTTACACATATTCTGCACAAGTAAAAACGGTAATTTAATACTTCCCAAACAGTATTCTTACAGAGAAAAAACTATATTCTCATGTGTTTTTTTTTTGAGGATGAAGCCCACATAGGTCTGAGACCTGTGCGTGGGTAATGAATTGGATGATGGTTGGACCTACAGTTTTAGGTGGGTTCCGAACCACCGGGAAGTGATTTTACAGCAGAGAACAGTGTCTTTTTTGCTGGCCAATCTAATCGGTCACCGTTACAAACAGGACCTACGAGAACGCAGCTTATATCTATCTGATTGAACAGATACCTGCTACGGCTCGCGGCTATGTTCTGTCAGGTATTGTCAAAAATGTCCTTCCAACTCTATAAATTCTGCTAAGAATGAAATAAATTAAGAACCTACAAGCATGTTTCACTATTTCAATTTATTTTTTAGCTGTGATTTGCACGATTTTCAAGTAGATTCTTCTAGCGAACTAAGTAATCATCGATAAATTGATCGATTCTGTAGAGACAGTTTCCAATTTTGTAGGGAAAAAGTACTGGTGCCTAAAACTGTAGGTCCAACTCATCAATCATCATCATCCAACTCATTACCCACGCACAGGTCTCAGACCTGTAGGCTTCATCCTTAAAAAAAGGCTATGTATCATTGCTATGGATGGAAGAATTTATCCAATTTAATTCAAGCCTTAGTACAGTAGTTTCTTGTGTAATAGAATAAAGTTACTTTTTTCCACTCAACATTCATTTTTTACATAACTTGAAATTCTAGCTAATTGATGAAAGGACGGACGCTCAGGTATGTTGTAACGCATGATTAGCGTAGGTTATCCAGTTACAGCATTTGATGTATTACGCAATACATAGCGTATTATTTAGTCAAAACTGTGTGAAGAAGTTGATGGTGTACGACAGAGCAGTAGTTGCAAAAAAGGCAGGCCTTAATATAGTTTTGGAAAGTCGAAAAATAGGCAAGAATAGCATGCTCGTGGGGGACCCAAGACGAAGGCATAGCTGCATATACACTGTAGTGTGGAACAAGACTTGGTTTCGGAGTGTGGGTCGGCGGAGAGGGGGAGACAAGTGGGGAGCAATGACGAGAGATGTATGAAAATAGCCAAACCGACAAACAAAGAGGAAAAGAGTGAAATTTATTTCAGTAACATCCAATGTAAACACAGCACAGCCACCACTGAGGCCACTTCATCTCTCGGTTCCACCAAACGCCACGGTGAACCATGAAAACGAAATATACCGTATTATTGATTTTGAAGTGTATTCGCATCCTAACTTGAGCAAGTTCTTCAATTAAAAAGCAGTTGATGATAATAATAATAATAACTATAAATGATACTAATAATTCTGAAAATAAAATGAACATTTTTGTGCAGTGCATTGGAAAAAATCTCAAAAATCAGTACGATACTCTGACAGCACGGTGGCGTGGACTTTCCCACGAAGAAAAATTCAATCGTGGACTTTCCTACGAACTGTTACTTGTATTTTGTTACTTGTATCTGTTACTGTCGTCTGTCCAGTAATGTAACTGTTACTTGTATGGAGCAGATGGGTGGACTTGTAGTGAAACTTCTCACAAAGTAATTTAGGGTGGCATATCGTAATTTAGCAGTCCAAATTTCATGCGTGGACTTTCTTACAAACAATACACCATGTGCTAAAGTTCCATTCTGTTACTTTTTAACATGAGATAAATACTCAATGAGATAATCCTCCAATGTTGTAACCCTAAAGACAAATACACAATTAGGACTCTCATCCCTATCAACTTCTTAGCTATCTCAATACATCCCTCTACTTACATATTACATATACAACAGAATACAAGTAGCAGTTCGTAGGAAAGTCCACGCTTAATGGGTTCGTATTAAAGTCCACTGTATTAAAGTCCACGGAGCCGACAGCACAAGCTGTAATATCTCGGGTATTACTCGATGTTAAATAAAGTAGGATTTCCTTAGAAAACGAAAGGATTGCCTGCAAAAGAAATTATAGTCTATTTTCAATTAGTTGCATTCAATACGATAAAATTGAATTGTGGATTATCGATATTTCGTCGTACTAAATAACTTATTACTGTAAGATTATCAAGAAGTACAATGAGAGAGCAATAGTAGAATTCATCAATAAATAACACTCATTTTTGTCTTGCTGATGAAGCCCACATGAGTCTGAGACTTGTTCGTGGGTAATGAGATAAATGTTGATACAATGATTTTATGAATTTCATTCATTTATTGGGACAAAATTACAATGATTGCAAAGATGCAAAACTGCTATCTTCGCAATATGACTTTGCTACATTACCCATGGGTAGTTCACAAGAAAAAATTTAGATTAATATTTATTTATGAATTTAATTTGATTACATTTTTCTTTATTTCAGATAATGAAAGGATAAGTCCTTTCCAAATGAACTCATAATCTCCTTTTATCATTGTTCCTCTCTTTGATATATCTTCCTGGTCCTGTTGAAATTCCTCATTGATATTTGAACAGTTGTTTCAGATTGTAGATGATACCCTAATTCAATTTCACTGAATCTTACTTTTGTGGCTCCCCATCAAACCAAAAAAATTTACCTGACTTTACATTGGTTTCTATTCACCCTTCCAATAGCTCATAGAAGTGCACTCATGGTTTTAGGAGTAGTATTTGAACCAGAGAGAATAGAATAGTAATACTATTCTATTCTCTCTGATTTGAACTACAGACAAGGTTACGACTTCTATTGAAATATTGCAGTTACTATTTATCTATGATCTGAACAAACATGAATGTCCTTTGTTTTGCCTCTGTTTTAAATTCTTTCAGCAATAAAAGTCAATCATTTAAATTAAATAGTAGACTGTATTAATTAAGAAATTCCAACATCTAGAGAAGAGAAATGAGCTGACAACTATGATAGCATCATCGACCAACGACCAAACCGTAGGTTGTCCCAATAATTCATACAATCGCAATACAGTAGAGCCACGTAACAATATTGCACTGAGCTAACATACCTACTCGTGTATTGTCAGGCTGTATTTTGCCAATCTATCTGTCAGCCAATCCTATAGATTACCTAGTTTCCAAGCAAACGAAAATACAGTATTACATTTCACTTTCATTGTGAAAGTTTGATCGATCATGTTACCTACGTTTCGTTTCCTGGTCGTTCAACTCAAGCTTTTTTATCTTGACAAACAATAATGTTGATCAATAGCCGAATGGCAACACCATCGTCAAACAATTACAATAATTCAAAATAGCTCACAATCGAATATTTGCATAGCCGAATCAACTAGTAGGTTACGCATCAAGATGTTTGATTTTCATCCAAGATATTTGCTGGATGAAATTTCCAAATATAGTACTTCAAATATCTTACATATTAGTCAGTGGCGTAACTAGAAGGGGGAGGGATGACCAATGAAGTTATGTGGAGTGGGGAGGGTAGGTTCCATGTACTGTATAGTACACCATACCAACAATTCAAGACTATATAATAGCTTTTTCATTCAAAAGGGGGTTCGGGGGGGGGGGGGGACTCCCCAGGGAAATTTTTTAAAAATAATTCTAATAAAACCACGTTTTAAGCAGTTCTAGACATGAATTCATTCATTCTAACATTATTTTGACCCACATTGCGTGTCAAGCATGTCATTGTGTGGATTTTTTTCAGTTTTTGCATCATTGTCAATGGGAGATACGAACTCTCGTGCTAAAAATTTATTCTGACATTGACTTCAAAGCAGGCCTCCTCCTTAAAACTATTCTAACTCTGCTATTTTTGACCCCACACCTCATATCTCTTTTAAAAGGAGAAAAAGGTAGCTTCTAACAGCAATTCAAGACTATACAGTATAGAGCTTTTTAATTTAAGAAAGAGTACTTTCTTTCTCCCTGGGGAGTACTCCCCCAGGAATTTTTTGGAAAATAATTCCTCTAAAACCACATTTTTAGTGATTCAAGACATCTTCTTCAACTCTTTTGTCAAAAATCGTCTCTCAGAGCTTGTTAAAATTCACATTTTTTTGTCTCTGGGGATCTATCCCCCTGAAAACTGCCATAGTTACGCCACTGATATTATTGAATTGAAACGTTACTGGTTCAGTGCAGTACGATAAGGTAAAGAAATTGACCCCTTATAGGCCCCATCAAATATCATAATGTATAAATCATTGCAAACCACCAGCCAGCACAAGGTTGATAATTCTTCTGTCTTCTACTGATAGATGGCAAGTAGCAAGAGTAGCTTCCAGAGCCGTGCCGCTCTGGTATGGATGGCATTGTACTGAGCCGGTCGTCGAACTCGTGGTTCCCGGGTCGAGTCTCACCGGTTCCTTTCAGCAGCCATTTCGCATGTATCGACGACTTACGCAATCGCCGCCTTGCATAGTTCACATGCTACGCGTTGCTTGTGTAGACGCAGTTGCTACACGGTAATGCCACGAATCAATAGCTTTTACATCATGGTATGCCACTTTAGTCGACCGAGTACATGCTTGACGCCATCAATGATTGGTCTCCAGAAATTTCTGGATTAGCATCCTCGAGTAAGGCGTAAACACGATGCGTTTACCGACTGTGGAGTTGACTCCAAGCTTCATATAAATGAATGTAAATGACTGGGAAGCCTAAGCCAATGACAGTTATTTATTTGAAGCGTGGAGTCAACTCAACCTATTTGAAGCATGCCATGTGCGGCCTGAAGCCAAGAATTGATTGAAAATGTGAAAAAACTTATACTGCTTTTTGATGGGGAAATTCAATGTAAGAACATTATTTAAATCTTGTGAAGATTCGCGATTTTAAAATATGATTACATGTCTACAGATAATTTCAATTACATATTTCATCCAGCTAACTAATTGTATTATTCAATGCAATTAACTTGTTTGTCACTTTCAGTTACATTGAAATACGTTAAAATTCATTGTAGGCAATAAATTCTAAAATTCATTAAATACATTACAATTGCATGGTTGAAACGGTGAGGTTATAGTTCCAGTCACTTCCGAATGGAGGCATTACACTCTTCAATATTGGAGAGTTTTGTGGATTGCTGACTACTCAAGAAGTTGTTTTGATCCAAATTTAGCATTAGGAGCACTGCAATAAGCAGACAAAATGCTGATGATCACAATTGCAGAGAAAGAGGAAATCTACCCAAAGAATCTCTTCCCAATAAATTGAGGTCTCAACAATCTCGAAGAATTTGGTGTATTGCTGACTACTCAGCAATGCACAAGAAGTTACTTTGCATAGAGCAATGGAATGAGCAGACAAATGCCGACAATCACAATTGCAGAGAAAGAGGAAAACGACGGAGACCCCAGCTCGCAGTACTGTACTTCTATTGTTCATGAAGTAATCACGTGTCACGGTCCATGGAAGTACTTTCAATATTAATGGGCCGTGCGACAGTCAGCAATCCACAATAATTGTACCCGCAATTTTTCGGCTATTGTGACTACAATACTATTCTAAGCCAACGGACGTTGCAGCAAATCCTTTGAACAGTTCTCATCCTAATTTTGCTCAGGATTAGTTTAAAAATTTAGTAAAAAATCTACTATGCTTATTCCTACTCGCGACAAGTAACAGTAAAAAGTAGAAGTTTTAAGTGCCAAGTTAAAGGACAGAGAAAAATTTATTGCACGAAAATAATTTTGATATTGCGTTTTTATAGAAGCTTCTAGAATTTGATGACAATAATAAAAGTTTCATTTTATTTTATTTCTGATGATGTCCACATGAGTCCGAGACTTGTGCGTGGGTAATGAGGTGAATGATTAAACATAAATGCCTGACAGTGGAGCGGGATTCGAACCCACGACCGCTTAAACGACAGCAAGCTCAAGTTGCGACGCCCCAACCCACTGCGCTAAACGGCCCGCTTACTGTAAGTAAACTAATCAGTGAACTAAATTAGTAACTATACAAAACTTTACTTTTACTAAAAGCATTTTGTAAGCAAACTAGAAACTAAACAAAATTTTATGTAACTAAACCGGCAACTAACCATGAAGAGCATCAAAACCTACATACTTTTGAAAAAGTGGAATTATTGACAAAATCAGAGTATTAATTTCATTTGAGAACTAGATTGATAAAATCATTGCAAAGCCATCCAAAGGCAGTTGAAAATAATTTAGATTTGAAATACACTTAAAACTTCAAGAGAGCGTGACAGCAAAGGGAGAAGATAAATGTGTGGAGCAAGTCAGACGAAGAAGAGAAGAGAAGAAAGGAGTAAAGCAGCGAAGAAGAGGATGTAAACATTGTAAAGCAACTACAAAGACATGGGCAACCGTGCAGAAAAGTAGTAATCCTCTCAACTATCAGTACACAGCACGGAACTATAATGGATATTTGACAGTGAAAAAATTATTCTACAAGTATTTTGTTACTTGCCAGTACACAATCAAACGCAATTTTTTAGATTTTGGCAGAAACAAAATTATAGCATAACCTCCACTAACAATTTCATTGAATTTATAATTGATTTTATTGAGCCAAAATACAATCAATGTAAACATAAGCCAAGTCGATTAAACAGATCAAATAAATTATTTTGAATAACAGTCAACACGATAATAATAATAATAAGCGTATGGCTTTTAATGGTGGGGAGACCCTTACGGGTAGTTCCACCTCGCCGTTTGGGCCATGTTACGGGGAACATGGTGGACCTACTATTTTAGGTGGGTTCCGAACCACCGGGTAAGTGATAATAAAGCTTGTAACATCAAGTCATTGAAGCTCGGTCACCCATCCAAGCGCAGTCTTGAGCAGTCGTGACTGAACATCAACACAGTCAACACGATACAACACATTGAAGGACCAACATCAATTTCACCAACTAAAAGACATTTGAAATCGTACATAGTACAATAGTGTGAAAGATGAAAACTAGAACGTTAAAAATACTGAATACAAAAAATGCCACAAGCAGAGTTTTCTGTCCATTGTAAATTTTGTGATTACAAACACATCAATTAGAAAAAGTCTTTTTTTACAAATTTTGTGAATGTTTAACAATGGTATTAAATGGAATTTGAATAGATAAATGAATACTTAAGCATAAATTTATGTCACTTTACTCGTACCACGTCCACGCAAACCATTACTTGGACTAAAAAGTGTTACTGGACCAAACAGTCGAAAAAATCGATCTTATTTCTTACTTTACAAATAATTATAAGACTGTTGATGTAAAATTTTCAAGGAAATATTTTATATTCGAATAAAAATATGAATACAAAAAAGACATTCAAGTGATTAATGAATGCCTACACCACATCCACACATCTTTACTTGGACCAAAACAGTGCTTTTGAAAATTAAGCTATTCTCAGTTCTCAGTCTTCACTTATTTATTCATCAAGACCAAATTACGATGGAATGAATATAACTCATAATATTAATATCTCCGATAGTTATTATTAATACAGTGGAAATACCCCCATTTATATTATATAATAATAATAATAATAATATTAATATCTTCATTGTAATATCAGTGTTTTTGGCCTAATTATACCATCTACAGCCGACACTTGGCAACAAAACAAACATGAGCAGAACACACTTTCCAGAAATGTCAAAAAAAGGATTAGCGAAGTCCTTGCTGATGTCTCATACCGCAACAGAGATGCAGAGATAGACCATCAGTAAACTATGTGAATTAAACGTTACGTAAATGGAGAGGATCAATAATCATGGCGCTATCTCGAATGACCCCGGTTTCGTCACGAGTATTGTATTGGTCGTCACTACAATGCTTATAGGAAGTTTTGTCATTTTAGTAGGCAATCTCCATCGCAATGACGGATTAATAAGGCAACCAGCTATCGATTGATCGCTGGCATAAGAAAGAAAAAAAAACACATTTCCGGACACGAGATCGTGTATTGATGGGAAACATCTTTAATAAAATTCCCATTATGTTATGCAATTTTTAGGGGAAAGAAAAATTCACGATATTGCACAGATCACTTTATAACCGATGTATATTTATAAAACAAGTTTTGAATACCGATAGATTCAATAAATATGTTAACTTATCATGTTTATTTACTAGGACAGACGGTAAAGGTGTTCGGATTAAAAATTAATTATTAAAAAACAAGCAAGTTTTTGCATTAAGACAGATTCAAACTAATTTGCATTTCTTATTCAACTTTCTCGGGCGAGTTTCGAATATTTTTCATGTACTAGAAATGATTTTGAATACTGCAACACCTAACACGACAACATGATATAAGAACCCATCAAAAACTGCTTCCATGCCAGAGTAGTTTACTTATTTATCGTAACAGTCAGCAATCTGAGTCATGAGTTTGGCCCTCAAGATTGTGGCTCCTAACAAAGTTTGTACACCTGACTTCATTATCAAGACAGAGTTAATGAATAAATGAAAGGTTAAAGGTCCCACCACCCTTTGGATTAACTTGTCTGGATGGGAAAGAAGGCACATAATGCATTATGTGATCTGAAGTAGCAGTAAACGTCCCCTATATGTGTGTGCACATACACACAGGGCAATAATCGCTTTCAAGTTCAACAAAGACGGTGATTGGGAGAGAGTGTGCGTGAGAGAGTATGAAAGAGAGATGAAACAAAAAGGGAGTGATAAAGACAACAAACCCCGGGAACGTGCGCTTAAAAAGGTCCGGTGCTCGCATAGCAAGGGGTGCACTTTGCGCTAGGGGATACCGAGCACACCTATCCCAACCTACCCCACCAAAACAACCCACGTTCTATGTGCAAGGCACTGCTAGTGAGAGGGTGGGTTCCAAAACGGCACGTGGAATCCAATTTTCCCCCGTTTTCGGAGGGTAAAAGAAAGCATTCGGTTGCTGCAAGGAGAGGAAACGTTTGGTATCAGGATTTTTCATTGCTACAGTTTCTTGTCTCAGAGCATGACTCAACCCAACCAAAGTTCAAAACTTGATAGTTTGGGCTAGAACTAACTACATGGACGACCAAGTGATGCAGTAAAAATAATTTTCTGCATTAATGCACAAGTTTTTCTCAGTGGCCTCAACCCGTGTCCTACCGAACGGTTGCCGCCCTGGTCGAGACATTGAACGGCTGCTTCACGGCAACGGATGGTTGTCATTAACGTTCGGCATAATATCGATGTGTGTGAAGAGCATCATTTATTTCTTCACGCCACTGTTGGAATGTGGACCGTTCGAGATGTTACAGAACGGATGAAATCGATGTGTGAAACGGGCCTTAGGCAAGGATGCATCTGAACGACACCGAATCGCCATTGTAGCCCGACTCTTGAAACTATGTTTTCCGAACAACGGATATCGGATACACTATCCATGCTACACTAAACTTAATGCTTTCAATACAGGCTTGAATTAGGTGTTGAGAGAATATTTAAACTGGATTTTCTTATTTGTTGGGCTGTTAAAAAATCACGTCGGGAAGTGATATGAAGTGTACCACGGCCTTGTCCGCTATCTCTTGGAAACCCTGCCTTGAAACCCTCTGGAAACGGTGTCGTGGAAACCCTAGCTTGGGATGCCAGTAATAGGTTCGTTCTGTTGGCCAAATTCTGTTAACTTCAACTTTACAGTCTAATCTAAGTTGAATATAAACTTACAGTGATAACCTCCTTGGAGTAGGTAGTATTCCTACCTCCAACATCCTCTTGGCTGCAGTTTACTTTCTCGGCTAGGTCAGGTATTAAATGTAATCGGTCTGGTATTATGTATTGCTAAACTTCAACAATTCACTTCCCACATGTTATGAGCTGTTGTTGAATTCATTTAAATTCACATTACTTCATAGAACGATATCGTACAAGAACTTGAAGATAGATCTTGTGATGTTATCCATAACGAAATACTCGATGAACAATCTAATATCAAAACTGACAGTGTATTTCTATTTAAATTATGATTTTTAATCACTTATCCTGGAGGTAATGGGGGTAAAGGGATGGATGCATTCCACTTCTAAAGAGAAGCTTCATCAGGCTGAAGGCACTACCTTCAACTATCAATTATTGTAGCAACAATATGACGTCACAAAATAAGTGGAATAGCATGGCAGAATTGAAAGCTATTCATCATTGCTCTATTTGTAGACAGTCAACCAGCAACCTACGATTAAAACATAACTCGTAGTCTACCGTTGAAATAGATTATTATTTCAACGTAGGTTTTTCAATTCACTGCTAACAATCACTCACAATAACATTAGCATAATGCAAACTATAATAGTATATTATTATCAACGTAATCACCTTGAGCACACTAATTAAGAGAGAAAATTGAATAGGTATCCTTTCGTTTGTCTCATGAGAAAAAGTAAAGATGGAGGAATATGGAAAGGATCTTGTTGAGAGATATTGGAAAGCCTGGCGAGAAAGTAAGATAAACTGTGAATAGGATAATGATTAGTTTCGAGATATTACCTAAGTAGGCTGTATTTTCAACTAATATTTGTGGTTGATAATGTAAGTTAAACTATTAAGCCTATATTTTTAATTTTGGCCTAATTGTTTAAGTTGATCCAGCTGACTGCTATCAGAAAATCAATGCTGTAATTTTCATTTGAATTTTTCTCAAAATAATGTCTGAGAAAATTGAACTAAAATAATTTTTGAGAAAATTGATGAACTAAGGTAATTTATTTTTTTAACTATTTTTTCTATTGCTGATGATGCCCACATGAGTCAGAGACTTGTGCGTGGGTAATGAGATGAATGATAACACATACAGATGCCAGACGGAGGAGCGGGATTCGAACCCACGACCGCTGAAACGACAGCAAGCTGAAGTTATGACGCCCCAACCAAATGCGCTAAGCGGCCCGCCAGGTAATTTATTGAAACAGTACTAACTAAAGGGCTCTGGGCAATTTATTGAAAAACCATGTTGTTAAAAATTCAACTACAACCATATTCAACCATATTTTTGTCTAATTTGACTGGGCTATTTGATATAGTCTATTAGAAGGTCATTAATAGAAGGTTTCTATTAGAGAAAATAATACATTGTGTTTAAATTGTTAACATTGTATTAAAAATTGATATTCGATGTCAAAAGCACGTAACATACCAATATGTGCAAAATCAGATGTCTCTATTGTGTTCCCTAATGTAACCAGAACTATAGATCTGTCAAATGTGATCTCAAGAGTTTTTCTACAATATTTTAAATAATAAAAACTTAAAAAACACTTTCAAGTGGAAATTATAACTTACGTTATGGCGTGACGGCCGTTTCACTCTGCTGTCAAGACATCGTCAGACGACCCACAGTACACTCCCCTTTCAAAAGCCTTTGTGCATGAGTGTACTGTGGGTCGTCTGACGATGCTCTTGACAACAGAGTGAAACGGCCGTCACGCCATAACGTGAGTTATAATTTCCAACATTTTGTGTTTTTTTTTCAAGTTTTTATTATATATTAGTGGAAACAAGATGGATCTTCAACATCATCATACATATTTTAAATGGAACGGACATTCAACAATAATTACTGACTTAACACGTACCAGTGGCTTAGTGCAGTGAATAACCTATTAAAAAATTGATGAATGATAATCAATATTTTTGAAAAGGATATAGAATAATACTTGCACCTGATTGTAATCACAAAAAATACAAGTGCAACAGAAATCAACAAAATATAAAAATTGAAAATTACTCTATTGGATATCTGCAACATCCACAGACCATAACAATTGCGATGTGTTTTATATTTGATATTCAATTTAATAAATAGTTCACATAACGTAAGTTTTGTGCTGAGTAGAGCGTCTTGAAACTCCAAGATATTTCACTAAGCATAAAAGATCAAGTACCAATTAACTTCTTTTTTCAATTGTTGAAAAATGAAATAAATTATAGAAATCCACAGAATTAAATCATGACTTGATCCTTCAATAATTATAATGGTTGACGAATGTCATACTGTTAGGTCTGTTGCATTTCACTTCCATCATTGGCATAAAACATACATAATACTGGGGAGGGATATTTAGTAGAGAAAACTAGTCTTTCTAGAATTCGGGGGTGGCTTGCAGCCATGACAGTTAAATTACGAACACAGAGGTTGCCATGACAATGATAATTGAAAACAAATGTCCCGAGGTTGCAGCTGACTATTCGAAAGGGGCGGCGGGATGTTTGTTACGTTGTAATGATCAACCGATTAAAGCAATATCGATTTTTTATGCCATCTAATTGAGCAAGGAATAAATCCATCACGTGAAATAATGCGGGAAACGCAAGCAAGCAGATAGAATAACATAGTAAAAATATATAGTTAATAAACACAGCCTAGTAAAACTATACCTGTTTGAAAATTACTAAATGTAGAGTGTCTCTCCCCTCAACGCGCATACAATAATATGTTAGGCGAGTGGTGCCTCTCAACTCATGCTGGAAGATAGCAATAAAAATAATAAAATGTTGTAGAAAAGCACACAAAGCAAGATTTTTGAGCTAAATATTGCCATATTTTCACAAACTTTTCTGCTTGGATGAAGGATGAAGTAAGCTTGAGCTTTTAATCGAGGCAAGCATATTGGTGAACAGCAAAGAAAATAGTGAATAAGCAACAGAAAAAATTGTGAAAAATATGAAGTTCAAAAATCTTGCTTTGTGCTTTTCTACGACAGTATATTACTTCTATTGCTACCCTCCAGTATGAGTTGAGAAGCACCATTCGCCTAACATATTGTATGAGGGGATGATGTGAGAGGTAGAAATAAACTGTAATATAAATAGACTGTATGATTTCTCTATAAAATATAAAAACTCTAATTAATGAGAAGAATTTGGGATGAAAAAGAGCAGGAAAACTACTTACTTAGTTCAAAGAAAGGGAAAAATGGAGATATAACTTGCAATATCTAAATTTCTTTCAATACCAATGATCACATTTCAAAAACTATTCAATCACATACCATCAAAACATGAATGGCAAAAACACACCATGGATTAGTCATAAGATGTAAATGTTAATACAATCAAGCAATAAATCTTATAATATCGTCAATTTTATTATTTATAAGTGACCTTGTCACATTAGATATCACTATATTTTCCACACAATCCATTAAAAATGTATCATAATCTGAGAGAGCAGTGTTGTGACAAGACGATAAACTGAACAAGTAGAACAACTGACGGATGTTCCGACATCTTGATGGTAATTTAATGTGAAATACCGTTAGGCACAACATTGTGCCATTATAATATTATTGTTCAGGCTGACTATCTGTATCGAAGAACTAATCATGCGGGCAAGCCTTGCAGCCTTGTAGGCTGACTACTGAACAGGCCTATACCAGCTAATACTTTCACCCCATTCAGCTCATCGATCAAATTTATAATGGATGATATACAACTCTACAATCTTTCTAGTTTTCACTTGTGGATGGTCAATGAACTCACACACTTATAAATGAACTCACACACTAAAAAAAAAACGAAAATACAGTACAGTACGGTCAAATGAATGCCTAAAATGGACTTTTAATAAGAGGTCCCTTATCATCTTATTATGGTATCCTCATGAATCTTATTGTAAAATAAAAGTATTCAGATATGGACAACTGGGTTCCATTTCATGACAAACTAAAACTACTAGTACTAACTTTCATGAGATTATAAAACTGAATTAAATTCTGATTTTCATACAACATATTCATGCATATTATATGTAAAACACAGATCTGCTTTTGCTTACCTACTTTCATAACTATTTCATATCTATATCTACTTCATAATTTTTCATGAAAGCTATTCCTACTCATAATTCCTACACCTTAAAAGAGGCCTACATATTTTACTACATTACATTCATCCATTTGCTGATTTATGAACATGAATTGTTTGGCACCCAGTCCTATAACTCACAATAAATTTCACATTTCTGTGTGGTATAATTTTTCAATTGTTCCATTATTCTATCTTCTTAGTACGGTTGTTTTAATATTTCATCCAATGATTCATCACTTCATTTTTTCTCTTTCATCGAGTTATATGTTGTACAGTATTCTCATTCTAAGGATGTACAGTATTAATTTATGATGAAGGGAAAAATTTACAGTATTGTACAGTAAACTTATTATAATAATGATTAATAGTAACATTAGAATAGAAATAGCGCGCCTATACCCTGACTCCATCAATCTGTGAATAATGCCAGCAAATAAATGCCAAAAGAAAGTTGGATCTCATCAAAACTAATTCTAATCCTAAATCAAGTTTGTATGTTATATGTAAATCAACACCGAATTGAAAGCTGAATCGAGATTAGTGAAGATAGATGTTACAACTCTTGACTCTTTTCAATGCAACAATAAATTCACACCTTATCGACACCAAGTCGCCGCTTTGCTTGTTGATTTCTTTCCCAGCTTAATCTATTGAATACAACTAGTCAATTACAATTTAACACCATTCATGGCCTATAAACAAACATTTAGATTTTTTTGCTTTAAATATTTGTTTCAACTGGCCATTAGTAGGAAGACAACAAGGTGGAGAAGCACAAGAAAAGCCAAAAGGTTGAAGTATATAATTGGCTTTTAACCTTTATCAAGATTTCACAATCAGCACGCATTGGTGCGGGCGAAATCAGAAAGTGTTAACTTGACCTATGCCATTTCAAGTGTTGAATCAATGATGTCACATTGCCTTGGACACTATCAAATGTAAACACTTGAATAGAAGACAACTAACCTGTTTATAGAGTTGAGATATATACATACAATTCAAGATGGGGAATAATATTATGACAATAGTAGCTCTGCATTTTGAAGAAATTTGGATTCAATGAGCTGAATGTGAATAAGAAACCTACTAAAAATGATAGAAGACAATAATAAAGAGAAAAATGGCGCTGTGGAACTACCAGAAGAGTCCTACCGTAGGAACTATACCAAGGATAACAAAAGACCAAGGTTTGGTATTTTGTTATCATTGGACTATATACATAAATATAAATGACAATAAAGGCTATCCTTAAAATAACAAGAACAAATCTTACATCATCAACTAATTCGAGTTTTGGAGACTTTTAATTTCGAAAAGTTTCAACAATTATGATATAAAACCACAATAAATTTGGCTAGTAAAACTGTTCCAAAGTTCTAAAAAGACGTGAAATAGAATAAATTTGTAATATTTTAATACCTTGGTTTTTTATTTAATTGTGTGAAATTTCTGCATGAAGTACGTTTCGTCATGGCTGATTTTGTGGCTTATGTAATCCACTCATGAGTTAGAATAGTAGAAATTGAGTTAACGTTATCTACAAGATTCGTGAACATAATCATTAAAAAAATTAAATTCATCTGTTGGAATAACATTTTGAGAGTAGAAATTGCGGCGAACATGAAAAAATAACAAATTTCACAAGGATTGCAGAAAAAAGATTTCGTGAGTAGAAATTGAGGTGAACATGAAAAAAGAAGAAAATTTTATAAGGATTGCAGAAAAAAGATTTCGAGAGTAGAAATTGAGGTAAACATAAAAAAAGAAGAAAATTTCACAAGGATTGCAGAAAAAATATTTTTCCAGTAGTATCAACCAAGTTTCTTTTTACGGTACTTTCCCGACTAGCATCAACCCGTGAGATGAATTTAAGGGGAGAAAGAAAGATCCGCCTCTTGGCATTACCCAATCGGATCCATGCCGAAATTGATCCCTAGACGAATGAGGGAGAAAGGGAGTGCAGTGATGAAAGATTCATGATAAGGGTAAGATACCAAGGGACATATTGAGCGGGGTCAAGCAAGTTGAAAATCAATGTTTCTCTGAGTTCACAAAAGATACTAGATTTGTCGAGACTATTAAAATAAACAATTTTTTCCGATTTTCGAGTGAAGTAAGATAAACAATAGAATTAAAATTAAGATAACTGAGCAAAATAAAAAATTGACTAATACCATAATAGAGTAATCTATAATCGTTCAATTTCAAACTGTTATTCCAATTAATTTTGAACTTGAAATCTGTGACAACTATGGCCTGAGCTTTACTTTTGCTTTATAACAAATAATTTTTCAAATATGCTACAGTTGAGTCGTTAATAGACGAGACGTACTCTAACCATCAATTCAATTTATTCTCATTTTTCAACAGCTTTAAAAAATTAAATATCTTTCTAATTATCAATAAACAATATTAATAATAGATATAATACAATATACAATAATAATACAAATACAAAAAGGTAAAAACATACATCTAAGTCCATCTTAATGAGAAATAGCTAGCAAAAGCATAAGCTTGTGCGCTAGCAGTGAGTCATATATTTTAATCCACTTATTTGAACACCATGCCGGTGGTTCGGAACCCACCTAAAACTGTAGGTCCAACTCATAAATCACCATCATCCAACTCATTACCCACGCACAGGTCTCAGACCTATGTGGGCTTCATCCTCAAAAAAAAGGATATCAAATTTAAAACTTCTGATGACCATGTGACCTTGCAAAAAAAAGAATACTTTTCTTTCAAAACATGTGAAGGTTGATTTTGAGACCAAAAAAACAGCTTGAAAAAGTGTTAGAAGGATCTTATTTTTTGAAGAAATACAAAAGTTAGGCCTACAACAATAAGTACAATTAACAGCAAAAAATTGTAATGCTTGAGTGATACGATATTATTCGATCAAAAATTGAACAACTAAACCAATATCCAAGATAAAGGTCTACAGACAATTTTCAATTTGTGACCATTAAATTCAAGGAATCGATCTGCTAAATTATAACGCCAAATAGAGTTTAATCAGACGAAAGGGATGGAAATGTGAGCATTTGAAACGTCCATACAATAGATTATTGATTTCAATAAAGTAAATTGTGAAGTTAAATTTGTACATCCCATCCAAATTTGTACATTCATCATCGAAAGAAAAACTCTTGTATTCATCACAATACAATAATTTGGTCTATTTGCCAATAACTTACACATAAATAACCGAGTGTATGAATCATACACCATGAAATTACTTTCTTATCAAGTAATAATAATAGACTGGCTGACTGGACTACTTTCATCTTAATGAAATTTCTAAATGCAATTTCCCAAATGAGTCACAAAGATCAATAACTTCGTAGACTAGGAAAAGAAGTGTAATGAATGCTATTATCAAATTTTACAGTTTTTACTTTGTAATTTTATGGATTTTTATTGATTACAGCGCTATTAATATGAGTTATCATTAGCTTGAAAAATGGATATATCTAAATATTATTAAGCTTACTAATCTCAATTAAACCAATTGAAATTTAACAATTCAATTGGTGATTTAAATAAAAAGTAATCAATGAAATTGAGTAGCCTACTATTAGTGTAAGCAATACTTTTAGAATTGGAAGATTTTAATTAACCTATGCGAGTAATGGACCTCCAAAAGAACATCTTGGTGGTAGATCCTGACTTCCTTTCAAATTTCTACTTTTGGGTAAAAATACCAACTAGACTTGCATCTTCAACATCCTTTGGGACCTATCCTTGTGGATTACCAGCTTAATAACAATAATTTTCTAAACGAAAAAGGTTTCTATTGAAGTATGTTTAGGTTAAACAGTTATCTTACTACAGACTAGCAGCTACCCGTCCTTCGTACGGATTATGTTTAGAAATACGACTAAATATGTTTCGGCTTTTTTGATAGCAACGATCATGAAGTTGTTAGCAGCTTAGTTAACAACTTAGGACGTAAACAATTCAGTGACAGTTATCAGAGAGAATTTATTTGAGAACAGCTGATTGATTTATCATCATAAATTACGTGATTTGTTGTTGTTCTTATGTTGTAATAATAGTGCTACCTGGCGAATTCCCAAGAGCCTAGCACAAACCGCACCTTCCTAAAATGTTAATTTTTGTTTTGATAAATTATTGAAATTAGAAAATTTTGTTTTTTTCAACAAAGAAATAATTGATAAAACATAAGATGAGCTTTGATTCACCAGACATATGTTTCCTAAAATACTGCAATGCTCCGACTACACAAGTCTGCAGACAGCGTAAATAACGCCGCGAAGGGCCCACCATTTATATTCGAGAACAGCTGATTGATATATCATGATAAATTACGTGATTTGTTCTTATTCTTATGTGGTAATAAAACTTGGAAGAAATGTATCCAAAATCGCACAATACTTGGTTTTTAAACGTTTATTATTCTGTTAAAAAAAAGTTAATTTAGTTTTTTATAGCTAAAGACATTGTCAATAATGTTTTCAATACTATTCAATAACTAAAATCCCGATCGATGCTCCCGTTTTTGAGGAGAAGGCCGCGTAAAATGTATCCAAAATCGCACAGTACTTGGTTTTTAAACGTTTATTACTCTGTTAAAAAAAAAGTTAATTTAGTTTTTTATAGCTAAAGACATTGTCAATAAAGTGTTCAATACTGTTCAATAACTAAAATCCCGATCGATGCTCTCGTTTTTGAGGAGAAGGCCGCGTAAAATGCCTTTGGGGCCGTGACAGACAGACAGATAGACAGACAGACAGACAGAAAGTGAGATAAGACTATTTTCGGCTTATTTAATGTATAAAACGTAAAAATAACCAAAAAATATACAATTCTGATAAATGTACAGACAAAACTCTAATTTTATTTATATAGATGAGAAATCCTCATTGTAAAAAATGAGTTTATGATGGTCAGAGATTGTTGTTCAAATAACCACATAATAACATTAAGATTATTAACAAGAAGGATTATCATGTATATTAAAACATTATGAAATTAAGACATTGTGTGAAACTCTAATGCTACTGCAGCAATAAAATTTATTTATTCGTTTCATTCACAGTACTTACCAAATGCTGGGAAGCCTTTTTTCAACAAAAGAGAGTCTATAACTTGCTATCAGCAATCGTTCACTTACCTGAAAATAACAGAAAAAAACATTAGCCTAATCAAATTTTTTCTTGGTACTGCAATTGAAAATTTATGTGCACCACAGTTGACAAACAAAAGTTTATTTATTTATTCATTTAACTAAAATACAGTCAATGTGAATAAAACAGGCTATTGCCCAAAACTGCTTTTCACAAAGTTTTAAAGTAGGATCAAAATCTTAGGGTAGGTCGCTTTTCTCTTGAAATTTAACATTGAAGCACAATAATTCACAAGTCTTTTGCAGAAAAAGAATATATTTTTTTCATTTCAAAAAAACACTATCACACTCCGCGAAAAGATTATGTAATTTCGAATTTTGACATTTTTAAGCCAAAAATCTTCACTAGTTACACTCATTACCATATTTACAATATAAATAATAATAAAAAAATATAAAATATAAAAATAAAATATAATAAAAAAACAAATAGTTCTAGTTATTGTGACGCAGTACATCTTATTTTACAAAAAATATGGAATGTATTGCAGGAATGTGAAGAAAATCAACTAATACAACAAATCTCAATATAATTTTATATTTTATTTTTAAAGTAGATTGAATAGGAACAACAATTTCCAGAATGTTTTTCACGTTCTCTTCATAAACTATAAGTTGGCTGTCTCGTAACTGTTACTCAACATTTATAAAAACAGTAATTCAGTCAAGTGTTCTGAATGGGATTGATTGCAGTTTATATTCGAGGTCGAACGCTAATAGTAGACCAACACATTTTATTGAAGTTGCCTTATTAGGCGCGCAACAATATCTGCCCTCAATAAAATACTTTAAAAGGTCTCAATTAAGGCTTGGAAAGCGAGTAACTCATTTTCTTCTATTTTACGTGGTATAATTATTATATTATAAAATACAATAGGGGTTCGAAGTATTTTAATAATGATACAACAATATAGGATCAATTGTAAGTAGAAAATATCGTAGAATCTATTCCAATGTGTAGAGTAAGTCATTGAGCCTTTAGAGAATTTAAATATTCCAAAAGTGAACTAGTGAACTACTAAAGTCGAATTAAAAGTAAAAGAGTACTGGCACGGGGCTGTGGCGAAATCAGCCGATGTGATTCGGGTCGGTTCGGGTGAATCTCCAACAGCACGTCCAATCACAGCCAAGCACTATACGGCCGTGTAGCTAAAGCGTTGCCAAGTTTCAGTGCTACTGATACCTGCATCGGCCTGGCCTTATCACTTCAGTTCTAAAACGTGTCGCACTTGTCACTGAGACTTTTCTGTCCCTTTAACTCGATTAATATAATAGTAATAAAAAAATATAATAATAATAATAATAGTGATAATAATAATAATAATAAGTTTTAAAAATATATATAATAACAGTAATTGAAGTAGTAATAATAATAATAGTAGAAAATATTTATAATAATAGTAATAATAATAATCTGATAATAAAAAATAATCATAATAATAATAATAATTGCTGTTGAGTTTTATCTAGAATACCTAACAAATATTGCCATATTATTATTGTTGTGACATTGAGGAATTTTATGTGAATCTCGAATTAATTATTATGATTCAATTAATGGATTGAATATTGAGTTTCGTATGATTTGCAGAATTTTTTGTATTATTCGAATTTATTTGTGTAGTTATTTTTTTATTTATTTAAGTTGATTGCCTGTGCAGCTAAAGTAACGTACATTCTTATTAATTTTTATTGTTCATTAATTAATTATGATTTTATGTGATGTTCTGTCGAATTGCGGAATTAATTGGGTAGCCTAATCTTGGCTTGAAGGTTAAAAAGACTTTGTCTATTTGAATGTTTTTGATACAGTTGTTTCTTCAGACATATTTTTTGTACTGGACAATCTTTTCCTTGCATAATTGGGTTCATTAAATTTATTAAGTGGTACTGAACTCTAAATTATTGTGTTATTGTGAATTCAGTCGCCTTCTCTGGCAGTGGATGTGGTCATGTGTTCACCCGGCAGAGGCAAGTCGTCGACTGACTGTGACTGAACAACTTGGCAACAGTGTGCTGGATTTAGCCGACCAGTCCCGAACGATACCGAACACTGCCGAAGCACCACCAGTCTCCAATACTCTTTTACTTTTAATTCGACTTTAGTAGTTCTGTGAATAGTATATCTCACGCTGATTGCACCTTGTTCAGACAATTCAACCACAAAATACGTTAGACAAATGCAAAACCGTCTACTTAAAACGGAGACCTTATTTCGTTCGGTCAATAATGAGATGAAGTATTTAAATAGTCAAACATTTGTAAATAGTGCTTGATTTATGAAAGGAGCAATTACTATCGAACAGGTTACGATAAATACAGTTCTGAAGAGGAAAGAACATTTTTACATAAATTTATTATAATCTATTTAATAGAGCTGTTCCAACGAACCCATAAGACCAATTGGTCTTATGTGATCGCTGAGCTGTTCACAACTGTTACAGGAAATAGAGGAAATAACATTTTTGTACGATTTCCACATGAAATTTATTATAATTTATTTAATAGAGCTGTTCACAACTGTTACATCTTCACAAGTTTCAAATTTAGTTCATTAATTCCTCAAGTAATTTTACACATTACCGACAACTAATTACTTTTCCAGAAGGAAAAAATGAAAAGAAATAGGAAAATGCGCAATAAGTGAATTGGCACATATGCCAATCTGCTTCCAAGAAGTAACGTAAGAATTAATTACAAGTACGAAATTGCAGAGAGCAATTCAAATTGAACAGTGCACCACTGTCAGCTATGTATTGCTATCATAGTGATATCATAGCTTTGCGTAGATATTACAGAAGTAACTTTGGTGAGAAGGGTAATTGATTCAATTATTCAAAGAAGTAGGCTCTCATTTTAAACTGCAATGTATTGCAGAACAATCCTGGTTATGCGCGAGTTATTGGCAATAGTCTACAAGAAAGTTTCATAAATTATACATAAAATATCATAGATGAGTAATTGTGTCCAATTTTATTACCAGTAGAGAATTTTATTGCAATGCCTGTGTACTGTATACCTGTACAAGAACTTGAAATGGGAAAGTGTAATTTAATGATAAGCTTACATGACTTGCATTATTACACATGTTGTGGTAAAGTAGTTGAGGAGTAATTTAGTGTTACCTTGTGACCTCGTGGTGAGATTTACAGGCCAAGACAGGCAGACTGTTGCGGTTGGAACGTCTGCGATCAGAAAAAAGATACTGCACGCCGCAACCAGGCATCTCGGTATGGAGGACATGATTGATAATAACCAGTAACACACATTTGACATAGGCGCTTCTTTTATCCAATCTGTTTAGCAACTTATCAAAGAAAGAGGACGATGAAGAGCAAAGGATAGAAATTATGATCCAATTTTTAGTACTAACTTCAAAGCATTTTCATCAATCGGCCTAATATCCGAAAAGGATTGTTCTCATAGATGCTCTCGATTTATACCGTATCTTCAGTGTTTGTTTCGCTATTAATCTCTCGCAATGACAGCCGGTTACACAAACGTTGATCAGTTTCATCGCCGATCACCTATAAAAATTCTATTGGATGATAGCGATCAAACTTTGAACGGAGTTTGTGCAACCATCATAGATTGAAAAAACCGAAGGAGAGCTTGTAATAGAAAGTGCTGACTATTTCCCAAACAGATAGTTGAGTTGATACCCAAAGGATTACATTTGGCTATCTTACTAGCTAACAATCCTTGATACTACAAGCCAAAAACGCTCACTCCCTTCCCCTCCCCCCAAAGAATTCGAGCATGGTGGAGGAGTCTTATGGAGTCAAGCCTTCGGTGGAAGGGGTTAGAGCCGATTGCAGTGTCATAGCTTGTTAGCTAGTAAATAGCTCAATGTAAACGAATAAATTGATAGTTGAAGCACACAATTGGTAATTAACAAAAACAAACGGACAAATCGCACACATTTCCCTCATATTCCACTTGAAAATTCAAAATTTCCTATAATCCCAAATGCTTAAAATAGGCTAACTATTGTAAAAGTTTTGATAAACACAACAAATTAATTCCAAAAACACATTTTTGAATCAACTGGTTCCAACCTTTCAATAATATGATTAGATTGTCCAGCAACAATGACACAGTTCTCTTCAATAAAATCATTAGATTGGCCAGAAAAAAGACACTGTTCTCTGCTGTAAAATCACTTCTTGGTGTTCGGAACCCACCTAAAACTGTAGGTCCAACTCATCAATCACCATCACCCAACTCATTACCCACGCACAGGTCTCAGACCTATGTGGGATTCATCCTAAAAAAACCAATTTCAAATAATTTCTTGGACGACTGGAACTGAAGCACTTCCACGTACACATTAATCTAAAACAAACACACAGATTGTCCACATCCTACTCCTGTTTTTCTTCATTTTCCTGTATCCTCTTTTCGTCTTCTAATTTTCTACTATCTCCATTTCCATCTCTATCCTGTGCATCTTCTTACATCACCTGTAAGCTATCCACTTATTTCTAATTGCAGCTCTATTTAAAACACCAACAAATTGATGGAGCGTGTCGGTAACGCAGGAAATAAGGAGCTCGGTATATGTGGTCTTAGGCAATAATTTCACCATGTACATACCAATGAACAATGAATGTTTAATCTTGATTTGCAAACAAGCCAGAAGACAAAGAGATAAAAATGTTGCATAGGCTTCCTCTATGGGCGGAGAATGCGTCGAAAGCAGCATTCAGATAACCATCGGAAGCAGCCGTTAAATTCTGAAGCGGATATATAGCCTAGTCGTCGATATATATCCTAAATCTATATATATAAAGCCTAGCCGCGCACGAGTCTTGTTGGCAAACATAGGATTTATTTTTGTGGCTTCGGTGTCACCCCTTGTCAGTTACTCCTCACCCCTCCCTAATTGCGTTGTTCTCCTGTCAAGTCAGTCCGAAACGGTCTTGCGCCAAACCAAAACATGTCTTCTTGTCTAGCCTTTATAGATTGTTCAACCGTCTTCACTTTTATTGAGAATCTCATCACATCATTGCTTCTTTCCCTAGACCTGTTGTGATAAATCGTGATAAATACATATTTATCATATCTACCATATTATTCGTCAAGAAAATTAAGTTATTTTCAAAGTAAAATCTACAGCATATTGACGAAAGTACTGATTGTTACAACTAACCAGACTTGCGTTTTTTTATAAATAAAATGCAATTACAGTGGAACCTTGATAAATCGAATCTCACGGGAAACGGCAAAAATTCGATTTATCAAGGATTTCGATTTATTGAGGTTCGATTTATCAAGGTCCATCTTAAAATACTTCGATTTATAGAGGTTCAAAACACCTTTTCAGAATCTTATCCAATAAGCATGCAACTTCAATTTACCAAGGTTCTCTTATTACAATTTCGATTTATAAAGGTCCGAAAACTGCAAAACTTCGAATAATAAAGGGTTTTCTGCCGAACCTTCGAATTATAGAGGTTAGTATTAAAGCTCAATAGATCCAAAAACTTCGACTTATCAAGGTAATATCCATGAAATCTTCGATTTATAAAGGTAAAATAACATGGTGGTAGGATAGCAAGTTCTAGGGGAATTGGAAAAATTCGATTTATCAAGGATTTCGATTTATTGAGGTTCGATTTATCAAGGTTCCACTGTACTATGAATGAATGTAATGAATTATTAATGAGTTCTTAATGAAGATGTAAAGCAATTATTATTATTACATTGTTAATGTTTTCATGAATGTGGCAAATAATTTCTATTACTATCAGTACATGGTTTTTGATGATGGGGAGACTCTAGTTCCACCTCGCCGTTTAGCCGTAAAGCCGCGTCTCCACCGACCGAACATTGTTGGCGAATACAAAAGACGGACAAACATTAAACATATGGGTCACCGAACATGTTCGTGAGTTCAATTGAAATGTTCGGTCAGTGAGCGAACAGTGACGACCAACAACAGGTTCCCGTCACTACCCCATCACACCGACCATAATGTTCAAGAAGGCGTACACACCAAACAATGTTCGGTGACATCAGATAATTCCAGCGAACACTGATCGCCGAGCATGTTTGGTTGGTGGAGACGCGGCTTTATGAGCACATGGTGACTCGTTTTATCATGGTGATGCGATGATATGGGTTAGAAGCTATGAAATAAGATGCCTATATTGACATTGCCGATGAAATTCATCACAACTCCCGCGGCATATGCTATGGTATGATGTATTACATATTGCAACAGCTACAAAACCACCTTCCACAGCATGTTGTTAATAAGCGATGCTGATTATCATCAAGTATTGGGGGCTCCACTAAGCAAGCACCTCAAGTATGACAAGATTTAGGCGCCAATATTCAAAACCTTGACAGAGGTTCCATAACATGTGAGATTTTTTATTATTGTAAGAGTAAATAAGAGTAATAATAGGAGTTTCTTACTATTGAGAGTAAACGCTGACTTCGGTAATCAGTATAGTTTCCGAATTATTCAGGAAGAGTCTACATATCCCTACAGTACATTACATTATTCACTTTCTATAGAGAGATGCGGGCTTAGTACCCGTATTTTGTACAGCAGATCTACTTTTTATCGAATAAATTGGGCCAGGAAAGAATGATGTTTCTGTGTAACATTCTATCAAGATCTATTTGCTGGAAGATTTTCATGAGAAAAATAAAATAATTCAAGAAGTATAGGTAATTGGCCCAATGGGTCAAAACTTGAAAATATTTGAATAATTATAATGCAGAAAATTTTATATTTATAATTCGCAGAACATTCATTTGATCCCCGTGTTTCTATAATGCAGGAGGATTGTATTACAGTTTCATCAAGTACACTCAAGTATAAAATGGTTGAAGGAACATCAGTCTCTTGATATTTTCAAATGAATGCTTTTAAAACCTAATGCTATAGAGATTTAGTTCCATTACTATATTACTGCTGCTGTACTTCATTGCTGGATCGTTAATAATTCCTGAGTGACATAATGCTAATATACCAATAGAAACATTTTCCTTATTCCGCTATTCAGTTTCCTCAAATGATTCACGATTTCTTCATATCATCAATTCAAGATTTCACAGTAAAAGCTCTGAGACGTTGCATAGACCAAAAGACAGGAATGCTAAAATCTATGGGTGAAGTGTGCCGATATGCAAGGCTAGTGAAGTTCTAAGAGCTGATTCTCAGGAAATGCCATTTTCATTCATTCAATGAATTAAACTTTGGAACTTTTGGATTGACCATAGAACAAACATTGTGACTTTGGAAGGGATAGAAAAGTATTTTCAAAAAAGTAATAATTTTATCGGAGTGAAACCTTGTGTTTATTGGTAGATCAATCAATAAACAAATCTAACGAGCCTAATGAAACAGTAACAATAGCAAATAATCAACATATTTTCTTCTTGGTCCGCGTTTTCATATCAGATTCTCCAAACCACTTCGTTTTACAGACTCTTACTTTTCCCTTTCGAATGAGAATGGTATTAAGCCCCGTTTCACTCGAACAAATTTTGCTGAAAACATGTTGAAAACCGATTCCTGGTTCAACTTTGCCTGAAACTTTTGCGCGCAAGCGCAATGACAGCACAATGTTATTCTAGATCATGGTTCTAGATAAGCCACGGCGGGCTGTCTGGGGAGTTGACTTTATCAACAGCGCTGAGCTCTCTTATCTTTCTTTGTCCAGTATAAAAGTGAAAAGCATATAATTTGAGATATTTGAATTTGTAGTATCTTATCATGTCCTAATAGTTCCGCTAATTTCATACAAGCTTGGTTTTTTCTCGTAGCATGAAATTTAAGGTTTCTAGTCTATTACTATAAACGATTCTTATTTTAAAGCGGTATATAAATTGATGAAGTTGCATTAGAAAGTTGCAGAGTGGAAACGGCAGGTTTTTTAGACAGATTGTTTGTAACATTGTTGCAAACTCAGTTTGAGTCAAAACGAGGCTTTACGAGTTTTAACCCTGAAATAATTCTGGCAACACTTGATTGTAACCAACCTAGACCAATAGAAGGGGCGTATGCACTAGCGTAGCATACAGGAGGTGAAGCCGTCTGCCATCCATGTAGTGGATAGAAAGACGAAATCGTGTTTTCAAGAGCAGAAAATTTCAATGCGCGCTCTCCAAATAAACTGCAGTTTAACACACTTAGGATTAAGATATAACTTTCAAACTTGGCATGAGTATAGACAATTAGTTTCTGAAGATAACAGTGGCATTATAAAAGTTAATAGTTACCTCTATAAATTTTAATTAGTTGTTTAAAGTTATAATTTTTGTCTGAGTTTCAAACATGACATAAAAAAGTGAGTCGGCTACCAAAATTTTCATCTTTTGGGTAGAGATGTGATCAAAGCGAGAAAGTTGTACAGAAATAACTGAATTTTTTTGTCATGATTTTTATTTTAAAATATGACCTATACTTTCGATACAATGTTAGGTTGAAGTGCGATCGGGATGGCGCGCTGTCATCCAGAACCACAAAGCCAATTCATCACATATTTCTTGTGTTTGATTCAATACTTCCTTGAAGGTTTATTATTGTAATGTAATAATATTATAGTTAGATTGTTTTTAGGAAATTATTGATTAAATTAGTCTAACCTTCAATTCTTTCCATTATGAACACAAATGAACAAGATCCAAATAGGAAAATGTTTATTAGAACAATTTTTTATTTCATTTTATTAATCATATGTTGAGCATTATATCCTGTACAATATAAACATGAGCCAATATTCTTAAAATATAAAGTCATCTCCATTAAAATACATAATACATACAATATAACTCAGTTTTAATATGAGTTATTATAGAAATAAATGTCACAACTTTTTTAATTTCTCTACTATGCTGTTACACAATGAAATAATAAAATGAAAATTCATCTTTAAAGTCATGTAACTAAATTGAATCATATAAATCAATGACTACAAAACGTTGAACGTTTACTTACTTTGTCTAATGGGGAAATAGCCTATTGTGAAGACCCTACTTTCGCTATCCAGAATGATATAACTTCTATATGGGCGCCAACCAGATCAACTTTGGGTTGATAAAAAAAAGTATTCTTCAAGCACTCGTGAAGACACTGAGTATTGTGCTATGTGTTAGAGAAAGAGACTATTCTATTTATAGAAATTATGAGTGAGAATGTCAAACAACATTAAGATTATTAATTATTATTGTTGTGACTAGACAGGGATAACAAAAGACAATAATTGTGATAGTGTTTTTGTGATGTCTTTTATGATCGCTGTGACTAGATTTGCAAAGTAAATACATTATCCAGTTCAATTCAGCTTTTTGTTTTCTCTTTCTCCTACTGTTCTATTTCATGTTAAGTAAAAGGATGTGGCAGTCAAATGACAGATATTAATGATATAATGATGGATATAATATAGGAAGGTATGTGAAAAAATGTCACTCCATTAGAAAATTAACTATTTTTCGAGTAAAGTTTGAGTAATCCTTGTTAACAAAATTCATCACAGAATGCCTCTACTCACAATTAAAATTTCAGAATTAGATCAACTGAGAAATTACATTTCTATAATTTATCCATCTCAAGAATGAGCAATTCATATTATGAAGAAACAGGCTGGCGATGTAATGCATGCCGTACTGGTAATAGCAAAAACCGGCTTATCAAGCGCTCGCCACTTGGGGAGTCATCCCTGCGCCGCCATATTTGTAGTGGACGAGCGCCTAACAAGTGGCTTCACCTCGGCGACAAGAAGCCCCTTCTATTGGTCTTATGTGTTCGCTGATTGTAACACACAAAACTTTATTTACACAATTAGCTCACCAGTATTTATGAATTAATTTTCTTGATAAAGATTACACCTAACTCAGTGAAATCCTTCCATTTTGCATCCCATTTACCTTCAACGACGCAATTCTTTCTCAACATTTCTATCATTCTCTCAGACAAAGAAATGAATGAAGACATTAAGGTCGCTTACCTACTCACATACGAAGTGCGTGGGCTTTAAAAACAAATGGAATTTTTCGCATGAAACTGTTGGACTTGAGGGAAACGCCCAAGACCAACGCTAATATGGTTGATATAGTTAGTTCTTAGTGCAAAAACAAAATGCCTAGATTACTTCTTGCACTAGGAGTTAATGTTGTTAAAATAATAGGCAAGGTTAACCTTTCGTTTTATACGTGCAACAGATTTGATAGCCTTCTAAACACGTTGCATGCTCACGGGTAGTTAGAACAAGTTCATAGAGGCTTGCAAGAATTGGTCATTGCATTCCGTCCAACATGTCCTGACGCCTTGATAGGTTTTATTTAGCTCGTATTTACTGGCCAATCGCTATCGGAAATGACTTGAAAACGTAATTGGATAAAATGGATGTAGATAAACGGCAAGAACGGATTCGATAAATTCAAATAAAAGGCTGTCAGTGTTCTCAAGTGGTATCCCTGGCCTGAATAGAGACACTAAATTCTTCTGATTTTTCTCACACGTTCGTTATTCATGCCGGTGATGTTCACATTTCATGGTAATTTCGAGGTGAAATATGTATATAATTTGGATACCTAATTGCAGATCTAACAAGGACCGCTCTTTTCACTAAAATTTTATTTTTCAATCATAATGCTTCAATAAGTGTGTTTAGCAGGTTAATTAGGTTGCGCCCAATGATGAAAATGATTGACCTTGGAGTTGCGCAACTCTTGTACAACTCTTCGCCAACATTCACATTCAAATCATTTTCTTTTTCAATTAGATTGCAGGGCAAATGTAAACTGGAGCTAATCACGTTGTTGGAGATTAAACAAATTTAGAGTATTCCTCAAAGAAATTCCTCTATGGTTTCAACAGGGCCAAGTCAACATTTACATTTCTTCAACATTAATTGACATTCAAATTAATAGTAGGTAGTTGAACTGGATGTGGATAAATTTCATTGCAGATAAACTAAATATTACCATGTAAACTATTACATAATTATTACGCCTAAAACTTAAATAAAAAAGATGATATACAAGTATGACAAATGAATTTCGATCAATAATTACTCTGTATTCTCTACAATAGATATTTACAGATACAGAACAATCGCAAGCTTGAGTTCAATTGCGTATTCAAAACAGAGGATTAAATAAAATTCATCAAAGCAAGATTATTTGAAGTAGGCTTCAAGTGTCTTGAATAACATTCGATTGAAAAAAGAGAGAAATACAGAGCTTAAAAAAGTATCTCAGAGGAAACGAGAATATGACTAGCGTTGTAAAAATTTAATCTGGCTGACACAATCGTCCATGAAAAACCACTGATCTTTACTTACATCAAGAACAGTAAATGAGTTTCAGCATCCGTTTCTTTAAAGGAAGTACTACGCTGTACGGAAGTAGCCTGACTGACGTAAACGTTAACCCAGCCTTGTTATTATTAGATACAGTACGTGTAATCTCAGTACAATTTTTACATATGCATAGGAAATATAAAAGTTTTAAAATGCACTGTATCATCAGGTCATTGACTCATTGCATCAACTGATATTGCTGTTCATCTTCCGAAATTGGAAATTTGAAAATATCCACGAAAACACTATAAATATGCAGCCAAATTTTATGTGAAGGATTATGTAAAAATTTTCACCGTAGTTATTATTTATTTTATAGCAAAAAATCACACATTTTTAGAAAAAAATCTTATTTACGTGGATCGAAAAATGATCCAAGATAAGTTTTTAAGATTTAATTCTAGTAGTATTCAGTTTATTAAGTTCTAAGACATGACTCAATTGATGAAATTGTTGAAGAATAATAATTAGACATTTTCAAAAAATAAATTAAATAAAAAATAATAATACGTAATAATAATTAAGATGATCCAAGTTTCATGTAAAATAGTTGTATGATTCAAGTCTATAAAGGAAAAACTTCAATTACATGGAGAATGAATACAATTAAGTTCATCTATTTGAATATCTATGCCACAAGGAATCGATATCAAACCCTCACCTTCATGAGATTAGCCAGCATGATAGCAAAACAAAACTATTGATATCATTACAAATTAGTGCAAGAAATTGATAGCATATTTGTTTCTATAGGAGCATGATAAATGCATACAAACAAAATGGAATGAAATTGCAGTATGACTGACATTGAACAAGAGTTGCAGTAGGCTAGTATCAGTAACGAAACGACCTTGTCTCACTACTGTTTAATTGCTTGAAAACAAACGTTTCTCGGCTCTAAAATAAACTATCGTATTTGAAGCTGAAACAAAGCTCTAATTACAACAGCATTAAATTTGTCATTATTCTTTCAAAAAATCAAAGTTGATTGTTATCTACTCATTTTTGCAATTTAGGGAGGTGGTCATGAGACCTAATGAACGGTGATTAATTTTTTCAAAATGTGAAAATACAATTTTCCTTCTATTAAGCAAGCATCACGATTTCCTATGTCTATAATTGCGGAAAGAATGTAGAAAAATATACCAATGTGTTGATAAGATAAATCTAAAAAAACGAAATTTTAGTTTGAAATTCCCTAGGATATAAATATATTGTCAGAACTGAATTGTATTCAATATTAGACATACCACATTACTGTTGCTGCAATGTGATACAAACCACCATGCTTTCGATAAAACTATTTATCGCATCGAGAAAACGCAACCAACAACTTCCTTACATTTCCTACTTGTTTTTTACCTTTTAAGCCTCTCTACAAAAATTCCCTGATGAGTCATCATTAAGAAAATTGAACACGATTCGAATAAAAATATTACAACACCGTTCAGATAGATGATTATTTATAGATGAGTTATATTGATAGATGATTGATTCAATTGATGAAACTGATAAGAGATTTGACAATTTCCTCATTTTAACATCTATTTATGGTTTAACATTGTAGCATCAAATTTAACCACACCTAATACAGGAAAAATAATTATTATAATATCGTTGCAACTCACACTATAATATTCTCAACCTTTCCATGTACTTTATTTTGGTTCCCGCCTATTTTTCAATTGCGATTATTCATTTATAGCGATCCACTAACATAAAAGACCTCTAAAAACCATAATGACCTCCGAAATATAGTGCTTTCCCGCCAATATCAGACTTACTTTGGAGGGAGCACTTGTCGATTCACCCAATACACTGCACCTAGCTACAGACGAAGACAGAAAACACTGGAAGACCGTTAGAACCGCGCCAGGTATCGCTATAATTATTTAGGAATGCCATGCACTTCAAGCCTATTCTGGCCCTCTCACACCCACTCAATCTATCTCACTCACTCTTCATTTGCTACAACCTCTATCTCTCTTCTTTAGCTTCTTTTCTGTGCAGGTGCTTTGACTAGCTGAGTTTGCCGGCTTCTTCTACCTCCTTCTACGCCAGTAAAAGAACACTTTTCCTCTCCGTCACATTTCTTCTTCTACATGTTCTTCGTCAGCAGTGGGTCAGTCGGTCTTTGCTTCTCTTCCGGTTAATGGAAGCCTATAAGTTGCCACCATACCCTTAAGAGTTGGATTCATGCAACATACTTGGCCAAATAAAGACTTCAAGGTCATTAATCATTGCAATAATCAAGACTAAGGGCGGGTGTCCACGGACGACTATCGCATGTGGTAAGTGGGTACTACTGACCGGGAATTCGAAGAATGCGTACCACAAATCGCACTCACTGGTGTCCACGATGTGGTATGTGAAGGCTGCTGCTGTGCTACTTATTACATTCTATATATATATTCAAAAGAATGTGTTTTATTATTTTCAACAGCATGAATTTTCAAATTTCTATATTAACATTGGTCTATTACCCTGCCTACGCTCGCGATATTATAATGTATTGTGTATTCATTTAATTACCGCCCGCAATATATTATAAGATCTGTAAGATGGGGTGGCACTATTCCTTACAAAACAACCTCTCAATAACGAATACCTCTCTACGGCGAATTTTTTATCAGAATAATCGACTTCGTTATACAGAGGTTCAACTGTCCTTCGTCCAATCGTAATAAGTAAGTTATCGTTGAAATTTGCATAAAATATGCTAACTTTGTTTTCTCTTGGCATCTTTTTGAAAAATAACAAGTTTTCGTAAAATTTGGCATCAAATAATTGAAAAGGCCACCACTTTGGAATGGTTTAAAATTTTTAAGAGAATTTTGTATGAAAATTTGTTTTTAATAACAAAAATATTTATGCAAAATTTCAACATTGTAACTCAAACAGTTTTTAAGTTATGAATTTTTTGTAAACAATAACATACAGACAAACAGAAAACCAAGCATCGTAGGTAGATCCATGTTTATTTTGTAAAAATCATTTGTCTCGACCTAAGGAACAATTTGTAATAAAATGTTCCAGCTATTTCTGGGACACTTTGTATATTTTATAATATGATTAGGCCTTTCAAATGATAACAAAAAGTAAATTTTTACTCTACTGTTTTTGTTTCATTAATTTAACTTGTGTTTATATTTCACCACATAGGCCTACTAGATAGTTACACATCATTATTTCATTTTGCTTATAAATAAGTTATTTTACAACAATGTTCAACATTTCTCCACCTTCTCTCCACTTTCTAGTGACTCATATCCCGGGACCATGATAGTGCACACATCTTCCCATGCTTCATGTTTAGAATGTTTATTGGAGTATTCTGGTAAATGAAAATTCCAAAGCGCCGGTCTACACTCAATTTCTATAATAAAACGTTCTGTGTCAAATTCAACCATATTTATAACAGCAAATATAATATACACGCACAAACACTGGGACAGAACGCAGAAAAAGTCGTCCAGACGACGAGGGAAACAGGCTGCGACTACCACAGAAGCTAGGGGACAGTGGTATGCACGGCGAGTCGGTACCACTAGCGCACCTCATAAAAAACCTACGACAAAACGCGTGGTCCGTGGACACCGATAGACGCGACTGCCATTGTTTCAAATGTACTGACTCGGAGCTGCGTTTACGGACCGACAATTCCAAAAATTGTGGTAACTACGTCCTTCTGCGATTGTCGTCCGTGGACACCCGGCCTAAATAAAGCAGACAACCTAATCTCTTCATGCATCCATGGGTGAAAACAGGCACACCCCTACTTACGACCGAACAGTCACGAGACATTCGAATTGGAAGTTAATAAGTAGAACGAGTGAAGTACAAGTATATGAGTAACATTCATAGTTTCTGAATAACTTATACATTCTCCATTACATTCCCCCATACCCCATTTATAGTTGCTGAACTAATACTTGTGTTTATAAGTATTAAAGAAAGACATACAAAACTACAACTGAATCTTATTCAGAACACACAACAAAATACGTAAGTACTTGTTCTAACTATACTATATGCAGTATTTAAAAAAACATGAGCATTGACCCTTAACTGAAAAGACGATTCCGATAATGAATGTGATAAAAGTTCAAACTTGAGTACAAGTATCCAATTCCGGAAAAGGAAGTGGCTACCCACTGAGATCTAAACAAAGATTTGTTTACTACATCCATTGAAGTTAACTCTATTCGGGAAATAAAATCACAGCATGCATACAGCTCTGCACTCTACACTCAAGAGAAGGAGCTTGGATTCAATTATTTATCTCATGTTTCTACCAGCGCTTGGCTCAAAAGTAGCACATTGGTGTCAGAAAGTAAGTTAAAAAGAACAAATATGGCCGGATTCCAAATGGCAGAGAAATAGTGATGTTTCAGAAAAGTGAGCAAACTAATTCACATTTTTTTCGTGTAGTTCAATTTTCTTCCAATATAATTATATAATGGGCAGCACTCTGTAGTGCCGTACAGATTCTCACACTTTCATTTGTTATTTCTTCTCGCATCCTCATCAAATTAATGTACCATCTAGAAATCTAACCTAGCTGCGAACTCTAGGAACCTAGCTGTACTGTGTACACCCACCTGAGTTTCAATTTCTCTCAAGCTGACGACCTCTTTCCTCAGATTGTAACATTGAAACTAACTGTATTCCTGCTAGTCTTCCCCATACTCCCTCTGAAAAATTTTCTTCTAAAATCTGATATAGACCGAGAATCAACCAAAACAAAAGCAACCGACCTCAACAAACAAGGATGGCCAAGTAGATTGGCTGAGCGGAAATAGAGAGAGAGAGGAATGGTCAGTCTTACGGGGGACGGTGACGGATGATAAAAGGGGGTGGGAAGTTTGACACTTTATAGTACACCAAAAAAGAAGGAAGGGTTCTCTAAAAATAATTGAAGAACATAATGTATAGTTTATTCAAAAGGGGGTTTGGATGTACTCCCCCGGGAAATTTTTGAAACATAATCCCTTTAAACCACATTTTAAGCGATTCTAAACACAATTTCATCCATTCTAACATTATTCTAACCCAAATTGTGGGTCAAAGATAACGAGCGATTTTCATCTAGTTTTTGTCAGTCGGAGATATGAACTCTCGTGCTAAATATATTGTTCAAACAGCCAAAGTTTAAAGCAGGCCTACTTAAAACTATTTTCATTCAGCTATTTTTGATCCCACCTCTCCTGGTAGTATAGTACCGTACTTAAAAAAGGCTTTTAAAAGGAGAAAGAGGGGTTTTCTGACAGTAATAATTGAAGACTTTATTTAGCTTGTTAGGTTTTTTTAAATTATTCTTTCAGGGCTTGTCCAAAATTTCTTTTGTTTTTCGGTCTCGGGGCCCCTGATCGTAGTTAAGCCACTGAGTAGATGTAATTTTATGTGACCTTTTAGGAACAATATGTTTGGTCATGAACAGTTTTCTCATTAATTTGTATAGATCCTTTTCAACAATAAACCTCAATTAAAATAAATCCTGATCCTGAAGTGGGTAAAAGCAAACCCACTTAGGAATACAGTGTAAGTATTAACAGAAGATATAAGATAAAAATTTCTTACTGAAAATTCTTCATTGATTACTTTGCAAATAATGATACATTGTGGTATAACACATTTCTCAAGCTTATGATTTACAAGTACATTTTTTGAGAATGAAGCCCACATAGGTCTGAGACCTGTACGTGGGTAATGAGTTGGATGATGGTGATTGATGAGTTGAACCTACAGTTTTAGGTGGGTTCCGAAGAATTATTTGTATCATTACTATTATTGGTAAGTATTATTTGTAATTGGTGTGAAACAGGACTATTATCAATAGCTGTTCAACAATGATTGCAAAATTAACGGATTGCAAAAAATAACGGACTGAAAAAAGGATTATTATGCAATAAAAAAATGGTGGATGTGATTCCATCTTTTTCTACGAATAAAATTGAACTCAGAAGAACTGATTCGAATTGTCATAAATAAATGTAAATAATCACTCAAATTTCTTTAAGTAAGGGTCGTGCAATCTTCATTCTGATCTAAGAGCATCATCAGACACCGCTGTCAAGTTCAAGACTCAGTTCACTGTCGGGTACCAGCACCAGCAGAGTCTGGTACTACTGGTACTCAGGTAGGCCTAATGTTCTAATAGCAGAGTGAAACGATCACACACAGAAATGTTTAATCCCACTTCAAATTATTTCTTATTTCAATAAAAAATCAGTACTGTATACGATTATCAATGAAAATAAAAATGAACATCTGCCTCTAATTGAGCAAAATTCAATTTAAATGCTCTTCTAACTAATACAGCCGTTATCATAGTTTCACACGCCTCATAGTAAATGCTGAGGTGGGAGGGCGATAGAGACAATAACAACAATTGAATAGAATAGAATTAGAACTCGCGCCACGTATAGACAATCATACAGTCACCCAAGGAATGTGCGGGCGCTCGTAAAGGAATGCAGTTGGAAATCGACCACGTTTATTATTCCAAACATTCGCGCATTGCAACTGCTCAGGACTTCATTATTCTAGCAGCTGGAAATTCAGTAGATGTACGCATAGAAAGTGAAAGTGAGTCCAGCAGTGTGTCGCGTAATTTTCATCAAAATCTGAGCGAAACCGCCACTAAGCACACAGGACAGTTGGCCGAGCGCCCAAGTCAATGTCCATAGAATGAACGACAAAAGCACACCCACACTACTTGTTAAAACGTGTTCTTCACTAAAGGGGAAGTTGAATTGAATTCGAATTAAATAGGTGTCATGTTTGGTTTTTTTTTACAATCAAGCTTTATGTCCTCTGAGTGTTTCTTTGAAAATATTACCAAACCATGACTCCATGTCTTCACTCGTATGCTGTAGCTGAGAAATGAGCTTCCAAGGCATAAGTTAATACGTATAAAAATAAATGGTGTAAAAGATGATTTTTATTGTGGACGATTCCCATATAAGCTTGCAGCGTGTATGTGGGCGAGGAGGTGAAATGACGACACAAAAATTCCAACTCTAAAGATAGTTTGGTGCCTTAGATGTTGTAACCCAACCACTAACCACTACACCACGGTAGTTGCTACAAATGTGAGATTCAATATTAATTTATTCTTTTATATTCCGAGATACAATAAAAGAACAATGATTTACAAGATAAATTTTATTATTGCAGATAGATTCCCACATAAGCCTGCGGCTTGTTGGAGGGTGAGGTTAATTTATTATATAGAATGCATTCTTCTATATTCTATAATTCGTCTACATATTCTATAAATTCCAAATAATTTATATATCTTTCTACATAATTAAAAATTACTGAATTTGCTATACTAAATTCATAAAATGTGTAATTCAAAGATTAAGAAATGGAAAAACTTAAAAAATACTCGCTTTATAGTAAATTGTCCTATCTTCGATTACCTTTGCTTTTAGGTAGGTTCTTGGTGGGTTCCAAACCACTGGGAAGTGATTTTACAGCAGAGAACAGTCTTTTTGCTGGCTAATTCAATCGGTCACCCTTACAAAGAGGGTCCAGGAATTAGTAGCTTACCTTATATGACTGAACCTGCTACGGCTCGCGGCTACCACTTCCTTATTTGGATTCGATCTTATAGAATCAGAATTATTCAGTTTTTAATGTTGTACAGAAAGCCATCTTAAAAAGTCAACAACAACAATTAAACATTGGTGAATCATTTTAATCAAAATTTACTCTCTCAGACGTCAAACGAAAATAGAAATGGAAATATGGGGACAATAGTAGGTGAAAAAATGGAAAATCAAAATTTCATATTTATGCTTTCCATACAAAACTTATAGAAAAAAAAGAAATCATCAATAAAAATTAAACATGAAATACAAAGCGAGAATATAAATAAATGAACTCATGGTTTAGCATAGAGAAATCAAAATCAGGAAGTCTAATAACAAGAAACTTGGCTGCTTCAGCAGTATAGTTTCTTGGATAGAAAACTTTCACAACCTTTGTCATCGTGCTTTGGAATTTTAACTTCAGTCGATTGGAATTGCATGACAAATTTTTGGCGCCTTGCCTTCTCATTCACATGTACTGTAGTAGAGACCTAGAGAGACTGCCGTTACATGACTTCTGCTACTCCTTTATACGTGGTACTGAATTAATACAGTACCAACCATATTACAGTAAGAGAGACAGCTTATTGTAAATTCGACCATTTAATGCCCACTTCCACTATATATTTATAACACTATAATATTTTATGACTCATCCTCTGTCTGAATTTTCAGATGTTCTAGGATGTATATATATTGATTGATTGATTGATTCCACCCATAATAGGTGGAAATGGTATAGAATTGCACCCCCTAGGTGACGTCAAGATCTACATTTAGCTTCTCATTCAGCTCTTCTCTTCTTACTAGACACCTATCCAATGACGCAGCAATTTCCCAGAAAGCATAAAAAGCAGAATTCAAGAAAGGTGCACTTCAAGTATGTTTGAGTTTCAGATAAGACATTGAAAGAAACAAATGATAAGCCTTGAAAGCGTTCATATTCAGCCGCGTAGCAGCACAACAGTTCAATAAAATTTATCGGCATTGTAGCCAAGCCCAAACCATTAAAACAGTTGCAGTGTTGCCGCATTTTCCATTAAAAATACATAAAAGGCACACGAGCTACGTAATACACTGATAAATCAACAAAAGGTACCAATTAGAGTATTATGGTAGCCTACATCGACATTTAAATTTACTATTTGTTGATGTGCAATTGTGGCTTGCTTAGTAAATCCCAAGATCTCACTGATACAGTCGACTCTCGTTAATACAAACATTCGATAATACGAAACTCTTGATAATACGAAGTACATCCCCGGTCCCCTGAAAAACTCTTGATATTTCGAACAAAAGTAATGCATTTTTGTGCACTCGATAATACGAAGTAAATTACAGAGCCTGAACTGACTGCAACACGCGATAATTCGAAGTTTGTCATAAAATCTCTCGATAATACGAAGTTCTAGTAAGTTATAATTTCAGTACGTATTTTCGTACATAATTTCATAGAGTTTTTTCAGGTGTTAAAAACCATATTTCTTATGGTAAGTGTGGGATATTGTACGATATTAATGCATGTACAGTATCATTTTGAAAACATGTTCAAATCTGCATAAACTTGCAGCATTTTACACTAAATTGATTCAGTTCACTTTTCAGTCTTGGTTCAGTATATTCAAGCTATATTAATGATGCAGTAAAACAGAGAAAAATTACAGACTTTTAAACTAAAAAGGCAAATTATTTTGATGATAATAATTGTTTTTTCATTATACTGTACTTTCAACAATATTCTTGACAATTTTTATTTTCAAACATTGTTTGATTGTTTTCCAGCATTTCCACATTAAATCTATCAAAGAAATTTCGCTTTCTATAGAGGTTTTTCTCCTCTTCCATCCAAACGTTCGATAATACGAACTCTCGATAATTCGAAGTTTTTCTCTTGTCCCCCAAAATTCGAATTATCGAGAGTCGACTGTATAAGTAATTGCTGGATTAGCCCAAATAATAATGTTTGGAAGTAACGAATAAGGATTAGGCCTACAATCTGTTAATCATACTGCATGTACAAGAGCAAAGACTTCAAAACAACTAGCAACTGAGGACTCACCACGGTAATAATAATAAAATTATTTATTTATTTAATACAATCTCTTTGGAGGCAAAAGGTTAACACCCACAACTGTCTCCTTAACCATAGACGAACCATCAAGAACTATCTTACTATCCCTGATCAATGCTTTAACACAGCTTGAAAGAAAACAACATACATTGAAAACAACAAACAACATACATTGAAAGAAAACAACATAATTTCTAAAGATACTATAAAGATGGAAATAGAAAAATAAATTACAAAGAAAAGCACTATTAGAAATAATAACCTACTTCAGAAAAAATAAAAATAAATAAATAATAAGTAGTTCATAAAATTCTTCAAATTTGGCCAGGATGATTGGATGAATAATACGCTGTTCAATAATTAAAGTTATACTTTCCCCACTTTATAGCATATCGTAATCATTTTTTATACTCATCTGAACGGGCTACTAGCGATTTTATTATAACGTCTGCAGAGACCTCTTCCCAGAGTCTGAGACAATTTCCCACAGAGACGTTCTCGTTATCCTGAAATTTCTTCTAACGTCATGCCTCTTTCAGTGAATCAAACAAATGGAAATTGAAAGGTCCTAAAGCAAGAAAGAGGAGCTTTCTTTGTAGTGGCGAAGGCGATATTGTGGAAGGTATCCATAATGAATAATTAGACGAAATTGTCACAACCACACTTATTGAGAAACTAGTTTCGGTTGTTATACCATTATCAATCTCAATCAAACTAAAACTAAAGCACAGAGAAGCTAAAATTATACTGAACATGGAATGATATTATTGGCTAAACGAGGAAGAGGCTGACCTTCATCGAAGGTTGTGATTGGCTGACAAGTCACGCCCCCTGGTGGGAGGAGTAACAAGAAAAAAATACAAGCTTTTAGAAGCTTTGGAGATAACATCTTCTAATTTTTTAGTTTAATTTGATTCAATTTTAGCTTTATTGCGTATTTTTCTTCTTTGTTGTTTTCTAGATGTTCACAGTTTTTAGGTATTGATTTGACTCGTATTTTTGCTTCTTACTCCTCCCACCAGGGGGCGTGACTTGTCAGCCAATCACAACCTTCGAAGAAGATCAGCCTCTTTCTCGTTCAGCCAATAATATCATTCCATGTTCAGTATATATTAAGCTTCTCTATACTTTAGTTTTAGTTTGATTGAGATTCATAATGGTATAACAACCGAAACTAGTTTCTCAATATTTTTTTAATAAATGTGGTTGTGACAATTTCGTCTAATTATTCATTATACCTATTAGCCCAATTTTATCAATGGTTTTACGGACTAATTTGACAACGCGAGGACATGCGTCGTTTTGCCGGAGAATCACCTCATTTGAGATTTATTCTCCCACAACTCTCATTATTTGAGTTCCATGATGTTTTCCTCTTACAGCTGGCTTCACAATGTACTAAAGCACATCTGAGTATAAATTGGGTGTTCATTGCTGTTGAATCTATTCTTTGATTTAATTCCTATGTTCATCACCTTCAATCTCTCAAACTGACTTTTCCAGCTGATGATTTAGTTTTGATTTTTTCCAGACAGATGAGTCCATGATTCTCGGCAACTTTACAATTTGTATTGGTATACCCACTTGTAAAAATTTCCGATGTTCATACAATTTTCATTTCAAACACTGTAGACCTTTTAGAGAATGAATTTGGAAATTGTTCACATTCAGCAATCAAAAAACGAATCTCAGAACGTTATGAAGGGTAAAATATTGAGATTATATAGAGATATTAAGTTTCTTTCAAATCTACTCAAATAAACAAACAAAAAAAAGGATGATGGCTGCTCTACTACAACTTTGGTACTTCTCTACTACAATTTTAAATCAATGATCCTCAAGTGATAGTGAGCAACCAAGACCAGTAATTTACAAAATTCAGGTTTTTGGAAATAAACGAACCCTTACATATTTATTTTTTAGATAACAATGATAATTATTATAATTATTGTCTATATAGACTAATAATTCAGACTCATGATAACAGAGAGGACCCAACATAGCCTCCGGCAGAACCATTCTCCATGTTGCAGTTGCAGGTAACTGAGCTTCATTCTAGAAGCAAGAAATAGCGGCCCCAACAAGAGTAATAGCAGGAAATAAGACATCATTTTGTCATAAAAAATAGCCATCATTAGAAGATTTGGGTGGTCCACCATGAATGAACGCCAACACTGGAGCACGCCTAGATTGATTCACACTACGGTTAGTGGGCCTACTCAATTGGAAAAGTGAGGATCAATCAGCAGAACATATTAACATATAAAATTTTTCTTTCTAGTGGTCCTCAGCAATATGAAATATACTTAGTAATGATTATTGTAATGTTTCGAGCAACTACCTGCACTAAAAAAATTAACCTTAACAGAATTATTTTTTAGTGTTTAGGCCAATTCAATATTACTGAGTGGGATGTCAACAACAAATTAATATATTATTTCCAGACTCGCCATCAAATTTCCAAAGACTGAACAAAGGCTACACTACATAACGTTATGTGGGGGTGGCTTTGGCTGAACCCACAGTTTCAATAGGACAAGAGAACGCCCTGCTCTCTTGAAATTACAGCTATGTTTATAGAAATTACAGTTATTCTTCAAAGAAGAATCATGAAATAAATGCATTGTATGTTTTGAAAGGATAAATATAAGAAATTTCTGCGTGAAAAATAAAGGTGATAACTTCAAATTCGTGTAGGTTTCAGTTATAAAGAGAGGGTCTATGACTCACATAGGCTCACAGTCAAAGAAAGACTAGCAAAATAAAATATATTGGTTATCATAAATTATGAGAATTCAATAATTCTTTTTTGAGGATGTAGCCCACATAGGTCTGAGACCTGTGCGTGGGTAATGAGTTGGATGACGATGATGATTGATGAGTTGGACGTACAGTTTAAGGTGGGTTCCGAAGTCAAATCAAATCAAGCTTTGATTTTTCGTCTTTTTAACAAAAAGATGACATTTCTATAACTTCACATAGGCCTACTTTGGTTAATATACCTGTAGTCATCAGCTATTGGTCTATATGTCTTGGCTGTTATAATTATTACTAAAGTAGGCAACATTTCAAGATGTCTGAACCAACGAACCCATAAGACCAATAGAAGGGGCTTATGCACTAGCGTAGCATACAGGAGGTGAAGCCGTCTGCCATCCATGTAGTGGATAGAAAGACGAAATCGTGTTTTCAAGAGCAGAAAATTTCAATGCGCGCTCTCCAAATAAACTGCAGTTTAACACACTTAGGATTAAGATATAACTTTCAAACTTGGCATGAGTATAGACAATTAGTTTCTGAAGATAACAGTGGCATTATAAAAGTTAATAGTTACCTCTATAAATTTTAATTAGTTGTTTAAAGTTATAATTTTTGTCCGAGTTTCAAACATGACATAAAAAAGTGAGTCGGCTACCAAAATTTTCATCTTTTGGGTAGAGATGTGATCAAAGCGAGAAAGTTGTACAGAAATAACTGAATTTTTTTTTCATGATTTTTATTTTAAAATTCGACCTATACTTTGGATACAATGTTAGGTTGAAGTGCGATCGGGATGGCGCGCTGTTGTCAGCCGGCTTGTGCATCCAGAACCACAAAGCCAATTCATCACTTATTTCTTGTGTTTGATTCAATACTTCCTTGAAGGTTTATTATTGTAATGTAATAATATTATAGTTAGATTGTTTTTAGGAAATTATTGATTAAATTAGTCTAACCTTCAATTCTTTCCATTATGAACGCAAATGAACAAGATCCAAATAGGAAAATGTTTATTAGAACAATTTTTTATTTCATTTTATTAATCATATGTTGAGCATTATATCCTGTACAATATAAACATGAGCCAATATTCTTAAAATATAAAGTCATCTCCATTAAAATACATAATACATACAATATAACTCAGTTTTAATATGAGTTATTATAGAAATAAATGTCACAACTTTTTTAATTTCTCTACTATGCTGTTACACAATGAAATTATAAAATGAAAATTCATCTTTAAAGTCATGTAACTAAATTGAATCGTATAAATCAATGACTACAAAACGTTGAGCGTTTACTTACTTTGTCTAATGGGGAAATAGCCTATTGTGAAGACCCTACTTTCGCTATCCAGAATGATATAACTTCTTTCTATATGGGCGCCAACCAGATCAACTTTGGGTTGATAAAAAAAAGTATTCTTCAAGCACTCGTGAAGACACTGAGTATTGTGCTATGTGTTAGAGAAAGAGACTATTCTATTTATAGAAATTATGAGTGAGAATGTCAAACAACATTAAGATTATTAATTATTATTGTTGTGACTAGACAGGGATAACAAAAGACAATAATTGTGATAGTGTTTTTGTGATGTCTTTTATGATCGCTGTGACTAGATTTGCAAAGTAAATACATTATCCAGTTCAATTCAGCTTTTTGTTTTCTCTTTCTCCTACTGTTCTATTTCATGTTAAGTAAAAGGATGTGGCAGTCAAATGACAGATATTAATGATATAATGACGGATATAATATAGGAAGGTATGTGAAAAAATGTCACTCCATTAGAAAATTAACTATTTTTCAAGTAAAGTTTGAGTAATCCTTGTTAACAAAATTCATCACAGAATGCCTCTACTCACAATTAAAATTTCAGAATTAGATCAACTGAGAAATGACATTTCTATAATTTATCCGTCTCAAGAATGAGCAATTCATATTATGAAGAAACAGGCTGGCGATGTAATGCGTGCCGTACTGGTAATAGCAAAAACCGGCTTATCAAGCGCTCGCCACTTGGGGAGTCATCCCTGCGCCGCCATATTTGTAGTGGACGAGCGCCTAACAAGTGGCTTCACCTCGGCGACAAGAAGCCCCTTCTATTGGTCTTATGTGTTCGCTGGTCTGAACAGTCATCAAAAGACATTCCATTCATTTCATAATTACAATCACTCTGCACCATAAATTTTCACTTGATTGGCACTTACATTATAATTAGGAACGTAGAATTGCAATGTGAGTATCACCAACACCTCGCAATTTATTCCCAGATACATTTCTCTTCAATGATTGACGCACGGAAAGAGGCAATTGCAGTTCATGGGAGAAAGATAAGTGAATGATCGTCACGCACCTCGGGCAAGATTAGGTTGTCATTGAAAGAAATGAACCAGAAAAATTGTCTTGCAGGGCAGCACTGATGATGATCATGATGATGATGGTGGTGGTGGTGGTGGAGGATGAGGAGGAAAAGAGGGAGGTGGATGAGGAGAAGAAGAAGTAGGAGAAGGAGGAGGAGGAGGAGAAGGAGGGTGAGGATAAGAGGGAGGAGGATGAGGAGGAGAAGAAAAGGAGATGAAGGAGGAATAGAAAAGGAATAAGTAGAAGAAGATGAAGAAGAACAAGAAGGAGAAGAAAAGGAATAGGTAAAAGCAGAAAAAGAAAGAAAATAAGATAAAAGAAAAATAAGTAGAATAAGTGAGAAGAATAAGCAAAAGAGGAAGAAGAAAAATAATAGTAGGATTTAGAGAAGCAGAAGAAGAAAAAGAAGCAGAAGGAGGAGAAGATGGGGAAGAAGTAGAAGAAGCAGAAGAAGAAGATGGAGATAAGAAGAAAAAGAAGCAGAAGAAGATGGAGAAGAAGCAGAAGGAGGAGAAGATGGAGAAGAAGAAGAAAAAGAAGCAGAAGAAAAGGGATAGGTAGAAGCAGAAGAAGAAAAGGAGATGAAGAAGACAAGAAGATAAAAAATGAATAGGTAAAAGCAGAAGAAGAAAGAAAATAAGATAAAAGAAGAATAAGTGAAAAGAATAAGTAGTCTAAAAAGAGGAAGTAACAGAAGAATATGAGAATATGGAAAAAGAGGAAGAAGAAAAAGAATAGAAGGATGTGGAGAAGCAAAACAAAGAAGAAGTAGAAGAAGAAGAGGAAGCTACGAGGATGTTGAATGCCTGCAAGATGAAATCGAGGCCAATGGCTGTTGGCGTTGGCTGTGATCTCTGCCACGCCATGAGAGTAGAACCGACCGGACCCGGACCAGGGAAAAACAGAGCATGTGGAAATTGCGTAGAACTGGACACGCAACCGCAACAACATGTTGGGTGCCATCGTTTATATATATATATAATATACTCATATCATATCTATAGGCTACACTGGAGACTGGAGAAATGGATGCCAGGAGATGAGGTCGTATAGTTTAGCTCCAATTCTACTATTTTCACATCTTTTCAGGTTGAATTCTACATAATCTCATGCCTTGTGCAATGTTGTTGTTCACGGGTTACACATTCATGAGTAGCAAAGGAATTGATGCCAAGATATGATAGTGCATTTTTCAAGCAAAAAACTAAATTAGTTATAGGAGATAATTTGTCTATATTTTCACTTATTATGACAATGTTTCACAATCTTAACATTGATTCTACAGAATCTATTATGTTGCAGGTGGGATAACCTAAAAGTACCTTTTACCACCAATACTGTGCATCAATCGTAACATCAAGCCCACATAGATCTGAGACCTGTGCGTGGGTAATTGGATGATGGTGATTGATGAGGTGGACCTACAGTTTTAGGTGGGTGATTTTACAGCAGAGAACAGTGTCTTTTTTGCTGACCAATCTAATCGGTCACCCTTACAAAGAGTGCCCAGGAGAACGCAGCTCATCTCTATCTGACTGAACAGTTTCAATGACAATTATTTTTTAATTCAAACTAAATAATAATAATACGGAAATAATTATTATTATTATTGCAGGGCATTACATATGATCAATATTATTGTATAAAGACAAGACTACCTAACCTCAAAATACCTGCAGTTCAATCACCGTTTGAAAAGAAGTCGGCGGTGGTAATATTATTGTTATGTTTACTTAGAACTATATGGAATTTTATGGAAAATTGGAGAATGTCTTATTTGTTTACTTTAGAATTTTATAGAGACATTGAGAACCTTCTCATTCTTTCTAGATTATGAGAAATGTATAAAAGGCAGAAGTTCTCGTAAAAGTCAGTCAGTTGTGATTCGAACTTGTGGCAGAGTGGCAGGGACAGTTTCCGGTCATACAAACCGGATTATCAGTAAGAGCTAATACAAACTGTGTTATATGAACGTTTGCTGTTTAAGTGATAATCGCCGTATATTGTGACAGATTATTATTCAAGTTTCTTTAACAGTTTATACACTATACAGTGACTCATAAGTGCTTGTAGTGTTTCAACTGTCATGTTTTAGACGCTTCTTCTTGAATTATTGAACAGTTACTGTTTAATATTTGATTGGCCTTTTAAAAGTTAGTGATTGATTTTTCTACAGTAATATTGCAAAATCTTCATTAGCTGTAGTTTATCGATTCATCTGTTTCTGATTGATTTCTTTTGTGTGATATAACCGATTAGTGCGAGTTGTGGATAACTTGTGTTAATAAAGTGCGAGTGTTAATTTGAAGTGTTGCCAGCATTATATAAAGATAGAACCCGAAACATTATTATTATATATAGAGAGTATTATTATAGAAGACATTTGACAAGTATCAACTCTGCTGGTAAGTTTTCCTCTTTAGTCAGTATCCTGTGACACCTACGGGTACTTGCCACCATGGGTGCTTGCACAGTGGAGTATCCAATGATAATCAACATCGCAAAATAAATCACACGCTGATACAATCTGACATCCACAGCATGTATTTGATTTTGCTCTGGCGATTATAATTGAGTATTGTATGCTCCACTGTACAAGCACCATTAAGGTGTGATTCCTATGCAGTGACATTTACGAATAAACTGCGTAGCGAGGTGATACTACACAAACAATGCTTCGTGGCGTCCTAGCTTGCCGAAGTGTAGTCTGAATGACGGTTCGTTTGTGTAGTACCAACTTGCTACCAGGCTCGAGTCTTAACGTTTTAACCATCGATATATAACATGTAGTTCTTTTATAGCGATGGTCTTAACAGGCGCAGCATAGGAATTACACCTTTGATTGAGAAGGAGTTGAACAAGGATATGACAAAGAAGAAGAATGTCTCCCCTCATACCCACATACAAGCTTCAAGCTTAATTAAGGGGCGTGTCAACTAGTTAGGAACTCTCCCATACATCATTCCACAAGTGATCAAAATTCCATATTAAACTACTGTATTTATAGTTAAAAAACTAATTGAATCAAGGATCAGGTTACTAGGAGATACGCACCTTTACATCCAGTTCATCCGAGACTAGAAAATATGGAAAAAAGTGAGGTTAGGAACCAAATGTTATGTGAATTGGGAGATGAATTGATACAGCTAGGCGTCCTCCTTAGATTTTTTCGGTCGAATTGCCACTAATTCGCAACAGCCGTCTGGCTCACGTGGACAGACATGGCGATGGGTGGCAAGAGAGAGACAATAATGCATGCTGAGATGAGAGTGAGAAAGAGAAGCTGCATATTTACAGTTCGTGCGCCAAGACGAAACGAGTGCGTTGACCGTAGTGACGTCACACCGCAGGAGGCACCCTGCTATCCTTGCTCCTGATTCCTCCTTTCATCTATCTCCTCTCGAGTACAGCGATCAGATTGCTAGGAAGAGGTTCAGGTGCAGTAGCACTCCTCCATTCAGCTTCACTCACCACTGAACAAGCTTCCAGAAATCGAAGAATATATAGACAAAAAATGACCACTGAAGAAGCTCTCAGCAATGGAAGAATGTAGTCAAAAATAAAAATGTAAGGCGAGGTTTTTATATTTAGCTTTAATATATCTAAGAATTCTTGTACAGAGTAACGGAGAAATTGGCAAACCTAGCCGTGAATCGAGCCTGAGTTGATCGACGGGTGTGCTATCCAATAGGGTAATAGGGATTTCATCAAGTGGTCTGAGAGAGAGATTAGATTACTTTACTCATGATAAATTTACAATTTTTTTCAAATGTGTGCCCACATAAAATAAATTAGCATTACATAGAAAGTAGACCTGGTTGAAAATACTGTATTTTGTTGGAAATATTAACATTGATCTAATGGGTAGAGCTAATGAAATGAAATTCTAAGTGATGCATTTACATGAAAAGGCAAAGTTGGACCAAAATTCGACCATTCGAGCACTTAACCTTAAGAGAGAGAGAGATTTGATCGGCATTCTATGTATTGCATATCCGTCTAGTGTAGACTACAACCTTAAAGCCCAATTTCACGTGCCGAGACAGTGACTGAGCAAGTAGTCAAATTTTTTCCGAAAGCCTTTTCTAAATGGCCATTTAAACGCAAAAAATCTGTTGGCCCTAAACGTGTATTTGTTATAATCGGCCTTGCGAACAATTTATTGACCTCTCGCTCGGTCACTCTCTAGGCATGTGTAACTGGGGAATTGGGCCATTAGTTCAATTTAACATGACAAGTGGCAAATGGAGATTGTAAACCCAACATGTACTTTATTTATTAAAATATTTTTCCTACAACTGCTCGTAAAGTCGTTCTTTACATACTGAAAACTAATTGTAAAATACCTCTTTACTGCTCCGCAAGCGGTAAAGTACTTTACGCTCGCCAGCTGTTTTCTTTACGCTTCTGTTTTGATTTTGATGTCTTCTCATTGGTGGATCATGGAATCCGTGAAATTCACATAACCTCAAAAAAGTCGAACGCTAACCAAATCCGCGCACGGTCTGTGATGTTACAAACTACAAACTTTTATTGTGTTGGAATCCAGAACTGCTGTTGTAGGAAAAATATTGTATGTATTTCGCGCGTGAAGCTTCTTTATCGCTCTCGCAAAATTACTGCGCTCCGCTGTGCGTCGCGCAGTAAATGTTTTGGCTCGAGCGATAAAGTCGCGCTTCACGCTCTTAATACATAAATAACTATTAGATTTGTTTATTAGGTTCTTCATCTGTTGTTTAAGGTGAATATATATTTTTTGGTAAACAGCCCCCGGATAGTATCAATGAAGCTTCACTTTAACTAACTAGTTAACTTACTTTAACTTCAACTAGTAAACTTGACTTGAAGATATCAAAGACTCAGGCTCATCAGCAAAAAAATTCTACATTAATTTACTGTAATTGATAACTGTAGAAGTGAGCCGAAGCAGGTATCTGTTCAATCAGAGATAAGCTGCGTTCTCCTAGGCACTCTTCGTAAGGGTGACCGATTAAAAATCACTGATAAAATTTTAAGGCTGCTGTATAATCACTTCCCGGTGGTTCGGAACCTATCGAAAACTGAAGGTCCAACTCATCAATCACCATCATCCAGCTCATTACCCCCACACAGGTCTCAGACCTATATGGGCTTAATCTCAAAAAAAAAAATTACATCCCTCATATTTATAAAGAAGATGAACCTTTTTCAAAATGTTGACGCTTCAAATTTCATTGAGAACTCAAAATAATTGGATACGAATACATGAAAAAGTAATGGGTCACAAAGAAAATAAACATCTCTCAATATTAGTGGGCTTCAAATTTATTAATTTATGACAGACCTAATAGGCGGCCTAGGCTCTTTGAAGTTTTGGACTAAAACACAAAGTTGAAATAAAAGAGTAGACACCTACAGTCGAAATCGGATATGGTACTATACGTATACAAAGTCGAAAATTATTCAGTGATGATTGGATCAGAATGGTTTGAGTGGAGTCCGAAGCGGGGGGGGGGGGGGGGGTTTGGTTGGTGAAGAGGAAGGCCGAGGAGATTATGGAGGAATGAGGTAGATGAAGCGATGGAATCGAGAAACTTGATAGAGGGTGATTGGGAGGATAAAAAATGGTGGAAAATCTGGCTGAAAGAAGGAAAACACTGATTACTGTAAAATCCTAAATATACATATATAATATATTCTTTATGAAAATATTCTATAATATATAGAAATTACTTCAATAAAATTAATTCAAAAAATAAAATGTATTATAATCATTATTGAACAACCAAAAACAAAAGGAGAGAACCAACTCATGAGAAGTGTGATTACAATATTTAACATTTACTATTTCATCATATCAATTTAGTTTGAACCGTAAAATGAAAATCTCAAACTGGAATTTGGTATTAATAAACCAAAACGGCATAAAACATCCAAGCATTGACCGTAGCAATAACAAGTATTTTGGGCAGTAGAGAATGTAGTTTTGTAGTCATCGTTTTTATATACAGAAACAAGTTTTCAATTAATAACTCCAAGGTTTTCTCTAATCCCCACAAGTGGCGCCAAATCAAGACTAGTGGAAGTCGACTTACACAACAATCGCCAGCTTTTTCCTATCTGGAAAGAATTTGTTCGTTTGTTGGAGCAGATCCAGCATTTCAACAGTTCCGATCACCTTGAGAATATTCTAAAACCTTTCTACAGAAGACTACACCTATAGACTATGGAGACATGCCATGCCGTGCTTGTGCTTACTGTTATCAAGGCCTATACACCTATGCTCTATACAGGGGTGCCCCCCCCCCCCAAGTCTCATGACGCACCCCAGCCCCCCATAAATTAGGCACCCCTCCAAAAATGTGAAAAATAAGCCCCCCGTATTCTTTCTAAAACTAATAATAATAATAATAATAATAATATCGTGTGACCTGGCTGGCTCAGGTCTGGTGTCAGAGTTATCAGGTCGCACCTGAATAAGTTCAGGGCCTCTGACGTGACTTAACGACTGTTTTTTAGGCAGCCGGGACCGACAGCTTAACGTGTCCTCCGAAACACGGGAGTGGCCCGAGGTAAAAACTTTCGGTCAGAACTGGGATCGAACCCGGGACCTTTGGGCTAGCAAACCAGCACTTAACCCACTCGGCTACGGCCACTCCATTCTAAAACTAAAAGAAGACTTATATAGGTATTGAAAAAATTCATTCGACAATATACAAAATAGATTCTTTACATTCTTGAGATTCTTTACATAGGTAAATTTTTTTGTAAAGTAAGAAAAAAAATATCAAGGAAATTAATATATGAACTTCTGCTCAATAAACTTAATAGCTAGGCTAAATAAGAATGTGAACCTAAATGGGGTTTAAACAAATATTATCAAATATTATTACAAATACATAATGGTTCAATAAAAATCAAATACCTATTTGAGGGGATTTTGCTATGTCAACAAAGCGTATTGCACTGAGTCGCGGTGTAGCTTGTGTCTGTGCCAAGCGTTATCATTATCTATCACAGTAGTGGCGCCATTCCATGCATCTCCCCTCTTAGCTCTCACGTCTCACTAAGCTTGAATAATAACGACCTTCGCAAATCCTAAACAAAACTATTTTAGCTAATTCATATTCAATAGTATAATAATAATTATAAATCTATTGTCATTAATTGACATTCTGCCTGGTGACTTCGAAATATATTTTTGAATGTCGTCACGTTAAACACGGTTTCAATCAACTTAATCCATTTTTGAATTTCTAGTACATTTTTGTTCGACAAACTGACAAATACTTCTGCACCACCAAGTAAAAACACTGGAGACAATAAAATTATATTATTTTAAAAATCTATTACAGTACTACGATCTAGTCATAAAATCAATCACAATTGCTGGAAAAGAGAGGAGAAGAGATGAAAGGGAAAATGTAAAGCGGTTAAAATTAGTGGCAGGAGTTGGAATGCGTAATTATTGAGAAGATTTCACTAATGGTTCGAAATCTGGACTCGTTAATAAGCAATAAACAAAATGATTACCAAGGCATTTAGTATTACGTTATTTACATAAATATTTCATCTTCCAGTAACTTTCCACATTTACCAAATTTCTACGAAACTCGTTATTGGTAGGCAATGGAAATAATAAAATCACGTCCTATGTAAATAATTAAAAATTTTATAGTTTCTATTGGCCATTTCATCAATTACAACAATTTTGAAATTCCTTTTAATGTTATACATTTATGCTGTTAACATTTAGTAATTTAGATAGAGATAAGCTGCGTTCTCGTAGGACCTGTTTGTAACGGTGACCGATTAGATTGGCCAGCAAAAAAGACACTGTTCTCTGCTGTAAAATCACTTCCCGGTGGTTCGGAACCCACCTAAAACTGTAGATCCAACTCATCAATCACCATCATCCTACTCAAACCTAAGTGGGCTTCATCCTCCAAAAAAAAGAAAGTAATTTAATGTCTCCCAAATCACTTGAAGTAACAAGGTTAATATTTTTTATTTTTGTTAATTCACGATCTTCCATCTTTCTGTAGAATAGCCTTCTAAAAAAGAGCCATTATATTTTATTCATTTGCTATCAATTATTATTTAACTAAGGAAAAGGTTTGTCTATCTCACGGTAGATAGAAGATCTTTTACATATCTTCTTCTACTTACCGTGGTCTATCTGCAGTCAATGTTTGATTACTTGGATGAATGAAGTAATAATAGAATTTAGTAAATAATAGACTCCAGGGTTGTGGAACTTCATTTTTGTTCACAAATACTTGGCACGTATCCTTGTGAGTCTTTCTCAAACGACAACTTGCCTTCAAGACATAACGTATACAATAGTTCCATCCTTCATCCAAGAACTGACAGTCTCAAATCCAGTCATCAAGAAATAGAATGATTATGATTACAGATGGTTAGATCCAATTCCACGTGACACGCAACCAATGTTACTCTTCACACAGCGTTTAAATTTGCCCTTGGCAATCGGTTTGCTTCACCAATCATCAGTCATCGTTAATAATAGAACATTATTTGAATTTGCAAAAAGAATACATTTGAGAGCATATAATTCCTATTAGAACCTTCAGTACGTATATGCATATGTGCAAGTGTAAAAAGACCTTTCTTACTTTCTAGACATTATAAAACAAGTCTATAACTTGAAAAAATATCGAAAAAGTCAGAAAAAATTCGAAACTTAGAAGTAGTAAAGATTCCAATGCAACCTAAATGCGAAGTGAAACCTTTTAACAGAACACAATAATTACTGTCAAGAATTTTCTTCGGTAGGATCTAAATGTCAAGTGTGTAATGAGTGAATTTCATTATTAAAAAGGTGTAAGAAAATTTATCATTTTTTATCTTTTTAAATCTTGAATTACAAAAATTAAAGGTATTTTTCAACACTAAAATACACATACTAGGTGAAATAAGGTTCAGGTTCAACATGGACTACAAAGGACGACTTATCTGCAAATAAAATAATAAAAATATAAAATCATATACGGTAATAATTTGATAATTATTGCATTTTTTACAAAATAGTTTCAGAATCTACAGTATAGTAACAATATCAAGAAACAAGAGTTTTTTTTAGAAATACAAATTGGAATTCAACAAATTAAATAGAATTTTTTTGGGATGAAGCCCACATAGGTCTTAGACCTGTGCGTGGGTAATGAGTTGGATGATGGTGATTGAAATTCATGACCCAAGTACAAAAGTGAAAATACCAAAGGATTTAGTTCTAAATACTCTCTGAAAATCAGAATGCATCTCAAACAAATTAACAGACAAGCGATCTCACAAGAGGAAATTCTTTGGAATTCAAAATCAATATTATGTGCAAATTGAGGAAGGGGGGGGGGGTTGAAAATGTTGGTGGAAAACGATTTCCCCGCCAACGATAAGCATGATAGGAAAGTGGAAATGAAAGGGTTTTATTTTCTCTTGTCTAGGAATGTTTTAAAGTAAGAAAGTAGTATTTCATGTCTTTTCAGAATTAGAAAGAATGAAATGAACGACGCCAACAGACAGACATCTTCCTACGTCGACCGGACGAGACTATGAAAATGGTAATTTTCCCACACAACTTGCATCAACTCCCACGACCCAACACATTCAAGTTCCGCGCTAGCGCAGACGAAGGGTGTGCGCGTGCGGACGCCAAAAGATGATGATAGGATGGAAGCCAAACTTCTCAAGGTCGCCGCTCAATACACAAAGCGCTGCTTAATTAACAATACTATTCACAATGGTAATTTGTGCAAAAAGTTCAAAAAAGTCACCTTAATCTCAGAAAGTTATTCATAATAATAAACCAATGAACAATGATCGTTGACAAAAAATGATTCAAGCTAAGTTATATTGAGCAATGGAACTTCCTTTTCAGGATATAAAATTATCCAAAATGCCAATGTTTTGGAAACATCTCAAGTTTTACCGTTAATTTGATACCTTGTGAAACCTAACTTCCCAATCTTATAGAATGAAATGTATTAGCAATGACAATTAGCTAATGCTTGTTTTTCAAGAAATTAGTCAAGCTTCGATGTATTGAGCAGTGACGCTTCCTTTTCAAGACATAAAATTAAACCATATGGTTTGAAGATAAGTTTCGAGTTTGGCTGAAGATAAGAATGAAATGTAATAAGCAATGACAATTTGCTTTATTACCAAGACATTTAATGACATTTGACATATTAGTCACAATTTACCAATACAATCAACCAATTATTAAGATCAATTAATTCCAATCAATTAATCCCTACCCTAAAACAATTCTATACCCTATTCTATATGCATAACAAGGTCTGGAGTTGAGTTATTACTTATATGTTATTCAACAGACTCCGATGGACAAGTTTCGGTGTTGACTAACTCTACTCAGGACCTTGTTATGCAACTAGAAGTCTGAAGGATTTGCATGTGAGTTGATTGTTAGATTTTATATTATTGGTCAATTATTGAACCTAATATGTCTTACAAATGAAGCAAATTGTCATTGGACATTGCTAATTATATTTTATTCCATAAATGTTATAATATTGTAATAATTTTTAGTAGATAATGATAAAAAAATATGACAGATAAAACTAAAAAAGTAATAAAATGAATATATTTTGTAGCTGATAAGAAAATGAATTAGGAAAGAACATTCTAATGACAACCGCGAGGCAGATAAGCAAACAGCAATGGAGATGGATCGATAAATGAAAAGTTTTTGGTTTGCCGACGCTATCTGTTGCTACGCAATGATACCACGTGGCCACAAGGCACGAGTCTATTACTCCCCCTAAATCAACAACGTCAATGTAATCCCTGGAGTCGAAATACTCTGTACTAAACCTAGGGAAACCCTGTAGTGAGGCGCGCGCGAGCGCAATGAACAGCTTGAGACGTCTGAGGACAACCCCAAGTTTGCCATTTATAGTGCGCTACTCTCAGGCATGTGACTCACCCTCACCCACGCGAACTCCCTTTTCTAGCGTCGTAATTCGTGATCGCAGCCTTAAATCAATGCTGATATCAGATAGTTACTCATCCAAACCAATTACTACTCACTACCTTTATCCACAGTAAAATTATAGTTTCTCTAGATTATTTCCCTAGGCTGTGCTTCTACTGCCTAGTGGTCGTCGAAGTAAGATCATGAAGAAAACCTTTTCCTAAATGAGGGTTGTTTGTTTCCAATTCCTAAATTATCAATTATTCGTTGACGCGGTTCAATCTTATTTCCCACACATAAATTAAACCAAGAACTTTTACTTAGTTTACTCAGATTTCTATGAGTAATTCTCACTCTGTACCTGACACTGCTGGTACTTGAAGCGAAGTCTACCATTTTACTACTACAGAGTATCAGTAGAGCGTTTTCAAGAACGTTAGTTTCTATAAGCTGGAATATTCTCTCACAAGAAAAATAAAAACAATTTCCTCTCATTTTGGAGGACAAAATATTCATTAATAGATAGATAGATTTATAAAGCGGCCACTGACCACCTTTCAAAGGGGTATATAAACTTGTCAATATTGGAAATCTATAGAAGAAGGAATATGTTGAATTAAAATGACTATAATATGATTAATATTCATATATAATATTCATTAATATTAAACATCTATAGAAAAAGGAATGTTGTATTAAAATTGCTATATGATTACAGTAGGATACTATAACTATAGTGGTACAGTATGTAGTAACTGTACATTATTCAGGCATGTGTCACTGTTCTGAATGAGGTCCCAAATGAAAAGAATATACAACTTCCAAGCTATTATTTAAGAATAACTATCTATGAATTTCACGAATATGTACAACTTCTAGGACTGCCAGGATTATTTAATGATTTCATTACTTTTAATCATTAATGATTCATCGATAGACAGATTATTATTATCATATTCCGTCTCCAGAAGTTTTCATTTCAACAGTTTCCAAAAATTAGCAGCTGTAACAGCCTTGCCATTTACTATTAAAATTTCAGTGAGTGTACACTGTTCATCAAGCCGGGAACACAAGAGCAGGTAGGTGATCAAGGCCACGTATTTCGCCACAATCACGTAGTAAATCTTCGCTTTCTTGTAGGTAACCCCACTTTCTCAAGTTCGATAGACAGATGACCAAAGATAAGTAACAAATTAAATTGAATAATATCGGCAACAATAGAGCTGGTGCCCTTGGCGTAAACGATGGACATTTGACAAAGTAGAAGAATCGACCAATTCATGTTTGACAAACGCCTTGACCTGAATCCGATCAGCGAACACTACTAATAAGAACCATTGAACAAGCACTACCCTAATAGGTACCTAATACCCTACATCATAACCAAATAGATAAAGATTTAAACTATTCAGCAGCATGAACGGACCTCACATGCATAACACCATCCTCACTGGTGCTCATTCTCGAGATAATTAGTTTTAAATTTCCTTTTAATGCTGTAAATGCAATAATAATAGTGGTTAGGACGTTTGAATGGTAATAAGGAGAACCGAGTTTCGATTCCCGGCGCCGACTAAATATTTTGATGTAGGGAAATCCATCGATTTCCACAGGATATTTAATGCAGTTGTCAATCTCCGCAGTAGCGGGGTTCGTCAGCATAATTTAAAGCATATTAAAAGAACATTCAAAACTAATTGACTTGCGAACATTCTAGCAATTTAATAAATTGTAGCATCTTCCGAAATAACTCCAGCGTAATGTTCATTCTCATTAATATCTTATGGCAATAAGAGGTCGAAATGATACAAAAATCAGAGATCTATTTTTCATTATGGAATCGGATTACTATTAATTTGCTTAAAAGATTGAAAACCATTTCCTCACTAACCATAGAACGTCATTATCCTATTTCTTGAATGTAACAAGCCCCTCTCACTAAAACCACAAACTCCTGTATCCTAGGAATTAAAAACCTCTTCCAGATTAGAATACTTAATTCAAGTAAATTTTACAGATTTGTGAGTGCTCAAATACTCAAAAGCAATGTTATTGAATCAAATTTTTTATTACAAAAAACATTATACAAAAATACAATAAAAATCAGATGTATCTATTAAAAATTGTGAAATATAATGATACATTTTTAGTATACCTGAAAATCTTTCAGTTGGCACAAACACAGTAGAAGAATGCAACCTTGTTCGCTGATTTGAGAGTATACAATTCAAATTACATCAACTTTTTTTTGCTGATCATGTCCACGAGACTTGTGCCTGGGTAATGAGGTGAATGATTACACATAGATGCCAGACGGTGGAGCGGGTTTCGAACCCAAGACCGCTCAAACGACAGCAAGCTGAAATTGCGACGCCCCAACCAACTGCGCTAAGCGGCCCACCTTACACATCACTCCGCCTTGTTATCAACACATATATTATGAAATACGACTATTGCTATTTATATAGTGTTGGAAAAATGAACTGTGATCATTTACATGAAACGGCGAAGTTTAGACAAAAAATCGTCTATTCTTGAAACAGCTAATCAAGAGATTGAGGGGTTGAAAGCTGGCAAGCCAAAACCATCGGACTGCAAATAATACACGACGTCTATTGCTAATACTTTTGATGGCTCTAATCAAGTGGAAGGCACAATGTCTTCTTGGTCTTGGCGCCGAAGCTTCTTCGCAGAGTTCTCGTCACAAGTCACTGAAAATCGCATACCTTCGTTCAGTGAGTGAATCGGACGTCACCTTTTAAAGCAAGACATGTCTAGGGATGCCGAGTGCCGAGGCTGGCAAACCGGTTTCAAAGGATCGGCCAGGTACAGTCGGCGTCCGGCAAAATCGCGCACTATCAACGCACAAAGTGTACACTTGTGGGGTTTCAATCTCTTTTCAGCGTAAAATGAAGGATACCGTGAACTTTTGAGGTCATTTTTTTCAAATTTTTGTGGAAATTGAATAAAAACGAAACAAAATTCGAATAGCCCAATGAACATACAACTAAAAAATCGTTTGTGGTTTGGACTTGAATACTGCTAACATGTAAAAGTGTAGAAGACTGTCTTGTACCACCTTCAGTATCTGATATGAAGGAACTGCCCAGAAGAAAAAGAACGTGTAAAAAAACAAATTCCTGGACACAAATTCATCTATTCCAAGCCAAATTGTGTCAAATTCCATTTAGTTTTTGCATCATTGTCAGTGCAAGATCTGAAGCTCCGTGCTAAAAATGTATCAAAATTGTTCAAGATTGCAAAATTTAAAGCAGGCATACTTTACTCAGGTACTTTTGATCCCCCACCTCACCTGATAAACAGTATAAGTTAGTACCGTACCGGTACTTAAAAATGTCTTTCAAAGAAGGAGGGGTTTTCTAAGAGTAACTCAGGACTTTATGCCCTTGTTTATTTAAAAGGGGGTCTGGGGTGCTCCCCTGGAATTTGTTCTGAAAATAATCACTCAAAAAACAGACTTTTAACTATTCAAGACGTCTATTTTTTTTAAACGATTGTCTCTCAGGGCTTGTTAAAATTCCAAAATACCTGTCTCTGAGGGGGGATTTATCCCCCTCATCAACCCCCCCCCCCCACTGTGGGTGGACTACTGACAATGAAAAATTGCACCACTTGTAGAGCTAATAGAAATAGCATTGGCAATTCTTGTCTTATGTAGACAGTATTATTGTGCCTTGCCAGATTGTGTGGTCTACAGTAATTAGTGTTTTATAGAAGATGGTTGAGAGTGAACTTCCTAATTACATCTCATAACCATCTTATATCAGATCTATTTATCTTATATCCAGGAGTATTTAGAACAAAAAGATGTCCCAACTGAAATGAATCTTCCAAACAAAAGTGGCAGTACTCTTATTTTACATGGATTTTAATCTTTCAATCAGAAAAATCAAATCAACAATTGTCAGCATACAGGAATAATATTATCAGGACTTGCATTGAGAATTACATTCGTCAAGAATCATGCTAATGGCTAATGTTAGCTAGGTGTACAACTATCTTCTTTATTCAATAAAAAAATTTTCAAATTCGTCAGGTATTACCATAACTGGTAACTTCAAAGCTACAGAAAAGCTAACACCAGTGACTACTAAACTAGATTACGCTACACGTAATTTGCAATCAGCAACCAACGAGTAAAAAACGAAGCTAAAAGCTGTGATTACTATCAGCATTTAAATAGCCATAAGACAATGATTCCAAGAGGTTACCTAGTAGATATAAAATCAATTGTTCAGGGTATTCGTAATATTCATGAGACCAATATCTATGTACTCTAATAGTAAAACTCAAATGAGTACAAATCAACTAACGATAGAGGAACTGTTCATTTAACATACACAAGTATGTCAATTTAAAAGAAATTAGGAATTCTAAGAGATAAAACGAAAACATGAAAAGGGTTGAGATACTCTGATTATATCAATGTGCAGATTTAAAATTACAAATGTAAAAATCTACTTACCCAGAGTTCGGTCCCCCAACTCATTTTCGTTTAATCCACTATTATGGAAGATTAATAATCCAACACTGCACTATATTCACTCAGAAAACTCAATTTTTTTCACTTCTATTTTCACAAACAACACTAATAAGAACTCACCACAACATTGCTGATGGATGACTGAATCCAGACCAGCAGCAGAATCTCTTCTCAAGAATTCACTACTGCCAACTGCATTTCTCGCTATATCCTTAGAGTACAAAGAGATACATGTATAATACTCAAACCATTTAATTTATAATTCAAAATAATATTAAAAATACTGAAAATTAATTAAATTTTATGTCTTTACAAATCTAGTGAACCTTCATCGAACAACTATCAAAACCGAGAATCAGATTCTATTACTAACTTTGATTTTCAATTAATTGATATAAATGAGAATAATCTGAATACTTGAAAAATTATAAAATTCGTTTCTACTGTTTTAACTTAATACTTTTATGTTTTTGGTTGATTATAAATCCAGCGATCAGTTGATCGTGACGGCATTGACTAACTGTGTTTTTTCCACTTGTTTCTCGATTGTGTAGTGATGGCAAAAATAATCAAAATATCGATATATTGGTCTTTTGATATATCAGAAAAGAGATATCGATACTACCGATATATCGGGAGCTCAAATATCAATTAATCGATATATCAGTCAAAAAATATCGAAATAAAAATATTGCTGGTTTTCATACTTATTATTTATCCATATAAAAACAAACAGCCTTTTTCAACTGAAAAATTATACATATTTTCGAGGGGCTTTATGTTCTTCATTTATGTATATTTTTCTCATGAACTGATTTTATAAAAACATAAATAAATGACATTTCTAAAACAAGACATTTCCTCATTTTTTGTATTTTTCTCATGAACTGATTTTCTAAAAAAATAAATGAATGACATTTCTGAAACAAGACATTTCCTCATTTTTTGTATTAAATAATTTTTGTCATCAAAGGAATATCGAAATACAAACCATGCACAAATACAAAGAGGAAATGCATCTATTTAAAATTGCACAACTACAAGTTGAAACCCCACCATTTTTATTAGATACACATTAATGGCTCTGGTCATGGAAATAACAAAAACCAGTAAATGATATCATATCTCTATTTTTTTGTCATTATTTTTAACAATCTAATATCAAAACTGACAATGTATTTTTATTTATATAATTTTATTTATACCGGAGGGATGCATTTCACTTCTAAGGAGAAGCTTCAGGAGGTGGCATGATGATAAAGCTTCTCTTTAGAAGCGAAATGCATCCTTCAGTCATAATTTGAATGGAAATGCAGTGTCTTTTGTTATTAAATTGTGAATAAATTAAAAATATTTATTGCTATATATCTGCTCCAAAGTATCGATATCACCGATATATCGGAAGCAAATTATCGATATATCGAATATCGTCTCCTGGTCATCGCTTGGATGCTTGGTAAATTTCTGCTCTCTGCTGTATTGATATTGATATGGCGATTGGCGAAATAATATTGTGTTATAAATGTTTTGAGTTTTGATACTGTACGTATTCTTTGATAATAGAATTTAAAATCAGTGTAAATATTTTTCAGTGTAATTTGTATTTTACTACAAACATGCAAGCATGAATATGGCTGTATCGATTTCTACTAGTCTAATTCAGTCTTATCATTTTTCAACTTGTCATTGAATTTTCTGCTATTACTTGGTAAGTGAACAAACTTAAGTTTTATTTTGAATATTATAATACAGACGGAAAGTTAGTTGTCAGACAACTAAGTTAATTGCTACTTCTGTCTGAACAGTTATTAATCTATTACGAAGAAGTACTACTTATGCAGTTATGCTTTAATGTCTTATGCTGTATGTTTTACGATTATTTCACTGGACAATATACGGAACTGCAGTCCATTACTGCTGTATGCTTGGGCTCAAATTTATTGGGGACGCATTTATTTTGCTTTTTGTGAAACGAAACAAGAAACAGTTTTACCTCAGGTACTTGTATCTATACTATGCTGATTACTACGAAAACATATTAGTCATATTGTGAATTTCTGTAATAATTCTTTACTTATAAATTTCAGACAAAAGGGACGTGACTGAATCCTGATGGAGCCACATCCCAAGAGAATCAAGGTGAGCGTTCTATCTTTAAATTTGATATATTTCAAATTTCAGTGAACAGATATTCAAAACATCAATACCATACTACCAAGGGAAGTTCCAGCTGGAACGTTTGGGAGGTTATAAATTGGGAAATTTGCTGGCCTTTCTTTGTGAGTTAACCTAACCTAAACCCCTTCCCAGTGGACTGCCATTGGATACTAGCCTCTCAAGCCTTGCATTTCGTTAAATCTGTAAGAAAGTAAAACTACGTTATCAGCCGTCTACCAAATATACGCAATACACAACCTAAAAAATAAGCGTCGGCTTCAAGTTTTAATAGGTGATTAACCCCAGATGATTCATTGTTTTCTTGTCTTTAATTATTGATATGAAGTTTGAAAATCTATGAGAAATGACGGATTTAGTTAGGCATTGATTTCCCGACGAATTTAGTTGTTCCTATCGTCTATAAACTCTGTAAATATTTTCATCGGGGTCATTTTCCAACTTCTTTTAAAATGTAGTTGATTTTTTTCAGCCAACTAGGATTGATGACACCAATGGAAAACATCCTACGGCCATTGAAAGAAATACGGATTTGTATAATAAGGTGAGGATAATTCATTCATCTACAGTATATGATTCTCATGGATTTCTCTCGCTTTATTTGTCGAATAAAAAACCCTTTTCTTTAGCTAATTTCCAAAAATCATCCAAATGAACGTGGGAATCTCTTGAAATTCAGGCACCCTACTCAGTACTTTTGTGAGAACTAGATTTTGCGTTTCTGGGGCAAGAAAATTAAAACTACAATTTCAAGTATTATATTATAGAGAATACTGTAGAAAATGAATCCAGCTGGAAATTATAGTGGTATAGTGTTATGCAAATTCCATTACTTCAGTCTGAATAATAAGATGCCTGCAAACAGTTTTCCTGAAGTATCACCAAAAGATATTCATCTATAAATTTTTTCAATTACATTTCGATCCTGGATCCCTTGAGAATATCAATGAATGTTGATCATTGTGTAAATTTAGTTGAACTACGATTGCGTTGAAAAAGCGTTAGAGGTTTGTGCTCTATCAAGATTGCTAGAATTCAGAGAGTATTTGGAAGAGATTGATGATTTTGCGTCAGTAAAGTTGCTATTCAAGAAAAGTACTGAGTTAATTCGATTCAATCAATATTCCTACTTGAGCGGGCGGTATTGATCTCTGTTCGCTGTGTAACATGAAGAAGGAAGAGGACATTGTCCACTTTTTGGGAGTGTCCAGCATTAGGAGAACTCAGATGGAGATATTTAAAAAAAGAGTGTTTTCGGTATTGGCATAGTGCGGGGGGGATTTCTGGGTTACTACCCGCCCCCCTTGGGCCTGTAAAAGAGGCTTCAAAAATGAATAGGGAGGCATCAATAAAAAAACGATAATATCGGTCACTGGAGTTAAAAAGGTTTTACAGTTGATGGGGCAAGTTTCCCCGGACCTCAAAGTCAAGGGGCCACATAATTTGACAAATGTAAGCGAGTGACAGAATTAAAATAAAATAAATGGCTCCAAATTTCCCTTAGTGCTCCAGTTTAGACCTATTGAGGCCTCTTAGAAGCCTTTCAGACCCTAGAGGCCCTTGGTGCCATATATATTAGAATATTACTGGGTATATTAGAATATTACTGGATATATTAGAATATATACTGGAAATATATTCAGTATCAGTCTAGGCCTAAACAGGTGGTGGGTCCCAGTATTTTCGGGCCCCAAAACATGGGTTTGAAGATGCCACTTGCATGAAGTTTACATAGTGGGCTAGAAAGAAAAATACTCTTAATATTTTTGCGGATGCCTTGAAATGCTCATTTCTGTCACTGATTTGTATTTGATCTTATTTCATTTTAATAATCAAGGCGGTCCAAGACCTCGTAAAATTTATTGTAGTAGTTAATTTGTCACGCCATGAATCAAACAAATAACATGAGGGAAGTGGTTGATTACCACAAAAAAGGCGTAAAGTTGGACTTCCAAGATGTAGAAAACTATTTTTTCTCTGGGGGAGAACACCCCCCCCCCCCAGACCCTCTAATTTCGTAGGGTTCCATCACCATCTATATTTAATTACAAGATCAATAAAAGTTAGCACTTGGAAATAGATGTGATATTCAAAATTTAAAATGTTGACTGTTTTTTGCACAATCTCTACTTGCAAGTTGAATCAAGTTCTATTCATTCATACTAATTTTAACATTTTTTGCACATTTTCATTATTCCAGAAGTGAATATTCCAATGCAAATTCAAAAGATTACACAAAAATAGAAAATAAATTTATGATATTTTTCAAGGCTCTCCCTGTTGCCACTCTGAACTCAGTATCCTTTCCCCTAGCCCCCACAACGTTTTTCATAGCATGGGTTTCAGTTGGTCCATACTCGAATTTTGTTTTTAAATTGAAAAGATAATTCAAATTAGTTACACAGATAGTATTGAGTGCTGTAGGCATAGCTGGAAGACTTAATTAATTGTACTTGAAAAATCGTGTCAGTGATAGAAAATTGGTTTTTTGGGTGGAGGGGTAAGGGAGTTTCCAGCCAAAACTTTGCCCCAAGCCACAAAAGGTCTCTGGGTGGCTCAGATTGTTATAATTAGATACAGCTATTACTTGTATTTTTTATATTGCATACATTAAAATTGGTTCACATTCAATTACTGAACTAACAACATATAAAAAGTTGGTTTATGTACTTGAGCAAACGATTCGTGAAAGCAATGATTTATTAAATTTAACCTTTGATAACACAATTTATAAACTTTATTCTTATAAATACTCGTATAACGTTACTGTTTTTGAGCCTCAAAGCAAGTTCCCAGCATCGGTAAACCCAAAATGTTCCTATGATGTGTACTAAAATGGATGGTTTAAAGCTTTCTAGACCCTCCTCCTCGGAAGGGCCCTAACATCTATAAACCCCCTCCCCTTTTTTTCAAAATCCTTGCTACGCTACTGGCTATCGGTGTCCAATCTTCAGTTTTACCTAAATGGCCGAGAATGGAAAGCTTTGAGTGCGTAAGAAATGGAATCATCGATATAGCCTTGCAAATGAATGTAACGGTTGAACATAACTAAAGTGATAGACCAACAAGAATCACACTGTCAACTTACCAAGATGACTCAGGTTATCAAAGACTGCTAAAAAATAATTGAAGAGAAGCCTCCTCTTTCTCTTTAGACGCGAAATGCATAATTTCATTTCATTTATTTACACACAGTTTCCAAAATACAGTAACTTAATACAACATTATAGATACAATACAAAATGGGAAAAAGTAGTTTGTTAGGTAAATCATTGAAAATCGTGTTGAGGCACCATCACGTTAAAAAAAGAAAGAAAAGCCTAGAGCCGAGCTAAAAGTATAAAATAAACCTTGTTCCTTAACCAAATTATGTATAAACTCAAATGAAGTGTTCATTTCCTTCTCCATTCGTGTACGGTCATTCTTTGCTTCTTCTAACATGAATATAACTGAGAAATACTGCCGAAATACTATTTTCGGCATCACTCAAAGCTTGCATACTTGATCTTGATGTAGCACACGGAGGACAACGTCAAAATTGTTTTTCACTTACAAGAAAGTCCAGCTCGTCTTTGGACATATTCACGCATTTTAAATGACAAGTGAGTGTATTGCACTCACTTCAAGGAACCGAAGTACGCGATGCACATTTTGAATTACATACAACACTGTTTAACGACATATTTGTTCACAAAAATCACTACAAACTTAATAAAATAAACGTCAAAGTATATATAGATGAGAAGAAAGCAAATTTTGCAGTTCAGCTTCAAACTGAAAAGATATAAATTCAATGCTATTATACATACTGCACTCTTAACAAAGCGAATTAAACATAATGCACAATAGTCAAGTTGTAACTTGAATAGCGATAAGGGAGCGCTCGGCACTAGCTTCCTTTCTCGACGACGTCTGCTTCACTCCAGTATAAGTTAATAAAAATCATAATTTAAGTAGAAATACAGTTTCAGTTTTTATATTAGATTGTTCAAAATACAGAGTCGAAAGAAATTAGAGATCCGATCTAATTTACTGGTTTTTGTCACTGCCATACTTTTTCTATGATATATGTAGGCCTATTTAATAAAGGAATTATATTATTAATACTGTGATACATGTGATTTTTAATAAAGCAAGGGCTCAAATGTTTTTTTAAGTACCAATACAATTATTAGATTCCCAGACTAATAAAATGTTAACATTAGTTCATACACCACAGGTTTTTTTTTTTGTATGACTCTATTAATTCAGCACATCAGTCATTTTAAGCTTGAAGCCTGCGATAAAGAGCGGCTTTACACAACAAATACTGCAATGAAATTGGAAAATATATCTAATTTGAATCTGAAATATGCAAGAATAATAATATTACTAAATTTTTATTAGAAAAAATGTCATCTCACTTTATGTACTAGGGTAATCAAGTTTAAAACCTTCAAAATTTAGCCAAATTTCCAAATATTGAATTTTGTTTGTTTTTTTCAGCTACTTGACTCTTATGAGGAGATTTTGAAAAAAACGCTGAAATCGGGTATTCGAGAAAGACTTTTTTCAAAAGCACGGTCGAGTTTTAATTCTTGCAGTAAATCGTTCAGGCAATCTTCAGAACTCAGAAGACTGATTGAAAATCCGAATTCTCTGACACCATTTCCGCATTTAGAGATTCTTTTTAAAAAGTTCAAAGCAAATAAGAAAGCGGTGAGTACTCCAAACATTATTTTTCAAGCTAGAATTGATCTTGATTGTTATCAGTTTTGTTTTGTTTGCTTTTATTTTATGGCCACATTGGACAACTCAATCAATTTCTGGAAATTCTTCTTCTTGCCCAGCTGTCTCTCATATTTTGGGCCCTCCTTTGTCTTTCTTCATCTGTGTAAACCCTTTTTGTCTTCTTTATCTGTTTCTCCAGGAATCTGATGTTTTTCTGGTGTAATTTTTTTGTTATCAGTTTATATATATTTTTAGATACAGCGCACCAAACTATGCCTTTATTCTTGTAATATACCACTGTATTCCCTTTCTATATCATTTTCATTTCCCTGTTTTGTTGCTTACACATATCGCTTTGTAAGGATGGGAATATTTTGATGAGTCTACTCAAACTACTCTGTTAAAATATCACACCTAAATTCTATAATACTAATATAAATAATATCACATAATAATAAATAGGTCGCAGCAAGCTGCTGGTATCTTCTGTGATCTGTCAAAAGCATTTGATTGTGTGAATCATGAGCTACTACTAAAAAAATGAGCTTTTAGGGAGTAGCAGGTACTGCTCTAAGATGGATCACATCTTATCTGCAGAGGAGACAACAATGTGTGAGAGACAGATCCTCTACAAAAACTTGTTCATTTAGAAATGTCCAAATACTCACCTTAAGGGTCTGTCCTAGGACCCTTGCTCTTTTTGGTGTATATTAATGTAATTTTAGTGTATATTAGTGTTAGATATTAATGATCTATCTAAAGCATCACCTGATTCAAAATTAATCATGTATGCAGATGACACAACTGCCTTAGCACCAGACTCTAGTGAGATAGAACTTGCAAATAAATTAAAAAGTACACTATCAACAATGTCAGAATGGTTTGAAGCAAATGGTCTAACCTTAAATTATAATAAAACACATTTGATTCAGTATACCACAACCCATAATTTAACAGCTGTAAATAGAGCACAACTCCTAACAATAGAAGACCGTTTAACAACATCCTCATCAACTAAATTCCTAGGACTTGTAATAGATCAGCTTGAGATTCTTACGCTGCCATCTATCTACATCTCCCAATTATTCGTTTTTGTTAAATTAAATATATATAACCCAATTTCAATTGTGCACGAATAACCATGAGTAGAATACAAGAAATAGAAATCTTATTGCTTTTCCAATCCATAGGCGCACATTTTTAGAAAAATCTCCTTTCTACGCCAGAATGAGATACTACAAGAAACTACCAGCAGCCATCCGAGATATGGATTCGGCAAAAGTATTAAAAAAAACAGTCAGAAAATTTTTAATTGAAAAGACCATGTACTCGATTTCATAATTTAATTAAGTAGACTAAATAATATAGACGTTATTATCCATGCATTTTTTTCGCAATGCAGTCTGGATTAATTGTTTTTTTTTTCAAATGTATATATGACCATACTGTTTAGTAATTGATAGACTATTAGATTTAGTAATACTGACATGTCACCAATCGTATGAGTGAAAATCAAAAATTTGATATAATGTGACGATGAATGAATAAATAATATCTCTTTCAAAAAAAATTAATTTCATTTAACTTCAGTTGTTGTTAAATTGCCACCCTTGAATACAGCTCTTATATATGAACACATATATAAAAATAAATCGATGTCAGTTGACTGTGAAGTCAACGTTTCAAAATCGAAATTATAACATTGCTTGATATTCTTGAATTATTTATCTTCGCTCTTCTGCAGTACAGTATTACTGTTATTTCACCATCCTTTATTAATAAAAATGAAATTGACCATTGCAATATTCTATAGTTTTTCTTAAAGTAATTATCAACTAAAAAACTGCTCAGATATATTCTACTACGGTATTTTTTATTTCTATCGAATTTCTTAATGGTAGCCTATTTTTAATTAAAATTGATGACCACATTTTACCAAATTACTTATTAAAATGACTAAATATAAAGACAAATTATAGAGAAAACAAGAATGAATGATAAGTACATGTAATACATATTGTTATGAAACCCCAGAAAGAAGAGAAGCATATTTCTCTTCACTGTCTGTTGTGTCAATAGAACTTCCGTTTAAATTGATAGCAGGCGTTTTTTGTTTACTCCCCCGGTTCTCCCCTCACCTTGCAGTCATCTAGAATTTTCCAGTCAACTTTTATCTGTGTAAATAGAAAGATCTCGAAAGTTATAGACTTTTCTAGTGTTTCCTAGATTGTCACAAAAATTTATATAAGCAGAAGATCTTGTAAACAAGCAGTGCGGTTATTCTAACTTCATAACGAGTGGCAATTTCCAGTGATACAGACAGTGCAATTACGTGACCGTTTATACAGACAGTGTTATACGAACGTTTAATGTGATAAACACAGTGTACTATTCAGACTTCCTTTACAGTTTATACAGTGACAGACTGTGCTTCGTAAGTGTTCATTTCTTTATTAAGTGTTTAACTGGTTTTATAGACATCTCTTTTTATAACACTGAATAGTTCATTGAAAAGTATTATTTATTAAATTATTGATAAATGTTAACAGTTAGTAATTAGTTTTTGTACAGTGAAATAGCAAACTCATTATTAGCTGAACGTTATTGATATATTTGTTTCTTATTGATTTTTCTGGAGTGACATAACTGATTAGTGCGTGTTGTAAGTAATTTGTGTAAATAAAGTTCAAGTGTTGCCAGCATTATTTTAGAGATAGAACCCGCAACATTATTGTTACGGGTTCTAACAATAAAATAATGCTGGCAACACTATGAAGTAATACGAGACATTTTATTTTCACAATTAACTCAACAGCAGACCCTAACTAGTAATTATCACACAAGAAATCAATAGAAGAAACAAGCATGTCGACAACTTTCAACTTGCTTCAAGAACAAGACTATTACTGTCCGAAACTAGTAAATAACTGCCAGTTAACTATCAATAACAATTAATAAATCCGTTATTAATAGTTATCACACAAGAAATCAATAAAAGAAACAGTTCAATAACTTACAACTAGCAGAGAATGTTTCAATAAAAAGATTAATTACTGTCCGAAATTAGTTAATCACTATCAGTTAACAATCAGTAAAAAATAACAATTATTAAATCTCCATTAAACACAATTATAATTGATGAACTTACTCTTGTGCAAAAGACGTTCTCTTATCACTCATAATCTTATCACAATTACTGTCACAGCTGTTTTCATACTAATCGCCGAAATGCACTGTACTGTCTACACTGACATGAAGTAAGTTAGTCTTTATGAGCTCTCAAATGAAACTAAAACTACTACCAGCGAGGTCCCCCTATTTATAAGCCAGCATTATTTCTAGAAAATTCTAGGACCATCATTTTCCAGACTGGAATCATCTGGACCATCAATTCCAATGGTCTGGAATTTGCTAGAGTAACATAGAATACCATTTAACGAATAAGAGTAAGAGAGTTGAAATAGAGGGAAGAATACAATAGTATTGTAAACACATAAGCAATGCCAATGTTGAATGTCAACATGAAGCGACGCTTCAATGCTTACATTATAAATAAATAATGCCGTTGTAGTTCAAACAAACAAAAAGTAGCTATTTTTCAATATTTTTCCTCGCCATTTATCGAAAACTTGATACAGTATCATTTTTTTTTTTTTGAGATAGATAATAGTTACTGTCCATATTTACCTACTGGAACCTATAGGAAATCTTATGTTCTAGTTCCAGGAATGAATTAAAACATTGCTAGTGCATCCTTCTTAGAGTGATAACAGAAATGATAATTTATTTTGTAATTCTGTAAAATTAGGAAAAGTTGGCTACATTTAGAGGGGCTTTATAGCGCTGCATATAGGGGTATTAAATTAACACAATATTATTTTCAATTTAGTGTTAATGATTTCAGCCTGCTGCGCAGTGCAGTACTTCTAAAATGGATAATGAAGCATCAGTGGAAAATGACTGCTTCTCTTCAGAAAGTTATAATACAGATTTATTTGAAAAGGTAAACTTTTTCATTTATACTATTATACTGAGTGTCTCATAATTTATAAACAAAATTTTACCAATTTATAATATAGGTCAAATCAAACAAGTCACATCATGTAATGAATAGTCCGATCTTGCTTGGTTTTCTGCCTGTGTCCTTATATTTTCTAGAACATAGTTTTAATCCACAAATTGGTTTGAGATATCAACTTGAAACTTAATTGATTTGATTATCCTATTGGTGTACATCTTGAATAAAAGTTTAAAATGATGTGATTTACAGAAACAAAATGGCAATCATTTAAAAATTTGAAAGCCTAATAACTTATCCTGAAATTAAAAATAGTGGCAGAGAGATTGTTCTGGAATTAGCGGGGAAAAGGTAAATGATTAGTGAAATACTTATTTACTTTGTGGTCTAAAATTTACTTAATATAATGCCTCCTTTGTTTGAATGTAAAGATGCTTTCGATATTTTCATTTTAAATTGTCATAATACATCTCAAATTATATTTGTTTGCCATTATTTGTTCACACAGTTCCTGGATATAGTTAAGGAGAGAAAAGGCCTGGGAAATTACGCAGAAACTGAAAAATTAATGATCAAAGCGTGGGCTTTGTTCAATAATTGCAAATCGTCTTATAAGAAATCGCCAGCGCTTGAGGATTTACTACGCAAGTCTACGAATTTATCAACAGTGGACCCCAATATACAACTAAAGACCGTTCTTGATGAATTGAAATTCAACAAAAAAGTTGTAAGTAAAATTATACTTTATTTTTAAATTACTGTATAGTTATCACTAATGAATTACTATTTAACTATCATGAATATATTTATTCATTATCACGGTCGACCAGATTATTTTCAAATTCAAATAATTCTATATTATGGAAATATTTCCAATGACGGTTTTTATGGAACTTTTAGTTTAACTGTACTCTCAATTTTCTACCTAGGAAGCCATCAACAAATTGCATTTTTTTTAATTTGTCATTTTTCTTGTTTGAAGTTTTTTTAATCGGCTGAACAGTGCTAGTCTCTGTTATCTAATCAAACCAACTTATCGAACTTGAATTTGTTTGAAATAAATCTCAATAATGGTCTCAATAGACATAGACATAGTGGTCTTCATATACGGTGTAGATATAAATAATATTCGTAGTATTGGTGATGTGGTATTGTGGTAGATATCCATATCCACTTGGATGATTAGCACACTAGATAGTTTTAACTGATACGTTATTCTCAATTTCAATCAAACTGAGAACTAAGTTTGATTGAGATTGAAAATGTCGTGTCAGTCGAAACTAAAGTATCGCGTGTGTGTTTAGCATTTAATTGGTTGTGAAAACATATTTATTATTCAATATATCATTAATAAATTAAATCATTAATTTTCTTTGTAGTGGTGAAGGTGATATTGTGGAAGATATCCAAAATGAATAATAAGACGAAGTTGTCACACCACATTTTTTGAAAATAGTGTGATACTAGTTTCGGTTGTTACACCATTATCAATCTCAAACAAACTGTTTGAGATTGATAATGGTGTAACAACCAGTAGCGGCGGGTCAACTTTTTCACTGGTGGGGCTAATTTTTAATTACACCTGTGCGTCGGTGGTGAGGTCTATTTCAGTCAGAATATTGTCAAGACCATCCAGTATTCAAGACGAATCCTTAGATTTTTTCAAATCATCTGTTGAAATGGTACTGTCTATTCCCAACAGACAAGTTATAAAATTTATGTTGGGATGGCCAATTTGTAAAAAATCAAGATTCATGGTATAGTATTGTCTTTCTTCGTAAGAAAAAAAATGGATAAAAATACTGGCAATAATTACTGTGCAGTACAGTTTTTGAGTGTTCCTGTGTCAGTGATTATATTGAATTATTGATACTGTCAAAAGGCTAGTAGAGGACAGGTCAATGAACTAAAATTCAAGTATTAAAGTAATAACGATCTTACCATTGTAGATGCAATCTTTGGCTGGATATTTAATTGCATTGGTTAAAGTAGTGTTATTTTCCTCGTGTTTTTTAATTTTCTCACTCAAGTGTTTGAGATCCTTACAGCTAATTTCCGTCCAAAGATCAACATTTCCCTTATGATTATTATTATTATTATTATAAAAACATAAACAATAAAAACAAAATAAAGCTTGTTTTTCAATGCTTGGAGTTAACCACGGCTTTTTATCAAACCACAAGGTATAAAAGTTTCTTTTTTGCTTTGTCTATGTTACAAGCTTAAAATTTTTGGGCTGATGTGTGCTCTTTAAACTCTTTAATTTGTTTTTCACTTCCAGTTGGTAAAAAACGATTCCATAACTAATTTAAATGACCAAATTTATTTTAACCAATTCAATACAACTAACTTGGTTTCATTATAATTCCAGAATATTTTTAAAAAGCAGTTCTTATGTGTATTTCTCAGTTGACCTTGATTGCACTTCAGTGAGCTTCTAATTTTTTTTTTTAAATTTTAATTTTAGTTTGATTAAATTCTAGTCTTATTACAATTTTTTGTTACTTTCTTGATTTTCACAGTGTTTAGTTATTGATTTGACTCGTATTTTTGCTTGTTACTCCTCCCACCAGTATATATCATTAATATGACTTGATCATTAATGTGACTTGACAACAAATCACAACGTCCGATTAAGGTCAGCCTCTTTCCCTCTTAGCCAATAGTATCATTCCATGCACAGTATATATAAGGCTTCTCTGTACTTCAGTTTTCAGTTTGATTGAGATTGATAATGGTGTAACAACCGAAACTAGTTTCTCGAAGTTTTAATAAATGTGGTTGTGACAATTTCGTCTTATTATTCATTATGGATACCTTCCACAATATCACCTTCGCCATTACTAAGAAAGATGATTTAAATTCATTGTTTGCTTTAACTTACTAACAAAAAGTAAGTAATGAATAATAAGAGTTAATTAATAAATAATGCTGTTAATAGGGTGTTGTCCGTATGGGTGTTGTCCAGACAACGTATTATGTACTCTTCCCACAGAGCACAAACTGTGGAATCACAGGCGGCAGCGCACTGGTCAGCGTAATAAATTACAAGGCTCACCAGTGGGCTAAGCCCTGGAATCAAATGCCTGAAACAAATGAAGCTGCAAAGTGGGGGAACTGGCAGTCTGACGTCACCCATCTATAGAGCCAATTTATCTCAGTTCTATATTGCCAGGGCTACTTAGAAACTAGCCAAACCGGCCAACACCACGGCTACTCATCTCAATCGGCAGTGCAAATCAATGTGCTTGCCTCACAAATTCATGCGCTGTTTTCTTATTAATTCAGTGTTTATTTTAATGAACTAATATTTTTTTCTTTTACGGAATTATTGGTGGGGCTCAGTCCCACCTGCCCCAATGGGCGCACCGCTTGTGGTAACAACCGAAAATAGTATCTCAATATTTTAAAAAAATGTGGTTGTGACAACTTCGTCTTATTATTGATCAAATCATTAATTAATCATAATCTGTGTATTGTTGTTACATGAGCTCTTTTGTTAATTATTCTCTTGTATGTGTCTAAGGTGAGTGATCCTGTCGAGACCAAAGTGAATGATTCATGCTCTTCATCTTCTACGGTCCAAGAAACAGCGTCGGAAAGTAAAGAAGAGAAACCAGAAGAAAATGATTCAGACGACAGTCTTTCTGGTCTTGATCCACAGGTCAGAAAGAAGGTGAAAATATTGGAAAAAACACTAAGGGCAAGTAGATTTAATGTATTTATTTACTTTATTTTCATCATTCCAAGTTTTATATTTCTTCTCAAATATTTATATTTTCCAACCTGACCGATAAAAATCATTTCTAATTTATTTCGAATGGGTTATGTATTTATACTATGAATAAATTCCACTATTTTCAATCTTATCTGCTTTTATTACAGGCTTTGAATCTGAGAATAAAACACCTGGAGGAGAGAGAACTAGATTTCACCAAAGATGATGATGAAGACTCTGCCTATGTCAAACTTGACAGGTTAGCCAATTCTAATACTGTATTAAAGCAATCTAATGATTATAGTATTCAATAAACTGCATCTTTAAGATTGTATTTGCTTCAAATAAAGTACACGTTTGGCCATAATTTTACAGAATACCTCTACAAAAATATTGTTAGTAAGGTACTTTCTTAAATTGCTTTAACATGTTGTATTACCAAGTAATGGAAGTACTTCCTTCTGACACAAGTTAATTTATGCTAGCCGCGCTTCAAAATTAGTATTTTTTCTATTAATGGTTATTCTCTAGTACTTACTATTTATTTTGATCTTCAAATTTATTTCACACCATAGTACGATTTATAATATATAATTATATTCATCCTTCAAATATATTAAAATATTTATCCTTATATATAATTATATTATCATCCTTATATATTATATATATATATATATTATCATCCTAATATATTCATCCTTCAAAAAAATAAACAAAATTTAAAAAAATATATATACAATCATCATGATGCAATGCACTTTAAAGTTATAATATAATATAATATATTATACATGTGTATCATACATTATTGTTTATCATACTTGTGTAGTTGCACCTTTAAAGTGCATTGCATCATGATGATTGTATATATATTTTTTTAAATTTTGTTTATTTTTTTGAAGGATGAAGCCCACATAGGTTTGAGACCTGTGCGTGGGTAACGAGTTGGATGATGGTGATTGATGAGTTGGACCTACAGTTTTAGGTGGGTTCCGAACCACCGGGAAGTGATTTTACAGCAGAGGACAGATCAATCAATCATCAAATAAGAATTGTTTTTTTTTTAAATTTCAATAGAGATAACGCAATTGAAGTATCTGAACTAAATGGCAAGTACTTGGCCTAAATTTGGAAAATATATTGAACATTTTGGTAAATAATAATTGTTATTAACTGATCTAGTTTGTCTTAGTTAATTGAGATAAACATTTTTGCCGCTTTCCAAACACCCCTGCTGAATAATCTATTGAACGCAGGAGGTAACATGCAGTAGTGCAAGATTTTTCACATATTTGACTAGATACTTTCGATTCAATGAAAAATTACTAATGTTTTGATATAGGTAAATTGAATTAGTAAGAAATTGTGTTTTTAATTATTATTCAGGTATTACCGACGTTTTGATCAGGTTTATGCCAAAATTTGCGAACTGAAAAAGCTAAAGGCTGATGCTGGAAGAGTTGTGAAAAGGAAAGTTTCGTTTCCAGGTAAGCTTCATCGGGTTTATTATGAATTCAAGTTCGCTTAAAGAATCGGTTTTATTCAATTTATTTCTCAAAAATGTAAGTACTACAATAAAACATGAGTCCTGAAAATATTCACGTAGTGTAGGATTTTATTCTGGCTCAATGAATTCACTTCATTTATTCAAAAGAGAAATAATGTGCAAACAACTCATGCATAATGCAACTACAATAATCACTGTCAAAAGTGGAATTACAAAGGAACGAAAATGATTGCTTTATTTTGCATTGAAATTGTACATTTCAATTATGACAATTGTCATAATTAAAATAGCTAAAACTAACATAACAAAATTCAACAAATAACTTCATACATTCAGTAGATATGTTGTCAAAGAACAAAATATCATTACAAAGTCCTAATGTGTGTTTGTAATTCTTACATACATTAAAACAGCCATATTACAGGTATGCTTCACATAATTTAACATAATTGAGTCTTCAATTCAATAAATATAATCATTGACTTTAAATTCAAGCATTACATTTATTCTATTTACTCCTTCACTGAGTAAAAGTAATTTTATAAATATTTTTTATTTTCCACTTTAGATTTATTCTTGCTTGTCTTTATAGATTTTGTTCTGTATTGGAGCTTATTGAAAAGGGTATTGTCTTTGTAGAAGGGATTTTTCTTGGCTATGGCTAAGTTGACACCAGTTAAATGGTAGTTACTTACTAATCTGGTTCTATGGTTATGAATATTGTTATTAGTGGGTAGAAGATTATTATCAGTAGTATTAAGAATCGTCTGGGATATATACAAAGATGGGAATGTAAGAATACGCCGTGAAATATTCTCACATTGACTGATATCTTCTCAGTTTCAGCATGCACCTGAAAGCTTTTTTTTTGCAAAATAAGAACCTTTTTTGCATTTCTCTCAGACGAATTTCCCCACACTGTAATTCCATACCTCAAATGACACTCAAATAAAGCAAATTATACGCATTTAAGTGTGTTGAATGGACAGTAGCGACTTTATGCTTTTAGAATAAAAATAACTTAATTTTAGCACAAATCTGATCCACATGAGACTGCCAGTTTAATCTAGAATCCAGATGAATACCTAAAAATTGTATGATACTCGTAGAAACAAAATAGAAGACGTCTGTATAAAACACTTGTGTCGGATATTGTGCTATTTACATTCATAACCACTTTGGTTTTGAAGTTTCATGATGTCAAAAACGGGGTATCCAGCAAAAATCAACTGTCTTTTAATGGGAACTATTCTGGCATTAAAGAAGAAAAAAATCAGGCTTGAAGCTCTTGATTTCCGCTCTCAATAGTATTTCAACAGTAGCATAAATTTGGCAGCCAAGTTGTTGTTGAAGCCATATTATTAAATGAAATCGAAAGAGAGTAGCACTTGTAAGTTATTAGTAACGTACGGTAGTTAATTATTGATTAGTTTTTCATAAAGACATAATATCAAAGGTGTTGTAACGCGCATGCGTAGAAACACACATGAACGAAATGAGTTCTTTATGTGTGAGCCAAAAGTCAATAGCGTTATAGTATGGCATTCCAATCTTGAATTAATGTTATGATTTCTTCTAATTTGTACTAGTAATATAATTTTTAATTTCAAATATTCAATTATACTGCTTGGATGTTCTGTATTTGTAAAGGAACATTAAATATTTCATTTCATATAGTGAAGGTAAGCACAAATCCCTATTATAATCTTGGCTTTGCTATAATCTCGCATGCTCTAATTCATTCATTTGCAACTTATCTGTTTCAGGTGGAGAAATAGAAAAAGCGATTGAAAAACACTACAATAAAACGAATATTTTCCCGGATTTTCAAGACATTTTAAAAATTACCAAAGAAGTAAAGAAGAAAGAACGGCATCCACCTAACACTCTACATTCCATAGGTAAATAATTTTTTTATAACTCATCAAATTACTAAGGGCTTGTTGGCATTTTTCTACTGAAACTATTTTAAGAATCGATTTGTGCTGATTGTAGCACCTATACGTTAAATTTAATGCCAAATAGAAAACATTTAAACTATATCAAATTAGTTTTCTAAGATATTCAAAATGAAAGAAAAGAAATTCATCCATGTACAGACACTCAAACATTCCACTATTATCCACTTTAAATCTCAGACGCTCTTTAAACCTTTGGAAAGGCTTCAAATTGCCGAGTCAGGTTTCACATATCGAATTATGTCTTGATAAACTGCAAATTGTAATAAATTCCATTATACTGCCATACGGCATATTCTTATAGTATCTACATTCTTGTAATTATCGATTTAAAATACGAATTCAGCATTATTTCTGGGGAGATTTCATTTTTGCATGTAATCATTCATTAATCATATAGTAAAATATAATATTAATTTGTTATGATTAATAAATTATTTATTAGTATTTGGCAGCAGCAGTGTGCATGGTCGCGCCAGTCGGTAATAGTTCTTAGTTCATTTTATAGCATGATTTATCCTGTAGGGTTGTTCGATAGATAGGAGCTTCCCCCCACTCCACTCGGGAGGGAGTCAGTACTCAGTACGCAACGAGACGTCGCCGTGTGCTCAACACATAGAAAAAGTCGCATCGCATCGCATTGTACAGTCCACTAAATTTAAAGTTTATTTTCAATTTATTAAGTGTCATGTGTGGTGATTAACAAGATTACCTTAGTAGCAGAATTTAACAACAGGTTTGGGTTTCATTAAAACCTTATCCTTCCTAAACCTCACTTCCCCCCAACCTGTTTCCGAAAGAAGATCGACTACAAAAGGTAAGACAAACAATTTATTTATTTTTAACACTACATACTGAGCTACCAGTATACTCCCTGAGCTACTCCCTGAGCTACCAGCCAAACCAGTGCATTTTAATGAAAAACATTCATCTTTATTAAATACGGTTCGATTTCTTTGGCAGCTGCATTAGTGTACTGTTACAAAAGCGAATCGAGCAGTTATTTACACACTTGTTCTAAGTAGATTGTTCTATTGTTTTCATGATCGGACGTGACTTTGTCATCCGATCTTCATTCTCTTGCTATTCACATGTCTTTGTCACTCTTATTCTTCAAGTCTGCAACTCTCTCACTCAATTGAATTTCTCGAGACTTCTCGAGATTTCTTCAGACTTATTGAACAATCGAGATCATGTTCCATGGCCTTCTCAAAGCGTCTGGTGACCTCCAGTTCTTGGAATTATGACAACTATCTCGTATACAAAGGAGCTCATGTGAACCATTGAGTGGAGTTTTACAAAAGCTTGCGTGTCAGATTGTGTTACAGATCTCGTGCCAGTGGAGTAAACAATGCTCGATTCCGGTGTATAGTGCAGAGACAAGTGTTTACTGTTTGTGCAGCTTACTAATAGTTTAAAGACGTTGTGTTAAGTGATATTATTTGGAACTGTTAAATAACGAATTGGACTGTGTTTTGTAAGTGATTAGTGGCTCTTTTTGTCATTTCTTTCTACATTATTGTACAGTTTATTGGACTCTAGTTTCTTTTGTTATTGATCAGCCTGTAATTACTTATTCATTAATTCTTGTAAATAATTACTGAAAATAGCTATTAGCTTGTCATTTGTTGATCTGTTTCTATTTATTAATTGAACTTACAATTAGTGTGTGTAAATAGACTAATTTGTGTCAATAAAGTGCAAGTGTGAACTTAAGTGTTGCCAGCCTTATTTTAGCAATTAGAACCCGTAACAGTACATTGTTAGACCTTATATCTGGCTGAATGCTACTCCTGCGTTATCGGGTTCGATTTCCTTTCAGCTTAGTATATTTTGTGTAATCATTCGAGTTTGAGACTCATGTGGGCATCAACAGAAAAAAATATCAATAAAAAAAAACTATGTTTCTTATACTGCCTAGTTCACACTTGCACAAGTTTATTCCTTAAAATAATGCGTGAATTGAGTGTTGTTGAATATTTATTGTCTATTCTTACAGCCCAGAGAGTTTTTGAAGAATTTGGGAGAATGTTGCAGAGAAGGCGGCAAATGGATGTCTACGAATCTGCGTGTGCCTATTTAACAAACAATGACCCAGCTGAAGAAGATATAGAACTGAAGTCAAAACTTGAGGAGAACTATAAGATATTCAAAGAGAGTGAAAAGAAAGTAAGGAATGCATAATTTTAAGTAATAATAAGTGTATAGCTTTTTTGGTAAGGAGGAGAGAACCTTACGAGTAGCTCAAACTAGCTAGTGCATCTCAATTAAAATTTATATTTTTCTAAACAATTGTAATCCATAGAAAATTAAATTACTGTGTATTTTATGATGAAATACATTGAAAAATATTTAACACAAATAAAAAATGAATAGAAACAAAAATCAATAGAAATAACAATGTATGAAGGTGAGAAACAGGATTAAATTTATATAATCATTAATTTAAATTTGATAAAATACAGAATTTAAGGAATTATTTTGAATATATCTTCTTTTACTATGTAGGCTAGTAGTAATAAAATTAGGTTGGAAGTATCTATGTTGATGAAGTTTAATATGGCGATTAAAATTTTAGAGAAATTGAAAATTGATGAATATTTCGGTATGGAAAGAGAAAACGTTTGTGTTATATATAAGGCGATTCCAGCAGCGCCTCCTCCGCAACATCTGCACCTTTGTGATGCCGCCCCGCCACCTGCTCACTCTTCTCTTGTAAACAATAAAATAACATTGTTATCATTTATTTCTATTCATAAATCGGTGAAACTATTCAATGAAGAAGTTTGACATATATATTTTCTTACAAATGCAAAAAAGTATCATACTTTTAAAATTCTTATGATTCGAAGCATGTTAAATGTAATGATTGGCCATCTTGTTCTAGGTTATAGATTTGTATGCTGAGAAATCTCACGGGATTGAAGCGGAAGAAGTGGACAGTAATATTTCCAACAACGAAGATGATGATGAAGAAGAAGAAGAAGAAAAAAAAGAAGATGATTGTAGCAAAAGTGATACTGATAACTCTAGCGATCATTTGCCATCTCCTAATCTGTTAGATGATGATGATGATGATAATGATTCAACTCTTGTAGGAAATGAAGAGCGAGTGGAGAAACCAGGAAATGATACTGTTCAATCGAGTTCAGGAAATTCATCAAATTCTTGTTCAACCAAAGATAAAACAATTATTAAAGATGATAATTGTGAAAGTAGTGAGAAAGTGCAGCATGGAAGCTGTGCCTCTAGCCAAAATAAAAAAGAAATAAAGGCTGACTCAACTATAGAAAATTCTTCAACTGTTTGTTTATCCAAAGATGTTGTTCCCAAAACTTCTGAGTCTAAAAATGTTGAGGTTAAGGTAGATTCTGATATCGTAGCTCCAAAAAAAGATGAACATTTTAAAGAAAAGGAAAATTCAGGTATTGTAGCTCCAAAAAAAGACAGAAGTAAAGACAAGTTTGAATCTCCTTCTGGACATTCTTCTAATGTTGTTGACACATCAAAAGATATAAACGTTTCTAGTGTTACTGAACCTCTAAATTTGGATAAAAAGGGATCCCATAGTTTACCCCCAGGAAATGATGAAAGTGGAGAAAAGGTAGAATGTGGAAATTCTTCAAATTCTAGTTTAACAAAAGACATAAAAGTGACTGAAGTTGTCAAGCCCTTGAATATTGAGAAAAACGAATCTTGTAGCTCTACTTTAAAAAAAGGAGTGACTGAAGATTCTAAATCTGTAGATATAGAGAGAAAAGAAACTTGTAGTTTGTCTCCTTCAAAAGATGAGAGAGATAAGGTGGATGAATCTACTGCAGGAAACTCTGTAAACTTTATTTCAACTGAAGTAGTATTAGTTACTAAAAATTGTAATTCTAAAAATATTGAATTAGAACATAATAATAATGATAACAATTTGAATAAATCTGGAAATAATGCACTAGAAGTAGCTGAGAAAAAACACAAACTTCCTGTTGAACAAGTGACGGACGATACATTTGAAAATAAACGATCAAAGCTTACTGACCTTCATTCGTCATCGACAAGAGAAAAGCCTTCTAGATCATCTACAGATGATATCGAAATCATTGAGGTGTTGAATCATTCTGTTACATTCACTAACAGGGAGAATGGCAAGAAATCCCTCAACTTTGACCAAGCAAACGTAACAATAACTGAGAAGTGCTCTTACAGAAGCAATGGCCGCACAGAAAAGCTCAAAACTGAATCGGATCAAAAGAAATTGTCTAATTTCACTAGTGTCAATAATGTTTTAGGTATAAAGAATAGTTCAACTATTAGTGCAGGCTTCGATAGTAGTTCAATTAATGTTGCAGGAATTAAGAATGGCGCAACTAATGTAAATTTGATAAATAGCCCGACTAATGTTAATATTGCAGGTGCGAAAAATAGTGCAACTAATGTTGTAGGTGTAAAGAATCTTGCATCAAATGCAAAAGCTGTGAATAATAGTGCTAGCTCTGTTGCTGGTGTAAAACGTGGATCAACTGCTGGTAGTTGGGCGCAAAAGTCTCTTATAAATAATAACAATTTCACGAATATTAGTAGCAATACCAGCTCCCCTATAATAACTTCTGCTTATAGTTTAGCAAAACCTACTGGAAACTCCAATTTCAATAACTCTACCATACTTCCAAGTTGTCAGAATCCTCATCAAACAAAAGACGCATCAGGCTCAGGAGCGATGGCAAAATATAAAATACCTAGTGCAGTAAATAGCCATAGTCATCAGATGTCTTTGAAACGCAAAGCAGATTCACCTATTAGCAATTCAAACCGTTTGAAGAGTAATGCCATCAATGTAACGAGACAATCGTCATTTTCTTCGTCTTCAAAACATAAAGGTTAGTACCTTTTTTGGACACTTGAAAAGAAGTACATATTATTACCTTTATTTATTATTTTTAGAAAGATATTTATCATTGTAAGTTCTATAATACATTCTAATAGCACCTGAAAGTCTGGATAAACTGAAAGTGGTACTTGAAAAGAATGGACTTGGTGTGCGTAAATTAGTGCTTATTGATGAAAATTATATGATGCTTCAAGAGACTGTTTGTTTTATAAGATGCAACCCATCAATTATCTTCAAACCCAGTGTACAGATTGCATTGTGTAATTCTCACATCATGTCAGCCTTTCAAAAAATAATTAATTTATACTTTTTTGAACTCTCAAGTGTTTTGTTCTATTAGAATGATTTTCAAATAAAAATATCTGCAGTGTTTCGGTTTTTAAAGAGAAATTTATTTTTTCATTAGAAACTCGTATGGGCATCATAAAAATTGTACATATTTAACAGATAATAGATGACAGGTATCTTTTTAATCACAGATGAGCTACGAAACTCCTGGGCGCTCTTTGGAAGGGTGGCCGATTGTATTGGCCAGCAAAAAAGACTGTCTCTGCTTTAAAATCACTTCCCGGTGGTTCGGAACCCACCTCAAACTGTAGGTTCAACTCATCAATCACCATCATTCAATTCATTACCCATGCACAGGTTAAAGACCTATATGGGCTTCATCACCTGAAAAAAAGAATTTACAATACTAAATATAAGAATATAATAATTATTTACTTCAATTAATTGTTACTGTACTTGATAGTTAGTATTACTTTTACTAATAAAAATTGGTATTATGAAAATAGAATAACACAACGTGTAATCAAACCTATAGATAATCATACCATTTCAATATCATAAATTAAAGATTTTTAAACCGTCACATGAAGCTTTATAGCAACTATATTTCATTAAATCGCATATTAACGTTCATTAAATCGCGCATATCCAAATAAATGAGTCTGGAAATTGTAGGTTTTTTATATTATTTCTAGTGGCTACCGCAAGATAGAACCACTGGTAATATAAACAACAGATGTAAAGCCCATTAGAGCGGTTTCACACGGACCACAAAACGCTGGAAAATGTTGTTGGCTGTGGCAAGAAATCGCAGATTCCTTTCAGATGACAAACAGGGTTTCAGCAGTTCTACTGCGATTCTTTCCACCCAATATTCATTCAGCAGTCAGCAGTCATGAATGATGAAGATTGTTTTTCTTTTTTATAATGCTCCGCCGTGTTATAAGACGACGTAGAAAAGTGATTAGACAGTTTTGGGTTCATCCGATCTTGAGTTCCAGGCTTCTATCAAGTGTTGGAATATTCACTTGTTTCTTGATTCCACAGAACAGGCCTACACTCTACTTCAATTATAAACAGATCCGTATCAAAGGAGGACATTATTATAGGTTTTAGCAAGAGAATGAACACGTCAGATACAGGATACAGTGGCATAACGTTTTCCAATTGGCCCCCCCGCAACCGATTTTCAGGGCCCCTCTCTTTAAAATAATATAAATATGATTTTTAAAAACCCTTCCCACCCTCCCCCTGAAAAACTTGCATATTTTGTGGGCAGTTATCATAATTATGTAAGAACTAAACACCCTTTTCTCCATTAAATTTTAAAATTCAATCATGTTTCAGTGGGTGGGGTCCAATGATTTTGGCTCTAGCCTATGGGTTCCTGAAAGTTGGAAATAATTGAGAGTTGATTCTATTATAAATAATTAACTTCATAGAAACCTTGAAATTGATATCTTCCATAGGATCCATATTCACATCCTCCTTGTTAGCACCTCCGCTCCTTTTCCCAGAAGTGGTGTACTCTGAGAATTCGAGTTCTCCCTCGTTCGCGCACATGGGCACAGGTTCAATTTTAATAAAAAGGCACTTAATCTAAATCACCAAGTCAGGAAAAGAGAAGAAAATTCAAGAAATTTCCAGGTGGAAAAGAAAAAATGGAAACTACTTATACTTGATCCTATTACAGAATAAGAAACAAATTCAACTGCGTTGGGAGAACTGACACAGTTGAACCAAAACTATTATTTTATATACTTATACAATAACCATGTAATAGATCCAATATATCAAGGGTTTAAATATTCCTTCTAAACATTGTTTAAATGTTTTCCTTCTAAACATTGTCTAAACATTGTACAAGTCGATAAAAAATAGAAAGAACTAAAAAATTAAAGTAATCACAATACCACAGATACATGTTGAAAAATAGAATAGAAATAAAAAAACTGGCACTCCAAATAATAAAACCCACGATCACACTCACGAACTCCCTTGATACGGTTTACTCAGGCCAATTTATCAGACACATGTTCATGCATCTAGCTGGATGATTCAAAAGAGACTAAAATTCCCATTTCTTCGTATATGCTAATATACATTAAGGAATTCAATGGAATAATTTTCTCCAATATTTGCACAGTGGAGACATAGTCGTATTCATGATTTACAGCAGTCTAGACAAGTTTGTTTGAAGAGTGTTTTGTCCTCGGTATGTCTCCATTTAATTTCCTGAAGTCAAAGCATCCTGCTTCTGAATTCCTCCACTTATGAATTGATAAAGTAAACAATAAACATTGACCTGACAATATTTAGCCCATTCATTCTTTCTTTCTTTCTTCAGTGTTTCAGTTTGTTTTATTTCTTTTGAAAAAAAAATATATATATTTCAGTCTGGGCACAAGCCATTTCTTGAAAAATTATATTTTAAGTCCTGGCCCCCCCTCCCGGGCCACTGGGTCTGCGGGGAAACACACACGTTCACCATTAGTCTTCACTCGAAAGAATGAATGTTTCTGGATTTCTTGTTCCATGACGAACTGCGTTGTTAATATTAACTTTTCATGTGAAATTTAACGACTTGCAGTCAAATATTTTTTTTTGGCCTCTGAAGATGGATCTCATAGATTCGAAAGCGATCGGCCTACAGTTAAGTGAGTTATACTTATTCTTACCAAATATTTGACTGCAAGTCGTTAAATTTCACATGAAAAGTTAATGAATGTTTGTTTAATCATCAAATAACATGTGATTTGAGATAGTGAAGACTGACCCATTAGTCAGCCGAGGCGGCTTGCCTAACTACCCCCCTCCAGTCTTCACTATCTCTAAAAATTAAATAAAACACATGACAAACGAAAAACAAGAACAGAAAAACGAACAAAACAAAAACATTCTGAAACATTTTGCCCTATACCTAATTACAGTTCTTTTTCATTCTTTTTATCTCATGTAAATGAACAATTTCATGTCTATCTGTGTTGTGCTGTTTTTTCACTTCCAGTCGATTTCTAGATAGTAATGCAATCACCACAAATGGTCCAACAAACCTGTCCAACAAAGATTTAGTTCTTTTATAATGGTTTTTCTTGAAAACTATGTCACCTACTTTAATTTTATCCATTGTGTCTTCTGCAACCTTCAAGTTGTACTGTCTTGTTCTAATAACTTTTTCATTTTTCATTTTTTCTACAACATCTTCATGTTCTTCTGGATGTTCAACCAGCTCAAATGGTGAATAGTTTGTTGAAGAGTGTGTGCTACTATTATATGCTAGAATAGCCCTTGACATTGCTTCTTCACCACAGATGTTTTTGCCAACTTCCAATAGATGTAAATGTTTGGTTAGAGTGCTATGCAAACGTTCTATCATTCCATGAGATTGTGGATGCCCTACTGTAATGAAGTGACCTTCGATACCAAGTTCTTCTAAAAGTTTTTTTGACTAATTTGTTGTTGAATTCTTTTCCTTTATCCATTATCAACTTGTTGGGGCTATTGAAGAGTCCAAAAAATGCTAATAAATTTTGTTCCATGCATTTATCTGTTTTATTCTTTAAAATCCAAGCAGAGGCAAGCTTTGTAAAGTCAGATTGTAGTCAGATATTTCAGTCCATTGTAATGAAAAATGTCAACTTGAACTATTCTTGCTGGCCCCGCAGGAGAAGGTGTGACCATCTGAGGTGTCCTACAAGGCATTCTATCATATGTCACTGTATTGCATGTTGAGCATTTCCCCAATACATCCTTTATTGTTTTGGCAATGTTCAACCAATATTACTTCCATTTAAGATGCTGTAACGTTTCCTTTTCCCCTCTGTGGTTAGTCTTTCCTATGTGATATTGCTCTATAATTGTTTGTTGTTCTTTGTCCTCAATTGTTATAACTTGTCTGTCACAAATGATCAAATGTATTCCTGAATCCCAGCATTCTACTCTATGAAAACTCTTAATTTTATTAATGAGGGTTTTTTCTTTGGAAAATATAAAATATACTTTTCCTCTTGTTATCAACTGATTTATTGCAGCTTTCAGTTCATCATCTGTTGCTTGTGGGCCGACTGTAATTATATTAGCATGAATCGGACCATAACGATGAGTACTTTTTGTAATACTTCCAAAGTTTTGTCTCTCAAGAATTATTTGATTACATTTATAATTTATAATACAATTATCCATTATTTCTTTATCATTTTGTTTTACTTGTAGAGGGTTTATATTCCGAGATAAACAATCAGCAACTACATTATCTACTCCTCTAATGTGTTGAATTTTGAATGAGTAAACAGCCAATTTTTCTTTTCACTTGGTTATCCTGGCGGATGTTTCCTTTAATTTGTTCATCCATAAAAGTGGCATGTGATCTGTTCTTAGTACAAATTCATTCCCATAATGATATGGTCTAAAATTCTCAACACACCACACAACAGCAAGAAATTCTCTTTCAATTGTACTATAACGTCTCTCTAAAGGTGTAAGTTTTCTGCTTGCAAATGCAACTGGTTTCTCATTTTGGGCCAGTACACCACCTATTGCTTCTCTGCTAGCATCTTTTGTTAAAGTGAAGGTTTGTTGTAGGTCTGGAAATTGTAGTACTGGTGTTGAACAAATTGCTTCCTTACAATTTTCAACTGCTTGTATGACATCTGATATGTGAAATTTTACACTCTTTTTTAATAAGTTTGTTGATGGTTCTGTCATCTGTGCAAATTTGTGAATAAACTTCCTATAGTAGCCAACCATGCCAAGAAATATTTTGGTTTCTTTCACATTCTTTGGAATTGGAAGATCTTTGTTGCACTAATTTTCTGATTGTCAGGGCGAACCCCACTTGCAGAAATCACATGTCCCATAAATTTTATTTCAGATTGACACAATTTGGTTTTATTTCTTGTCAGCTTGAGGCCAAACTTCCTTATTCTTTGAAATAATTGAGGTAGGTGTACTTTATGATCCTCAAGATTTTTACTGAACACTATAATATCATCCATGTAGATTTGTATTGCTTCTTCATTTATGTCTTCCAAAAACTCATCCATTAACCTTTGAAATGTTGGCACTGCATTTTTCAACCCAAAAGGCATCCTAGTAAATTCATAATGACCCCTTTCAAAACTAAATTCTGTTTTTTCCATGTCCCTTGATTCATTTTTATTTGATGATATCCTGACTTAAGATCCAAAGTGCTGAAAACGTTAGCTCCATACATTCTGTCAATCATATCATCTAGCCGTGGAAGTGGATATCTCTCTAACTCTGTTTGATCATTTAAAACTCTGAAATCCACAACTACCCTGTGTTTTGGTGGTTCTCCTGGGGAAGTCTTTTTTGGGACAACCCATAATGGATTACAAAATGGTGAAATAGATTTTTTAATAATACCCTGTTCAAGCATCTCTTTGATATGTTCTCTAATAATTTTCTTCATTGTATGCAGATACCTCCTAGATCTTACAAATATTGGTTTTGAGGATTTCAATTGAATTGAGTGTTGAACTCTCCCAGTTGCTGTCAGACTTTCTCCTTCTTTATAAACCGTGTCTTTGTACTTTTCCAGCATGTGAGATGCTAATTCTTCTTGTTCTTTGCAGAACAAGAGCGTTTCATTCCTCTTTCCTCTTATGATAGAACCCATTAACAAGTGATTTTCTTTAGAAATTGAATTTCTTGATTTGAAAATTTTCTTCCCTAACTTGATGATCCACTGACCATTAAAAATTATAGGAGCTGCTTCGACATCTCCCATCAAATCACAACCAATTATCACATCATACCTGTTGTTCATAGTCTGCTACATGAACTCTCATAATTTTCTTTATTCCAATTAATTCAAACAAATTTAAATCTACTTCTCTTAGAGCTTTTTTCCTGCCGAAGTCAACATTTCACAGGAAAATCTTTCAATTTTCAAACTATAGTTAATATTTTTAAAGGTGATATTACTATACTGTCTGATCATGTATCACACAAGCAACGCACATCCCATCCTTTCACATAAAATATAGGTAGCTCACCGCTCTTGCAATCTTTTTTTTTGTTTTTTTGCTACCTATATTCCTCATGCAAAATCCTCAATCCTTATTTCTGCCTGTTTTTGGCAATGATTTAGCTTATTCAACCTTTTTTAATTCAGGCCAATCTTCTTTATTATTTGTTCTAAATTGACTTTTATATCTACTATTTTCACTATCCAAGGAGTAAGTTGAGCTCTCTTCGTCAGATTTATTTTTCAAATCTCTTCTTTGATATTCTTTTCTCTTAATAGCATTGACTTCTCTTCTTCCTCCAAAGTTTCCAAAATTCGTTTTTTGAACAAATTCTCTCCTATGTATGAGCATTCTCTGGCAAAGTGCCCCTCTTCTCTACACTCCCAACACTCATTCTGACTAAATTTTCTTTCACTTACCTTCCTTTTTTCATTCCTCATTGTATCCGGTCTCAATTTACAGTTGTTCTCAATTTCTGATTCGGTTTACTTTCGTAAGTGGGAGAAGGTCTTCGAGTAGGTGAATATCTTTTTGTTTTCTCAATTACTTTCCATTCTGAGTGTCTATGACTAACTTCTTTCCAGTAAGCCTCTTCATCCTTGATTATCTGAATAGTCTCTTCTAAAGATTGAGGTTTTGACATTTTCACGCTAGTACACACTCGCTCTGGAGCCGCTCTTAACAAAACTTCTGTTGCTAATTACTCATAGATCTTATTCCTCCATAAACCTTCCTCCTTAGTTACTCACGAATCTAAAACTTTCGACTTGAGTTCTGTAACCAATTGTGCTAAACGTTTAGCAAAATTGCCAATTGGTTCTCCCAAATCACGTTACAGTTCCAACACTCTCATTGCCATTGCAGAGACTGATTTTCTTGCGCCTGCATAACGTTCCTGCATAAGCGCTTTCTTAACATCTTCCCATGTTGAATTAAAGGATACACCCAATTCAACTATAATAGATGTACTTATCCTAGATAAGAAAAATGAATGCATGTTTGCATTGGTTATGTCATCAAAATTGCTGTTAATAATTTGAGAATGAATAGCATCCATTCTTTCTAAGAAAAGACCTTTAACCTCTCTTTAAAAGACTCTTTTACCTCTCCTTCGAACTGTTGAATTGATCCGATCAGGTTCATAATGCATTTCACATCCATGAACGGCGATTGTGACTCGTTTGTAATTCCGTTGGCTGGTTCTTTTTTCAGTAATTATATAGAAACGTTACTTGTTGAATTTTGCTGCGATTTTTTTTGTGACATCTACACACCTCAGGAAGCAATAATCCGTTGACATTTTTTGGGGGTCGCGATTATTTCACAGAAAAATTGAAATTTTCGAAAAAAACATTTTTCATGAAAATTTTTATTTTCATTTGAAAAATTCATAATTTTCAAACATGTGACTCTCTGGCCGAAAATACAAAATTATAGTATTTCAAAGAAAACTAATGTTTTCAACTTCTCTCTCACATGTGTAGATTGGTTAGTTTCCCTACCTTTCAGTTCCCCAATCCTACCAGTTGGCCGACCATAGAAAACTAAATGATTCCACTTAACCAAACCAATTCTAACCTTGCCTAGTCTGGCAATGTTACACAATATACGCTTTACTTTTTTCGTTTCGTTTTCGTGAAGTTTGTTTTGGTCGGTCAACTGGAAACCTGTCACATATGGTATAATATTCAACAGATGCAAATATTCATACGCGAAAAAAAAATAGTTCCATTAGAAAACTCTTAATTTAAATGCCAAATAAGCCTCGCCCCCGCAAAATATCAGTGTATTATTACTTACTAGTGTGTGTGGAGTCTGTAGGGAAAAAATTGTTGGAAAATTCGAAAAGTTTGGATACTCAATAAATACCAATAATAAAATCAAGGAGAATTTTTTATGAGAAAGCAGCAACGCGCGTCGGGCCAGCTAGTACCAAATAAAATACATTACTTCTCAACTTTCTTGATGTGCGCGACATAATGAACATATTATTTTAACATTTTCAGCTAGAAAAAAGAACATGGTGATAATTCTATCATATGTATATTAGTTAAAAATAATAATGTTTTATCTTAATAATTGATTTAATAAATACATGTGGCATGTTTTTTTCAGATGTCATTGTAATAGATGAATGTGAAGATGATTCCGAAGATATCTGTATTCTATCTGAAGTACGGTCTTCAAATAAGGTAAATGGTTATATACATATATATATTATTTTTTTTTTGAGGATGAAGCCCACATAGGTCTGAGACCTGTGCGTGGGTAATGAGTTGGATGATTTATGAGTTGGACCTACAGTTTTAGGTGGGTTCCGATAGGTGATATCTCTCTTATATTTCCCTTCTATAATGTAAATTATTTTACAATCACTGATTTTGCTAGTTCCTGTGGACAGAGTAGACAAAGCATTCAGCATTCATTCAGTAGGCTTGACAGACAGATAAAATTCTGTCAGTTCAGCGAGGAACCAATTTCTTACTACCTCTCTTCTAGATAGCGTGTCCTCTCTCTAGGAAGCATGTTTTTGTCAAGACATAATTACTTTGTTGATGTCTGAAGAGTAACACAGCTAAAATCTCAAAAGACTGTTCATGCATATTTAATTTCATTTTTATTCAGTTATTCTTTCAACATTATTCACATGTTATTCAAAGAACAATCTCCTTCTCATCAATAATAAATTTTATCAACTATAGTCTGATCCTTTTATCAATTTTATCATGATTGCCGATCAAACCAAGGTCAAGAAAGTCTTGTCCGTGATTGGCCATCGTGTCCGTAACTGTAGGGCCTTTTATGAGAACATCAAGTTTTAACTTACGCTTCAACGTCTGACTATGAGCCGTACACAAAAATGTATGAATTTTTTAGTTTCATGCTTCAGAACGTCTATAATAACTTCTACTCCTACATCTTTAGTAATTTTACACACCGCCGCCGCTGCATTAGAGCGACCTGTATTTATTTGCATTATACTACGTTCTTTTTTCTCTCCTACCCCCACTCATTTGAAATGATTTATTATACTTATTAAATTGATGGAAATTCTTGTAAGGTTTGGGACATGATTGTATGTATCTTTTGAACTAAATGACTCAACTGATTATACAGTTCAAAATGAGAACAAAAGTACACAATTATAAACATGGGTCCGGAAACGCTGTGATTCGAGTGTTATCCTGTTCTAAAGTCAAGTAAAAAATTAAAAGTGTCATTTTCTATCATAGCTTAATTTCTGTAGCTGTAAACTAAATTTGTTAATTTTCAGTCTAGGATGCCGGAAAAACAGAAAGTCAGCGTATCCCCTTGCCAGCGTGCTGCTTCGAAACTTTTGGCTGGGAATGAAATCAAGTACATCAGTGAGGAAAAAACCAAGAAGATGCTTAAAGAAGGAAACATCAAAGTGTTCAGCAGATTTAAACCAAAACAGCCTTCAAATAAGTTGAAGACTGATAGTGTTATAACTTTAGATTAATGTTGAAAATATAGCCTGTGATTCCAACTTAACATAGAATGATTGTACAGCATCAAAGTAAAATTTTAATTCATATTTTTGTCATCACTGTAGATGATGAGTTAATTTATATTTCTCAACAAAGTTGAGTATGCAATCATTATAGTACACAAAACAGCTTATTCCTGCACAGTGGCGCACCCAGAAATGACCCGTGGAAGTGAAAACTGTTGATGTTGTCAGTGTGTTTTCCCCAAGAGAAGGGGAGTCATAGGACTTGTTTCCTAACAAAGTTGAAGTTAGTAGCAAAAAATGATAATAAGCGTATGGCTTTTATTGGTGGGGAGACCCTTTTATGATTAGTTCCACCTCGCGATAGTAGTAGTATTTTTAGTTACTTCAAAGTGATAAAAGGGTTGCTGCAGGTAGTTTTTCATTATAAAATAGTCCCCTTGAGTCCTGCTCCCTCAAAAATCATTGAAAAATAATCCCCTCAAAACAAAGCTATTTGCGTTCTTTGGCAATGTTTAAATAATTACAGAACTGATAAATAAAATTAAAAAAACGCCAGCTTGATTAATAAATTTTGCATTGTAAAGATTGTCATGAAAGCTTTGTTAGAGTTTTCACAAAACGAAATCCAATTTTCTGTATCATTTGCTGGAAAGCACGTTGATAACCTGCTCCGGGTTAACTTCTATTTCTGTATGAATATTTAAACGTGCTGTTACATTCAGTCTGTTTTCTTTGGTGGTGTCATTGGCAACTGCCTTGAGGGATGGCAAGCCTCTATTTGAACAATACTGAATTCGTGAATCAGATTAGAGAATATATTTTTAATTAATGTTGAGAACCACCCAACTTTCTATTTTCTTTAAAACTTCAAGTTTTTCAAATAAGTATTTTATTTATATCTTTGTATAGCTTTATTGGGGGGGGGGGGGGGGTGCCTGAGCACCCAAAACAACCCCTTGGGTGCGCCACTGTTCCTGCACTATTTTACTTTGTCGTACTCCAGGTGTGCCAACTGTAGGAAAAAATTAATGTGTAACTTGTGCTGAAAGTGTCTTTGCTGCACTTGAGAAACTTTCTGCACTCATCTTCAGCTCATACATAATGGATTTCTCTCATGTAGTAAATATCTACTTTGTGCACTAGTTATTTGTGTAACTAGTGCAAAAAGTAGCTCTTTTCTGCACGAGAGAAATGCATTACGCACGAGCTGAAGGCGAGTGTGGCAGGTTTCAGCACAAGTTACACATTACATTTTTCCTACAGTTGGCACACCTGGAGTCCAGCAAAGTAAAATAGATGCAGCTGTTTTGCGTACTATGTTGAGTGCATAAATAGCCACTTTGTTGGGTAACTGTAGGAAAATAACTATTATTTGTTGCTGGTAACTAGTCATAATACAAAATTCCATCTCAGTGTGTAGTTATTTTTTATCATAATACTTTTCGTTATCTTTTAGCCTACATGTCACAACACATAATATATATCTATTATTAATATATGCATGTATTCATTACTCCATCAATGCAAATCTTGGATTTATTTGTGAAAATTTTCATTTTCTTATTAATTAATACTAAATACAACTGATATAGTACATGTTTTTTTATAAAAAATATCTTGGTACTTGCATTGAATGCTCTATTGCAATACAAATCGCGGATTTATTTGTGGAAATGTTCATATATTTATTAAATAGTTTATACTGAATGCAACTGATGCTTTCATTATAATAAAAGTTGAAAAGAAGCCTTACCTGTTGCAATAGTCTACTCAAACTACAAGCCTACAAGTAGTAGCCTAGTAGTAGTGCAACAATAAAGCTTGATTTACAGTGGCTGAGCGAGCGAGTGTCTATTTTTTAACGGCCGATTCTCACGGCATATTTTCATACACATGTTTGGGTATCAGCTGTTTATTGTCTAAAAATGACATTTTAGATCCAGCTTTTATAGGTGGATCGCCACGAGAATGGCATTGACTTTCCATAAGAATACATGCTTTTCTTATGGGCCAATGCTATTCTCGTGGCGATCCACCTATAGAAAAATTGTCCACTTCTCGCTGGGCCACTGTCTCGGAACGTGTGACTCAGTTTCAGATGATGTTCGATTTTCATGACTGTTAAAATTGTTATCCGTTGTTGTGTTATACTGTTATGAATGTATTATTTGACGAAAGTCTTGAGCCGCGTTTACACCAAAGTATTCCACTAAGTTTTCAACTAGTTGCTTTTTCTATAAAATGCAGCAACTTTTTCAGTCTTCCACTAGTGGAGAGACAAGTCTTCCACTAAATTCTGGTTTCCCGCAGAGTGTCGCTAAAGATCAAAGAAAGTTGACAACGAAAAGTGGAAAACTAGTTGCTGCGACTTGTGGAAAACTAGTGGAGAACTCTTCCCCCTCCACGCGCCCTGGACGTGATCAAGCGCTCTAGTTGACTTTGACAGTATTCCACTCCGTGAAATATATATTTTCTCCTTCAATTATTGTAATTCAGTCTATTCATTACAATATTAATATACAATATTGAAGACAATATATAATATACAATATTGATGTGTTATTGATTACTACTATAATAACCCAGACAATCTTAAACCGATTTGGAATAAGGAAATCCGGAAGGAAGAAGAACAGTAGAAAGAGAAGGTAAAAAGAAAAGAAGAACTGTAGAAAGAGAAGGTAAAAAAAGGAAGAAGAGTAGTAGAAAGAGAAGGTAATAAGAAATGAAGAAGAATAGTAGAAAGAAAGAGAAAGAAGAACATAGAAAGAGAAGTTAAAAAGAAAGAAGTTAGATTAGATTAGATTACTTTATTCATGGTAAATTTACAACTTTTTTCAAATGTGCGCGTACATACAATATTTTAACATCACCTAGAAAGTAGACCTGGTTGATACTATTTACATTTTGTTGGAAATATTAAAAGTTATCTAATGGGTAAAGCTAATGAAATGAAATTCTAAGTGATGCATTTACATGAAAAGGTGAAGTTTGGACAAATATTCGTCCATTCGAGCACTTAACCTTAAGAACATTTGGTTTCGTTATTTTTAAATTCAGCAAAGTATTAAGTTAATTCAATTGACTTCAAATTGCATTGTTATATTACATTATGAATTGCTAATTTAGATTGACAAAAGATGATTAAAATATAAATAAATATATATAGAATGATTATGAAGATGATAATTTATGAATGATGGTGAGAGAAGATGGGATGGTAATTAAAGATAATGATTTTGTACAGATTTTCTTAATGTATTGAGGTGAATGTTGAATCGTGTTTCCAGTATGCTATAGACTACAATAAAGGCATATTATTTACAAAGTTAATGGATAATTTTAAGATTGATATTTCTAGATTTTATTGTCATGCAGTTGCTCTAGGGTTGGACGGATGCAGTCATTTTCTCCATAAGGTATTTTTTCAATGACGAGGTAAAGCCCACTCGACTCTCAAGGCACCTAATGAAGTCAGGAAGTACGTTCCAAGCACGACAGGCACTTGCAACAAATGATTTAGTATAAATGGTTGTACGATGATTTGGTATCCTAAGAGTATTGTCACCTGTTCTGGTGTGCGAAGCATCATTCCTTCTGCCTTCAGACACGAATTTGAAATCATTTTTAAAATAGTTTGGTTTACCAAATTTAAGAATATCTTTGACAAGATTGACTATTCTGAATAATCTCTGATCAGGTAGTTTGAGTGTTGAGCTTAGTATATGGGATTGAGTGATTAGAAAGAGAAGGTAAAAAGAAAGGAAGAACAGTAGAAAGAAAGAAGAAACAATTTTTCCACTTGTTGCTCTAAATTTGAGAAGAGCAACTTTTAGTCGTCAACTTTGGTGTAAACGCGGCTTTTTAATTAATTCACAACATAATAGTTAGGATCATCGAAATCGAAAATCAAGCAATATAAATTTTATGAAGAATTCAAATCTGGTTTGGGTGGTTTGACAGTGGAGCATCTAATACTGGAGGCAGTGGCGGATTAATGAATTTTTATGGGAGGGGGCGACATACCCCAAAAATACCCGTTGGTCGTGGGGGGGGGGGGGGGGTTATGGAATAATTTTTTTGGAAATAGCCTTTAACCGCATTTTACACCATTCTAGCACTTAAAATTTAGTAGAAATATAATTTTTTCGTGATTAAGAACAATCAAATTTCCCCTAGCTAGAGTAGTTTATTTCTGTATATTCATGTGGAATTAGGAATACAACTTTTTTATACAATACAATATGTCTTGAACAAAAATTGCTTTGCTAGCTTAATTTTTATCAAAATTTACAGAGAAATGAACAGAGTCTAAGCAATTTATTCGTGATCGTGATGATTTTTAGACCTATATATATATTTAAATTAATCTCAACATTCTTTCATGTTTCATAATACCAGTACTACAATAAATACGTATTAGGTCAAAAACAAACAGAGATGTATATGCCCCTACCTATTCTATAAAAGATTAATCTTATTCAGACTAATTTCACTTGATATAAGATTTCCTTCATTCTCTGTCATTTGTTAATTCGTCATTGAATTAAAATTATGTCAACAGTTAAAGATAAAGTAAAGGTAATATAGAAAATAAGACAAAATAAGTATTACAACATTAATTCCCGGCCGGCGGAGGCGGAATGGTAAGACAAGTTGGAGGTATTCCGTTTGTGGCGGAATTAAAATTTGAACCATGTGCATGTCACAAGTGTTACCCTTTTTAATTTTTTAAAATGTCCAAGCCCTCGGGGGGGGCGGTCGCCCCCTCCGCCCCCCCCCTTTAATCCGCCCTTGACTGGAGGATAATCATCGTGTAAGTTATGTGGTGCAGCGTGAATACCATCATTACTACTCATGTGTTTTATTTTGCAATGGTGATTATCATCAAGCCTTTTAGATTCATTCTCCACTGTGCACGCACTTTTAACTTGCGCAGCGTCATAGGATAAAAATTAGTACAGACTCAAGAGGAAAATTTAGCAGAGCTAATACGGGTTAAACTATCATTTGGCCTCTTGCAAATTGCATGTGGGTTTGGGTATGATGTATTTGTATGGTTTGGGGCCTAAATTCATTGCCGGTTACACGCCCTTCACGAACATCTTAGTAGATGACAGATGACATGGGTCAACCTGACTACCTGAATATTTTGACAGGCGAATATTCGTACAGAACTTGACCAGAGAGAGGCTTTCCATTTTATTGTTTGTATTATTATTAAATCGACCAGTGGAGGCGATAAGGCCCCCGCGGGCCAGGCCTGTTCTCAACTCACATTAAAAATACTGGAGTAACCATATTAAGTAAATTTGGTAGGCTTGAGTATAAGTATCAGGTCGATTCAAGTAATGGCATGAATAAACCAGGCTAGTTAGTATTATTGGTGAGAGTTAAGAACGGGCCTGGTCTGCGGGGGCCTTATCGCCTCCACTGGTCGATTAATAATAATCCAAACAATAAAATGGAAAGCCTCTCTCTGGTCAAGTTCTGTACGGAATATTCGCCTGTCAAAATATTCAGGTAGTCAGGTTGACCTATGTCATCTGTCAATCTACTAAGATGTTCGGAAAGTTCATGGGAATGCCCTTGTTCGGAAAGGGCGCTGTTCGGAAACGCGTGCAATTCTTATTGACACATACTATAAATGCATGTACATTAGGAAGTTGAGATCGCATGTACTACATTAGTATTTGAAGATCACAGGGAAAAAGGATGGAGGTCCACAATCTACAGTTTTGAGAAAAACTTTTCAAGGTTTGAAACTTACAGCAAGTAAAACGATACGGTACCGTAGTAAGATTTATTTTACTAGTGGACCCAGTCAACTGGTACAGTACCGGTATTAATGTTCAAAGTACACAAATTGATACTGCTTTCATAGTTCTTTATTCCTTATTAAAAATTAATCATCTGAAAGCATATTATTAACTTGAAAAGATGGATAAATTACCCAAAAAGTAATGTTTTTAGTTGAATAATGTTGGCTGGTCATCATATTTTTTGTTGTGGAGCCTCATCTTTCTAGCCTACACCCACTGGCACATTCATATTTTTTGTCTTTCCCTGCATGGATAAGGGACGCCGACAAACTGGACCAACTGCTCTTTTACATAAACGACAAACTGACCCACCGACAACTGCAAAGTTTACTAAAAGAAACAACAGCGCTAGAATCGCTCTGCAAATTGAAACTGACGGGACGCCATTTCCGGGGAGCATCCTCTGTTTACGTTGTTCAAAGCACTCAAGTTCAACAAAAAAAGTTGAATGAAGTATTTGCTATGACCAGTTGTATTTATCCGACAAAATTAATATGGTGAAGTCTTGTGCTGCGTTCAACTGTACTAATAATGTTACGAAATGCAAAGGTCTCTTTATATTAGACCTGAATGTTCCATATCACAAAATAAGAAAAAGACAAAAAAAGTGTTGGCCTATCCATACAAAACAAATTGAATGAATGTATATTGTTCAGAAATGAATAAACAAAAAAAAATTGTATAAAATAATTGCTTTGAATATTTGTTTGTGTTTTAATAATACAAATAGAATAATGTACAAATAAGTAAATTAGGTATTTGTAAATATATGTGTAAATTATTTAATAAAAACTTTGAAAAACACTTTTGTGGAAATTATGACTCACGTTATGGCGTGGCGGCCGTTTCACGCTGATGTTAAGAGCATTGTCAGACGACCCACAGTACACTCATATGAATAATGTACACTCACATGAGTGTACTGTGGGTCGTCTGACGCTTAACATCAGAGTGAAACGGCCATCACGCCATAACGTGACGAGTCATAAGTGTACTGTGGGTCGTCTGACGATGCTCTTAACTTCAGAGTGAAACGGCCGTAACGCCATAACGTGATTCATAATTTATTTATTTGAACTTTACATATAATGCAACAGTATCCCTCTAGCTGTAAGCTATTTGAGGGATATTTTATTAAGACATTATATCAAATTCAACAATGAATAACAATAGATTCCTTTTCGTAATCTATATAACTGTATATACTGTATAGCCCATTAATATTTTCTTTGTAATCCATTGTTCTGTCTATTGTCCATTGCACCATAAAAAATCAAGTCACTTAAACAACCAATCAATATGGTATCGCTCTTCACTCATTGACACTTATATCGCTCTGGGATACACTTTAATACTCACTTGACACTCCTATTGTCTACATTATAATGTGTTTCTTATTTTTTATTGAACAACTCTAACCTTCAAAATATTAATAGATAATTTTTTTTAGCTTAAACTAAATTATTTATTCTCATAAAATAGACTTTTAATTTTGTTCGAATCTCACTTTTCCTCTGTAACATTCTCAACTCCAATGGTAATGAGTTTAAAAGAAATGGAATTCTACATTCTAGGGCTCTTTTACCATAGGCATTGTTATATCTCTGAGTTCTATAGATTCTATGTCTTAATCTGTAATCTATTTCATTAATTTCTCTATATTCATTCTTGAAATAGTTACGTGACAAATCTGTATATTTGGCTAGAGCTTCTACTGTCATAATGCCTAATATAACTGATGTTCCAAATAATTTCCACTTGAGTGTTTACCGTTTTTATTATATATTAGTGGAAACAAAATGGATCTTCAACATCGTAAATTATTTATAAATGTGTGCAACAAAACTTTTTTCCAAATTCCCGACTCATATACCAATGCAAAATGTATTTCAATCGAATGGCGATATTTGATGTCTCGTACAGCGAGACGGCTTTCCGTGAGTGGAACTCACTGCCGCTGGTTATCATCCTCTCGCCATCCTTCTCACTATTTCGCAAACGAGTATACCGGCACCCAACTCGTTGGGTCCATGTCGCAACTTACTATGACACCAGAGTATAACTATTGCTGCTGGATACTAACTTCCTCAGGTTAATATTGATGTTTATTTGGAAATTCATGCTAAAAGAAACAAGGAGTTGTCTTTTTCATATTTTTATTTTATTTTATTTCTGTCTCTTCTACAATAAGGTTAACCATAAGGATAATGCATTACCGTACCTATACCTCATTTATTAATTGCATTGCTCTTTTTCTCTAGATTATTTTTTTATTTCTTTCTTTATTCTCTAATATTGATATATCAATTATATGGTTACTCATACATGTATATATTCTGTAGACTTGTATTGTATTATTTAATTTGTTTTGTACAGTACCACTACGGGTCTCACCAGACCCAGTGGAAATCATCAACTTGTAAATTGATAAATAAATAAAAAAGTTGTTTCACATTCTTACTAAGTAAACGATTCGTGAAAACAATGAATTATTAATTTATTAATTTTGAGCTTTTAATTTACGGTACCTAATTTATTAACTTTATTTTAATGAAAACTTGTACAATGTTACTGTTTTTGAGTCTCAAATCAAATTTTCAGCATCGAAAATCCCAAAATGTTTCATAATGTGGACTAAAATGAATGGATTTGAGCTTTACTAGACATGAGTATAGAATCACTTTTAGTATACGATTTTAAAGGGGTTATTTATCAAACCCTGGTGTTCCAGACCCATCAATGGGCCCCAATATCTCTGATCACCACCCCCCCCCCCCACTTTTAAAACCTTATATACTTAAGTATACTCATATACTCAACCACTCAACCACTTGAGTTCATTGCATTAAGTTCATTGCACAGATAAGTATCAACTGTTGTCATTTTCAATTGCAAACTAAAACTATAGAATGTTACATGCTATTATTAAAGTAGTTGAGACATCAGCAGTATTCATCATATTCACTGTCCACAATATCGCCATCACCAATACTTAGAAGATTCAGTTGTTTAATTTGCACAATTTTCACAAATATATTAAACAATAACTTACAAACTGTAAATAATGAATAATTTGGAAAGTTGCATACATGAGAGTAAAAATAAAAGTCTATAAATAACAATATACAACACTTCACACTTGCCACCAAAAGAGAATTTGGAATAAAAGGTAAGAAGAGTTTAATTTCATTAAAGGCAGTAGTAAGGGACCACCAAGATTAGTAGCAGACAGATCTATCCACTAACTTTGGGTGTCCCTAACTTCGCCAGTCGCCAGAACCTTGTTGGCTGCAGTCACTGATAGTAACCCACCGTCAGGGGACATCTCAACACTGTCTCCAGTCAAGAGATGGCACCAAACCGAGGGCACCCAGAACGTATGTTTCCCAGCCCACACGAGGTGTGGCATCAACACCATTCGGGGACGTAAGGCTGACTTGCCCCCTCGGGGGGGCCTTGTGGGCCATGCGAGGTGGATACTGCTCCTAACTACAACCCTTTAACGGAGGGAGGTAGTGTTGCAGTTGAGAGGCAATCCCTGGGGTACCTCTAGAGATCACCTCTGTCTTGGCAACCAAACAGTATCCCCTGACCACTTTTTTATGAATAAATAATACTTGCTTTGAAAAGAATTTGTTGAAATGCCAATCTTTTCTGCAGTACTTCTATGACAGAACAAAACCATCAAAATAGACAATAAAAACTATTCCACAAACTCACTCCCTAGCAACACAATAGAACCACCAACCAAGCCCCTTAAACCTTCACCCCCCCCCCCCCCCACCAAACAGAAAATTCAATGCAGGAACATCATCAGACACCTATAGAATGGAGCCTCAGGTGTCATTTGAGACAAACAATAAGATCCTCCTATTGGTTTTGTACCACAGAATCCCCAGTTAAAGTTTTTCAAATAAAATAAATAATTTTGAATAAATTATAACATATTAACATACTAAAAAATAGATTCTTTCTGTATTACATTAGAATATTATTGAAAGTGAGAAATAAAATTTAATTTGTGATGATTAATAAAAATGCAGAAAGGTGGAGAAGCCCGTGGTCTAGACACCCCACCTTACATCTGAATATGTAGTTGTCATGCATTACAATAAATTATTATTATTAGTCACATTTTTTGAAGACTCTAGATATGAAGTAAAAGACAAGTCAATACAAGCAGTAGTCACATATTACCAACAAAATTAAAATTACTCCACTAGTCACCATCAATAAAATTACAACAGTTGAGACTTAAAACTAGTCAGAAATAAACACTTGTAGGCCTACACTATAAAATGTTTATCAAGTAGACATTTTTGTTCGAGATGGGAGCTGAGATTGATACAAAATGTTAGTAGATCAATTACAACTAATACAAAAAATAATTGAGACAACATAGAAACATATTACATAGAATATGTTTATGTTACATAGAAACATATTACATAGAATATGTTTATGCTACATAGAAACATATTACATGGAATATGTAATGTTATATAGAAACATATTACATAGAATATATTTATGTTACATAGAAACATATTATTTTTCACATACCCAATCGAAATCTCTATAACAAATACAAGTTCAATAATCAATTCAACAACAAATACAAGTACAATATGAATTAAAAAACCAGTAATTCAAATTCAATTTTTACAACATAGTTCAGAAAAAATATTTCAGTACAATCCTGATGTCTGAGACTCCCAGTTTGTGCACAATTTTTGCCTCACCACAAGAACACAAGAAACAATTAGAATATAAAACAACAAAATTTCACATTTTAAATTAAAGTAAATCAATGGAACTAATGAAACTGCTTGGAGAACAAATATGCAGAACATATATGAATTTAAATAATAATAATAATCTTACATAAGTTAATCATTTAATGCCATTTGTTGGTGAAACAGTAACAAACTGCTCAACTTGCATTAAACATTAAATACAATTTGTACTAATGTTTAAAACATTTGTACTAAGTTTTATTTGTACTCGATTTGTACTAAGTTTTAAACAACAATAATTCTGCTCTGCTACTTCAGAATATCTAATCCACTCAACATGTTTTAAGGTTTTCATCCTCTTGAATATCAATGAAATATAACACTTCTGCTGGAAAACTAACCTGGAATACAAACAAAACTTTAAGAAATTTTCAAAGCATAAATTCATCAGATTAAGAACACTTTGGAATTAAACATGACATTGGAAGTGAGAGGTCTAGGAAATTTATTGATTTGTTGTGTTCATATTCTGCTGTGTATTGAATGTTTTTGTGTATTTTGTTTATGTGTGATCGGAGCTGTTCACATTGTCTTTTGTTCCCTCTGTATAGTAGTAGAATGTCATCTATATATGTCTGTCAGTATATTATATGTTCTGTGAGAATCTGTTGTTGAAGAGTATGTGGGTGTTTTCGCAGTGTTGGAGATAGATCTCTGCAAATATGCTGGATATTGCCCAGTGAGCAAAATTGTGAGTAAAATTTGTTGTTGAATGTGAAGTAATTTTGTTGAGTGATGATTTTTAGGATGTCTATTATTTCATTTATATATTCGGTAGCTGTGTTGTTGTGAATAAGCATGGTTTTTATTATTTCTATTGTTTCATTGATAGGTATGTTGGTGTATAAATTTGTTATATCAAAAGATGCAAGAGTGGAGTTGTGAGGAATGTGTGTGTCTTTTATTTTTGAGATGAGGTCACTACTGTTTTTTATGTATGTGCTGTTGTTAATGTTTATTAGTTTTCTGAGCATTTGGTGTTTTGCTAGTTTGTATACTGGGGCTTCTCGATAGTTTACAATTGGTCTTATAGGTATGTCAGGTTTGTGAATTTTGGGGAGTTTTTCAAAATTGCAGACTATTATATAGTGCTATAGGGATGTTAGGAGCTCGGCTCGGATAACTGTGACCACATTCCTAAGTGGTCCCGTTTGACGGGTGCATGCAGCGACAATAGACCGATTCCAATTTCATAAGCTCCCGCTGATCTGGACCGCCAACAACTTGGACCACATTCCGAAATTGTCCAGTTTGACGGGTGCGGGCGGCGACAACCTGGACAACATGGGGTCGATATGTATTCAAACTCGATAGTTGAAGTCCAATGATCGATATTTGACCAGCACTCACTTAGAAGCTTTTGTTTAGCCACTAGAAAAATTTTACTTTAAAAATTTATGTTTAGTCACAAAAGAAACTTTTTATACAGTGCTGAAGTTTTTAATTAAGTTTTCATGAAATTTGGAAAAAAATTAAAATTGAGAATAAAAAATGAAGAATTTCTCCAATATCGAAATAATATAGACTTAATATTATAGTCACTGACCCAATGACAAACTATAGACCTTTTACTCTTACATAAGCGACAAACGGACCCAACAGCAAAGTTTACCAGCGACAACTGTGACCAAATTCCACGATGTCCAGTCTGTCGGGTGCGGGAGGCGACAACCTGGACCTGAAAAACCGGCCCAGGTTGTCGTTGGGTAAATTTGGCGGGGCTCCATGGATAACTAGGCTAAAGCTGGCATTCACATTCACGTTCAAACTTGCAGTACCACTTGCAGTACTGCTAGTAGTAGGCTACTGCTAGATGGATAGTCGACTCCACTCACGCTCCTACTTGCAATCCAACTTTATTCCTAATCAGCTGTGAGCATCGCTCTGGAGCTGAAAAATGTAACCGAAGTTGCCCGAAGGTCAAGCACTGACTGAGATAAGATGGACGACTTTGATCCAACTCCCCCACACACGCTCCAACACCGTCGACATTCGGAAGTCGTCCCTCTAGTCGTACATCTACAATTCCAACCATCCAACAAGCCCATTCACGTTCCGTTTTTGGATCCAACCTTGGAGGTTGGACTGCAAGTGGTACTGCAAATCGGAACGTGAATGCCCAGCTTAACCCAACATAATTGCAATTCCAACATAAATCAAAAATAAAAATGGCCGCCATGATGGGGCACAAAATATCTAAGCAAATATCTCGAAAACAGTTAGGTTATTCGAACAATTTTTCTAAAAAAATTGTGGCTGTTTTGAAAAGCTGATTAATTTATGTCCCTAAATTTTTAAGCCGCACTACGGTGCAAGGTAAAAAAAATTGTTGGCAAGCTTGAGGTTGCCTTTGTCGGCGCCTCGGCGGACGAAGTGAAGAGATTTTAGATCTAGAAGGCAGAGTTAAGTGTTTCAATTTGTGTTGATACCGACATAATAACTTACTACTGATAAGCTTTAAATTTAAAACTTCTATTCCTAGCTCAGAATAATTATTGAAATCTATAGAAACGCGTCTTCTATTAGCTTTTTTTAGTAAGAATTTGTAGTTCTGATTAACAATATTTTTCTATTATGTTGGAAAGTTACAATGTCTAACCTATTGATTTTCTTGATTTCATTCAGAAACCCAACTGTCACTACTGTTGGTGTCAACGACAACGTTGCTTTTAATATTATTGTGTTTCATTATTAAATAAATACAATGAAACGTGTAATAAACTTTGTTAAAGGACGTCGGGATGATAGAAGAGATCACAAATTTGTCAATTCACCAATATGTGTGGAGATTACAAATCCAGCAGGACAGAAAATACAAAGCGAAGATGAGCATATTCTTGGTTTACAATCCGGCTATGGCTATCAAATAGATGTAAATGGAAAGGATAAAAATATGACGAAATTGCATAAGGCTGCTTGGCAAGGAAATCTGGATAAAGTCAAAATTCATTTGAAGAAAGCTGATGTCAATTCAGTGGATCACTCAAACAGAACAGCATTACATTTTGCTGTTGCACAAGGACACTCCAATGTTGCATTTTTCCTGCTGGGTGCGAAAGCTATTTTCGATTTGAGAGATTCTGATGGAATGACACCATTTTTAAAGGTAAGCAAGAGAAAACTAAGATTGCGTTAAAACTCATGTTCACGGTGCGGGGGGAGTGGCCCCTGGAGACCCCCCAGCTGTAGGGCACCTGATTGCGCTTTGCGTGGAAGTCCCCGGATGCTTACCGCTGCTACTACGGAGAAGTGTTTTTTGTTCAAAACGAAAGCTGTGCTGTGCTGGGAGAGCTGTTCAAACCAATGGCTTTCAATAAATTCCAGGCGCAGCTCTTGGTAGGTGAGATCTTTGTGACCTCTGAGTCACATAGTTGGAACCTTTTTTAGGATTTCTTATGTTATCGCTCATGTGGACGGGTATTATATAACCATGCGACGAGGATTGACTACTAACAGCTGTGCCGGGCATTCATTGAAAACCATTGGTTCGGTTTGAACACCTGTCCCGGCACAGCCCTCTGTAACCGGGCGCCCTTATTATAAGGACAATATACATACTTTAACTCCTCATCGCATGGCTATATAATCACCGTCCACATGAGCAATAAAAAGAAATCCTATAAAAAAGGAAGTCTGTTCCAACTATGAGACAGAGATCACACAGATCTCAACTGTTGTTTATTGGACAGATGGCTGAGCTCAGTGGCGTACCGAGGTTTTAAGCGCCCTGGAGCGGAAGTGTCTAACGATGCCCCCCCCCCCCCCATCCCCCAAAAGTCTTACACTCAACCACCCGATTGGGCTGATATTAATATAGTGGTCATTATAGTAATAGTGGTGGTAATATAGTGGAACCAGCGGCTTTTTTTCCGCCTCTAACTATGCCGTATTTGTTAGAGATGCGAATCTCCAAGGAATGATTTTTCGCCAGGCCAGATTCTGCTTTTATCAATTTCCAAACAGCTTGTTTTGGATTTTTTCACTTTTCTATAAATTTATTTGCAATTATTTTTTCGCATTTTGCAAGTCATCCTTATGAATTTTTTTTTATATTTTGGAAATAGGATTCAAAAGTGAAGTAGCCTATTTCAGTCCTGTTCTTAATATAAAAACCATTGAACTTCTTGTGGATTTATTTTTTCAGAATAAATTCAAAGTCTTCATTCAATTACTTGAATTTGTTATACCTTTTGCCACCCGATTTAAATTGTTTTGGCTTTGCTACTTTCGACTATTTGCTACTTTTGACTTGACCGTTTTGCATTCTGTCTGGTTGTAACGCATTTACGGCATGAACCGATTTATTTTAAATTTGACATGAATTTTCCTTTTAGTCATGCGCAGCGATGTTTACATACGGTTTTTCAAAATTGTGTTGCATTTCACCCTTTTGGCCTTCATTATAGTAATACATTTTTTTGTAAGTAAAAGGTAATTTTCTCTCAAGAACGGTGCGCCCCTCAGAGCCTTGCGCCCTGGAGCGACTGCTCCACTCGCTCCATTATCGGTACGCCACTGGCTGAGCTTATATTCAAACAAGTAGGAGAAGCAATACAGTAAAAGGAGGCAAGGAGCAAGAGGATAAAAGGAATCCTGCTTACTCAATCAGCGAAATGTAACGAACATAGTGTAATTATCCTTGTTTATTTCTCTCAAATAGGCCTAAACAACAATCAAAGTGCTAATCTCTTTATTACCATCATCAAAATAGATTATTACATCCCAGAAAAACCTATTTTACACCTATGTTACAGGCTGTGGAGTGCGGAAACAAAGAATGCGTCAATATTTTACTTGAACAAGGAGCTGATGTCAACATTGTAGACAGAAACGGCAATACTGGTCTCCATTTGTCTTCCAAATTGGGATTTCTTAATATCAGCTCACTGCTTCTAATGAAAGGTGCCAACATCAACATATCCAACAATGTGAGTGCAGCTAAACTAAGCAGTTAAGCATGCTTTAGATGCTTTAGAAAATTGAACATTGTTCGCTTGCGATTAATATGCTCGTAGGCATAGAATTAGTGTGCTCTATTTTTGATTCAGATGCCGTATTGCAAAAAACTACAGCGCACTAATAAATGATGAAAACAGTACATATGCATTGGGTTGTGTTTTACAGATTTAGAATAATTGTAAAATACGTTACAATTTTGGAAAAGATTGGTTTGATCACCAGTGGATGTTGTTATTTTGTGTCAGGCTTTATTCTTGATCAAGGGTGGTGTATTCCCGTCAGCATTGTACCTTACAATCCACGCATAAGTTCCAAGCTAATTAAAATGAATGTCGAACCTAATCTTGATACGTAATCTCAGGGACCAACTCATCTTAAACTTCATACGTTGGCCTAAATTGGCACCCTATCCTAATTGGGCCATGCATGAGGATAATAGTACAGTGAAGATTGTGAACGCACTTGATATTTTTTTAGATTGTAACAAAGTGTTATGGGTGTTGGATATTGGTGCCTTCAACACTTTGGAAAGTCCAAAAAGTATTAGCAAGCCGAAAATAATTGGAATATAAACATAAACTACCATTGATAAAGATAATGCATCATATGCAAATTCAGTTAGGTACTTTTATAGAAGCGTCGAGCTACGCAGCGTCGGGTCCTAATAATGAGTTGAACGAATCTCAAACGTCGGGCATGCGGCTGGCTATCGTCGTCTATTTGACACATTACGTGACGCTGGAAATATTAAAGAAAAATTTCCCTGCGTCGGCCGACGTGCGCCCGGCGATCATTCAAGTGAGGTTCATAAATACTGGACCAGTTTACTAGCTGACAAGTCAGCCAGAAGCAACACTACAAGCCGACCCAGCTGTCCCTGACATATTTATGGACTGTAAATTCTTATATTAGTGTTATTTAACTGAATTATTAGTGTTAAATTATGATCAGGAGTCTGGTGTTTGGTGAGGGAGCTGGGTTGGCTTTTAGAGTTATAGTTGGCTTGTATCTTTGTGGACTTGCTCTGTTTAATAGAGGCATTCGAGTCTAGAGACACTGAAGGAAAGTTGAAAAATACAGGCATAAATATTTTGTAGTTTTCAAAGGTGTCTCTACATGGGTTACCATCCAGTCTCTTCTCATGTTATATTTTCTCCTTTTTTCGTCTCCTTTGTTCTTTTTCTTGATGGCAGCTCTCGTTTTGTAGGTTGGCGAATTTCCGTTGCACCTTGCAACAGAAGGCGAGCACAGAGAGGTGGTTGCGCTGCTGTTGTGTTCGGGTGCGCAGGTCAATGTGATCGACCGCGACAACAGAACACCGCTCATGCTCGCTGCTCGCTTCGGCCACACGTCGCTTGTCTCGCTGCTCCTCGAGCACGGAGCATCACTCGAAGCATGCGACTCGAATGGTCAGTTATCCATAGACAGTCCCATGTATTGATATTTTTCGTATTCAGTAAATGTCTTGATGCTGTTCTCTGTCGACAAAACACTTGCAGTTGCAGTTTTGCAGTTGCTATCTTAAGATAATATGACATCTTGTGTACCGGACTTGTAGAGAAGGAAAAGAGAAGAATAAAAAAGAGAAGTAGAAAAAAATAAAAAGGAGAAGATGATGTTGATGATGATAATGTGGATGGTGATGAAGAAGAAGAAAGAGACTAAGAAGAAAAAGAAAGAAGAAGAAAGAGACTTAGAAGACGAAAAATAAAAAAATAAAGAATAACAACAGGTGTATGAAGAAAAACGGATTAGATTATTTACTTTATTCATGAAGATTGCAAAATTCACAGTCTTAGATTCTAGATTATAAAAGACCGGGGGAAGAAGATTAACTATAAAAAGCTTTATCAAATAAATATTTTTTCAATTGTTTTTTTTAATATTTCTATATTTTCAAGACTTTTTAAATACTGGGGTAGTTTGTTGTAGAGTTTCCTACCAATATAACTAGGTTTTTGTTTGAATAAGCTACTATTGTGACGCACCATGTGATAATCTCCTCGGCTTCTTGTATTATAATCGTGTACGTCAAGATTTTGGTTAATATCACTCTTTTTTGCATATAGAGTAGCTTCATACACATATAAGCAGGGTACAGTTAGGAGACCAAGTCTCTTGAACAACGGCCTACATGAATCTAATCTATTTACTCTTTCCATACACCTAACCGCTTTCTTTTGAACACCCTATCAAGGTTTTGTTTTAATGAATTACCCCATACTAAGATGACCTAATATGTGACAATAAGAGCCCAAAAAGCTGTAAAAAGTAACTTTTTGTCATTGAAACTAGCGAGCTGTCGCAGGACAAATACCCATGATGAAATTTTACAACATATTTTCTCAATGTATGGAGTCCAGGTCAATCGTCTATCCAACAAAACTCCTAGAAATGCAATTTTTTCTTCCTGGCCTAGTTGATTATCGTTTACAAACACGTTTATAGCCCTACACGTTTATAGCCCTATCTTTATTTGAATTATGTTTGTTTTTGAATTGAAGGTATTGGCATTTTTTACTATTTATTGTTAATTTCAACTGATTTAAGAATTGGACAATGGACTGCACACCTATATGGACACTTATTTCTAAATGATCTAGAATGGAATTGCTGAAAATGTGTGATGTATCGTCTGCAAATAAGAGGGCTCTACTACTAATTAATTCTTTAGGTAAACAGTTGACAAAAAAAGCAATGGACCTAGTATTGAGCCCTGAGACACTCTAGCTTGGACCTTCAACTTATTGATGTTGACAAAGAGTGGACGATTACAATCTACGAAGATGTTGACTGAGTACATTGTTGATGATGACAATAAAGAAGAAAAAGAAAAAGGAGGAGGAGGAGGAGGAGGAGAAGTAGGAAAAGAAAAAAACACTTAAATTACATTTGTAAATAGGTTATGACAAGTTCTAGATATCTCGATTCAACAGTATCGGGCTACCTGCTAGTTTCAGAATACTGTAAATCTATTAATTGGCAAAATTTAATCCAGCTCAATGCTCACTAGTATGTTACTCTGCTGGAATCTTTAGGTTATATTAAATTTATTAATTCAAAAAATCAATTTCATAAATTTGATAACATGTTGAACAACAAATTAGTATCACTGGATTATACGACAAGAATATACAAATGAAAATTCAAAAGTGATGGTTCATGAGAATTTATACAGTATCTGCTATAATAAAATAATACTTGAAAGTGACAATCTGAGGGCCAGTGACGTGTACGTTTTACAGTAGAGAGCGAAGTAAGGGATGGAAGACCTTGTTTTTATTGTATTATTTGGAAAATTCATGTAAACTGTCATGGTTATGACTGATGACATAGCGTCTTATTATTACAGATATAAAACACCAATAACAACAGCTATTCTTATGTATACAGAGTGATTCAAAACTATTCGGCATTCTCTTGGGAGCTCATTCTATAGCTAAAAATAAGAAAAAAGTTCAAATAAACATATGCCTAAAAACGCTTCATTAGCGAGTTACGGCTAGGGGAAAATTTCACTTAGAACTCAGTACCCTTGTTGAAGTAGGGCCATATAAAAATGTTTAAGATGGTTACAAAGGTACAAATAGAATTGTTTCTTACGATTTGTTATCTGAAAAATTGAATAAAATTGGTTACAGAGCTGTAAATGCAATACTTTAGAGATATCTCACGTAAAACACAAGAATTGGTGCAAAGAAATAACACATTTTTGTGTTTAACGTAAGATTACTTTCATAAATGGTAAATAAAGGTGTATTTTTACTTAATTAAATTTGTAGAAAATTTAATTCTGTAAAGAGTCATGTAAATTACTCAGGAAGAAATTAATAATAGGTATTGAAATTTCGATTTATGTAAAAACAAAACAGACGCACATTCTTGAACTGCATAAAATATTATCGAAGAACACTTGATCGTAAAACGTGTGTGTAATAAAAATGTGTTCTTTCTTTGCACTAATTCTTGTGTTTTACGTGAGATATCTCTAAAAGTATTGCATTTACAGCTCTGTAACCAATTTTTCAGATAAAAAACATATGAAACAATTGTATTTGTATCTTTGTAACCACCTCAAACATTTTTATATGGCCTTACTTCACCGAGGGTACTGAGTTCTAGGTAAAATTTTCCGCTAGCCGTAACTCGCTAATGAAGCGTTTCCAGGCATATGTTTTGAACTTTTTTCTTATTTCTAGCTATAGAATGAGCTCCCAAGAGATTGCCGTATAGTTTTGAATCACCCTGTTTAAAAAAAGTAACATGAGTATTACTTTTAGTTGAGTATTAGAAGCAGTTCACCTCATTTTATTTAATGTTATAAATCGTGCTATATTGTTATAAATTGAATCCTATAAATTATTCAAATTGACAGTTTAATTATGCTAAAGACCTTTATTTCAATTGCTAACATAAACAATTTAATAATTATTGTTACATCTTCCTAAATAATTCCAGTTTACTTCAAACCACAAATTAACGTATTTCCTAATTAGACAAAAAATCGGACTACTACTTATTAGTACACTCATTTTTGATACACATTATGAATTCTAACAGTTTTTTCTTGATTTTTAAAAACTATAGTATAAGTTTGTGATATACTAAAACTGCAGAACTTCTTTTAGGGTTTTGACCTCTTGTTTTGCAATAACTTTTTTATCCTTTTGTCAAAAATTTCACATTTTTCCCATTGCATCAACATTTTTCTTTTATTTCATTCTTTGTTTTCTTATTGACCATCTTTATTTATTGATTTGTATATATTTTCCAAAGGTTTCAAATTTTTCTAATTGTATCCGCCTTTATCTTATTTCTATTTTCTTATTATCAATTTTATTTATTAATTTGTGTTCATTATTCGAAGGATGGACAGCTGAAGATTATGCTCTAATTGGTGGTCATCAACAATTAGCACAGGACTTGAAAGCCCCAGCCAGAGAGCAGCTATGCAAAGAGATGGAGGACGCTGTGTTGAATGGAAGCAGCCCAGATGAGGTGAATATAATTTTTTTATTTTTATGTATGTCCTGCCTTAACAACTATATCATTCAGCGTCTTGCAACCCATTATATAGACTAGTAATAAAAATTGAGATAATTGCCTAATCGGTTTCAATATCTTACAGCCTCGAATAATGTATCTGGTGCAGTGTGTCCATATTATGAAAATATTGTTACGAGTTTACCTAAATAAAACAGTCAGAGGCGTTTTAAACATGGATTTTATTAAAGAATAACTTTTGGAAAATTAACACTTGAACTGCTTAACACGAACTCAACTATTTATCCTTCTATTGGAAAACCTTCTAAAGCTTTCAAACATTGCAAACATTATATTTGCTATTACCAGCTGATTTTTACATAAACAACTTGTCACCTGGCCGTAGCACTGCTCCCTCCTTAAGACTGTTCTATCCCAGAACAGTTACAGGTCTGCAGATTGGGGGTGGCCTTACTGGATACAACTGACTAGCTGCCCATGGAGCAAACATGCAAACTGAGATGGTAATCCCAGTTTCTTTGAAGATTGTTTCAATCATTGGCCTCACGATTTTCCAGTCCAACCCATCATAGCCACAACCTGATATCACCTCGGCTGCTAGATAGAGCTAGGGTGTCCTTGCAAGCAGCTTAGCATTGGTTCCTCTGGTCGGCTGACCGTGGCATCCAGAATGTTAGGTCTTTGTTAGTGGGGAATGCAAGACCCCGCTTAAGCTTGAGTATATCAGAGCCCCAGTTAGGTCTGCTGTTGGAAGCAAGACCCCACTTAAGCTCTGGATATATCAAGCCCCGGTTAGGTGCTTGCTGTAGGGTGGGAAAAGAATACAAGTCTGGTTAGTATTCACAAAATTAGGTTCTCAGAAGCACATCTAGCACCTTGAGAAACCCTGAGCAGTAAGCTCTAAATATTGAAAGTGAAATTGATTCCATCCAACTTGATGTGGTAATTCAATGATTCAGTAATTTGATAAACAGATGATCCACATACTCTAAGAGTAAGTGACCAGCTTATATAGTTAGTCACTTCAGAAAACATGTGTGAGAGATTATGCTTGAGTTGTAGTGAAAAAGAATGATGATACTTGGCGTTATCTAGCGGCTGGTTGGTTAAACATAGTACTGTGGCCAGATGTGGCCAAACACAGTACTGTGACTAGAATAAGGTGAAAAGTGAAAATGGGGCTGGTGTCAAACCTAATCGGGGAATTCCAAGCTGCTTCACTCCCAGAGTTTGAAGACAATTCCGCAGATGATTTAGGCTCTCCCACAAGGCTTGATAGGTGGACTCCTGCTGAGGTTGATCTTTTGTCACCAAGCAGAAGAGCTGTTTTCCTTGCCTCTGAAGGTGTAGTGTTCTTCCAACAGCTGGTCTCTGAAGTTCCAGATCATTCAGTCCTCCAAACTTTTTCCTAAATACTGTAGCAATACCCCGAGAAGCTCCAAGATTTTTAGCTACACAGTGAGCCAGAGCATAGTCATTTGGTAGGGTGAACAAATCTTGATAACAGACTTTTGTAACCTCAGCTTTCTGGAACATGTCCAAATTGGCCATAAATTCTTCAAAGTTGGGATCAACTGGTTGAATAGTTCTCACATCTTGGGCATTACCTGCAGTATTGTCTCCCTGGAATGGTGCCAGTCGATTGAAGTGGACAACTCTTGGTTTTCCTCTAGGTTTCTTGATCCGGTAGACTACATAATTGATTCTAGTAACCACTTCAAAAGGTCCATCCCAGGAAGTCTGTAATTTGGGGGAGTACCCTTGACGTCGCTGTGGGTTGTAGAACCAAACTAAGTCTCCAGACTGGTATCCACCATGATCTGCCTTGATATCATAGTGTTCTTTCATCTTGTCACTGGTTCCTTGGATGTTGGTTCGAACAATCTCATGAATCTCATCCATCTGTTTCTGAAACTGGGTGACATAGTCCTCTCCTACCAAATCCTCTCCAGGTGTACATCCAAACTTTAAGTCACAAGGCAGTCTAATATCTCGCCCAAACACTACCTTGGCTGGTGAAAGTTTTGTAGACTCATTGACAGAGCTTCGGTATGCCATCAGGAATAGGTGAAGATATTGGTCCCAGTCTCGTTGATGCTTGGATACAACTTTTGACAGGTATTTTCCCATGGTCCTGTTCATACGCTCCACCATTCCATCTGACTGAGGGTGAAGGGGTATAGTCCTTGTCTTATGGATTCCCAGCACCTCACATATATGGGAAAACACTGAAGACTCAAAGTTCCTTCCTTGATCAGAATGTAACTCTAATGGGATACCAAACCGACTGACAAATTCCTTGATTATTACATCAGCAACACTGACTGCTTCTTGATTTGGCAAGGCATAGGCTTTGACCCATTTGCTGAAATAATCCATCACTACCAGGATATACTTATTCCCACTGTCAGATAATGGAAATGGTCCAGCTATGTCAATGGCTATTCACTCAAAAGGTGCTCCGACATTGTATTGTTTCATGGGGGCCTTCTTTCTATGCAAGGGGCCATTTGCAGATGCACAAACAGTGCAATTGCGACACCAGTTCTTGACATCTTTGCTTGAATTTGGCCAGTAAAACCTCTCTCGTACTTTCTCCAGTGTCTTATGAACTCCAAAATGGCCCCCAGAGACTCCATCATGTATTTGTCTCAGCACTTCAGGAATCCTTTTCCTGGGAACAATAATTTGCAGCCTATGCTGATCACCAGCTGCATTCTCTAGCTTCCTTTTCAGGATTCCTCTGTCTTCCACAATAGAGTCCCATTGTGCCCAGAGGGACTTGACATGTGGTGGAAAAGGTGCTATTTCTTGCCAACTAGGTCGTCTTGCAGAATGTTTCCACAACCAAAGGTGCTTCAGATCAGGGTCTTCTTCCTGATCCTTAAGTAACTCAGCACCTTGCCAGTGGTCATTGGCAATAGTTGTCCTATGTACCAAAACTTCCTTCCCATCCTGGCATGAGCAGTGTTTGCAGTCCTCCTCACAGGGTCTTTGAGAAAGGGCATCAGCATTCAGGTGACTATTTCCAGCTCGGTGTACAAATTTAAAGTCATATTCTTGTAAGTGCTGGATCCATCTTGCCACTTGTCCTTCAGGAGACTTGAACCGGAGAAGCCATGTCAAGGATGCATGATCAGTTCTCAGCAGGAATTGACGTCCATATAAGTATTTGTGGAAGTGGCTGATTGATTTCACTACTGCTAGCAGTTCTCTTCTAGTAACACAGTAGTTACGCTCAGGTTTTGACAGCACCTTGTTAAAATATCCAATGACCTTTTCCTCCCCATCTTGCTCTTGAGAAAGTACTCCACCAATTGCTGTGTTGCTGGCATCAGTGTCAAGAATGAACTTGCCTTCAACTCTTGGGTAAGCCAATATAGGTGCTTGGCAAAGTGTCTCCTTTAGTCTGTTGAAGGCCTGCTGGCAATTTTTGTCCCAGAGAAAACTCTGTTTCTCCTCTGTCAGCTTGATGAGGGGTTTTGCTATACCAGAGAATCCCATCACAAACCGTCGATAATATGTGCAAAGGCCAAGGAAACTCCGCACTTCTGATTTGTCTTTGGGCACTGGCCACTTGGTTATGGCTGTTACCTTCTCAGGATCCATAGACACACCTTTATCAGATACCACATGCCCTAGGTAATTAACCTGTCTTTTAAACAGATGGCACTTCTTTGGGTTGAGCTTCAGGTTAGCTTGTCTTAGTCTTTCAAATACTTGCTTCAAGTTTTCCAGCTGATGTTGGAAAGACTTTCCCAAGACAATGATGTCTTCTAGGGTTCTGGCAGATGGGTTTGGCATTTCCAGTATCTATTGCATGCTCAACTATGTTGGTTCTGCCTTTTGGGCCCTCTCCTATATCAAAAATATCCTGATAATTAGTTATGAGGTCCCTTACTTCATTTTGTTGTTCTTTGACTAGATCTTGACAGGATACTTCAACAAAGGCCTTCAGCTTCTCTGGGAGATACTTCTTCTGTGGTTTAGTTGTCTGCATTTGTTGTATGACAGATGTTACTGGTGAGCAATGTCCCAAAGTACTACTTCTCTTCAAAGTAACTTCATAATCATTCACATTCATCAAGAGGACAGGGAATTCTTGGCTTGTAAGAAAAAGTGTCCTAGCCACTAGGACACCATGACCAAGCTCCTCCTCATGAATTTCTGGCTCTAGCAACACATTAATCCCCACAGGGACATCCTCCTTTGTCGTAGCATGAGTCACAATCTGGCTCCTTGCTGGTATTGTGATTTCTTTCAGCAGTTGTATTTGGGCTGTACAGTCTTTTCCAGAGTGTAGAACAACTTCTTCTCCACCAATGGTCAATGTCTTCCTTCTAAGATCCAACTCTAGGCCAAAAGTAGAAAGAAAATCCAAGCCTAGTATGACTTCTTCACTAATCTCTGCCACAAGTACACAATGTTTAAAACAGGCCTTACCAATCTTGAAGGTGGCAATCATCTCTCCACAGACACTCACAGGCCCACCTGTAGCAGTTTTCAGCTTCCAGGTTGTTGGTGAGATATCTTGCTGGTTAGCTACTGTTTTGGAGTTTATTATTGTCTTAGTGGCTCCAGTAGTAGTATAAGTAATTTATAGGAGCTTCCATTCACCATTCCATTAATGTAAAGACTGTGGGGTTTATCAGATAACATTGCAATGACTGGTTTTGGACATGGGGAGAGGGTCTTCTGTCTACAGGTTGATGGTTGCCCCTTTACATCAACCCTCTTTAGTTTTCCTGATTCTTCTCAGTGGTTGATTTATTTGGGCACTTATTACGCAGGTGCCCTCTCTCTCCACAGCGCCAGCAACGTATCTCCCTCCTTCCTGTTCTTAACTTTTCTATGACTTTCTTCACCAATTCTTCCAGAGACTCATCACTCCTATCCTCTGCTTCAACAGCCCGGACTTGGGCATTACCCTTCACTGATTGTCGTACTGCTTCGAATTCCAAAGCCTGGGTGAGGGCCTCACTGAGTGTCTGAGGGCGAGCCAATTTAATAGCTTGTTGAGTTTCAGGTTCCGAAAGACCATCCAGGAACCTCTCAATGGCTAGAATCTCATATACTCTATCATCCACAGATGGGTAGGCTTTTCTTACTAGGTGGGCAATATCACTTTCGAACTCTTGGAGTGATTCGTTTGGCTTCTGGATCCTATTCTTGAGTTGTGAACGGTAAAGTTGATCCATGTGTTGATGGCCAAACCTCATTTCTATGCGTCTCAGAAGCACATCGAAGTTCTGCCTATCAGCCATAGGGATTGTTTGGAGAACTGCTAATGCATCTCCACGGAGTGACAGGCTAAGCATTGCAGCTTTCACTGCAGGTGTCCAGCCATGTATGTCAGCAGCTGTCTCAAGCAAGGAACGGTAATCTTCCCATGGCATCTTTCCATCAAAAGTGGGTAGCCCAATTGGATGACTTGGCAGGATGATAGGTGCTTTTTGATAACTTACAGAAGTGTCTTCTCTAATTTGATTAACAGAGGCAACATCAACCATAGAGATTGATCTTTCAATGCCATTATTGTGTTCCTGTAGTTTTTTAAACTTCTTTTCAAATTTATCTTCCATGTTTTTCATTTTCTCTTCCATGTCTTTCATTTCATTTCTTACAAAATTATGATTTTTCTCAAATTTATCTTCCATGTTTTTTATTTCATTTCTTAAGAAATTATGATTTTCCTGCAATTTTTCCTCAAATATATCTCTGTTCTCTTCTAATTTTCTTTCCAAAGCTGACTTCAACTCACCATATGGGGTTTCAAAGAGGAATATGTCCGGATCCAAACCTTCCTCAACCAATGCCACATGAAGTCGTTCTTGCAGAATAGCTTTATTACCACTTATTTCAAGATCTCGTTCTTCTAATTCTTGTTTTAATTCACTCACTTTCAAACATGAAAGTTTTAAACCTTTTCCAGCCATTTTAAATCTCAAACCAGTATAACTGTTAAAAGTAAACACAAAAAAATGGATGAACGAATGAATAGTTGAAAAACACTAATAAAATCACTTTTCGAATAGATAAACCCACCTCAAACGCACTAATCCCACTTCTGACACCAATTGTTACGAGTTTACCTAAATAAAACAGTCAGAGGCGTTTTAAACATGGATTTTATTAAAGAATAACTTTTGGAAAATTAACACTTGAACTGCTTAACACGAACTCAACTATTTATCCTTCTATTGGAAAACCTTCTAAAGCTTTCAAACATTGCAAACATTATATTTGCTATTACCAGCTGATTTTTACATAAACAACTTGTCACCTGGCCGTAGCAATATTATATAATGGGCGGGAAACATTGTCCGCCAGATTATTATAGTTATAATAAACACTAATGCGATTCTGAACTCTGTAAGTAGCTCCTTTAACCAGATATATTTGATTTTATGTATCTTCCTATCGATCCAAGCTAATATCAATGAAAAAAATCTTCATTGATAAATACTTTATTTTATTTTTTTAACCGACTTTCAAAAAGAACAAGGTTCTATATTCGACCTGTTTTTAATAGAAATCATTTCACATGATTCACTTCAACTGATTTTTGTACGAGTCAATAAATTTGCCTTTCAGACAAGTACTGTACTTACAAACGGTTACAAGTACTGCAGTCTTGGCAAATCTGTAGTGCTTGTCTCAAAGCTCATTTTTCGACGATTTTTATAAGTGGTTGAAGCTATTTAATCAAACAACTTATATATCGCCTCGATTCAATGGTTGTCCATGTCTACTTTAGCTGCAACTATTATATCGATTCAAGTAGTGTTTCAATTTAGAAATTTCAAGTTCTTGAAATTTGTAGATTAAAGAAGAAAAAACGGCTGATGATCGTGGGAAAGATGTTTGCTCTGATGAATCTGAAGCAAGTCAGCCAGCAATAGTTCATGAAACAGCAGTAGTTCAAATTAATTCTCATCTAATTGAATCAAATGTAAGTTATTGATTCTTTATTGGGACGTGTAGGATATATTTTATTATTGGCTTCTAATAAAAACTGCTGTATTTTCCAATTTTAAATTGTGTAGATTTTGTCAAAGTATGCTGTATGTGAATGCAATCAAGTAGCCAATGCTCAAGTAGGTTTGCATAGCTCATTGAATTTTAAATATTATTGTTAGGTTCATTTTTCCTTGTTGTGAATTATGATTATATCATTCACATTTAACATGCAATTCACTCACCCTAGAGTTGTATAGAAAAACGTTATCTCGTTCTTGAGTAGATAATATCACGCCATGATCAATTTCATAATAACATTTATTATTATAACAAATATGTTTCACTAACTTGATAGTACTTTGTAAAAATATTTATTATTGTTTATTAAATCATATAATTTTTCGTTTGAATTTATTTTTTTGAAGGTATACATTTATATAACAATGATCGCATTGCTCTTATAAATGACACTGTTGCCAAGTCGTGCAGCTATCGGCCAATGTGCAGCTATTCATCTAAAATTACATTTTATTGAAATTTCCGTTCGGAATGATTTTATTTTTTCGTTTGAAACACAATAGTTGATTTCATCCTTAGCAACCAACGAAGTGTTCGCCTGGATGCAGCTTAGTTACCTATTTAAAAATCGATACAACGGAGTATCCAAGGACCCGACTAATTTACATAAAATAAACCAGTACAACGGAGTATCCAAGGACCCGATGAATTTACATAAAATAATAATAATAAAAATAATAATTATTATTATTATCATCAGTTGTACTTATAGGCATATGTACCATTTAACTGCTTCGATTCCTATAAACGTCCTATGCTTCCCAATTCACAAAAAATGCGCATTGGCAGTTCTTAAAAGAGAATTTTGTTTCTTGTTCAACAATAATAATAATAATAATAATAATAATTAGCGTATGGCTTTTAATGGTGGGGAGACCCTTACGGGTAGTTCCACCTCGCCGTTTCTGCCATGTTACGGGGAACATGGTGGTCCTACTATTTTAGGTGGGTTCCGAACCACCGGGTAAGTGATAATAAAGCTTGTAACATCAAGTCATTGAAGCACGGTCACCCATCCAAGCGCAGTCCTGAGCGGTCGTGACTGAACATCACGACCACTTGAACACCACGCTCACCGCATGACCAATCATCACCCCATTTCTTGTTCAACAAATCTCATAATATATCATGCCTCAATATTTTCTCTGTTTTTTATTCAATTCGACGATCTAACATAATTTAAGAAAAGATTTCAACACAATCAAAAATGAAAAACAATAAAGCGAATAATTGAGCATCAGCCTTTGTAATGCCCAATGTTTTGATTTTTAAAATATAAACATCGACAGCCCCAGCTTTCCAATATGTTGATTTTCACTAGTAAAAACTAACGTAGAGCGTATAGTGGAAATGTGTTCTACAATATAATTATTTTTGTATTCGACTCCCAAACTCCAAAATCAATAGCGATCTCACTTGGACTATGAGGAAGCTATATACCAAGTCTAAAGATTCTTGAATCTTCCTTACAAGCGCTAGGGCACAGACGATTTCAATAAGGCCCTGTCGGGCTCCCCACCCAGACACAAGAAAATCGTGTAATAATGTGTTTTTACTATAACGGGTTTTACAAAAATTAAAATTATAAAAGCTATATACCTTGTGCGACCCCATATTGCCCCGGGAGCCCCTTATTGCTCCAGCTTGGAGCCTTCAGAGGTTCTTTAGACATTGAGGATCCTCCGTGCCCCTTATTGCCGCCATTGCATTCATGCTTATTAAAATATTCTATGTTTCAACACTGAAAACATATTCATTTCGGTATGAGTGTAAAGGCGGTGACCATCAGTCCAATATCTATCTTGTTGGTGAGCCCCAGGATTATCGGGGACCCTCAAGGCCCTTGAATGAAGGTGGCACAGAATGATTGAAAGAAGAATGTGTCCCTTGATATTTTCAAGAGAGGCTCCAAATGCTTATTTCTGTCACTGTTAGTATAGACCACTGTACATTAAAATTTTGGTCACAGTCTTAATCTAACTGCGGACTGCAATTACTGTGTACTGTCAAGGGTGGCCAGATCACAAACGTTCCAAAGGGGCATTTGGATTGACACAAGAACATTTTAAAGTACTTATTGTGATTGTCAAATGAACCAACAAGTATGAGGAGAGATGCTGATTATCACATTAAAATAGCTCAGAACCTCACTTTTTAAACACATTGAAAACAATTATTTTTCTCCAGGTGAGAGCCCCAAGTTTTGTGGTGTTTGTTTCATCATTGCCAACATTTTATGCGACAGTATAACCACTAATCTGCCGTTTTTAGTACAATTTTTATTTAAATTCATATTCTCCCATTGGTATTGATATGCCAATCAGTATTATCAATACCAATTGGTATTGATTAGTCCGCAATAAGCTGAGCATAATGTACATCCCGCAGGTTCAGCTGAAAGACTCAACAAAAATGAAATTAATGTCATTTGGAAATTTAATTTGTGTCACTGATAGGAAATTGGTATTTGAGTTGGTGGGTGGAGTTAAGGCGGCACCCGGACAAAAACGTTTAGGCGGCTCTGGTCAGGTCCGCCCAAGTACGGCCATGCTGAGCGCTCGTGACTTATCAGACTGAACAGATACCTAGCACGACTCTTAGCTAATCACTTCCCCAAATATACAGAATTACGCTCCTAGAGACTTCTACAAATTATTTTCCCCCACTATATCACAATTATTTTTATTAAATACCCGACAGGACTTTATTGAAATAGTATTCAATTTTTTCCCTCACTCGTAACAACATTAATGGATCGACAGTCTTAAAAATCATATAATTTTAAAGCTTGAAATTAGTTCTAAAACATTTGCATTCACCATTCTCGTGTATCTTTTATACAAAAAATTTTATGGAACGTAAGAAAAATTTCTATTTGAAAAAATAGATTTTACTTTTTTGAAATTTTTTAAATCATGAGATTTGCGTTTTGGAAAAAATGGTTGTAGAGAAATGTATCAATTCGAAATCATTACTGGATTGCAGTTCATAAGAGTGAAACTGCAAATTTTAGTTGCTATATTATATTTTAGGCGAATGAGCATGAGTTTGACTTATCAGTATGTGTAGTCTTACTCTGCTATACATATCGAAGACATAGAAACGAAGACATATACTTGTATACTAAAAAGCCCACGGGAGCCTTATTTTGTAACATTTGCCCCCGGAGAAGGCAAAATTCGATTACTGCTCAGTTTTCGTTTGGGCTTCTGGAGGCGGTCACAATGAACATTTATTAAAACTTTTGATGATCTATAAGATATTTAAATTCGCTTTTTCATATGAATTTCATTTTATTTTATTCAGACAAAACAAAAAAATCTATAACATTATTTCAAATAACTTATTTCTAGTCAACAAAATGAAAATATTCAAAATTCTATATTTTTTAGGTACACAGAACCTGCACTAATATACAGAAAAAATATAATTTAAATAAAACATCATAATTTGTATACTACACTCCAGCATAAGCCAAGAGCTTGTGCGCTGGAGTGGAGTTCTGTGAGACATAAAAAATTGAAAAGAAAAGAAGAAAAAATTCTCTGCAAAATCAAGATTTGGATTTTTAGATAGCAAATGGTTGAATCGTTTTGTAAGTATCTGAGTTTCATAATTAAAGCTCTTCAAAATTGGGGCATTTTTTGTCATCATCCGGTACTTTGTTCCAATTCAACATTGCATCGATTTAAATCCGTATTTATGATCTTACCTTTGTGGCTTTTTTGATGGCAGTTTTGAAAAGAATCTAACTGTGACTTTTCAAGTCTCCCTTGAGATAAGGAAGCCTTAAGGTCAATTCATAAATACGGGCCTTCAAGCCTTCTACTTTCAATAATTGACATTTGTGACAATCCTCATTGGTGTTGGTAGAACAATATTTGTTTGATGGTTATAACCCAACCAAATAAAACCTATAGAACTCAACCTTATCACTGAGCACTCATTAATTCACCCTAATGTTTTAACGTTTATCAATTCTACAAAATTTGATAATTATTAAAACCTATATTTACTTAATAAACACTATACACTACTATATCACATAATAAATTTGAAATCAATTCCAGAAGAATATTTATTTTAAAGAATAATTATCTATTAAACTATCAGACTATAATAAACAATTAATATTATCTGTATGCAACACTTCTCGAAATATTTCTTAGACATTTGAAGAGAAACAACTATTGCTCAATACAGGTGAATAATTACAATCATTATAATCATCACATAATGTTCATATCACTTTTATCTGCATCATTTTAGCCATACATTTGTTCAATTTGGTTCGATGCTTGTAATTTAGATATAGAACGGAATTTGAGCTCGATTTAATTTGTTTATTTGGTAATTTAGTAGAAAAGATGTTTGTTGAGAAATAGTTTCTAATTTTAAATTTTTATGTTGCATGTTTAACTATTATTACATTGTAAGCGAAGGTTGATGCCCAACTTACAAAGATGCATGACTGTTTCTTCGTAATACAATTATTACTAATCGACTTGATAAACATCAAGTTCATCGCCGTTCTGACGACATTCCGCTGTAAGTCTCTACAGTAAACAAAAATATGCATCGCGTGAACCACTTCAATTCATTTGAATTGTATGTCAATGATCAGAAATAAGCCAATTTATGAATTAGTACTATGAACAGACAAAATTTGACCATAGCAACATTTTCTCGATTGCTGTGATGGTATTAGATTGGGGGCCTTAATTACTGTGGTAGCGAAGCCAGACCATAAACCTCAACGCACAATGTCAGATGGCAATATTATATCTCACAATATTATTGACATATGTTTAGGAAAAGAAATATACTTTCAAGAGAGATTAAAATATTTTGAGAATCCTCGAGGCACTGAACAATAACTATTTCACTATGTATTTTATTTTCATGCAGCTTACCACAGTTGGTCTGGGTATTAGCTAGCTATTAAGATATACAGTATACGCCTAAGCGATTCTATAGTATATGATGCACCGATTTGTGATGCACAGTGATAGCCGAGTGCCTTAGCAAGAATCTGTTCAATCAGGGATAAGCTACGAAACTCCTGGACGCTCTTTGCAGAGGTGACCGATTGGATTGGCCAGCAAAAAATACTCTGTTCTCTGCTGTTGAATCACTTCCCGGTGGTTCGGAACCCACCTAAAACTGTAGGTCCTACTCATCAATCACCATCATCCAATTCATTACCCACGCACACGTCAGACCTATGTGGGCTTCATCCTCCGAAAAAAAGTGGAAAAAAGCTGAACTTATCACCGTCGTGCAACATTGTTTCATCGTGTATCATCGTCTTATCATTGTGTTTATGGCGTGCTGTTGTGGGACGATGATACGGTCAGCTGATTCCGTGTATCGTATTGCTTAGGTGTTAACGCCACTTGAGATTTCAGCTCAGATAGTATTTCCTCATCTGTGCTTTGATATTGATCGAGTTTTATTGTATTATTTTTTAGAATGGTAACAATGATTTCCAAGATCGAGCAATTCAAGAAGAAGAAGATGATGAAGTTGAGATTGGAAATGAGGAGAGAGAAGACAAAAAAGAGGAAGGAGAAACAGTCGAATCTCCTCGCTCTTGTGTTACCCCTCCCCCTCTTCAACCACCCCGTAGTTGGGATCTTATTCAAGCTGGAATGATCGATGAAAAAGAGGTAAGACATTTGTTTTACCTCATTTAGAAGTTACCATTGGAAGTCTACCATTAGATTTATTATTAGGTTTGTCAATAATAAATAACATTTTCCTAAAGTGACCTGAAAAAAAAACCTATTTTTGCACTAACCTTGGCACACAAAGTTAAATTCCAGTGCGCAAAAGTGCTTTTCCGCACTCCAAATTTGCAACCTAACAATAAAAAATAGTGAGCATGTAATACGCAGGTCTTCTATTCTACATTCAAAAATAGGTTGGCTACTCTGCTTCAGCTACGAAATACAGTCAGCTGAAGTTGTTGTTGAAATCGATTTGATTCGAAGATAGTTTATGTGAGGAATTGTCAGGTTATGTATGTCCTGTTGTGTTCTGTTTAAATTACTTTATACGTTACTGTAGGAAAATTCAATGTGTAATTCGAGCGCAAAGTATTGTTTCTGCACTCGGTGCAGAAAAACCCCACTTTGCACTCTAGTTACACAAATAGCTATTCAATTATACTCTGTTCGCGGAAAAGAGACGCGTGCGAGAGTGTATCTTCGAACAACAAGACCGATTCACAGTAGCTGATTAACAATTAACTACAGAAATACAATTAACGCGCAGTATATAAGTGAACCAGTAACTGTGACAGCGACTGTGACACTGAACTCAGTGTGAACTGGTAGAAAATAATCGATCGGTCTACAGCTGATATGAGTTATCACTTTTTCACTCACACAAACGCAAACTTTTGTCTCTCGTTTCCGTGAACAGAGTATAGTTTCGTACCCTTGTATAACAAAATATTCCGGGAAAAAATTAGCTTCAGAGAGGTATTCGTTAATGAGAAGTCGTCTTGCTAAGATTGCAATGTCAAGAGTCACCATAAAAACTCTGCTTAGAGGATTTCGTTACTTGGAACTTCGTTGAAGGGATTTGAATTTACATTTTTTCTTTGTTTCTAGGTCCAAAGAAGAAGTTTGACCACATTGGGAACACTGCGTTCAAGGAGAGAAAGCTTTAATGAGAATAGCAATACCAATAATAACAACAATGGTGGATCCAGTCCGAACCAGGCTAATGATGACTTGGAAAAAATAACTGACATCGGTGAGTTTGATTATGATAATTTTAATTATGATCTGTAATTTTTATTTTTATTGAATGAACCCGAATCATTATTGACTATAAATAACGAAATATATATATTGACGTTATTTCTGCACTTGATGTACAAATGTGTTCTGGGAGAAGTTGAGTCACACGAGCGTCTTCTCCCACTTAATCCACATAGCCGCGATCCGTAGCAGGTATCTGTTCAATCAGATAGAGATAGGCTGCGTTCTCGTAGGTCCTGTTTGTAACGGTGACCGATTGAATTGGCCAGAAAAGAAGACGCTGTTCTCTGCTGGTAAATCACTTCCCGGTGGTTCGGAACCCACCTAAAACTGTAGGTCCAACTCATAAATCATCCAACTCATTACCCACGCACAGGTCTCAGACCTATGTGGGCTTCATCCTCAAAAAAAGAAGACATTTATATGATGACTGAAGAAAGTTATAGAAATTAGCTCATTTTGTTTTTTGTCAATAATTATTTTTCTGGAAATATATAACCAAATCATTATCTTATGCTGTGATGCAGTGAGAAAACTTAATAAGGCTGTAAAATATCATTTGGATGCAAATTTGGAAAATATAGTTTTCAATTTTTTTTTTAATTTTTCATAAGAGCTCAGGGCATTTTTCTTCTTTGGAGAATTGAAGGGAAGGGGAAGTAAGGAGGAAGATATTATTATTAAATGCTTAGGAGGTTAATAAGTGCAAATAAAAAAGTATTTGTAGAAAATTTCTAAACAAAGTCATAACCATGAACTCTGCAAATGAGGAGAGGAGGTACTTGTCTATTGAGAAAACTCAAAAAAAGGCTGAAAAAAGAGGACATACTCTTAACGCTTATTTTCAAGCGTTAGGCACGGCTTGAAAATCGTGTGTGCTCAATATGACTTTTTCTCTCAATTCTATCTCTTAACACCATACAAGAGTATATTAATTATGATAATTTCAAAAATATTCTCAGAAAATAAAAAATTATGGATAAAAAATAAGACAAAGATTGAATTTTTATATACTAAACTGCTCCGACATGTAAAACTGAAATTGAATCGCGCCAAGCATTCTAGGGACAATAATTATTACAGTTCATTGTGAGTTTTATCTCAATAAATTTGAGATTATATTAAGAATTTGTCTGATTCTGTTGCAGTGAAAACTGTGCAAATGGAGGGATTGGTTGACGATGAGAGCTCAGATGGAGAAGAAAATTTGCCACTGGACAGAACTGCCAGTGTGAGACGAGTGAAGGCAGCTACATTGGAACGCACTCCCTCTCTCGATCTCACTCTCACCGAAGAAGATCTCACAAAGAGTAAGGTAAGAGCATTAGAAAAACTAAAGTGTCATCACTTGTGTCTCAAAAGAACTTTATTTTCAACTTCAACAGATCACCAGCTGTTAACATATAGCTTGTATAATATGTTATGTGAAGACAACATATCTAAATTTAAAAAAGTGCTAATGGGCCGTCTCTTTACAAAGTATACTCATGCATAGTATTTTTACGTAGTGTACAATACATATTGTATTCAAAAGCTGCTGTTTACCATTATATTTGTTTGAAATTAATAGAAAATTCTACGAACTTGGCTGCAATTTGACTGGCTCTAATTCACAGCGCTGGCACACTTAGATGCGAGGGACCAAGAAAGACTAGCCGACTCTTTTTTTAACATCCTCTGGTAGCGAGAGCTCAACAAGGCTTAGTTGTTTTTAAGACCACAAAATATAAATAATTTCAAATGAAAATTTATTCAGTTTATTGGTCGTAAATCCGATGGCATCAATTAAATCGTATGCACTAGCAGAGGCTGCATTTAAGAAGTTGAGATTTAAAATATCAAAGAAAGTAGGTAATTCAATCAATTTGAAATAGTTGAATTCTTAGTATTCTTCTTACAGAAGTGATAGCCGCGAGCCGTGCCAGGTATCTGTTTAGTCAAATAAGATGAGTCACGAGCCCTTTCGGTTTGGATAACCGTTTGGTTTCGCCAGAAAGAATACTGTTTTCTGGTAAAATCACTTCCCGGTAGTTTGGAACCCACCTAAAACTAGTTCCATCTCATCCACTCCTTTCCCACGCACAGGTCTCTGACCTTTGTGGGCTTCATTTTCCAGAAAAAGTTTCTATTCTGAGAATTTTTCTCGTTTTCAATCATTTTTCTTTTTGTTGATTTGTGTATTCATGTTGGTTGCAGGAAAGCCAAGGATGTCGAGCTAGTTCTGATGGGGGAACATTGGGACGAGAGGACACCCTCCAAGGCTATGAAGAGATATGGGAGAAGAATGCTAATATCAGCGAGGAGGTGGACAATAAAACATCAGAGAACAACAATAAATTACAACATTCGTCTGTTGTGAATGACGATTCTGGTGAGGTTTTTGACACTGGTCAACTAACAACTGACATAACTGAACAGCTAGTCCAGAGAAATAGAGAAATCAACACAGCTGTCGGCTATGTTACAAATGAAATCTATAGGATCATGATTGAAAAAAACGAATATCAATCAGATGGTGCTGATAAGGTAATCAATCAGACAGTTCACACTTCATCATCGCTTGATAATTTGGATGAGCGAAAGCCAAGGTTCATTGAAATAGAATCTTCCAGATCTTGTGATAATCTAGATAATCGATACATGACGCTTGAGGAGAAATTGTGTTCAGGTATATATTCTGCTGAAACTCTTGACACCGACCCTAGTATAAATGATAATGAAGGAACACAGTCTCTGGATAACTTGGATGAATCACCTGTGGGAACTGTTATTAAAAGGAATATGCACAGGGAGGTGCAGTCACTTGATACCCTCGATGATTATGATCAGTGCTGTAGTCGGGGCTGTGTCGAAGCAAGACCCATAAAGAAGCACTCTAGGAACAAGTCAGTTTCTGTCGGCCAACATGGCTGGAGCAAAAGTGTCGATGTTCTCACTAAACCTTCAAACATCGATAGAATTCAAATAGATACAAAGAAAATTGATGCTCAGCTGGAATGCTATGATGAGGCTCTGAGGGAACTGGCACAGGTTGAGTTGTTGAAGCGCAACTCATCAGAACGATCTTCCGGCGAATCGTCAAGTGGTAGAAGGAATGGATCATCTTCAAGTTCTGTTGAAGACAAAAAGCCTTGTTTCCCACCTCCACCACCAGTGCTCACTGGAGATATTCCATATTTCAGCGAAATAGTGTCATCCAGCTCCCAGAAAAATCGCGAGTACTTCATGAAACCTAAAGATGAATCTGACTTCAGCATCAACCAAGATTACAGCCCACTTCCGAAAATTTTTGATAAATCCGGATCAGTTGATGGTTTATTGGACTCGGACAGAATTTCAACTACTGTTGAAAACACGTCAATCAGTGGATCATTCAAAAGCGATTCTAGATTTATACAATCGACTATTGAAGACGATAGTTTATTCAACCACGATCTTCCCCCTCCTCCGCCAATAGACACAGCTAGCAACATGCACAACGAAATGTTTGAGACCGATTTGTACTTGAATTTAGAAAAGCCACCAGCAAATTTGGAAAATGATAATGTTGTGATCAATGTGAAAATTAATGGAATCAAGCCGAAGAATGATGATGCCATTGATACTGATAGTGAAAGTAAACGGGCAAGGGAGGTTGAAAACAATCTGTACAAGCTGGAAAAAGATTTGTTCAACATCAATATGTCGACAATTATGAAACCTAGAACAACAGACGTCAATCAGAATGGTATAGTGCATCAGGATATTGTTGTTGCCAATGGTGAGATGCCACCGTTTGATATGAGGAGTAAAGTGTTTGAAAAGGGGGTGAAACAGACGAGTTTCGCTGTTTTTGATGAAGCAAGGAGTGGAGTGGTGAAGCGAGAAGACTCCTCATCGCCGGTTGATCGGTCGGCTGCTGAAGATAGTCCAAAAGTTCCGCCCAGATACAAGAGATCGTTAAGGAAGGGGAAATCGGAGAGTGAAGTTTTTAAATTGTCCGACGGTAAAAGTAGCAAAAGTCGATCGAAATCAGCGTCCATGTATTCTGAAGTTGAGGCACTGTTTGAGAAGCCGTCCAAGGGCAGGAAGAAGTCAGGTGGCAGCGGGGAAATTCAGGAAAAGTCGGAAAGCGATTCGGAACTGTGCGAGCGTCCGCTGAGGAGAAAACGGAAAATGCTGCTGGCCATGAGAGGAGTCGTCGCCGGATCAAAGGACAGTGATGACGATGATGACACTTCCACCGGCGATCCGCCATTTTGGCTCAGCACTGACAAGGGCGGCCATTTTGCTCGCCAAGATACTGTACTAGCGTCGCAGCCCACTCGCATTCTGGAAAAATCGTAAGTTCATTGATCTTTTTAGCCAAGTACTAATAATACAATTATAGTACGCAAATAAAAGTATATAATTATATACTATTTGTATAGTATATATACTAGGCTATACAAATAGTTACGTTTATTAAAGTTAATTATTGAAATGAATTCATTCTAAAGTTCACATTACTTTCTTTAATAACTAAAGTAGCCTATTCTTTACTTGATGCAAACATAAAAGAGTCTGACTTACTCAGTTCCTATTGTTTCTTGAGGAGTATAGGGCATCTGAGAACGATATCCATCTCAAAGAATAATTGAAAATTACTTCGGGCACAAAGAAAAGTTCATTGAACTCAGTCTTAAAGTTCTTCTAATGGAAGAATAGAAGGAAAAATCCAAAGCATTTTACTTTAATAGTCAATATCCTGAATTTAAATAAAAATTCCTGAATGTAAATTTAATAAGTCCTAGTCAGAAACTTCTTCAGGTATTATCAGCCTCTTCCAGTAAATTAATAGTGTGAAAGTCAGGGTTTGAATATTCAATTACTTGTAAATATTCTTTTTTTATATTTGTTTGGTTTGTGTGGCATTTAGGTCAATGCGTTCTATTGTCTTTTTCTCCGTAATTATGGAAAATTAAACAACTGTATTTCAATACTAAAATTCAAAATACTAAAAAATATCACTTGATTTTTTCCTGTTGCGAACGCTGTGAGATTCTTTTCCCTAAAAATGTTCGTAACTAAAATCGAATATTCACATTTTAATCTTATTCATGAATTCAATACAGTTCAATCAGTCATATTGGGGCTTCGCTGTTTATCGTTTTCTCATAGTCAATTCATAGTCAAAAATACCTAGAGTTTGCTAAGAATCTAATAACAAAGCAATCTACTCCTTTTTAATTGTATAATTTTTCAATTTTATTATTTTTTGTTCTTTCTATATTGCTTTGTTACGTGAAAAGCTATTACCACTGCTCTATTCCGCAAACTTGCACCATCTGGTTATATCACGTCATATGATGTTCTAAATCTCATGTGGTTGAATTTTGAATGCATTTTATGGTTAGAGTGATTTCTAATGTAAATATTTTTCGGCGCGATCGTTACAGTTCCTGTTTTTAACTTGTGAAATTAATTTTTTGTTGCATTCTCTTTCAAGCTAACTCGGCCTTGTAGTTTGTGTGTATCTTATTTTTAATGTTCATAAGATATTACTAATTTTCCTAAATTCAATGCAGTGAATAAGTGAAGTAAGCACTTCCTTTTTGGATTTTATAACCTATTTCCTAAGTTCTCTTAGAACTCTATTATCTATTTGACTTAAATGCAAAAAAATAATGAGTTTTTAGTTATGATCAATGTTATAAAACTCGATTACCGACTAAAAAAAGTTGATAATAGTTTATACTACAATAAGTAGAGATTTAACGAAACATCCTACTACAATTAGTGGTAATTATTTAGTATCCGAACTTCTCGATTTTTTCAACAATTTTTTTTTTGTGACATCTACACACCCCACGAAGTAATAATCCGTTGAAATTCTTTGGGGGTCGCGTCTCTTTTACCCAAAAATTCAAATTTTCGAAAAAAAAAAATTTTTTACGAAAATTTTATTTTTCATTTATAAAATTCATAATTTGCAAACATATTATGAACTCCCAACCATTAAACCATATAAATCAAATCAATAATCACATATCTGAAGAAAAGTAAGCTTACTAACCTTTCAATACTTGGGGGGATACAACTCCGCAGCCGCTTTAAAAAAGTAATGCAAACGCTCCTCCCGCTGATATCGGCGCTTAAACTGAAACTCGGCAAGGTAGCCGGCGAAATGCGCTTTTTTGACTCCAAACCTTGGAATCGTACAGCGCATAGAAATATTTTTCTATTGGGAGTCTACAATTGTCCAAGAACGAGCCCACCCTTGCCGAGCCAGTAAAGCCACAAACCGCGGCCGCCTTCTTCCCAATTCGAATTTTCTTTTGACAACGAAATTTAAAATTTGATTTATTCACAATCAACTCCGCACCACACTTTAAACATACAGAAATCTCTTTAAAAACACCATGCCTGAACAAAAATTCAATCACGTCCTTTTCGCACTCTCTATCACACATCTCACGTAATGAATAAATATGAATGTATATCTTCCATGTGATCTAACAATAATTGTCGATCTGACCTAACACAAAATCTTTTCATTTCAAAAAAAACATATGTTATCAAACTATGATATTTTTGGATTGAATGGCTACTTCACCGACCTTGCTAAGCTCTAAACCAAACCTATCCTAACCTAGCCTAGTCTGGCAGTGTTACAGTGTGTTCATAGTATTCATACGCGGGAGAAAAATAGTTCCATCAGAAAACTCTAATTTGAATGCCAAATAAGTGTTGCCCCCACAAAATATCAGTGTATTATTACTTACTAGTGTGTTTTGAGTGTGTGGGGAAAAAATTGTTGGAAAAATCGAAAAGTTCGGATACTAAATAAATACCCAATTGGTAAAGGATTTTAATGAAATAGGCTAATTAAATTTTCTTCTGACAGTATGTCTGAACGATTTCATTTAGTAATTTGATGAGTCTGTGCTTGAAGTTTTGAATTTAGTTTCTTCTACTTTCAACTTTCCACATACTTGAGTATGATTGACGTTTTCAGTAAATCGTATGTTTTATCATATTCTATTTTTATAGCTATGATCTTATTCCTTAATTTATTCCTAATATTTGTTATATAAAATTCTTCCATTCCTTATTATCTAGAGGCCAATTATAATGGTTCCCCAATGACTATCAATTGCTTATTAACTGCACGCTTACATTATATCGATAAAAGCTAAAATAATAATTTTTCTAATCAAATTTACTGTTATAAATGTGTTGTTATGTAAAATACTATTTACTCGGAAGTGTTGTTGTATTTCCTTGCTAGCTAATCAATAATTTCATTAATTTCTTGTCATTCTCCTTCAGGCAAGATCCACCAGGATGTGTTGGAGGTTAGTGAGGCTTCATAACAAAGTGCTTGCCAAGAGTTTTCATTTACAAAATTTTATTTCTATTTTCATTTTGCAAAGTTCTATACAAATGCTTTGTAGTGCCACGACCTATGTGCACCTCTTCATGTAATTTAATCCCTTCTAGGTCTCAACCACTGTATTGGCACTGTATTGTATACCTGCAGATTTAAAAAATATTAAAAGCATGATTTTCATGTAGCATGCAAGTTTAATGCTTTCATTTTTTTGAAGAATGGAGTGGAAACGATTTCTTTCACTTTGAGGGATTCTGCAGTAGAATTGAACATTCACTGTTTTTTTTTTGTATCTGCCATTTTTTAAATGCTGTAAAATTTTACTGATTCCCTTCTGAATTTATTTGTTCATACATTCAATCTAATTTATTCCATTTAATAAAATATAGGCACAACACTATCATAAAACTAACTGAGATGGCTTTCCGTTTGAACATTTGTTAAAATAATTCGAAATTAAGAGAAAACAATATCCTTGCAAAACTAAAACTGTATTTCCACAAAAATAATTGGCTAATAGCAGTTGTTGATGTTTCTTGTCTACTGTAATGCATTTCTGAGTCAATCACTTTGGTAGAAATGCGGTGTCAGTTTAATAAAATAATACATAGGTTTACAAATTTTAAACAGCAGAATCATCATGAATCAAAGAAACCCTTGGTTATTTCTGTATACCTTCTTGAAAACTTTTGGATGCCATAAAATTTCGATAATATTTTTAACGGTTTATTATTTTTCGGAGGATGAAGCCCACATAGAAATGAATCCTGTGCGTGGGTAATAAGTTGAATGGTGGTGATTGATAATTTTAACCTACAGTTTTAGTGGCTATCACTTCCCAAATTTAAGCGCATATAAAATTTTAGTGTGTAGTTTCTATGTAGTTTGAACTATGGCACGCTTACACTTTCTGTTTCAGTAGTGGTTGAAGCTCTTTCAATAATTCATCCACATTTTTCAAGAGTTGAATGAATTTTTAATGGAATTGTTTGAAATAAACGAGCTACAGAATATTCCTATAAATTAACCTGGATTTATTTGCTTAAAGAATTTCACTTTTATAGATGCTCTCACATAAATCCTTCCAATGCATGCTCTCCTATTCTGAAACGTTAGTTCTCCGTGTTTTCATTCTGCTCGTTTTTATTCAATCATTTACTGGCGTTACAACTTTCAACCTTTTACCTGTATAAAGATTAGTTATATATTATGCGATTGTACACAATTAGTATGCCTCCATTCTGGCAGGAAAATGTTATAAAAATTTAATTGAAACTATACTTACAGTAATATTTATCATCACTAGGAAGCAAGGCAACTTATTCATACTATGTGGTTAGGATTAATTATTTAAAACAACACATTTATTTATCACTTAGCATCTGCACTAATATTTACCAAGTGCTATGGAATTAATAAGATGATGTTGTCAATTCCATTTCAAAGGACTAAGGAACGAACTTTGTTCATCAGCTCGTCTTCTATAGAAAATAGAGCATAATATTCATTCCTACAAATACATTGTGAACTTGGTATTGATGAATAATAAGTTACTGAGGTCATATTCCTGATTTTTTATAAATTTTTGTTTTTTAGCAAGCCAATCAGGTGAGAAGCCTCCAGATCTGGACAAAGATTGGACATCTAGTGATGCAGATACGGCCAGTGGAAGTGATGAAGTGGTTGTTGGAAATGCATTCTCTTTGGGAGTAAGTTCAATTGAAATTTATCTAGACTCCTGTTTATTTTTCTTCTTCATTCCTTCCTTTTTTTTATCGTCATTCTCCCTCTCCTTTGTTCTTTCATTGCTGTTCTTTTCCAATCTTTATTTATTCATTTATTATCATTATTATATATTGTTAAACACCCTTTATTATAACTTCAATCTGATGTATTATTGTTTTTATAAGTAGTATAATATTATTTTTCAATATTACCATTTTTTTTTTAAGTGATGTAATTTTTTCTCGCTGTACTATTTTGAAATGTGCAATGGGTCTTTCAAGACCTAGCACAGGAATAAAAATCAATCAATCAATCAATCTCCTTCTCCAAACTCTTCACTTCTTCACTTCTTCAAACTAATCGTCATTGTAATTACAATATTGTTACTGATCGTTTTAGGTTATGTGAGTTTCACGACTTACATTCTCATTTGCTCACTTATAGCATATTTTTTACATTAAATGATGCTAGACGTCTGCCCGGTTTCTGAGTTGTTCATTAAGTTTAATGGATCATTAACCCATTGCTCCAACATTGAGTTAATGGTCCAAATATATCAATATGAAATTATTATTCAGATAATGAAACAATTTCTCTAAAATTGCTGTGGCTGTTTCAGTTCAAAAGTACTTTTGTACTTATTTTATTCATATTTATTGTAAAATAAATTGGAGTATTCGTATTTTTATTTTATTTTAGCTCTAGATAAATTAGAGATACCGTATAGTATTCAGTTATTTATTTTCAGAGCCATCACAAGCTGTTGAAAGAGCACTTGCGGCAGGCGACCAATGAGAAAACAGTGCTGGAGGAAGCGGTGGCCGTGCTGAGAGAGCGAGAAGAGCGCCTGCAATACGAGTTGGCCGACGCACGCCAAGCGCTGTCCGCACGCGAGGACACCGTTCTCATTCTGCAGGAGCAGGCGCGTCGAGTGGAGAGTCGCTACTCGATTGTGCTCGACGAGGTGCAGACGCTGCGCCACGCTGTCTCCAGCTCCGAGCTCGAACTCAAGCATTTGAGACAGCTCTGCGATAAGGTGAGAATGGATGCTTAAAACCAAATATTACACAAAAATGTCCGACAGTAGTCCGATGACAAAACTGTCATTGCTGTCTACTGGTGACTTTTCAACTTTTTTGTGCTATAAATTATTCTGCAGACCCCGCTACTGCGGACATTGACAACTGCATTAAATAGCTCATCGATGAATGCTACTATGAAAAAATATTTAATCAGCGTCGGGAATCGAACCACGCATCTGTCAATTGCCAGTAAGGCGTTCTAAACACTGACAATTTCTGTATATAAAGTCTGTTCATCGAGAGTTGACACTGAGGCTCCTCCTAAAAACTAACGGGACAGAGCGCTTGGCCAATACAGAGCAAGGTCATCGTCCGACGAGTGTCACTTTTCAGGTCACAGTCATCCCTTACACAAATTTCAGAGTCAGTCTCCAACTATGAGCCGTGCATGCTCTCGCCTCCACCGGTCATTGTATGACAACAATAATTTACGTGAACGGGCGTTTGACAGAGTAAAGCAGTAGAGAGTAGCGCTAGGACCGCTTGTGAACAGGCCTGACCGTGACGTAGTCGGCGTAGCCGAGTTGGCTTATCGCTGGTCTGATAAGCCAAAGGTCCTGGGTTCGATCCTAGTTGAGTACAAGATATTTTTCTCGAGCCACTCCCGTGTTTCGGAGGACACGTTAAGCCGTCGGTCCCGGTTGCATATAAAAAAAAGCAGTCGTTAAAAAAATAACGGCGAGGTGGAACTACCCGTAAGGGTCTCCCCACCACGAAAAGCCATACGAATTTACTTTTTACCGTGACGTCAGGCCTCGGGAGGTGGAGCCTCAGTGTCAACTCTCGCTGAACAGGGTATAGTAACATTTTTTTAGATTTAGCCATACCGGCCAGTGCAATCAAGCTTGATGTTACAGTTTAATAAATTGCTAAATGTTCATAATCATTTAAGGCTCTTATACAGAGCCTCTTCAGTCGTGGTCGCGAGTCACAATTTAGGCTAAATTACATCAGTTGAGCGTCTTACCGAGCTCAACATTGTCCAAGTACACGAAGGCATTGACATGTTTAGAACCATCAGCTGATTTTTTAATAATACTTATCCGGCTGGTGTGATTTATCCTTAATTGTGGCTCGCGACCGCGACTGAAGTGGCTCTGTATAATAAGGTCCTTTCAATTAAAGAATTGAGCTATTGTTACGTCTTTTAAAATAATTCCAGCTTGGGGAATTTTCATCTTCTGGCATTTTCTTGAAACTCCAACAATTGATTTGGGTGATTCGAGTCATATTACTAATGCAACATTTTTTGTAACAAAATCATTTTCACGTTAGGCTCTGTGAAGTTTTTCTCATTTAGATATAGTTAATGCAAATAATTGGAATTATATTCGATTGAAGTATATATACGCTGAGAGTTGAATACCTGAGCAAAAGATTAGGCTTTTATTTATTGCTGTGTTTTCCTATTCTCAAAAGTTAGTTTCAAATCAACTTCGTCTCATTCTACGTACCTTGAATGCTTGTGCTTGCATAAAAAATGTATAAATGCCAGCTTGTGCTTGTATAAATAATGTAAAATTTCAGCTTGTGCTTGTATAAATAATGTATAAATGTCAGACTTACCCAGGAATCAAACACGGAATCAATACGGCTTATTGATAGGCCTGCAAGTTTATGCCACAGATCAAGAACTCAATGGCGTTCATTGACAGTTCTTGAAACGAGCATTATATTATTTTTATGTCTGTATTTTATGTAATAAGAGAGAGTAAGGGTGTGTGCGCGTCAGTCTTGCGGGTTTCATAGAAACGGCAACAATTTGTAACACTGAATTTGGCAGAATGCTTCTAACTCTATTCAGTGCATCTCGAAGCCCGATTTATTATTTTATTTTTACATTTTTTATAATGAATTCAAATTTTCTAGAATCCACTTCCTATTTTTGTCTAGTAGACCCACGTGCGGGTCCAGAAAATCGTTCTTTGGGGGCATGTGCCCCCACAGGTAAAACATGTTGAACATTTATGGTTCTGAGGGGGTAATACCTTTGGGGGGCCTGCGGTATGGACGGACCCCAGGACCCCCCCACCATTACCCATGATGAAAGAGGGGGGTTTTTGGAATTACATCATGAAATGTTTGGGGTTTTCAAGCATGGAATAAGAAAGAGTCTTAATGAAATACAGAGTCTGTGAGCTCTCCCCCGGGGAAATTTTTGGCTTTTTAAGTTTTTTTTTATCACTGAATTAGGCTTTGAAAATTATAAAAATATTATTCAAACTATATCGTATGTATTAAATGTTTGAGGTAATGAAGTTTTATATGTAAAAATGCCATCTCCAAATTATTTTGGTTAATTTTGTATTCGTTTTTCTTCCAAATCTGATCAATTTTCTCGAAAGCTAAATGATTTATTGATCATATTTATAAAAATGGCTAGTAATAAGCTTCAATACAATGACTATATGAATAAATTAATTATATAATTGGCAGAATATTAAGTCCGTTTACTTGAATTTTTATTTATCGGATTATTATAAGAATTACGTATGGTACTTTTGTAAAGTATGAACTCTTTCTTTATAATAGGCCTGTATTTGTCATCAGTTTGTAGGGGGAGGGCAAGTGCCCCACCCCTACCTCACCTGTAGTTTCATTTCTAAATTATTGTGGAATAATATCTAAAGTTTGAATACCTGACAAAGGTGGTCCAAATCCATAAACCAAACATTCATTTTCATTTATATAGATCAAGTATAACAATATTATTGAATAATTAAACAAGTATTATACCTAGAATCCCGTTGCAAAGCACGGGTAACCTTCTACTAAATAATAGTTCAAATATTAATAATAATAATAATAATAATAATAAATTCTAGTTGTTTATTAATATTTTCAATTTATGTATAAGAAATTAGTATCATTTTTTTATTTTCTGTGATTAAAATTGTGTCACTATGTCCGGTGCATTTATGATTATAGTTCTACTATTCTATTAAATATTTTCTTCATAAATTATAAAAACTCACCATAAGTATAGAATCTTAGTTCATATCTTTATTTAAATTGATGTATTTTTGTTTAATTGGGAAATAAATCTTATTCTAAGTAGTGTTCACTTTACAAAAATAATCGAGGGCAATTGTGAGCTACGCATTAATTGCTCCAAATTATGTTCAAAGTGTGTGTGCTATTTCCTTGCAGTGATTATTTTTACTTTCTTGACAAATCTGCAGTTAGCAATGGAAAAGGCAGAAGCTCTGGATGAACTGAACCGGCTGCGAGGTGATTCTACTACAGAGCAATGTGATGCTGGTGCTGAAAGGAAGAAGACTAATTGTGAAGCAAAACCTGAACAAATGGTACAGTATGTTGAATGTCCTATTCAATTTTCTCATTTAATGATTATAACAAATTCAGAAGTCATTTTTACATCTCTATATCGCATATAGTCGTCGTATTAGACGTGAATAGAGTCAATCGGGATCTGCAATTTGTAGCAAATAAATATAATGTAATGAATAAGTAATTGTTAATGCATGGTTACCAGTTGTCCGGACCCTACCAGTTGACCGACCAAAACAAGTAAAGCAGTACAGAAATGCCGGGTTATAATTTGTAATCAGCACAACAGTATCGCAGTATTGTATTCAGAATGAAGGATCTTCGAAAATTGTACTTGTGCTTCCTTTTGTTAATGGATGTAAGTTATTATTGTTATTTTCTGATGAGAAAGTCGCTGTTTTCTCCCATAGAGTTATATTTTTTCTGTTCAATTATAATATTCAATAAAAATTATAAATTTGGTAGAGTTATTTTTTAATTAAATTTACTCATTCTCTTAGTTGATCATTTACCAAGTGCTACCGTACTTGTTTGGTGGTACGGTGGTAGTAGAAGTATTGTCTTCTTATCCGCATTAATCTACTGGTATGATTGTTCAGTTTTTCAATTGTTTGAATTGATTTTTGTACAGCAGTTATTGCAACGACAGAAACTTGAAGCAGAGAGGAGAAACGAAGTGTTGGTCAATCATTTGGAAGAAGCAATGAGACAGTGCGAAAGTTCTAAGACTGAGAAAGATGCACTTGCTCGTCAAAACATCACTGATATAAAAAAGTTGCAGCAGGACACGTTGTTGTGGAAAGAAAGGTAACAATAATTTGTAATGTTTTCTACAGTAACCCGAAAAAGTGCCTATTTTTGCACTAACTGTAGCATGAAAAATAGTCTATTCCTGCACCAGTGCGGGAAAGTAAATTCCAGTGCGCGAAAATACTTTTCCGCACACCAGATTTGCAACCTAACAACACAAAATAGTGAGAATTTAATACGCAGGTTCCCTATTCTGTATTCAAAAATAGGTTGGCTACCTTGCTTCAGCTATGCAAAAACAGTCAGCTGTAGTTGTTGTTGAAATCGATTTGATTCGAAGATAGGTTATGTGAGGAATTGTCAGGTTATGTATGTCCTGTTTTGTTCTGTTTAAGTTACTTTATACATTACTGTAGGAAAACTTTTATGTGTAATTCGAGCGCAAAGTATTGTTTCTGCACTCAAGAAACTTTTTTCACTCGCCTTCGGCTTGTGAAAAAAACTGATTCTCTCGGTGCAGAAATCTCTCACTTTTCGCTCTAGTTACAAAAATAGCTATTGGAATGCCTTTATCGATTGATAACGTGTGTTCTTTCTCCTTTTCTCAGCTTTCTTATATTTCTTCATAACTTTTTATTTGTCTTTAGACCGTGTTTCAGAGTTGGGCTTCGTGCACGATACGAGCGGTGAGCGGCAGGAAGGACCCGTAATGACCACTCATGGCATTAAATTTTCCCCTGTCGCTCTCCCCTTGCCACTCGTATTGTGGCTGAAGCCATGGTTATTTTTTCTTGGAACCCTGTTGGGCTATCTGCACAGTGTATCTCATTTTTATTTTTTATTCTCATCTATATTTTATAACGAGTTCCTCTATTTACAGTAAACTAATCATTAATCTTGAATTTATATTATTATTATGTAGATTTGCACTGCTCTCGCCAGTTGAATAAATGCGAATGAAGACTTGAATTTGAAAGACTCAACATGCAATATAACAATTACAGTATTTATCTTGAAATTATACTTTTATTATGTCGATTTTCCCTGCATTTACCAGTTTAATAAATGTGAATGAAGACTTGAATGTAATTGAGATTCAACATACTACAGGCTTCGTGATTGGATCGTAACAATAGAGAGCAAAGTTGATTAAAATGAATAATTTTTCTTTGAATCAATTTATTCTCTTATTTTATTCGTGTATTTTTGTCATGATATCCAATTTATTTATAAATTTTCAATACACTACTGTTGTAAAATAGAATTTTCAGATCTCATGCATTGGTATAAATTGGATAAGTTTTCACTTATAGATGAGGTAATGTCAAGAATAAAAAATACATAAAACACCAATAGTGTGATTAATTTGTTAAGAATAAATAAATTAATTAATATTCTATCGTCTTTTAGATTGTATTGTACCAGTAGAGAACAATATTTATTGAAATCAATTCTGTATTGAGAGATAAATTGGCCAATTTATTTAATAGAAATGATCAAAAATTGATAAATATAATTAGAGCCAAATTTGAACTTGGTTGGCGCAGATTAGCCAATCGAGGATTGATGTTATTAATTCTGTGTCGTTTCCCCCATTAAATTAATAGAATAATGAATAGTTTCACTTCAACTTCACTGCAGGGAAAATATTATAAATTATTCGAAATATTAAAGGACCGAAAAGTAATTGATCCAACTTACTCAAAATCGGCTGAACAAAAAAGAAGTATTTCTTCCAAAATCAAAAAAATGTTTGGAGATCATAATGCAGGGGTGCCCCCCAAGCCTCATGACGCACCCCCCTATCTTTAGCACCAGCCCCCCATAAATTAGGCACCCCCAAAAAATGCGAAAAAAGACCCCCGTATTCTTTCTGAAAATAAAAGAAGATTTATATAGGTATTGAAAAAATTCAAACCCAGTCGATAATATACAAAATGTATGTATATTTCTTGAGATTCTTTACATAGGTAACATTTTTTTGTAAGGTTAAAAAGAAATATCAATGAAATGAATATATAAACTTCTGCTCAATAAACATTTTAGTTTGACATTATTTCAGCGAATGACAAAGCAGTCTCTGCGGCAACATTTTGGAAATATATTTAATGGTTATGGTGACTCTGGACACGACAGAAGAAGAATAAACTTAATTGCAAAATAGCTAAATAAGAATGTGAACCTAGATGGTTTTTAAACAATCAAATATTATTACAAATACATAATAGTTCAATAAAATGAAATACCTATTTATGTTCGGTGTACATATTGAGTACCAATTACATTAAGGTTAAATAATTCTACAGGAAGTGAAAACAATGAGTTGATAACTTCATTTGTAAAACCCAAAAATTCAAAATACTAAATCAGTTATGCCATTATATTGTCATTAATTGACATTCTTTCTGGTCACTTCGTAATATATTTTTGAATGTCGTCACGTTAAACACGGTTTCAATCAACTTTATCCCCCCCCCATACTTTTTTTGGAACCCCCAAGAATTTAAATGACAGTCTGCGTCATAGCCCCCCCCCTGTGGGCACCCCTGCATGATGATCACGATCAATAGTGACTGAAGACTGAATTAATAAATGCGTTTTACGGATGTGACATATTTCAGGTATGAAGATTGTCTTGGACGACTGGAAAGAATAGAAGCTGAGTGTCAGCCGCGACTCTTTGATGCTCAACGCACAATCGACATGCTGCGAACTAGTATTAAACAGTTGGAAGCTGAAAAAGAATTGAATCAGGATAACTGGAAGACAAAAGTAATGGTAGTGTGTTTCATCATTTAAATCTCTCTTATCCAATGATTTGTTGAAAAGGTTCTTAAACTAAACACTTTGATTTTTTTTTGAGGATGAAGCCCACATAGGTCTGAGACCTATGCGTGGGTAATGAATTGGATGATGGTGATTGATGAGTTGGACCTACAGTTCTAGGTGTGTTCCGAACAGTGAGAGAACAGTGTCTTTTTTGCTGGCCAATCTAATCGTTCACCGTTACAAACAGGACCTGCTACGGCTCGCGGCTATCACTTCCTTTAAAACAAAATATCAATATAAATATAAAATATACAAAGTATCAAATTCGACTATTTTTTTTTGTTAGATTTATTGCATCATTTTAGTTGATTTTCAAGTAGAAAGTTTCCATCATTCAAACTTAACTGGGTATCGGTTTTAAAAATTAAAAAATCAGTCGAATTTTTTACTTTTTATTTAATTTATCTCCATGAAAGAGTTCTAAAACATTACTCAGTTTAAAATTCGCTATGATATTTTAGAAAGAAGAGGACTTTGTCTTTGCTTAAAGCAACTGCAAAAGCAAAAGTGAGTGTAGTTTATGGCTTAAACCTTACAACTATCACTCGTTTCTATTTTTCTGAGTTTCTTTCCCAAAAATAGCCTGATTAATTTGAACGTTGCTCAAACCTTAAATCGCATTTATAATCGATTAAATGATCAAAATCATTAACTATGAATTTCTCATTTAAATCTTCAATAAAAATTAATTTATTCAAGAGCTCATACATTCATCTAGTTTCATAGAAAAGTTTCACTTGTTATAGGATGAGGTCATTTCAAGAATAAAAAGAGCAATGAGCACTAATAATTTGGTACCAAAAGCTAATCATGATAAGAAATCAGCGTGCTTTGAAAACTGTATGAAAAGACAAGGCTACAAGAACAAGAAATGCATATTCAAATTTTGTGATTGTACGGGAGTTTCCAATTCCGAAAAAAATAATGGCTGTGATAGGAAGTGTAAACGCTCTGACAAATTTTATTTTATTTGTGATGCTCCGAAAAAAAATATTCCAAATGATCTGGATAAAGATAATTATTCAAAATGTTCTTTGCTACTAGATCACAATAGAAAATTACTGAAAAATTTAATTTTAGCAAAAAAAGATAAGGAATCTATCAGTGATGAGCTATGCAGAATTAGAAGAAATATAGAATGTGATTCAAAGAGACAAGATTGTTGCAGCAGTCTAAGTCCTAATGAATCATTTGATAAATCAAATAGTGATAAAGACATTCAGTCCGACAATCAATTGGATCTGATGAAAATTGAAAGAAAATATCAAAGCTTATCAAAGGTGAAATCAATTTTATCAATAGAAGAAGTTGAAATTGAAAGCATTCATCGTTCAATTCAAGAAGTCGGAAAAGATATAGAAAGTATTATGAACAATTTATACTCACAAATAGTTTTGGTGAAAACTTTAAATCAATCTGAGAATAGCGAATCTGAAAATCTGTCAAATGAGATTTCAAGTCAAAATTCAAGTAAGACACGTTCTAGTAATGGAGAAAGTTATAGTGATGGACGTGAGATGAGGCTCCTAGTTAGAGAGCTTGTTGATATTAGAAGAGATCTATCATACTTGCATGGTGAAAGTGAACGAGTTAAGCAACAGTTGAAGTTTATCGTCAACGAAAAGAGAAATGGCGATGCTATGTCAGACAAGTTAAAATCTACAACAGAATGTATTCAGTCATGCAACACTGAAATCGTGAAATTGAACTCTCTAGTTATACAACTGAATAAGATAATACAAACACTGATGATTGAATTTGACAAAAAAGTATGTCAGTGCTCTAGTGATCATCCCAAGGATTGTGATAACAATAACGAAAAATATGTCAAGAATGAAATGAAGCCCGATAGTAATCAGAACAGATTGAAAACATCTAGTAAACAGACTGATTCAAATCAAGTTGATGGAAAAAACTCTTCAAAATTATATGATCAAAATGTAGATCCTTTATTTTTACAGGAATCCATTAAACAAATTTATGTTAGATCAGATCTCAAATCAAAATTAAATGACGATCATAAACGTGAGAAGGCAACTAGAGAAGGAAGTAGCTCTCAAGTATCAATTACTGACAATCACTGTAATAAAAGCACTTATTCAAAGTTGAAAAATTCAAATAAATTTGCTGACATTCGCCAAAAATGTCAATATGATTCACATTCTTTCCAATTTACTCCTCAAGCTCCTCCTTCAAATAATGACACCATCCAACAAAGTTTGTCAACTGTTTGTTTAACAATTTCTGATAATCAAGTTTTTGGAAGTAAGAAATATTTGGAAGAAGAGTATGTTGTTATGGATGAGGAAAGTGTTCAATATATATTACATTATGATGAGAATGATATTATTTTTCAAAGGTTTGATCAGTCTTTGGTAGTGGAATCTTCAAAAAGTGTTTTAGGCATGATTTTGAAAGAAGATTCATGGATTGATTGCTCTAGAAGATCAAAGGCTGATTCTCAATCATCTTCACAAAAGGTAATATATTTGAAAAAGGCTCTCACTATTGACTCTTCTAAAGGCTCTAACCAATCGGGAGTGAGTCAAGATCTTGAGCAATCAGCAACAAATTCTGAAATAGTTGTTTATGATAATACAACCAACTCTTGCTACGAATCTGTTACTGATCGAGATACCGAACAACTTGATCCACTTTCAAGTTTGCAAACTGTTACATTAGAGACTACATACGTGAGTGAGCCAGCATACACTTTGAAGAACTACTGTGAATCATATCCATCTAGTACTGATTTTGATAATGTAAATTATTTACAAAACATTACTACTGAGAGTGTTCCCGATGGTTTTAAATCATGTAAAAGAAAACAGCAATCAGATGATAAACAGAAATTGGAGAAGAATGATTGTGACAAAAGAATTGAGATTACTGAAGTAGAAAGCAATAAAATTGTTTATGTTTCTTGTCAAAATAGACAAGAGGAGCTCAATTTAGAACAAGAATCGATTTTCACTATAAGTGAATCATTACCTCGTCAAGAAGTAGTTGATAACAAGGAAAAATGCAATGTTGGAAAAGAGAACTACTGCTCGAATGAAGGAAATTCTACTCATGTTTTGGAACCAACCGATGAGTTGAATAAAATTATGGAAAATGATGTGACACACGATGGTGATCGAGTTGAAAATATTGATCCAATAGAACTCCCAGGACAGAAACTAACTACAATTCATCAAGCCGGCATTACATCTGAACGATTATCAACAAAATGTATCACTGAATTAATTCATGCAACATCAGAATCCAAGAGTGAAGGTGAACATAATCAGATTGAATGTAGAGGATCAAAAGTAACTGTATTGCATGAGTTTGATGATCAAAATTCTTTTCATTTTCTGGACACTCATCCTACCTCAAATTCTAATCAAGAATCAAATTACACAAATACGGACCTAACTATGTCAATTGATCAGAAAAAAGAAGCTAAAGACAGTTGTCTTAGTTCATGTGAGTTGAATACAGTACATGACACCCTGCAACAGTCTATTACTAATTCTGAAGGAGTAGTGTCTTCAAAGGAAGACAATTTAGTTTCCAAGGGAAACAAGGATGTGCCTGATAATTTGAATGTCCAGCATTCGAAAATTTCAGTTGTGCAAACTAAGGAAAGTCCTAGGGATTTAGAAGAGTGTAGAACTCACTTAGTGGTCTCAAAAAAAACTCAATTGAACATCAGAGGAATCAATAGGAAAATTGAGTTTATTATCAACAATGATACTTTAGACCAAAATCTTCCTAAAGAGAATTGTGCAGCAGAACTTTCAAAATCAAATTGCACAATTACGTATCAAGCAATGCAAAATAATTCTGAATTAGAGAAAGATAAAGACAGTTATTCTCCTGATTCAAGTAAATTGAATGCAATCATCGAGAAACAGTCTGAAACAAAAGCTGTTCCCAGGGAAAATGACAATAATTATTGTGCTGTTTCCAATCATTTGAATGCCCAGCAAACAAATATTTCAGTTGGTGTACAAACCATTAATTATGTGGAGGAGTCTAAAACTTCCTTGGTATCATTAGACCTACAATCTCATAAATTTACAGTTGAAAAACCTCAGGTGACCACTAGAAAAATCAATAGAAGAACTGAGTTTCTGAACAACAAAATTAGGACCTCAGCCCCAAATTATTCGGAGCCCATCAAAACACCTTTTAGCAAATCCAACTCTGAGCTTAAACAAAGTCGGAGTGTCTGTGTTTGCAGTTGTTATAATTGCTCTGAGTGCACTTTGAAACAAAATTCGAATGATAAAGCCAATAAATCTTGTTTTAAACTTTTATCAAATTATTGGAAAAAACAGAGCGCTGCAAGTCCCAGAAGTAATGATGAGCAAATTAATTTCCTGTTTGATGATCTCAATTTCGATACCAACATCTTTTCCAGAAAATTTATTTTTAAAAAACTTCTACCAGTCGAAAAATCACTTGGACTTTACTTTAGAAGAAATTCATCGGATGCTTACAGCTTGGATGATTTTGTATCGAATCTAAAATTGAGTGACTGGCGTCTGAACCCGTTTTTGGGGGAAAGGATGACTGATGAGTTGTTTGATGGTGATGTATCTCTTCTATCATCAGAAAATCCGTTAGATGAGTATGGTAAATTGAGCCACTTCCCAATTTATGCTGATTTGAAACGTCCAATTCTATTACCTCAAATTGTAAGTTTGCAAAAGAGTAATTTAGTTGATAGTTAATTTTTCCATTGGAATTGCATAGTTCTGTGTCTCACACTGTTCAGTATGACTACTGTTGTTTTCATATAACTTGGCAGAAGTTGGGTTCAGATGTAGCAAGTCCTTCCATTTTCTACACGCTGCCAAGTTATATGAATACTACAGTATTTTGTGTTTTTCCAATTTATTCACGTTTGAAGAGAAGTTGGGGTTTCATCAATACTAATCATTTTTCAATCACTGTAGCCTAACCGCTTATGGTAACAATAACGGAATTTTATTATTTAATATTATACAGAGTGTTTCAGGAGGAATGTGTCATACTGCTCTAGCTGATTTCTCTCATAAAAATGAAGAAAAAAGTTTTTTTTTTTGAGGATGAAACCTACATAGGTCTGAGACCTGTGCGTGGGTAATGAATTGGATGATGGTGATTGAGGATGAGTTGGACCTACAGTTTTAGGTGGGTTCCGAACCACCGGGAAGTGATTTTACAGCAGAGAACAGTGTCTTTTTTGCTGGCCAATCTAATCGGTCACCGTTACAAACAGGAGCAACGAGAACGCAGCTTATCTCTCTGATTGAACAGATACCTGCTACGGCTCGCGGCTATCAGTTCTATGAACGTGGGTCCAGAAACGCTTTGTTACAAAAATAAAGATGGCTGAAATTGGTAGCTAGCCCCATTATTTTACTTATCAAAAATCTCTACAGCTTCCATGTAATAAATTCAATAGGTTTTATGTAAAAGAACCTGGAAAATAGAATTAATCATGTTACAAGTCAATATCTGTCATAATTATTGAGGTATTTAAGAAGACATGCAATAATTGCCATAAAACACGTTTTTTCAAGTTTGAAGTGGATTTACTCGATTGTCAAGAAACCAATATTTTTTTCGAAGGAAACTTGTAGAGAATTTAATTTAAAAAATAAAATGTTAAATCACCCAATAGCCGAAAACACTCCCTTACTTCATAAAATCAGGATTTATTGGTCACAACACAGATTTTTCACAGTTGCTTCCATCTTTTTATCTTTTCATCTTTTGCTCTGTGTTTTGATCCAATAGAAGCCTGATTTATGAACTTTGGGTACATTGTAGACTATTAAGCTATTCAAAATTTTATTTCAGAGTTAAATTTTCTACAAGTTTGGATTTCATACCGTAATTACACATATTTGAATTAAGCATGGTTGTAATATTTATGATTGTGTCATAAGGGCAAAAATGGGATATTTTCTAGTGCCCTCAAACATTTGTATTTTCAATAAATAAATAAAAAAAATGTATTGCTTTACTGATAATTAACCATATTAAACACACTTCAAACTTGATAAACTTGAAAAACACGTTTTTATAGTTTTGCGTATTTTGTAAGATATCTCAATAATAAATTAAGTTATTTACAAACGTTTAACCTCTTTTATTCGATTTTCTAGCTCCTGTCACATGAAACCTATTCAACTATTCAGGGTTAAGTGGTGGAGGGCTGACTGCGCCTCAACTTCGGCCTCCCAGGTTTAAATAAAGGCAGTCATTCAATTCAATTCAACTCATCGCCTAAAAGAAGGCCGCAGATATTTTTTATTGACTAAATATTGATAATATAGCTGTCAACTTCAGCCATCTTTATTTCTGTAACGAAGCGTTTCCGTTTATATGAACTTTTTCCTCCATTATGATTAGAGGAATCAGCTAGTGGAGTTTGGCAGATTCCTCCTGAAACTCCTTTTAAATCTCTCTTCACTCTCATTCAGTGCATCCATTCTCATTTGTAATCTCCAAATTATGTTATTTAAATATTCATTATAATAAAATGATTGTTGTGACGATACTCAATGCTACTTCTCCGTACTTACAGACCTCTTCAATGAATCAAAAAGTTCAACTCATTCTCTCATGATTTCTCAGGGTACTTTGCCATTCTTCCGATTAGAATAGAAAGTAAATTTATTGCCAATATATATATTTTTTTTTTCATTTAAAAATATGTTTGGTAAACATTGGAAATGACCATTAAAAAATAATTCAGTTATTTTGAGTCGTCAAAAAGCCGCATTTCTTTCCAGAAAGTTTGTTCTATGGCATATTTTTTTCAAATTGAACGATTTTCACTTCTTAAATCTGCAGAGCGAGAACTTATGTAATATTAAGTAATAATAACTAATACTAAGCTTTAAAATGTACGTAATACTAAGTCAAAGATAGCTCTAAAGAGCCAGAAGATTGTATTGTGCTGCACGCCGAATGATGTTGAATTAGTTGGCTAGGCATTGTTAAAAAAATGTAATACCAAGTATAATAGCTATAGCTAATGATACTATTAATATTTATGACACCTCAATAGAGTTATATAACTGTATTTAGAAAATATTTGTTTGCTTATGTATTTTATTTTGTATTACTTGTCTCAGAATCTGTCGTCAGTCACCTGCAAAGCAGACACAAGTAAGGATGTGATAACGGACATTGGACAGAAGTTGTCGACTGCTCAGTCTACTGTTGACTGCACCTTGCAAGCTGCTGCCTCTACATCAAACCTCCTCAACCAGGAAGATGATGCTATCCGCCTGGACTTCCAGGTAAATTTTACAATGAATATCTTTAAACAGTTTACTTATCCATTTAATCCATTATTATTTATTTGTTTTGAGCACACGCTCATACAAAGTAGTTGTTAAATTGTACATTGATCAAAACAAAGCAATCAACAAAAACAAGATGTAACAATACCAAACAACAACAACAAGCTTCTTCTTCTTTCTCTCTCCCCGGTTTGCCTCACAGCGTCGGGGTAGTCTCGGACAGCCTCCTCCAGTTGTCTCGATCTGCGGCCAGTCTCTTCATCTGCGCCAGGGTCATGCCTCTTTCCTCTCCCAATCTTCTTATGTGCTCATCATATGAGTACCTAGGACGTCCTCTCTTCCTTCTCCCTCCAACGACCACATTCGCATATTGTTTCACTTTCCGTTCATTGTCCATTCTTTGAATGTGACCCCACCATCCTAATTGTTTTTTATCCATCACTTCTTTCACATCTTTCATTCCTATTTCCTCCCTGATACGGTCACTTCTTATTCTATCTCTCAATGTCTTGCCAGCCGTTTTTCTATGGCACTTCATTGCTACAGCCCTTATTCTGTTCATCTGCTGTTGCTTTAAGGGTCAGCTTTCTGCACCATACAGGACTATTGTTTCAATAATGCTTTTATAGACTCTGTTTTTAACTGTGGTACTCACTTCTTTCTTCCCAAAAATACAATTTCTGGTAGCATAGAAGGCCCGGCTAGCTTTTGAGATTCTATTTCTTAGTTCCTCATCTATTTTCCCATCTTCATTTATGACTGTACCCAGGTACTCAAATGACTTCACCTGTTCCATTATCTGTCCCTCAACCTCTATAGTCATTCTCTCATCTTCTATCCCATTGACTACCATCACTTTGCTCTTATTAATATTCAGTGTCATGCCTTTCCTTTTGATCTCTTCATTCCATTCAATTACAGCTGCCTCCAGTTTTCTCTCAGAGTCAGCGATCAAAACTATGTCATCTGCAAATAATAAAGCTTGAGCAAATATGGGCCTCAAGTTCCAACGTCCCACCATCATTCTGTCAGTTCTGCGTTTGCACATTTTATGAATTTCGTCCATTATCATTACAAATAGTAGTGGACTTAGACTGTCCCCTTGTTTGATTCCTTTTCTCATTTCGAAAGGTCTTGATGTCCACATTATTAAAAACACTCTTTATAGCTCGCTGTAATTTTTGTGGTACGTTCTTGGCTGCCAGTGTTTCCCATATAACTTGTTTTGGTACCGTGTCAAAAGCCGCTTTAAGGTCCAAGAATGCCAGATATACTTGTTCTATAAACTTTGAACAGATCGATCTTATTGAGAAAATATGGTCTTGAGTCTGTCTGCCTGGTCTGAAGGCACATTGTTCCTCCTCAAGCTGTTCTTCCACTACACTTCGCAATCTTTTCTCTAAAATTCTAGTGTAACTCTTGAGTACAACTGATGACAAACACACTGCTCGATAGTTCTCGCAATCAGTTGAGCTGCCTTTTTTATAAAGTGGGATAATAATATTTTGTTCCCATTCCTTCGGGATCTTCTCTTGCTTCCAAACCTCCTGCAACAATTTAGTTAGGCTATTCAAGAGACATTCACCCCCTTTCTTAAGGTATTCAGCTTGAATATCATCTATTCCTGCTGCTTTCCCGCTCTTTGATCTTTGAATAGTATCCCTCACTTCCTCTTTTGTTATTTCAGAAATGATTTGTTGTACATCTACATCATTACCCATATCTATATTCGCATCTTGCTCAAACCTATCTCCTTCAAACTTATCTTCAAAAAATCTTCTCCATGTTTCAAGTACATCTTGAGTGGCAGTCATCAGCTCCCCTTCCTTATTCTTTATACATCTTGCCTGTTTTCCAAACTTCCCACGAATACTTCTGCAAACTGTCCAGAATTTCTTCACATCACTCTTATAGTTCTCATTTATTTCATTTCCAAATTCCTCCCAGGCCTTCATCTTTGACTCTTTGACTAATCTCTTTGCCTGGTTTCTGCACTCTATGTATGTCAGCCAATCTTCACTTCTTCTAGACCTTATGTATTTTCTATATGCCTTCTTCTTGTCTTTTACTTTCTGTTTAACTTCTCCTGTCCACCATTTTGTTCTTCTTCTCTTGAATTGTCCCACTGTTCTTCTACCACACACTTTATTCGCTGCTTTTAGTAAGGTTTCCTTTATCGTTTTCCTCTGAAACTCAATATTAGTGGACAGATCTTCATTTGTTATTTGAGCTTCTGATAAAGCTATTTCTCTCTCCACTTCAGCCTGAAATTCATTCTGCTTATCCATCTTTTCCAATTCCTTACTTTTGACTCTCTGATAGCTTCTGTGTTTTATTGTGGCTTTTCTTTGGAACCTAGTGTCAGCAACAAGAAGTCTGTGATCTGTGTCAATCTCTGCACCCCTTATAACCTTCACATCCTTGACTGCATATCTCATAGTAGATGGATACAGAAAGTAATCGATGATACTTTGCATGCCTCTGCCCTCAGCTACAAAGGTGATTTTGTGGATAGTTTTATGGATAAACCAGGAATTGCCAATCAGCAGCTGGTGACCCATACAAAATTCCAATAGACGCTTTCCATTATCATTCAAGACAGACTCACCTGCATGCCTTCCCATACAACCATGCCAACGTTTATCATCATCTCCTATTCTTCCATTAAAATCACCCATTATAAAGGTTTTGCGACATGTCTCTACTTCTGCTACTGTTCTACATAGCTCTTCCCAGAATTCATCTTTCTCCACAACATCTGCATCATCTGTTGGACCATAGACCTGTATAATGGAAATTTTTACTGACAATTCAAGATTCATTCTCATAATCCTGGGACTTTTGGCACTCCATCCACTTACCAAGTTGTTCATGTTTCCATCAACTATGATACCAACTCCACCCTTCAATCGTCCCGCATCTGTTGTACCTGAATATCTGAGCACAAAACCCTCATCTAATTGTTTCTCTCCACACCCCCTTTTTCGAATCTCACTAATTCCTAAAACACTCATTTTATATTTTTTCATCTCTTCTACAATTTCTACTTCCTTTCCATTCAAAGTGCGCACATTCCAGTTTCCAAATCTTAAAAATGTCTTGTCCAATCTTTTATTCCAAATATTCCTGTCCTGTCCGAGGCTAATTGTTGTTCTCTGAATCTGATGTTTACCGACGTGTGGGGGATTAGCCCAACGACGCCGGGTTCGGAGTACTTCTTAGTCTGGCTCCTACCCCTCGACCTGTCCGGCTTGGGAGGCCCTACCAGTAGTTAGACTACCGCCGGCATAGCTCTCAGGGTCATAGGAACGCGCAAGCCCCTCCACCAACGACAAGGTCTTGTACTCCTTGGGAGGGGCAACAACAAGCGAATAGATAAAATAGATGATTTTTAACTGGCATAATTGTGATGGCATTTTGTTCATTAATGCAAAGGAATGTACTCGACAACGTTGATGCTCTCAATTGAGTTATGCATCAAATCATTTTAATTGGTAATTCATAAGTCAACTGCTCACCCAAAACTGTGTTAGGATTAAGTAATTTATAGAAAGGGCATCTCTGAGAAGAGAAAGCTAGATTTTGGTCTAAATCCTTTACATGCCTCAAGTAAGCGCTAAGAATTCCGTATTTGTTATTTATTAAATCTACGGTATCAATTCCATCATCATTCCATATATTATGATATTGAATAGATTGTAATTCCCTTCGCATATATGTTGTCCAGTTACTTTTAAAGTCTGCTCTTAGCAATAACTAATTAACTTATATTCTTAACTAATATTCTCCTTCAATATTAATAAATAGAAATAAAGCTTCTTCATTTTTATTGTTGGATGTTTTCTCATTTTTTCAAAATGCTATTGTATATTTGTACAGTGCAGTATATATAATATTGTATAGTTATAATATTATATTGGATTATAATATTATTATAAAGAGATTTTCTTAATGGCATTGCATCTCAACTGTATTCACTACTTTTCGCTCTATTAGAAATTTAGTGATGGGAAGGAAAACCGTCATCATTTTATATAGCCCTCAATAAAAATGCTTTCTTACCGTCAGTTCTTTTCATCGTATACGTATTAATGTTCTGCGCATGCTCTAAACCACTTGTAACACTTTTGGGAAGTGATAGCCGTGAGCCGAATCAGGTATTTGTTCAATCAGATTAGAAATATGCAACGCTCTTGGGCCCTCTCTCTGTACGGGTGACTGATTCGATTGGCCAGCAAAGAAGACTCTGTTCTCTGTTGTAAAATCACTTCCCGGTGGTTCGGAACCCACTTAGAACTGTAGGTTTATCTCATAAATCACCACCATCCAACTTATTACCCACGCACAGGTATCAGACCTTATTCCTTCAAAAAAAATCTGCTCACAGAACAACAGCGTAGTCACAACCATTTACGAAAACTCCCAATTACTGACTTATACTTGGAACTTGGATAGTCTGATGATAGAAAAACTTTTTCGACTCCTAATTATACATTTTGATACATACTCTTTTATATATTATACCTCCAATCTCATTTTTCCTGTGTTTTAATTAAAGTACCAGACATATGTCATCATTTTGGTTACCTGCAATAGAAATACTTTGTTTTTCAATTATTTCAATGTTGGAAATCTTTTTATATCATGGTAAATAATAATTTATGGTTAATAATATCTAGTTTGACTAAACAAAACTCGCTTGAAGAATCCATATGTGATTTTGTTACTTTATTTCCAGCAAGTGGAAAATCTAGAATGTCCGGACAGCTTTGACACAACTAAGATAGACATCGTGAATGATCTGAATAGGACAAACAATGGCTTCCAGGTATGTTTTTCTTTAATTTTTTCCTGACTGAATGTTTATTAAATAATATTAGCGAACCATATTTTTGTGTTTTTTAATCAGAAATTAATTCAATAGGTGTCGATGTCATCAAGCTCAATCAAGTAGGGTCCATGTACCCTAATTACTGCTTTATCAAATATTGATAAAAAGTAAAGAAAGTATAAATATGCTGTGGCAGAAATATTTGTAATCTATTTTTGGAAGACATAGCTTTGCTAAGGGGCATCTGTAGGCCTTTTTAATTTGGATTCTACTCACTTTTTCACCAAATCTTTTAAAAATTTTCAACTTGAAATTGAACTTTCACGTTTTATTTAATATTAACACGAAAAACACTTTTTGAAGCATAGGATTTCATTCCAGTAATAGAAATTCGCACAGTGCTTGAAACCCAGCTTTATTACATGCGTTCAGAAACTCCATTCAAGTCATGCATCCAGGATAGTCTAATCATATTTTTATTCATTATACATAGCCATTGATATTATAGTGAGCTTATCATTTTGAATGATGGAAATCAGTATCAGCCGTTGCTATGGTTTCACATAAACATTCGAATTTTAGTTTGAAGAATTCAAAACAAAATTGTTGTTTACAACTGCATCTTACATAAAATTACACTACATACTCAGTATACATTACATATTTCGATAACAAAATTCAAGTAACACAATATTGAACGGAAAGATTTTTAAACACTCAATATTACACTTGAAATAGCACTTTTTTATTCAAGATTTGAAGTTAAATCTATAAAACTCAAGCATGACTGCTGTGGCATTGGATTCAAAGAGAGATGAGTTCAAAAAGTATTTGGAACACGCTGGTGTGATGAATGCATTGACTAATGCTCTTGTACTACTCTATGAAGAAGAAGAAAAGCCTGATGATGCTATAGGATTTTTGTTGATGAAGCTTATGCAAGGCAGACCAGAACTGGAAGAGTTGATATCTCTAAGAGAAGAGGTGGCACGGTTGAGGCTTGATTTGCAACGGTTAGAAAGAGAAAATTCAGCACTGAAAGGAAATGCTCCTGCGAATCCATCTGAAATGACGGATGGGGAAGAAATGCAAGAACAAACCGAGAATCAAGATGATGATAATGTAGTAAAGCTAATAGATGGCCTGCCTGTGGTAGAAGGTCCAGTGGAGTCAATACAAAAATTAACTACATCAGAACAAGAAGCTGAGCCTAATGTTGAAGAAACTCAACCAGTTGATGAAGCGCCTCCAGTTGAAGAAACAGCGGTGCCTGAAGATGGCGAAGTGAAACCCGTTGATTCAGAACACTAGGATTGAGGGAATAGGATTAAATTCTAAGTGTATCAGAAATGTATAATATACAATTAATATAATCTTGTGTGGAATAGAATAAATTCTTTCTATCATAAAAGCGTTTTTCCTTTAATATTAGAAATGAAGAACATCGACTCTCAATTGAATATGCAATCAATTTCATAGATAATTTTAAAAATAGTAGTGGTAATTGAATAGCAAAGTAGCTAGAAGGAAGAATTGAAAATTTAATTCTAAGAGTGAGAATTGTAAAGATATTTTCTTACAATGTTTTGATAAATGAAACTTGACCTGATAAATGAGATTTGACTTGATATATTTTTGCATGCTACAAACGTTTCCAACAGAACCTGAACCAATTATCGGATTGCCAACTTGAATTTAACAGAACAGCTTAGGCAAATGGTTGCCAATTTTTTCAGAAAAAAATTATGGTTAGCATGATCTAATATCAGTATTTTCTATTAATATTGATGTCATTGAATTATATTATTTTAAGTAACGTGTCATATTTTGGTAATTATGGATGAATTCGACTGACCTCTTTGTAATTATTGGGAATGAGAGGTATAAATAAGTTCCTGAATAAAATTTGTTCAATAAGCTCTGAATAGATGTCTAGTGATATTTGAGCACCATGAAATTGTTTATTCCCATCAACAATAAATACAAAAATGATCATCACAATCAAACTGTAATTTTTTCACTCATCATTCAATAATTTTGTCTGAATTAAAAAATAATATTCTAATGTATCTACAAAAATTATCTGAACAAGATACAAGAGTAGAAAAATTAGCCAACAGCCTCTGTAAACATGAACGTATTCAGTTGAGAAAATTATGAACGTAGTACAAGGTGAGGTTAGATTATTAGATTGGATTATTTACTTTATTCATGTAGATTACAAAATGCACAGTATTAGATTCTAGATTATGATGGTTGAAAATATACAAGTTCTGTAATTATTGTTCTATGAATTTTACAAATATAAACTAAAGGATGATTCAACGATATGGATATAAGATACAATTTGATAGCAATGAGGCAGAGAGGACGGACGTTTTTGGAACAGATAGTATTCTGACACGAGTAGTAGGAGTGGGGCGAATGATATGGTCACGTGATCGGTAGCTCCTGCCATTTTGTTTAGTATGGTTTCAGTAGGACGGAGCGTCAGCTCACACAGCAAGAATTTCAATGGAAGCAATTCGTGCTGTTTTCGTCGCTCTGTGATTTCCGGGTTTGGTGACATTAATTGGCCTCCCCAGACCTGCCCATTTGCGACTAATTTTTGAGGGGTTGCCTCAAGTCACGTGTATACGAGCATAAACCACGTACACTTGAAAAAAATGAAGGAAACAATTCGCGTGGAAGTCGTACAAATTGACGGGGCAATGTTAAAGAGAGTGGAAGCCAACTTCCAAGAGCGGCTTGTGAAGTGCATTGCTCAAAACGGCCGTCACCTGGCAGATGTTTTCAAGCATTAATTTTGTAAAATGGCAACATATTGTGATTATTATTCTGTAAATAATTTTTTTTTATTCACAGGTAACGATATATTGTTTTTTTGAAAAACATCTGTCCTCTCTGCCTCACCCTGTATTTTACTAGAAAATTGACGAATAATATTTCGATGCACTAGATTAGATGGATTGTATTGAATAATAAAGTTTTTTGTTGTAGGAATATATGTCCAATGTATTAATTTTTCATAAAAAATTACAAATTTGTTGCAACATAATATAACACATGATTGAATGAAACTAATGCAAAAATAGCACAGAAACAACTAAGCATTTGCAACCTACTATTGATTGATGTGTGTGAAAATATTTGTTATTTTCAGGAGTGCGAGCAGCAGCAACAGCAGCCTGTTTCAAAAACCAGTCTAAATCGTGAGCGTCAAGAAATGGCTGTTGGTAGAATGAGACAACAGGCGCTGCTCGAAAGTGAAAACAATCTAAGTGCAAAAATTGCCGAAATAAATAGCGTGCTACATCAGCAGTTAGTAGAGCAGGACAGGCGGAGGGCGCACAATGAAATGCAAATGAAGAAGGAGTTTGAGCTGACTAGGCAAAAATTGCTAATGGAGCTTTCGAAAGTGCAAACTGCTCTCAAGGCCAAAGAGGCTGAGGAAAAAGTGCTCAGGGAGAAATATGAGAAGCTGTCACGTGATGTCGAAAAAACGGCCGAAATCAAACGCAAACAGCTCATCGAAAAGTCGTACAGTTTGAATCTCGCTCATCCAGCTACTATGTAAGTAATTAAAATTCATAACATTTTTGTTCAAAATAACTATAGAAATATTGTCAACGGAAATGCCAGAATCATCTACACATTTTATTTATTCAACGTACGGTATAGTAAAAGACTACTATACTATACTGTACTATATTACTACTACTTTACTAAATACTTCAAGTTTTACTATACTAATAACATCAACACATATTTATTCAACGTATAGTGAAATATACAACCATTTATATAAAACTATTTTATGTGCAACTATTTGCTCATAAAATATCATGAAATAAATGAATCACCACAATAGTCATAGTTTTAAAACAAACATGTATATTTAAAATCAGTCAATATGTTTATTAGCAAATGGTCAACATGTTTTTACATCAAAAAACACAAATATGTGTTTCTCACAAGCGGATATTCAAGAAGTTTAAATAATGGCGAACTTGTGGACTTGCTAGTAGGCCGCATGTAGAAACTTAGAATTTTGTGAAACACATAGATTAATTGCACTGCCGAAAGAGAAGCGAGCGTGAAGACAAATTTATGTCTGTGTTCCACAAAAAATAATGTCACTCAGCCTGCATTTGAATTTGCATCGAGCTGTAAGGTAACTCGTAGTTAGCTTCTTGGATTTCTTGTTCCATAACCATCTGCGTTTTTAATATTAACTTTTTATTGTAAATTTAATGACTTGCAGTCAGTTTTAGATTTTGTATATATATAATAAATGTACTCACACTTGGCCGAACGTTTTCGAGTTATTGAAACTCATCTTCAAGGCATCCTGAATAGCGATGTTGGTTAGAAGAATTGTGGTTTTTGTATAAAATAGTCAAAAAGTTATTGTGATTTGAAATTTAATTGTTCATTGAGGATGTTTTGTTTATTGTCTGCGGTGTGTTTATAAATTTGAAATTGTTCCAAGGTGTTGAGTTCTAAAGGACACGAACTCAACACTATGGAACAATTTGAAATGTACAAACACATCACACACAATAAACAAAACATCCCCAATGAACAATTAAATTTCAAATCACACAAACTTTTTGACCACAATTCTTCTAACCAACAAACCAACATCGCTATCTAGGATGCCTTGAAGATGAGTTTCAACAACTCGAAAACTTCGGCAAAGTGTGAGTACATTTATTATATATTCACAATCTAAAACTGCAAGTCGTTAAATTACAACAAAAAGTTGATATTAACAACGCAGATCGTTACGGAACAAGAAATCCAAGAAGCTAACTACGAGTTACCTTACAGCTCGATGCAAATTCAAACGTTCAAGTCGTTAAATTTAAAACAAAAGTAAATCGTAGTTAGCCTTTTAATTTCTCATGGTATTAAGCTCAACCGATTCTATCAATATTATTCGATGTTATCATAAAAAAACTCTTATTTATCGAAACTCATTACAATCAAATCATCAACTCATTGCATCAAATATGTAAGCGAAACTACTGAATTTTCCAACGAGATTGCGTATAATGAATTGCTATCCACTATGTATTTTCTAATCTCTCTTTAATATAATAATAATAATTTCTCTGAGCAAATTGCAATTGCCCAGAGGAGTTTAATGAAATAAAATGAAACAAAAGCATATAATAAATTGAGAATACTATTTTGTGGTACTGTACTGCAACTGCTAGTGTACTTTACTACTGTATTGCTATCCACTATGTATTTTCTAATCTCTCTTTACTACTTATTAATTATTCCTTCTGTTTTGTGGAGTTTGCACTAGGATACTTATTAAAAAAATTCTACCAAAGAGGAGTATGATCAAACTTGATTAATAAATGAATTGACTCTAGTTTGTTAATTACAATTTTTGTAATTTACAGGTGGGAAAAAGAGCTGTCGATTAAACGAAATGTTGTGCAAACTCCCCTGCCTCCTCCGCCGCCCCCTCCTCCTCTGCCGCCTCCTGATATACCCAGCTCTTTCTCAACCGACGACAGATTCAGCCATCTTTCTCTGCGAGCACAATTACACCAGAGCATCACAAAGCACAGAACCAGTGAGTAGTCTATACTTACCCGTTTCACACTAAAAAAAACCAATTACTCAGCTATTCATTTTGAATTTTATGTGTTCATAATCTTGGAGGATTTTAAATCTTTGGTAGGAGAGATGCAGAAGAATGTAATAAATCTAGATCATATGAATTAAAATTAGCTAAGTGAAGTCAATTACGGGAAGTGATAGCCGTGAGCCGTAGCAGGTATCTGTTCAATCAGATAGAGATAAGCTGCGTTCTCCTAGGCACTCTGTGTAAGGGTGACCGATTAGATTGGCCAGCAAAAAAGACTCTGTTCTCTGCTTTAAAATCACTTCCCGATGGTTCGGAACCCACCTAAAACTGTAATCACAATCATTCAACTCATTACCCACTCACAGGTCTCAAACCTCTGTGGCTTCATCTTCCAAAAAAAAGAGAAAAAAGGTGATTGTTATTAGAGAGTTAGGCCAAAACTACTTTTTCGCCACACTAGGACGTAATGAGCTGTTTTTCGTGCGTCATATGGAGGCCGAAAGTGTTTGGTTTCCGTCGAGGTCTGTAAACGTTTACCGCCCTAGGGCGGAAAAGAAAATGACCTTGAATGACAGCTGATCGTGTCTGGATACAGCAGTCATGATTGTAAAAATGAATCCTTCCAACTTTTATGTAAAACAAAAAGATTTAAACCATCAATAAATGTTTATTTTTTATAATTTAATATGTACGTAGTATTTAAAATGTCAAAAATGATCACTTTTTATAACTTAATATGTAATATTTTGTAGTTTTGATATCAAACAATAGAACCTTTTTATTCAACCTACAGAGCTCTGGGTGGGAATTTTGTGAACTACTACAACTGTTGCTAACCTCTCTTGGTTGGTTAGGTTTTTTGTTTTTAGGAATTTTGTCTACTACTGCAACTGTTGGTAAAGGTTACTGTTGGTATAGAAAGGTTAGTTGGTTAGGTTTTTGGTTTTTTATGCAGGTTTTGAATCAGGAACAGGAATAACAACAAAAAACCTAACCAACTAACCTTTTGGCGTACAGTTGTAGTAGTTGACAAAATGCCCACCCAGAGCGCTGTAGGTTGGATAAAGAGGTGATAGCCGTTCCTTGTATTCTTGCAAGTACCATAGCCTTAAAATTTCGCTTTCAAAATTTTCAACTTAACATTGTTGTTTTGTTTTTTTTGTGGTGTGGCGAAAAATAGCGTTCGCAACACGGGCAAAAATGTTTTGCCGGCTCTCAAACGCTTCAAGTTCTCGACTTCGTCTCGAACTTGAAAACCGCGATCTCGAGCCGGCAAACACACATTTTCGGCCCTAGGTGCGAAATATACTATTACGATAATGCTAATTGCGAACACTGATTCTTGCATCTGCCTGCTCTTGTCTTCTCTTTGCTATTTCCCAATTCAATGTATGTAGAGATCTTCCAGTCCTCCGCTATAATTTCTTCCTTCCGCGTGTCTGTTCTTCTCACTTGTGTCTATACTTCCTTTTAAGAGTAGAACTATAGTATGAGCAAACAAATAGTAAAATTTTGAGGTAAATTTACTTATACTAAAATAATTAACAAGCGTAAAACAATGTGATTGCTTCATTGAAATATAGTTTGATACTACACTATATTTTCGCTTGATAAAAATTAATAGTCCAATTCACTATGTAATAAAAAATTAAATTTTAATGTTTAGATTTAGAGCAAATTTACTGTAGCTGTTAGAAAAAATTGATTGCTGGTATAAATTTTATGTTGAAAATGAATATAACAAGAGCTAGAATTTAATTTATTCCGTTGCGCTGCAGGCAGTATTGAAACCTTGTACTATATTATGCTGACTAGACTCAAACTTTTTGTATACGTTCTAAGCTTAGTTGCACACTGGCCACATGTACTGGAGGTAGTGGCCAGTTAATCTCCTGGATATTTTTTTTTCAAAATTTGTATTATTGATTTTCTTGGTTGGAAATAAATTCATTATTCATTCATAAAAGTGCTATTCCAATTTAAATTCATGGCATATCTTACTTCTTACTTTGCAGATCCGAGAAATGGGACGGACCAGGTTAATTTGGCCACAAACTGTAATTCTCAATTTGAAGAAGTTGCATCTGGATTTAATAGTGGGAATAGTGTTGTACCAAGTACTAGTAGCAATATTAAGCGGTGAGATGATGCAACTAAGTTCAAATGAATACTGTTTGTTTGGAACGAATCTTTAATGGTCAATGAAGTATTAATTACTTCTTGAGCAACTTCTTTTAAATTTACATGTTTTTGTGAACCTTTTTTTGTAAATTACCAATTCTTCAATACAAGGAGTTATAAATGTAAGAGAAACTACAATCTAGTCACAAAATGCAATTAGAAGGTAGATTTGAAACATTCTTATGAAATTGTCCATCCATGTGGCGTTGGAAAATTGTATTATAAATGTCTATTTTGCTATACTTCAAGTGTATGTGTCAATATTTCCTAGAATTTAGTGTAATTAAACAAAAATAATGTCTTGCAATTTTTATTGGATGGTCGGATTGTATTTAGCAGAACTTGGTGTTGTCCAAGTTAGGGTTATTCTTTTTGGAAAATCAAAATTCTCTGACCTTATAAGTATTGAAAAGCTAAAGTAGTGTTGAAAAATAATAATAATATCGTATGACCTTGCTGGCTCAGATCTGGCGTCAGAGTTTTGTTGAATAGTAAACCCAATATAAACTTGATGGATTTGAATGTGAATTTGTGATTGTTATTAAATTGTGTACTCAAAATTAAATGCAATAACATGCAAACTCACTCTTAAAATCTCGCTGTACTCTGAAAAAACGTAGTGTGACATTTGGTGCTGAATTTTTTCGAAAAAATTAAAATTGATTTAGTTTGAGTGATTTGATTTAATGATGATAATATCATATCTCATATTCGAACTGTGGACTATTTTAATTGAAGCGCTTCCTCTAGATGCCAAGTTCACATAAAGCTCATATTTGGTTTATTGTCAGTCTTTTGAAAATACAAAAAGTTTGTTTTGTGATGTATTTTGAAAATTCCGCATGCGGTATTGTATATAAAGATGTATCAACAGAGTGGTCGTAGCATTTCTACCATACCCTATAGATGTGAATATATTTACAATGACTCCCATTTACCTTTTTAATATTACAAGAAAATAGTTAGTATGATATTCTATAAATAATACGCACTCCCAAAGTAGTTGAGGTTTGACCTTAGTATGTTATTTAAAAGATAATCGGCAGGTTGCACAAAAACCAATTAAATTTAAACTTAATGGAGATTAAATTAAATGGAAAAAATTTAGTTGCACAGAGCACAATGACAAGCGATAATGCCGATTAGGCTAACCGGCGTAAGAGATACTTAACCGCCCGTTCACTAAGAATTAAATTTAACAAACTCCTATTAAGTTACATTTTATATGTTATGTTTATTGTACCAGAACACGGAACTGCAAATTAGGTCATAGTTGTTAAAAACCTTTAAAATTAATAAAATCTATAAACAATATGTGTTTAACCCTTCCTGCTTCCAGAAGCCTTTTTTATGTCCCCCCGACGTTTTTTTTTTTTATTTTTAGCTTATAGTAATATTTTCTTTTCAACAGAGATTTTTTATTCCTTTATAATTATTATTCTTCTCTTTTGTAATTATGATTCGGACTCTTCTTCACACTCAGGCGTAAGGCCCATGTGAGGAATTTTTGTTCTCTTACTATATTTTGTATTGAATAGTTCGTATACGGTACGGTTTTTTTTGTATTTTATACGAATATATTTTTTTTTGTAGATTACGTCTTGGAGACTCCAGTTAAGGAGTATAACACAAGTCAGATCAACAATATTATACACTAGATACCATAATTACTTAAATTAGTTGAGGTGAGGCTTAATTTTGATGTGAAAGGAACTCTTGTACACTATAAAAAGCTTAATCAACTAAATATTTCTTCAATTGTTTTTTAAATATTTCTATATTTTCAAGACTCTTCAAAAACTGCGGTAGCTTGTTGTAGAATTTCCTACCAATATAACTAGGTTTTTGTTTGAATAAGCTACTATTGTGACTCACCAAGTGATAATCTCCTCGGCTTCTTTTCATGTACATCAAGATTTTGGTTAATATCATTCGTTTTTACAAATAAAGTAGCTTCATACACGTATAAGCAGGGTACAGATAGGAGACCAAGTCTCTTGAACAACGGCCTACATGAATCTAATCTATTTACTCTTTCTATACACCTAACCGCTTTCTTTTGGATCTTAAACACCCTATCAAGATTTTGTTTTGATGAATTACCCCATACTAAGATAGCATACCTAATATGTGACAGTAAGAGCCCATGGTAAGCTGTAAAAAGTAACTTTTTGTCATTCAATCTAGCGAGCTGTCTCAGGACAAATACCCCAGATGAAATTTTACAACATATTTTCTCAATGTATGGAGTCCAGGTCAATCGTCTATCCAACATAACTCCTAGAAATGCAATTTTTTCTTCCTGGTCTAATTGATTATCGTTTACAAACTCGTTTATAGCCCTATCTTCATTTAAATTATGTTTGTTTTTGAATTGAAGGTATTGGCATTTTTTACTATTTATAGTTAATTTCAACTGATTTAAGAATTGGACAATGGACTGCACACCTATATGGGCATTTATTTCTAAATTATCTAAAATGGAATTGCTGAAAATGAGTGATGTATCGTCAGCAAATAAGAGGGCTCTACCACTAATTAATTCTTTAGGTAAATGGTTGAGATATAACAAAAAAAGCAATGGACCTAGTATTGACCCCTGAGGCACTCCAGCTTGCACCTCTAATTTATTAGATTTATTCTTTACTATACTATTACCAACTAGTGTAGTTAGTTCTACACATTGTTTTCTCCCAATAAGATATGATTCAAACCATTTCAGTTCAACCCCATTTACACCTACATTTTGCAGTATTTCCAATAAAGTTCTATGATTAACACAATCAAATGCCTTTGACAGATCTAAGAAGATTGCAGTAGCTTTATCACCTGAATCTATTATATCTTGTAATATTACAAATTTGCCGCCAAATCTACTTTAAACAACTTTCAAATAATTTTTGTATTGAACTAATTTCCACTTAATATTTAATATATTTAAAATTATAATTAATTCTTTTAATATTAATTACATGTAAATTACTAAATTTATAAAAAGACAAAATAGAATATTCATCTTGGTCTCCATTCAAATCTCCAGATGATAAACTGATTTTTTGATTTCAGATAAACATCTGAAATCAAATATCAAAAACAGTTAGTTGATTTTGGTTCTTGATGGTAAAAACATCAAAATGTAAAAAGAGGATTTTCATAGATTCAAGAAAGTTAAGTGATATGATTTCAAGATTCAAATTTTATTAAAATCTACATAAGTGATATCTAAATTAACGTCGGAAGTATAAAATTGTCCAACTTATGAAGTATTCATTAAAGGAGAAATGAATAAAAGAATCTACTCTTTGATAACAATTTTACAACAATGAAAATATCGAAATGGGAAAGATGAGTATTCCTTTTGATTTATAATTTATCATTAAATTCTTAAATCAATTTCTATTTTATGAGAAATGAAAACACATACAATTTCATAAGAAGATACTATTTATTATTTTCATTAAGAAACTTCAAATAAAAATTATGTCAGTCTCTTTTGAAAACAAGTCTATTCATTTATTTGGATAAATAATCAAAATTCAAAAAAGAACAATATTATTTGTACCGATGTTTTATCCATTAGAGTAACAGTAGGAAGTCCGTTCCAGTGAGAATCTTCCACAAAAAACGGAACGCTGCAATCTATTAGTTTTTCAACTAGAGAAACTATGGCTGTCTTTGTTGATCTCCCTTTCTGGAAGCCATGCTGTTCATCATAGATAAAGTTAGCTTCTTGAAGGTGCAGAAGTAACCTATTTAGAACTACTCTTTCAAAAATTTTACTTATTACATTTAAAATACTTATGGGCCTATAGTTTTCTACCTTTTCTCTACTCTATCACCACTTTTGAAGATTGGCAAGATCTTCCCCTCTTTTAAATTATTTGGAAAAACACCTTGTTCTAATGAATGATTGATCAGATGAATTAAAGGGTCTAACAATTGATCTTTACATTCTTTCAGAATTTTACTGGATACCCCATCCATTCCTACAGTTTTTTTATTATTTAAACTATCAATGATATTTGACAACTCGTCTTGGGATACTGGGTGGAATTTTAATTCGTTCTGAATCCCCTCAGCATTCCTCATGTCACTAATACCTGTATATACCTATATACATATTGTATCTGTTGAAGGAGAAATAAAACCATTTTTGATTTGATTTATTGAGATAGTTGAATAATGATTCAAATAATTATTCACAATGAAATGATTCTAATTCATGTTTTTTCTCAACTTTAGAATCAGCTGTTGATCAAATTACAGTGTTGCCAGATTGTGCCCGTTTGGTTAACGAAAAATAACTAATGAAAATTTGTGCAAAGCTGTTACACTTACGACAGTTTGTTAACTGACATTAAACTCCTTATTCAATTGGCTTTTGTGCAACCGGCCGAATATCTTGAAGGAGTGATTAGGTAATTAATGTAAATATAAATCATTTTCGTAATGCTCAACACTCAATGTAGTCATTATCCATAATGAAAAAGCACAAAATTAGACCTCATTGATGCCAAACCTTTTTTTTTGAAAGGTGTATAATTTATTGATTACTAAATTTATATTTTAACGAATATTGGTAATTTTTATTTCATTATGAAAGTACAAGGTTGTGACTATAATGCTAAAGCTATAAATGTATTGAAAATGCTTTGTATTGGAAAAACGTATTTTCTGTGAGTGAGGTTCATTTGTAGCACAATTTATTTTGCGTACAACGTAATTGGAAAGTTTCTGTGTTAGTGCCAAAAACCGTTAGTTTTCAAAACGCACAACATTCTGGTGATCTGTCTATCGTAGATGCATTAGTTTTCAGGTTCAATAGCTTTTTGAATTTGTTAACTTAGGTTGCTTCTATTGACTAGAATAATCAATTTGATTTGACCAGAATAAAGTGGCTGTGAAGGTAACAACCTATTCACAATTCTTCCCTAAAAATTCTTAATATTCAACTCTTATTTTTAAAAAAATCTAATTTAGTAAGTGAATAGTGTGTTAGGAATAATTTTTAGAATAATTTAAAATTTTTCATTTTTGCCCTGTATTATCCAATATATTAAAGAATTGGAACTTTACACCTGGCTCAAGTTGTGTGAAGGTTGTAGTAAACTACTGTATTAATGTCTCGTGACCCTTTGTATACAAATATTATATAATATTAAGATCCCCATACTGTTCTTACCTTCACTGTGTGATAAGTATATATTTATGAAAATAATATATCTCATTTAAATTCTTATTATTTAAAAATATATATTTATGGTAGATTGCTAGTAAATATTGTGTCAATTACATAATATTGAGTTTTTGACTGCTATAGTTGAGCTGTAGTCCACATTGGTCATATTTATAGTCTATATAATAGTTATAATAAATAGTTACAAAAACGATTACTTTTATTAAGGAAAAATGAATGTTTCATGCAAAGTATTGAGTTGTCTTCTCCGGAAGACAAAGGAATAATTCATGTAACTATATATTTTATGTTGGCTCAAATTATTTACTGTCTATGGAATAAATTGATACAATTAAAATACGGTAAATAATTATTCATATCAATAATTATACTAATATACTTATAATTTTCTTCCCATCACGGCCTGTGCTGAATCCAGCTGAACAAAGCAATAAACTCTTCTCTGCATTCAACAGTGATTTTTAGAAATTGGCCTACCCTTGGCCATCTACAGTTAAAAAAGTATAGGCGGTCATGGCCTAACTCATACCAAACCTTACTTTGTATAGAATAAATCAATTATATTTTTCCTAAGGAGCACACCTACATAAATAAAAAAGCAGTTCTCCAGTCTTGAATAAATATGTAAATTGTGTGAGAAATTTTTTTTTTTTTTTTTTTGAAGATGAAGCCCACATAGGTCTGAGACCTGTGCGTGGGTAATGAGTTGGATGATGGTGATTGATGAGTTATTATTTTACTTTTCTAGATAGGTTGACCAATGAATAATTTTGGAAAAGGTAAAGGTAATAGTGAACTTTTCAACTACATATTTATTATGTACCTTTGTAAATAACTTTTTGACAACATTCTCATTACGGTATCTAAAATAGTTGTAACTAGTAATATTGCGGTAGTTAGTGGTTAAATAAAAATTCATATAGGGCCTGCAGAACTTGATCCCTTTATGAAACATTCAATTTAATAGTAATTTTTAATTTTTTATTCTGGTTAAAAAGTTTTATTTACCAATTTGAAAAATAATTTTCAATTTAGTTATTTATTTGTAACTTATGTGTTCCTAGTTTTTCTTTATTTTGTTTAAAATCGTTGTTTTTGTTTCCCCGATTAAAAGTTAAAATGTATAGTGAAATTTGTTGGCAGCTGTTTTAGACTTTTTCCAACTGCTCACATCTTTATCGCTTTATTCTTGTTTGATTTTAATAGTCATTAATTTATCTCATTTCAAACAAATCTTTTCAAGTACTGTACCGTATTACAAGATTTCCAAATAAAGGGAACATGTTTCTGCGTTATTCTAATTGTGTCAAAATCCATGTGTTTTTATTCATGTGATAGAATTATTTTTCAAATAAATTATTACACAATGTATTCCATTTGTATTCTTTCTCACTCAAATATCTTTTAATGATTATGTTTATCAAACAGCATATTTGTTTATTTAATTTTACATAATCTTGGTTGGAGTACTCATGAAATTTAATCGTCTTTCACTTAGTGTTTTCAATTTATGAAAAACGAAAATGTAGTTTCTTGACTATTTGTTCAATGATTCTATTAGAGATGAGTTTTTCATGAACCTGTAGGTTATGTGGTGAGATGGTTACAGTATTTGATAATATTTCTTCTCTTTGTTGATGATTTCCTCATAGTTTTCAAACTTGGGCGTTGGTGATGAGGAAAATAATTGCACAAACTATGCCCGGCTAAAAGAGAATTAGGACTCGTAGTTATGAAGCCCACATAGGTCTGAGACCTGTGCGTGGGTAATGGTGATTATGAGTTGGACCTACAGTTTAAGGTGGGTTGCGAACCATATTGAACCCATGACCGCAAGAGTAGTAGTCACTTAAATGTAAATTGTCCAACCGATTACTAGTTCTTAATCCAAGAGGTTTTACCTGTTGGCATAAATCTTACTCTGTTAAGTTTTTTATTAATTTTTTTCAGCGGGTTTCGCCTGTAATTTGCTCTTTCCAGCATCAATAGCATCAGTGACAACGCGACTCCAGCAAAGTATACAATGTAGGCGACAAGCACAGACTGCAGCTGCACTGCTGGTATGTTGGCATTGCCTTGGCATTCTGGTTTTCGTGGATGCCATTTCCGGCTTTGCTCGTCTAATATTCCTGTTTCTTTCATTCTCAGCAACCTGAACAAATGATAATAATTTTTTAAATTATGATTCTATTATCAAAGTCGATATGAAGATCTAAAACATTTCCTAGTTTGCAGGCAATTGCTCAATAATTATCCTACAGCATTCTTTGGAATACCAGAAAGAGAGTGAGATAAGTATCCAATTAATAAAAAGGGTAAAAGAAAAATAAAGCATAATTTCATATACAGTGGAACTAAAAGAAATGAAAGGGTGTTTTGCTGGCTTCAAAATTATTGTTGTGGATATCCATTTTTCGTGAACTGCAGTAGAACTATTCATTCAGACCAAGTCTGCAACCCAGCGCGGAAGAAGAATGACATAGTTCGAAACGCGTCCGCCGTGACTCAAAAAAGGTCAGTTCTGCGCAGCAAGTTTATACATATTGTTACGGGTTCTAATAGCTAAAATAAGGCTGGCAACACTAAAGTTCACACTTGCACTTTATTTACACAAATTAATTGTAAGTTCAATTAATTAAATAAAAACAGATCATCAAATGACAAGCTAATAGCTATTTTCAGTAATTATTTACAAGAATTAATAAGTAATTACAGGCTGATCAATAATAAAAGAAACAAGAATCCAATAAACTGTACAAATGAATAATTAATTACAGGCTGATCAATAATAAGAGAAACAAGAGTCCAATAAACTGTACAATAATGCAGAAAGAAATTATAAAAAAGAACAACTAATCACTTACAAAAACACAGTCCAATTCGTTATTTGACAGTCCCAAATAATATCTCTTAACACAACGTCTTTAAACTATTAGTAAGCTGCATAAACAGTAAATACTTGTCTCTGCACTTGACACTGTCTAAAGACTGAATAGAGCACTGTTTACTCCACTGGCACGAGATCTGTAATACAATCTGTCACACAGGTTTGTAGAAAACTGACTCACTGGTTCATGTGGACTCCTTTATATAGCTGTTGTAGTTGTATAATTCCAAGAATTGGAGCTCACCAGACACTTCAAGAATCTTCAAGAAGAATGTAGAATTGTCGAGTAGATCAATTGAGTGAGAGAGTTGCAGACTTGAAGAATAGGAGTGAGAAAGACATTTAATGAGTGAGAACGAAAGGAATAAAATTGCAGCTCTGTCTGTCCGGGAAAACAATGGAATGATATAAATAGAACAAGTGCGTGATTAACTGCTTGTTTGTTTTTGTAACAATATGAATAAATGAAAGGAATTACCAATTCCTGACCAAACATCAGCGATGACTTTTCGTTGTTCGGATTAAAGTAGGCATCTTTTAGTGACTTTCTTTGTAGTGGTGAAGGTGATATTGTGGATGATATCCATAATGAATAATAAGATGAAGTTGTCACAACCACATTTATTAAAAATCGTGAGATACTAGTTTGGGTAATGGTATAACAAACTAGTATCTCACGATTTTAATAAATGTGGTTGTGACAACTTCGTCTTATTATTCATTATCTTTTAGTGAGTAAACTTCTATGTTGCAATTCAAAATTTTACTGCTATGTCATCAGTATTGTTGATTTAGATCATCAAAAAAGTATAGTTCTATTATGTTGTCTCATGAACGCTCACCGTATCGACCCACACTGTATTAAATACTTGATTAAATAATTAACAATAGTGTGCTATTAAGGGAGCTAATAAAAACAACATAAGAATAAAAAATCTTGATGAAAAAATCACGATGAATTGAAGAATAAAAATGGTTTCCCATGATAAAATTTAGATTGATCGATATAAAATTTATTAAAACACACTATTTCTTGGTATTTTTTTGTTACTTTCATTTTACTCATTTAAATTGGGCAAGACACAAATTCAATGGATAAAACAAAGCATTCCACGGCATAACTTACAGTATCAATTTAAAAATTAAAATTGCAGTGATGTTTTCCATGACAATATTTATTGAGCAATCTAACATTAAATCTGATACCTACTGTATTTCAAGGAAGTTTTCTGCAGTTTTTTTTTTGTGTTTTATTCACGTAGTTTAAGTGAGACGGAAATTGAGTGAGTAAAAAACGTAAGAAATACAATGTTAGATAATTCTGCTTAGATAATACTTACGCGTAGTTCAAATACTCTTTCAATGGCGAGTTTCTCTTCACTGGAAGGTACAAGGGTAGAGGTATGTCCATGTCTATTTCTGACAGTGAACATATTTCTTCGTTGGTGAATTCTTTTTCAATCAATCGATAGATGATTGGTTCTTCACCATAGAATGCAAAGTGAGCCAGTTGTACCATTTTCATTCCATCCATGGCACTGAGAAGTGGTCCTGGTCCCTTGAGAATTTTCTTCTTGTACATCTCAACGAAGAGTGGATCTTTATTTTTCTGAAACAAATTCATCACACAATTTTATTCATACAAACATGCTATAATAGCCGGAAGTTTAATAGTTTGATTCAACTTCATTTCCGACCATAATAAGTGATAGCCGCGAGCCGTAGCAGGTATCTGTTCAATCAGATAGATAAGCTGCGTTCTCGTTGGTCCTGTTTGTAACGGTGACCGATTAGATTGGCCAGCAAAAAAGACACTGTTCTCTGCTGAAAATCACTTCCCGGTGGTTCGGAACCCACATAAAACTGTAGGTCCAACTCATCAATCACCATCATCCAACTCATTACCCACGCACAGGTCTCGACCTATGTGGGCTTCATCCTCAAAAAAAAAAAATAAAAAAAAAATAAACATTGTACAATCAACAGAAAGTGGCCAGTTTATAAAAAGGTAAGAAAAATTTTAAGACTACATAATTTTATTAAATTTTTGATGTTTCCTATGACGAAATACTTGATAAACAATCTAATATTGAAACTGATACTGTATTTCTATATCTAGTACTAGAAATAAACCGTACAGTGTTAGTTTTAATGTTAGATAGTTAAATTTATTCATGTCAATTCTAGAATTAAATAGAATAATTGATTACCTTATAAGAATTGCTGAATATGTTATGAAAAGTTATAATTGATAAAATAATATCAGCTTTCTTTCCCCAAAATTTCGAGTTTCTGTTGTATAAAGTAAGTAGGCTACTATATACTGTTCAAGATTTATTTAAATAAAGTTAACATTAACAAATGTATGTTATTCAAAAATCTCAAATTGAGTACCAACTTACAATAATATATTGTATTGATATAAATTGAAAATTAATGAAATTATATTAATATTTCAGTTATTAAATAGTTTACAACTGTTTAAATAATATGTACTCACCTCAAATGTGAACCTAACATAAGAATGATTTTGCATTGCGCATTTGATATTGCTCTCCATAAGCGCCCTTGGTGTGCGTATTGTTTTGGGAGGTGGCTGCAATAGTGACGTCACTATCATTGAATTATAGAATGAATAAATTAAAATCCCTATTATTAACGTGGAAAAGTTTAAAGTACGTTCAGGTATGCGAGTAGAGCAGTTTGCTAGGCCTGTAACAAAGAATTGAGCATAGATGGTGAAATTGGCCATTATTACAACAATATTATTCATTAAATGGGACGAAAAACGACAGTCGGTACCTAATACAACTAAATATAATGACAATTTATTTAGCTGCTACAGTTCAAAACTAGCATTGCGGTACCCAAAAATGTTATTCAAAGATAAATAACATTTTATTTTACAAAATAATTTATCTATAAATTATTTTATAATTTTATTTAATAGTATATTTGGAATCTGTGATGTTTTCCAGGACGAAATACTTAATGAACAATCTAATATTAAAACTGACACTGTATTTCACTTTTATATATTGTTTTACTCACTTATATTGGAGATGCTTGAGGGATGCATTTCACTTCTGAAAAGAAGCTTCGTCAGCCTTTCAAATGGAAAGCACATGTCAAGAAGAAAAGGGAAGAACTAGGAATCAAATTCAGGAAAATGTATTGGTTGCTGGGAAGAGGATCCAAGCTGTCAGTATACAACAAAATTCTTCTGTACAAACAGCTACTGAAGCCTGTATGGACCTATGGTATTCAACTTTGGGGCTGTACCAAACCATCTAATGTACAAATAATACAACGTTTTCAAAACAAAGTACTGAGGAATATAGTAAATGCTCCTTGGTACATCAGGAATGCTGATCTTCACCGTGATCTTCAAGAGGAGACAGTCACTACAGCGATAGAGAGGTTTGCAGCTAAGCATGAAGAGAGACTCCACCAACATGACAACATTGAGGCAATCCAGCTGCTTGACGTTTGTGATCTTGTCCGGAGGCTCGACAGAATAAAACCACATGAGCTAGTGAAGTAAAGTGTGCTTATGTGTTTAGTGTACAAAAGAAGGTGATAGTGTTAAATTTCAAGCCTTGAAATGTGATCAAATAGTAACCAAACCTAATTATTATATAAGTTTGGTAATGTCTCTACTTAGTAAAATTAGGATAGAATAAATAGCTTATTAGTTTCTAACTAGGTGCTAATTCAAATAATAGGAAAAAAAACTTATATTGGAGATGCTTGAGGGATGCATTTCACTTCTGAAAAGAAGCTTCGTCAGCCTGCTGCCAGGATTATTGAGCAGTGATTACGTACGGTAGTTAAAAGTTGCGTTTATATACATAATGGTTGCTCATCCTAACCTCAACAAAGCATTACCCCTGGCGGCAGGCTGACGAAGCTTCTTTTCAGAAGTGAAATGCATTCCTCAAGCATCTCCAATATAAGTGAGTAAAACAATATATAAAAGTGAAATACAGTGTCAGTTATAATATTATATTAGTATATTTGGAAGAAATTTTATTCACAAGTTATTTTGAAGTGACTGACAATTGAATAAACTGATAAATATACATAAACAGAATTTATTAATTTCGATTTCCTTTAATTGCTATTACTTTATACTGAAGACTTCCGCAATGGCGGATATTGACAACAGCATTGAACAGCTGATGGGAATCGATGAATGCTACTGTACAATATGGCCAAGTTGAAAATGAATGCTGCTGTACAGAAAGGTCTCCGTGGTCTAGTGGTTAAGGGCGCTCAACCGGCAATTGAGAGGTCCGTGGTTCGATTCCCGGTGGTGACTGATATTTTTGTACAGTAGCATTCATCGATTCCCATCAGCTGTTCAATGCTGTTGTCAATATCCGCCATTGCGGAAGTCTTCAGTATAAAGTAATAGCAATTAAAGGAAATCGAAATTAATAAATTCTGTTTATGTAAATTTTATTCATTCTTCTTAACAAAGATGTCTTAGAATTACTGAAGAACACGATTATTATTATGAAAGTACTATTATTTCAAAAGTACTTACTTGAATAAAATTTATGTTTTCCTCAAATAAAATTCTTGCGTGAGACATTGGATTTTTCCTCGATGCATTTCAAATATTTTCATCTGGTTGAAGCTAACGAAGCGTTTAATTTTTGGTTTTGTCGATAAGATATTTCACAATGTTTCTTTTTAGTGGTCTTATTTTACCAATAGTCTTTAGTACCAGGTACCTAATATGTTTTAGAATGAGATCATTAGTATTACCTTGATTGAAGAGTGCACCAATAGTGATAACAATGTTTCCACTAAGAGATTTATCTATTTCCTCGTCATTAGGCAGGCTCAAGCGTTTTATCAATGTTAGGAAAGCTCCAACACCAATTGTTAGAAGAATAGTGAAAATCCAGGCTGATGGCTCAAATGGGATTATGAGAGCTTTATAGGAAGCCAAAGTACTTGGATGACGAAAAACGAAGAGTACTCTGTAATATACAAATTCAGATAACAGAATTTCATGATATTTAAGAAAAATTAAAATATATATTTTTATAGTTAATTACATAAATGCAAAATGAAACTAGAGTTGTCGCGCCGCTCCAATCTTTTAAAACATTGATTTTCCTTGGAAAAATCACATTTTAGCATTAAAACTTTGTCAGGCTAAGATCGAGTGCTTGTACAGTGGAGCATCACTCGAGGATAATAAACATAAAAAAACTCAAAACATTCTGTGGAATGGTGGTATTCACACAGCTCAAATTTGGCTTACACCATTTCATAGCATTTTGCGGTGGTGACTATAAGATGGTGGAGTATTGGATGCTCCACTGTGCAAGCACCCCAATGCAGTAGGTAATACTACCTTTATTTGGGATACTACTGGGTTGGGATTAGTATGCTATACTATACTGGATTTGGATAGTATATGTTCATATACTATGAAGTGAACGTGTATCTTGAGGTACTAATGAGAAATTCAGTGAAATTATGATGTTGAAGATCCATCTTGTTTCCACTAATATGTAATATAAACTAAAAAAACAAAACACTTTTAAGTGGTAATTGACTCACGTTATGGCGTGACGGCCGATTCACTCTGTTGTCTAGAGCATCGTCAGACGACCCACAGTACACTCGGTGTGTAATGTGGGTCGTCTGACGATGCTCTAGACAACAGAGTGAAACGGCCGTCACGCCATAACGTGAGTTAATTTCCACTTAAAAGTGTTTTTTAAGTTTATATTAGAAATTCAGTGCTAATGAGAAATAAAAGAAACTAAAACAACTAACATTCATTAAACTCCTTGTTTACTAATATAGCTGAGAGTTTAATAAAAATAGCTAACTGCATTGAGACTGAATCAGAGAACAAATTAATTTATTAATATATTGGTGATAGTTCTATGCTATGAGGACTGAAATTCTCTTCCTCGTTACTTAATAATTTAATTACCTAAACTGCCATATTGGAACAATTGAAAAATGCACAACATCCATTCGAGTTCTGATGAGCATGGCGGCAGGAGTCAACCCGATATCAATCTCTTTGCCTTCCATTTGTCCGATCATGCCATCATGAAGTACTGGCTTGCCGACATTCACTGGATAGCCCCAAGAAAACGTTTTTCCAGCTTCCAATCTAAAATAATTTATCACTAGAAAATTAGTTCCCCATTAATTAATTACAATTTCATCGTAAAATATTAGATTAAATAATTGAGCTCAATGAGTAGAGATGACCTTTCCAAACCGCTTGAGAACAAATTACAAATTTAAAACTACTAAAATAGACAAAAAACTCATGGGAGCATACATAATGGACAGAATAGATATTTGAAAATAAAGACGAACGACTAAGGAGATCGAAATTATTGAAGATCTTCGGTGCTAAAGGAAATTTTGAGATGAGAAGAAAGTCAGAAGAAAAATTATATATTCTTCTACAGTTTTTGATTTGTACAAAAAGTACCCGGATGTGCCCCGGGCCATTAAGCAAATCGCAAATTAAGCAAGTGATTAAGCAAATATGCAAAGCGAGAGAGTTTCGAGTATTAAGAGGAGGACATCACTAGAGAAGATACATGTCCAGAAAATATATTTACTTTATGCTCATAGCTCATTAAAAATTACCCAATGGTTGAGTTCATGGGAGTTTTACCAGTAACCGGTAAATGTTACCGATGGGGTATGATTGATCTCAAATTTTTTAACTTCTATGAATTTGAATAGAATAATCAGCCGCCGCCGGTAACATTTACTGGTTACCGTACCGGTAAGCATGGATGTTTAAAAAAGTGGAAGGAGCATAGAGCATAGTCAGAAAAGTGTAGCCAACGATCTTAAGCGGCTATCCGGCGGCTTTACTCCACTATAGATATACACCAATGTTGTTCTATGAACCAACGCTCACCATGATCTATGAACTGTACCATGGCTATCTTTAAAGATGGTCACCACACCACACTTCGTTGTATGTTAAAGCCACATTAGAGTTATAAAGTAATTAAAGCACATAAAGTAATTAATACAATAGCTAAATCTTGATAATTTTTTTCGAAAAATCATTTTGCTTATCATCTCAAGGTACCGGTAGATAAAAGAGAGATTCTATTCTAATTTCCTATTTCAGTACTAACAGTACTAATTCATCAACAGATATACAAAGTAGCCAATTAAGTAGTCTCATTTTTTAAATCCGCTTGAAAGTTTAGTTTTAAGAAAGCCATATATTTATTTGTATTTTATTTAATTAGAATAATCAGTTCAATTCTTAGGGGCTTGGTGATTTTATTAATTTAATGTTGCTCTCATGATTTTACACTTTTCTTTTAATTTAGTTGGGAAAATATCAAGAACATGAGAATACCGTATATTAATTTGAGAAATTCTATCATTAATTTCTCAATTATTAGTTATAATTTATTTTCCAATTAATTGTACAAAAGGGTTGCCTACTTTGTCTACCCGACACACTCCCTACTGTGACTTGCAGGGCCATTGCAGTTGTGTAGCATACAGTTCATTGCCGGTAAGGCTCAAGCATTGTTTTTCATTGGTCAAGAACTCATTGTCTATGATGCTCTATAAATGATTGTTCATTTATTACCTACTGCTATGTTGAAACATTTCAATCAACTTTGCAAAAAGTAGGCCCTATTCTCATCAATTAAAAAATAATTTAAAGAGCTTTTTCTCCTTCTTAGAAGGCTTTTCTTAGCTGTATTTATGATGAAATTATTAGATTTATCACTTACGTAAAATTATACATTTCAGCTAAGTAACTGTAGATAGAGTAGGAACATCTCGATGCTGAGTCAAATTGAGATTCATATGAGTTGTCCAGAAACTGTTTGAATCCTCGCTCATTGAATGTCAAATTGTTTAGATCTGTAATCTGTAATACCAATGGGAGGTACTGATTTATAATTTATTTTCAACAACAAGGAGTACCATTTCATTGCCATATTATATTCAATAATTCATTTAGCTAATGTCTCAACAGCTTTAAAAGATAATTAATTTACAGACTAGGCCTACTCATTACCCTAATTAAAATTGTGGCTTGAGATTAATTAAATTTTATTCTTCTCGGATACAAAAAAGGCTACAACAATTGTGCTGTTTTCCAAACGCCTCTGCCGAATTATGGTTTGGACGCAGGAAGTAGCTCAGAGGTGTGCTAGATTGTAAATTAACATACTCACCTGTGCAGCTAGGCCCTGTTTAAAGGTGGGAGCGGACTGCTGAACATGTAGCTTTAGATTTTTTCCCGATTCCTTGGCATAGATACAACTCTGTTAGCTCAATAAGGAAAGTAATCGCAACCGACCTCACTCCTCGTTTGCGTATTACGCTCTTTGAACCAAAACATAATGTTGAGGTCGGAATAGTCACCTACAGTCAAAATCGGCTATGGCACTAAACATGCATTCATACCCTCATTGATAAAGCACTGCTTATAAATTATCGTTCCTTTCTCGAATGACGTATATAATCACTAGTCAGAGCCTGGATGTAAATAATTTGACTATTTAATACATTATCATTATCGGTAAAATGTTTTAAATATAAATTAACAATTCACAATTACTTGTAGATTTTTAGTATATTTTCTTTATCGTCGATTATTTTTTATTATTATCATCAATTTATTGCTTGATTTTTATTTATAATTTACCTAAGGGTCATGAGGAATGACAATTGCAAAATTGAACTCGTGGATCTAGCAGGATTTAGAATTAGCACTTGCTAGTGTTATGAGGATCATTCTTGGTCCTCAAAACATGGATCCCTATATAAAGTATGGGTGAAATTTTCTTTTATTTCGTTTTTGTTCGTAACTTTATTACCTATTATTATTTGATCATTTCATGTACAGAGTACATGAAAAAAATCAATCGTTTTTCTCCATATTATTATTGCTATATCACTCTTACAAAGTCTAGATTATTTTTCAAACACTTTCAATTTCATTGTACATGTACAATATTAATCTCATAACTTTTATGTACTATCTCGAATTTCTGTTGGAATCGATATTGCAAAATTTTCACATTCAATACTGTGTGTTTACTCTTAGTTCTTACCACCAATGTTCCTTTGAACTTGATTCCTCCAAAATCATTTCGTCTCTGTATATACGGTCCCTTAATTTTATAATTGAGGCCATGGTCAGGTGTCCAAGTCCCAGCGTCTACAACTATCAATGGCCATGTAGTGTTCACTTTATAGATATCATGGAAAACTACCCCAGTATCTGATGTCTCCTCAGCAAGAGCCAAATCGCTGTCCAACCCAAAGTTGTAATCTCCCCAATCTGAAAGTATTTCTGATGTATTGCTTCTAATATACCAGATGTAGCTTGTGTTTAGTAGATTGTCGTTTGAAGCCTGGAAATTATGTATCATGCGATGGATAAATGAGATTATTAAACTTTCTTTAAAATTGTGGAAAATTTCTATAATAAGACTTGATGTTATCACAACTACATTAAATTTGATGATTATTGAAAATAATAATTATTGAATAAATTATTCAATAAACAGGATGATATGTCAAAAACGCCATATTAAACCATGCCAAATTAAAACAAAAACCACCGTCAAGGCACCACCAAAAACCATCAAAGGCAACCCACTTAATTCCTGGGGAAAAACTGTGATGTTTTCCATGAGGAAATACTTGATAAACAATCTAATATCAAAACTGACACTGTAGTTCTTTAATACAGCCTATGGTGTTTACTCACTTATACTGGAGATACTGGAGGGATGCATTTTACTTCTAAAGAGAAAAAGCTTCATGTGTTTCTATTTAATACCGTATATGATTTAATAATATATTAAATAGAAATACAGTGTCAGTTTTGATATTAGATTATACAGTATACCATATCTTATTTTCGTCAGTACCGGCATTAAAAAATGCAATACCATTACTATTGAGCTACTAATGATGTTTGTAAATTTGATAATTCAATAATTTCACTATTGTTTCTTTTCCAGAAAATTGTTACACTTATGAAGTGGTAAATAAGTCTATCACTTATATCCATTGATACCATCAAAGTGCGAATGTGCTAAAAGTGAAGATGTCTGTGATGTATTAATTAAAAAACAATATTGATTAATCCGCAAAACTGTATTATTATTTATGTGAAAATAGTTCTTTTCATCGTACAGTTGATAATGTATATTTACTCTTTGTTCTTACCATCAATGTTCCTTTTTGAACTTGATTCCTCCAAAATCAATTTGTGTTAATCTTATTTGAAAGTGCATTCCAATTGGAACAAGATAGTAATAGTAACGTTTGATGGTTGAATAATAATTTCGATACAAAAGTGTATTTAGTTGAACTAGACAATTATTTAGTTAGTCTGAACTGATATTTTCCATAATGAACATGCAATAACATAATTGTCATGGGCGCCACCACATAGGGGCAAGGGGAGGCCCAGGCTCCCCCCTGGCACCTAGGGAAAAAAATAATATGTTAGGAAAGAATAACATAACATTCATCACGTATTTCAAAGTTGTACAATCTAATATTAAAACTGACACTGTATTTCACTTTTAAATAATGTTTTACTCACATATATTAGAGATGCTTGAGGAATGCATTTCACTTCTGAAAAGAAGCTTCATCAGCCTCATAAATCACAATCATCCAACTCATTACCCACGCACAGGTCTCAGACCTATGTGGGCTTCATCCTCAAAAAAAAAAAAAAAAAAAAAAAAAAATACTTCGTACAATATTATTTTGCGGGAAGTTCAAGAGTTGGCTAGGGGCTAGAAAAACAGGCAACGAAAGGCTTAGTGGGCTTTACCTGATGTCTGCACACAGACAATTTTTGAAAGAAAATAAAAGAAGAATTTGTGACAAATTCAATCAATTTGTTTGTCACTGAAAGTAGAAGAGTTCAGTTTTTGTTTGAATAAAGCTTGATGTAAATAGAAAAATATTAATGAAAAAAGCTAATTGTTACAGACTGATCAATTTGGGATTTGTTTGTTGCCTGCATCTTTTTCTATTTCAGGAAATTAGGTGTAACAGTCATAAGACAAGCTTCTAAACTCACCATTTTTAATCTGATTTTTCAAAAATTTTCGGGGGAAATTTTCCACACCCCAAACCCCCCGGAAAGATTGGCAAAATTGACAAATTGCCTGGTGGCGCCCTTGATAATTGTTGCGTTTCATTGTCCAATACTTTTATGAAATTTGTTTGAATCACACAATGTGTACAGTAGAATTGTATTAGTGAAACTCTAATATTTATGTATAATATAAATATTAATATTAACTTTTCATGTGAAATTTAACGACTTGCATGAAATATTTGACTGCAAGTCGTTAAATTTCACATGAAAAGTTAATATTAACAACGCAGTTCGTCATGGAACAAGAAATCCAGGAATAAATATTAACTTGCTAGTGATTGGATTAGGCACTATCTCGTCGATTTGCAATCGTACACGATATTGTGGACCAGTACTATAACATAATCCAAAATGATTTAAATACGTACCTGTAGTAAGACATTCCTCCCAAAATCGCAAGAGTAGTCGACATAAGCAGCCATTCTATTGTATGGCGAACGCATTGCATCCTTAAAAGACACATTCTCTTTCAGGTAATTGAAACCTGAAGCGGTGAGTCTGTTTTCATGTAGAGTGTGAAATAAGTCAACATAATCTGTAATAATAAAAAAATTCTTGTCTGAATAGAATTCAGAAATTCAAAAATATAGAAACAGAATATTTATTAATTTCGAATTCCTCAAAGTGCTATTAATTTATATTATAAAGACTTCCGCAATGGCGGATACTGACAACACCATTGAATAGCTGATGGAAATCGATGAATGCTACTGTACAAAAATATCAGTCACCACCGGGAATCGAACCTAATTGCTGGTCGGGCGCCTTAACCACCAGACTATAGTACTTACTGCACAGCAGCACAGTTTTTTAGTGACTTACTTGTGAGATACGAGCCGATCGATATTGCCAAGTTTAAAAAAGTGTGCTGCTGTGCAGGAGGGTCACTATAGACTACCGGTAGTGGTTAAGGCGCCCGATCGGCAGTTGGGAGGTCCACGGTTCTATACCCGGTGGTGACTGATATTTTTGTTCAGTAAGATTCATCGATTTCCATAAGTTATTCATTGAATGTTGGACGTTGCCAGTGAATCGACTTTGGCAAGCACCTGAGCTGCCTGCTTATCTCATAAAAATAGATTAGATCACGCCCGGTCGCATTTCTTCCATCATCAACAGAGATTGACTTAGATCTTAGCGGTACTGTCAGTTGAGAAAAAGTAGCTGAGAAATAACAATAATGAAATCATTAAATTAAATAATAAAATTATGAAAGTTGAATGATTTACCATCTTTATAATTTCAAAGTATAGGAATTTCTATGATCTTGCTTCCATATTACTGAGGTGGTCGGATGAATCAAAGGATTAATATTTTTGTTAATATTCAACCAAATTCAATATGAAAGACTTTTGTTAACTGCTGATGAAAAGTACCTTCAACTGTTGATGACAGTTGAATAAGAAACCCTTCCACTATGCTACCACCTTATCTCATGAAAATGCTGTTTTTGCTCATTGCTCAAATAACTCACAATGTGAACTTTAAGTAAACCATATTTTTATTTTCGTCTACCTTTCAACATTGTGGGTTGTGGGGGAGGGAATGTATCCCGATATTTTCCCTCGCTGGGTATGCCACTGGTCTAGTTAAACAAATAGGAGCAATGCTGTAGCTTTTAATGTGTGCCGCAAGAGCGCAGGTCATAACTCTCACAATGTGACCTTCAAGAATACCATATTTTTATTTTTGTCTACCTGTTGAAAAAATTTTCAATTTTTCAACATTGTGGGTTGTTGGGGAGAGAATGTACCCCGATATTTTGCCTCGCTGGGTATGCCACTGATCTAGTTAAACAAATAGATTCAGATTATATAAGGTCCGGTATAAACATATGTGATTATTGACATTTAACCTTTATTCCGTGATGAGTCCAACCTAATCAGTGTCTGTCCTCACCTACTGCATGAGTGCCCAAAAACAATTAACTGCTTAATGCTGTTAGGAACCAATGTTTTTATTTCATTTCATATATGTTTCAGATGCTGTCAAAAAGTCTTTGAGTGGGTCAACTGAGGGAGTAGAGATCCAATAAGTTCAAGAGACCATCAAAGATTGGTTGAAGTATGCTGCAGTGAGAGTCATGTCAGCAGAGAAAAAGAAAATTAACAATAAATTGAATGAGTTTTTGATATCTAACAAAATAGTTTTTATTTAAATAAATATTACTTTTTTAATTTGCTAATTGTGTTGTGTTTTGTTCTTAAGGTGGGTTTACACATGTAATTTTATTTTTGCTATATGTAGCATTTGCCAGTCTAGCATTTCAATTTGCTAGATGTAGCAATGTCATGCGACATTTTCATTTTGACTTTATTTGTAGCAGATTCTGCTATATAGTATAAACACTTTCTTCAGAAAAAGTTATATAACTTCTGTTAAAATGTAACATGATAGAGCAGAATTTGCTACAAGTGTAAACCCACATTTACTCAACCAAAAACCATTAATAAACAGAAAAAAATTAAAAACAATGTAGGATGAGATTATTATTTTGCATGCTTTGTGACACATGTTTTTACTCATACTGTTTCAGTTTGTCATAAATATACTATGGTACCAGGGACCAAGTGAAAATACCGATCATAAAACTTACTTTAATAATACAAAAATGAAAGAAAATTTAATGCCAAAACAAATGGCATAAATATTATGAAAATCAGTTGAGTAATAGCTAAGTAATTGCTAAAGTCTTTAATTATTACTCTGCTATTACTCAACTACTACTACTGTGTGTGTTATTTGTAATTTTTATATTATCTGTTTTGGCTCAAAATTGTCTTCCATAGGCAATGGTAGCTAAAATTAACAGTTTTTCAGTGAAATTTTTATATAGCTGCCTTTTTGAAACAGTAAATGCTGTAAACGTTTAGTTTCATACATAAGCATCAGTTTCATGTCCATACTGCATTTCAACATTGAAAAGCATATGGTTATTTTCAATGTTGAAAAATGTGGTTATTATTAATTGTTGAAAATAATGGTTATCATCACGTGGTTTCAACGTTGCAAATAATGGTTGTCATCACGTGGTTTCAACGTTGCAAATAATGGTTGTCATCACGTGGTTTCAACGTTGCAAATAATGGTTGTCATCACGTGGTTTCAACGTTGATACAACGTTGCAAATGACGTGGAAAAGTTGGACATTTTCACGTGTTTTCAACGTTACATTTAAACGTTTTTCAACGTTATTGTGCTACCTGGGATGGTAATGCGGAAGTCTTCAGACTTCAGTATATAGCACTTTGAGGCATTCGAAATTAATAAATTCTGTTTCTGTATATTTGTCAGTTTGTTAAATTGTCAGTTACTTCAAACTAACTTGTCAAAAATATAAATGACTTATTCTAGAAGTTGGATGGCTAGTTGACTTGTATTTTTCAATAAATTACCGTTAGAAATCATGCATAAAAATGAATAACGTCAATATTGAATAATAAATTGAGACTTACCTTGTATAGAGCAAGCAAATAAGGTGACTAATGAAACATCTTTTTCATTAAAGTAATCTCGGACTGCTTGTAAATTCGTCCTTGTTTTAGCAAAAGGAAGTAAATAAACAAAAAGTATTATTAAAAACCACTTTTTTCTATTATTGCTGCTTATCCTCAACCTGTAAAGCAAAATCTTTAATAGAAATTGCATACTATGTGTAATAATTTTACAAACAGATTGCACTGAACAACTTGCTGATGACCACTCTGTTATAATAGTAATTGAAAAATATCCCGTTGGTACTGACGATAGGTATTGTGAGTATTTGAAACTGGCGCCTGTTGTACGAAATCGATTTTAACTAATCGATAGAACTAGATATCGATCTAAAATAATAATTGGCGGGAATGATGAAGACGAAGACTTCTAATTCTAAACTTCTTTTGTTGTTTTGTTAGACGGAAGAAAGAAACAGTGACAGCCGTAACAAGTAAATAATACTTTCTTTTTATTTTTCATGTTTCATAGTAGGAAAACTTATTAGTTCCAAGAGATTCATCTAATTTGAATAGAGCCACGTTGTTTTTGGTAAGTACAATGTTCTTTAATCCAGATAATAAGCCTTTGTTCATTCGATTGAAAATTGAGGTTATATTGAAACATCATGCTTAACACATTTAATGCTTTTTAGGCCTACAATATATCATTGATTATGTAAATTCAAATGAGAACTCATGGTATCTTAATGTGTTGCAAGCTTACGCGAGGAGGACTATAAATCCGGCTATTGATTCAATTGAAATTCTGAGCTGAAATTTACCTGTTTTTTGTAGTTTAATATAATTGTCGTGGATGTACAGTTATTCACAACGGCACGTGAAGAAATAGCTGCTTAATTTGTTTATAGTTTCGTCTCTCTATCAGCTTAATTGATTAGCAGAAAGGAATTATACCTGTTTTCATTTTAGAATTTGTCATTTAGTGGTGTAGCCTACCTACATAGCCTACTTCTTCAAAATACAGTACATATTTGTGCTCTAGATTTCATTGTCAGATTTGAAATACAAAGATTTTCTCTTGAAATCTTGTTTTTCTTGCTGATTATGCCAACATGAAACATGATTATCCGAGACATGTGCGTGGGTAATGAAGGGATGATTATGATGTGGATGGATCTTCAGTTTTGGTTGGACTCCGAACCACCAGGTAAGTGATAATAAAGCAGATATTCGTGATATTTTTTGCCGGTTACCCTTTCAATTGCAGTCCCTTGAGCTTGCGACCGAACAACATGATAATCCCAACACCTCACTCGGTAAGCAACCATCATTCCCTATGGAATAGATGAAGCTTAAAAATGTTTTAGATAATACATCTGAATTCTCGCTATTGTCGTGTAGTAGATTGCTCTACGAAAGCGCTTTGACTCACTGTAGATTATTACCGCTGTAAATCACTATAGAAAACGATAACGGAATCTAGATCATTTAGAAAAAATTATTATTTGAAAATCATAACTTACATCGCTTATCACCGTGTCCAAGTCAACCGCTTACATTTCTTGATCAAGAATAGTATTTATGAAGATTTCAAATAGAAAGGCTCGTATCAATAATACTACCCTAATCTTCAGGATGATATTGCTTGTATAAACACATCCTGCATGAAGAGAACAGATTTTTGTTATGTATTCTATGTGTCGAATGATATGAAGGTCTTCTGGAAAACTTGAAATTATGGATCAATTTGGGAATGAGCAAATGAGTTGTATTTCAGTTCTACGATGATGAAAGGGAAAATATAATGTAACAGACTACTTTGTGACAATCCGTTGAGTCTCACAATAAATACTTTATAGATTGCCATCAGAAAAGTAGATCAGTTTTATTCACTTTGTTTGTTGTATGTGTTGTTTTTGTTCTCATGTGTAACAGCTTGGTTAATTAGATTTGATTAGCTGTTCTTTATTGAAGGACATTGTTACAGGATTATGAAAAACGTTTCATTTCTTTGATGTACATCAAAAGCCCACTTTTTATGAAATTATGTGTGATAATTGACTTTGTGATATCTTTTATCATCCATAATTTCGTGCAAATTTTTTAGTCAGCCAATGGTGATATTCACATAATTGTGAGAAAAATCAATATGTAGTTGATTAAAAAACTAATGAATTGGTGATGAAAAATATGATTTTATAAAAAATCAATTAATTGGTGATAGCAAAAAAGATTAGGCTACTACTGTACTACTGTTATAATTTTTTTTATTGATGATGATTTTGAACATCAGCATATATTATAGAAAATTTTTCAATAATAGTAGTTTTAAGTTAGTTACCCTCTCAAAAAAATAATATTTATACATCTTACAAGGTAAACTGAACTGTTTGCATGTAAGAGATTTTCCATAATCTAGTCAATCTATCCAAAAAAGTGTTAATACAGTATTGCATACTAATAATTAATGTGAAAATTTATTACAATTTATTTACAGGAACGGAACCATTTTATCTATGAGAATGCAGTGTAGAAAGGATTTTATTGGTAAAATTGATCAATGCAAAGAGATTATAAAGGATCCTGAGATTTGGAATAAGGTATAGTAGCATTAAACATTCCATTAACAAATAAGGACATTGCATATTTCGTGGAAAAACTTATATAATTCATAGCTTATTGTGCACGGTTGTTGCTGTAATAATTATTGTAGCTAACGTAGCTCTTGATTGGCTTTATTTTGATAGCTTATACCACAAATGAGGTACGACAGCCTTTTATAGTCTGTGCTTATATGTTTGAGCTAATTTCGTGTCATGTGTTCTTACTTGTTATTTTTTTTTATTTAATTTATATTTAGTATCAATTTTTTCAGTTCACAATTTTTATTTAATTATCAGTTTTTGTTTCTTTTCAATATTTTGAATAACAATATTTCCTCTCCATACCTACTTTCTCTGTTTAATATGAATGTGTCCCCTGTGACATAACGGTCTAGATTTCAACTTCCCAAATACAATGCAATTCAGATAATCACTAAAATTAGTGATTTAACCCTCAAACTCATGCCTTAAATCAGTGTACTGTGGGTCGTCTGACGATGCTCTTGACAACAGAGTGAAACGGCCGTCACGCCATAGCGTGAGCCACAATTTCCATTTAAAAGTGTTTTTAAGTTTTATTATATATTAGTGGAAACAAGATGGATCTTCAACATCATAAGAATGTTTCTCTAATTTTTAGTAATTTATGTTTTGTGTCATTTTTTAATTTTTGACGTCAATGTCCGTTAATGTCCGACGGCAAAAGAATGCAATCTATCTATCTGCACCTTCTAATCCAAAAGAAGTATTTTATTTATTGCATCTGTACTTTCCCAAATACAGTCTTCAGCTAAGATACATACTATCAATTTTGGAAAAAATAAATTCATATGAAAATATTGTGAAGGTTTTTAAGAACTATATTATAATATACTATAGTATACAGAGTGTTTCAGGAGGAAAGGTTCAAACTTCGGCAACTGATTCTAGAACTACAAATAAGAAAAAAATGTATAATTAAACATATGTCCGGAAACGCTTCATTAGCGAGTTATACAGAGTGAAAGATTTCGCCCAGAACTCAGTGCCCTCGGTAAAAGAAAGTCATATTAAAATTCCGGGAACGTAAATTGAGGACCAAATATAGTTATCTCTCATGGCTTTTGATCTGAAAAAAACGAATAAAATAGGTCCCAGAACTCTATCTTCAGTAGTTTTTATGATATTATGATGTAAAACAGAAAATTCTGTGCCTAGAAACACGTTTTTTCAGCTTTGAAGAACAATAACTTATAAGAACAATAACTATATTTGTTAACTTTTCATGTGAAATTTAACGACTTAATGTCCGACTATATTTGATCCTTAATTTACCTTCCCGGAATTTTAGTATGAATTTCTTTTACCGAGGGTACTGAGTTCTGGGCGAAATCTTTCACTCTGTATAACTCGCTAACAAAGCGTTTCCGGACATATGTTTATTATGAATTTTTTTCTTATTTTTATATTTAGAATCATTTGCCAAAGTTTGAACCTTTCCTCCTGAAACACGCTGTATATAATATAGTATACTCATTATTATAATTAAATAGATAGATGAATAAATTCTTCTAAAAATATTTTCCAGATTCCAGTCATCAATTATACACCTAATAACTTGCTTTACCACGACCAGCTAGTTGTTTACCGTGGAATGGTTCAAGATATGCTCAATCCAGTTCTCTACTTGGCTCAGTATGAAGTGAAAAATTGTGAAACTGGCGAAAGCAGTGTGAGGCAAGGAAAGTTCACAGACGCTCTAGACTGTAAGGTAAATAGTTGAAGTATGTCTATTTTTTTAATGTTTAAACATTAAGTTTTTATTAAGTTTGTTGCTTTTTAAGTATTTTAAATTTAAATTTTCCACCCAATTTTTGACAGAATGGTTCAATAACCGTCATGATACATGGTATTGGCAATATATATGCTTCTTTTAAAACGTTTTAGTTTATATTGACATTATATCGTGATCTTGTTTTAAACGTTGTAATTATCCAAACAATGTCATTGTTTCACACAATCATAATAAGGCTCAAAATCCATAAATGTTCTCATTTCTTTCTACAGTATTATTTTTATCATCGTTATCAATAAACAATGTATATTCCAACTTTTATTTTAATTTTTTATTCATTGGTTTTCGCCTTTTTTATTATTAGTCATACTCTATTATTTTCTTGAACAGGAACATGAAGAAGCAGTGTTAGAGTCAAGTGCAACAGTTTACAAAGAAAGGAGCTCTGTTTATTGTGTTACAGTACCAGGCAGCAATGAATGGGTGGAAAAACCAGTATCCTTTTTAGGCATAAAAACTTGTTTGTTAGATATATTTTGGTCATTTAATTGATAAAACTCAATTAATGTAACAAAAAAATTTCTCACTGGCATTTCGGTTTTATTTATTTTATTTTTTAATACCGGAATTAGCGTCAAATCTGAAGCTTCAATTACATTGGGAGAGTTTACGAGCTACTAGGTGACGAACTTGATTGTAAACTGAATGGAATTTTTTAGTGGACATGATTACACTGGGTGAGTTTACAAAACAAATTGTGAATTCACCAGATACAGCAAGTAAACTAGCTCAATGTAATTAATTAACTTTTTATGGTAAATTTAACAACTTGCAGTCAATTTTAATTGAGAATAATAATTTATATTTATATTTTAGGGAAGTGATAGCCGCGAGCCGTAGCAGGTATCTGTTCAATCAGAGAGATAAGCTGCGTTCTCGTAGGTCCCGTTTGTAACGGTGACCGATTAGATTGGCCAGCAAAAAAGACACTGTTCTCTGCTGTAAAATCACTTCCAGGTGGTTCGGAACCCACCTAAAACTGTAGGTCCAACCATCATCCAACTCATTACCCACGCACTGGTCTCAGACCTATGTGTGCTTCATCCTAAAAAAAAAAAATATTTACTCACGTAGGCTGAAACGTTTTCGAATCGTCATGACTTATTTTAAACAGCATCCTTGATTGTCAGTGTCGGTTTTTGGTGGAAGAATTATTGTGTTTTTTAAAATTTAATTGTTCATTGAGGATGTTTTGTTTATTGTGTGTGGTGTGTTTGTATATTTCAAATTGTTCCAAGGTATTGAGGTATTGAAGTCTTTGTTTGTTTTCACAATAAACAAAGCATCCTTAATGAACAATTAAACTTCAATTCTTTGTTATTGTGAAAGCAAACAAAGACTCCAATACCTCAACACCTCGGAACAATTTGAAGTATACAAACACACCACACACAATAAACAAAACATCCTCAATGAACAATTAAATTTTAAATCAAACAAACTTTTCGATCGCATTCTACAAAAACCACAATAATTCTTCTAACCAAAAACCGACACTGACGATCAAGGATGCTGTTGAAAATGAATCATCACGATTCTTAAACTTTTCTGCCTACGTGAGTAAATATATTATTTATTCTGAATCAAAATTGACTGCAAGTTGTTGAATTTACCATTAAAAGTTAATATTAACAACGCAGATCATTATGGAACAAGAAATTCAAAAATGTAATTAATTAATTGTGGCTTAATAGGGTCCAACGGATTCAAAGACACTTTTACCTTTACACCTTTATGGTTGACAGTATTTAAAATGTACATAAAATCGTTGAATGTTTTTGTGTGCTTACTGCAAAATTCCTTAATAATACATAGATCAGAGAAAGAAATTTTGGAAATATTTCAAATCTTCAGTCCCCTGCTCAAACTTCTCAGCCGTTAACAGAAAGTAAAAGAACGATTGATGACTGTGATAAAATGGAAGAAGACTGCAATGAAACTGGAGAAGGGTAATTTATAATTTTGCATTATGGTTTGAAAAATTTATTTACTTTGAAGAATACACTGTTTTTTTACTGCATTGTCATCTTTGTTTTACAAAGAATTTGGAGAAAACTGAATTATCTTTTAGTTTGAACACCCCATTCTAAGGTACTATGTTTCATTGAGAAATAGCTAGCTGATTGTGAACCAATAACTTACCAAAGTTGTATTTTATAGATGTCAAATAGAAAACGGAAGCTAAAGGTTGCTTATATCACCTACGGACTGCTGTTCTATTATTTTCCTCCGTAGTTCAGTTTCTTGTGCATTTATATGATTATATACTTTCTCTATATGAATAATAATCTAGAGAGTATTGACTCTGGGAAGATTAAATTCTATTTATGAATTTATTTAATTTTCTTCATCTTAATGTAAATAATATGTAAATAGAAGTATTAAAAATTTGAGTTATATGATGAAAGTTTTGCAATCTTAAGTCACTAAAACCAAAGGAGGCAGTAAATAATTTTTACTTTTCTTTTTTCATATTTCCAGAAACCCAAGTAATAAACGAATTTGCACAGAAAAAGTTTCAGACGTGAAGCAGAAGGCAGAAGACAAAAAATGCGTCTACAATCTACCCATTTCGGAAAGAAGCAAAGAAATTATACATCCAGCTGTACTAATAAATGTAAGTAACGTTCCAATAGTTTTTTCTAATAGACCACAATCATGAGACCACTTTTTGAATAATTAAGATCCCTTCAATTAGCCCATTTTTTACCCAGTTATCTTGATATTATGGTTCCTATGTTCTTACAATGAGTCCAAAGTTTTTCTTGTGTTCGACACAGGTTGTATCTAACCAAGATATTAATAATTTATTCCTTGAATAAATATTGATGAAAAAATAATTTTTATTTTATTTTTTAAGAATATTTTATTACATACTGGCTTTTGATCCGGTCTTTCCCGGGAATCCACTTTGGAATTTTTCTTTTCTGGTAGATAACTTATGGTAGCGGTTCCAAAGTGACGAAATTGGGAAGGGTGAGTGAAATACCTTACAGTGTTTATACCATACAGTTCATATTTAAAAGAGAAATTCACAAATAATTTTTTTTTGCCCTGATGATGTGGATTTTCAGTGTTTTTATAAGTTGACCACCTTTTTAGCTACTTTGCAGCTCTAGCCACCTGCAAATAGAAAATGAGAAATCGGGCATCGAGGTGCTGCACTGAATTAAGAGGAAGCTTTACGCCAGTTTAGTTAATGAAATCGGCAAGCACGCATGCGGCTCTTCTCTCTCTTATTATATAGAATATACTTTTAGTGAACCAATAATCATCTAGGTGCATTTTTTATCTTCATTTTCATTTTTTAAGATATCTGTATATGAAATACAATAAATTGAATTGAAAAAATTGTTTGAAGATTCTTAACTACTTTTGTGGCGGTCTTGTTTTAGGTTTACGATGAAGATTTGAAGCTACAAATCAATGATATAATCGAAGTTGCTGGCTTTCTATCATGTGATCCCACATTGATTAATGGAGTTGCTGAAGCAATCGATGAAGACTTTCCTCCTGCATCTGTTGTGCCTCGAATACATGCCGTACACATCAGGGTCCTTCAAAGTTGTTACAATCCATCAGATGAATCAGGTACCGTACATCAGATGATTTAACAAAATAATCTCAAGTGATAATAGAGTTTCAGGATAGTTTTTCGCTATTTTCCACGCCCTTTACTCGTTCATCACTTTTGACAACTCCGCTACCTCCACTTGCACTACAAATATGACCTGCGCACGCGCAGAAGTGAGCTGATCAAGCAAATAGCTAACGGGAAAATAGGATAGGTTTGTTGAAACTAATAATAGAAATTGCTGCGTTTTTTGCTACAAATATAACTTACTTATTGGTGCGGGTGTACATTCAAACGGCCGTTATTAGAATAATAATCGCCGCTAAATTCCCACTTAATGCTTTAACGCTAGCTGAAGCCATCTTTAGGTTCACCCGCGAAATTTGAAATCCAACATGAGCAGATGAGAAAATCGATTTTTTTTGAGGATGAAGCCCACAGGTCTGAGACCTGTGCGTGGGTAATGAGTTGGAGGATGGTGATTGATGAGTTGGACCTACAATTTTAGGTGGGTTCCGAACCACCGGGAAGTGATTTTAGCAGAGACCAGTGTCTTGTCTTTACATTGCTTGTAAAACTTCAATAAATAGCACTTGATGAATTGTCAGTGTTTGAAACAATAAATAATCATTATTTTGTCAACTCTGTTTCTTAAATTCGCGTACCTAATTAAAAAATATCCCATCTAGCTTTCGATGTGGTAATCAACAATTAATTAGGCCTGTCATAAATTAATAAATTTGAAGCCCACTAATATTGAGAGATGTTTATTCTCTTTGTGACCCATTACTTTTTCACATATTTGTATCCAATTATTTTGAGTTCTCAATGAAATTTGAAGCGACAACATTTTGAAAAATGTTAATCTTCTTTGTAAATATGAGAGATGTAAATTAGCATGTCCGTGTTTCTATTTTGTATAGTCTGCGCATGCGCCAAACTGATCAAGACCATCTCTATATCGAGTTTACAGAATGTCTTGATTTAGCATAGTTTTGCTCAAACTCTAATTGTGGAAACTACTGCGTTTTTGGAACATGAAGTTGTTTGTTTGTTCGTTGTTTCCACAGCAGTAAGTTTGGTATTTTTTTGGGCTCAAAAGTTTCAATCAAAATTTTATATTTTGAATTCTTTTCAATTGTTTGTGGTTTTTCAAAATCAATAGCCTTTAAGTGAAAAGAAACAAGTCATTTTTTCGAATGGAGGTTTTTAGTGAGTCTAAACTAAAAGTTTTGGATGAAATAGCTTAATCAAAATTTGTGAAGAGAGCAGTTTTGGACTCTGGTCTGTTGTATCTTTTCATTTATTGTTACTTGTCTATAAATAAACTTACTCTTTTAAGACATCCATTTTATACCAGAAAAATATATAAAGGGTCAATCTTGATAATGATAATCGTTGCCCTGCTGGAAAAATGACATGCTAATGCCTTATTTTCTTTTAAACAGATGTCCTGAGGAGTGCGGAAACTACAAGAGCTGAATTGCATTCTATACTCAGTAAAGTACTTCTCGGTGATAATTTAGCGGCTGACTATCTTCTACTTCATTTATTATCTACTGTGTAAGTTATGCGCGCAATGAATCTTATTACTGTTTATTCTTTTCTGTTTCATGATTCAATGACAACAAATGAATCATCTTCTTACTTCTCTTCTTTTGTATAATAGTTATTTGTGTAACTAGTGTGCAAAGTAGCTCTTTGCTGCACAAGAGAAATGCATTACGCACGAGCTGAAGGCGAGTGCGGAATAGTTTTCTCGATTGCAGCAATGATACATTGATACCTTGAATATATTCAAGGCTGCACTTTTTGATATGCTTGTTGACAAGGCTTACTATTCGATCGATGAATTTCTTACCGACTCCTTTTAATAAATTATTGCTTACTCCTTAAATGTGCTAGGACTGTGCTATCTACTGTTTGAATTTGATTTCAAGTTATCTTATCTGTGATTTGATTGACACTCATACATGGCATAATGTATTAAAATGTTTTAGTTGTAAGTTATTGATGATATTCAACTGTGTAATGCTCCATCTTCATACTGTGTTGAATAAATAAATATTCTATTCTATTCTACATTCTGCACGAGTTACACTTTAAGTGTTTTTTCTACAGTTGGTGCACCTGGATTGCGACGAAGTAAAATGAGTGCGGCTAAGTAAAAGAGTGTAGGAATCAGCAGTTTGCTTTCTGTAATAAGTGCATAAATAGCCACTTTGTTAGATAAACGTAGAAAAAATTAATTTATAAAAAAAATAAATCGTACACAAATTTTACTCCTATAAATGTTTTTTTTTTAGTATAAAACTTATATTATTTAGTAATGGTACGTTATTAATTTATTGTGATAAAAAAGGTAAAACACAGTAGAAAATCAATGCAAACCTCTCTTTCGCTTCTCAGTTCTTCTACCGGAATTGATGGAGACAAACTCATATCAAGAATTTATTTTCAAATTATCATATACCGTAGCAATTTTTCGTGTATCTCACACAGGGATAGGTCGTTTTTGGTTAGGATATACGCCACAGTTGAATGAGTTGATTTGAGTTTGTAAAAGAATACATTTTCAGCAATAATGTTATTTCCCAATATAATGTTTTACACCTACAAAGCAATATTTAAAAAAATATATACCCTATCCTCATGGTTGTTCTGTATAATAAAATAAATTACAATATTACAATTTTCTGATTTTATTCAATAAGTACAGTCTTTTTTCAGTATGTTTATAACAGCTCTTTAGAAGACTATTGCTCAATGAACATACTGTAGTTTTCATATAACTTGGCAGCAGCTGGGTTCAGATCTAGCAAATCTTCTACACGTTGCCAAGTTATATGAATAGCCTACATATGGTTATATGAATAGCTATTCTACAGCAGATTTTTTTGCTGATTATTCCCAGATGAGTTTGAGACGGGTGTGGGTAATGAAGTGAATGTTCATACAAAATGCGAAGCTGTAACGTGAAAAGAACTCGCAACCATCGGAGTGGAATCAGGCGCTCATACCACTACACTTATGTTTATTACAAATCTGAACTAACTCTGAGAGTCTGCTTTACCTTTATGAGCTAATGCATGTCATCTTCATGAAAGAATTTCCTTGTTGAGTTGCATATTTGAATAATTATGATTTTTTTGCTGATGATTTGAATAAGTCTTCCCCTTGAAATGAATATCATCACTTCATTAAACTTAGGAAATTCACAGTTTTCTTATGGTTCTTAGTACATATTTTATTTTTTCCAATGAAAAACAACTTCTAAACGAACTGATGTATTATATATGTTTCATTGTATGGTATTTATTCATTGTAGTATATATAGTTCTTCAACATATTTACTATGATTTATATTTTTATTCAATATTCAATTTTTATTTTGTTCAGGTTCCAGCGAAAAGATGCCTTAGTTTTGGGGAAATGCTGCCTGAATTTGTCCAATCTTCCAAATGAAAGCCATTATTCAAAGCTGCTCTACAATTTCTTGACAAATCTGGTTCCTACTAGCCATTATGTGCCTATGACTTTGGAAAATCTCAATAGCTTTAAATTTGTCCCAAAGTGAGTAGGCTACTATGCATCCTATAAATGTTCCATATTCATTTAAACTATCATTATTTTTGTTTTGTTTTTTCCATTTCTCTTTTTATTTATTGTGACAAAATTGCAATGAATGTGAATGCGCAACAACTACCAAACCGCTCTCTTCACAAATTTTGAATGTTATATTGTCCAAAACATTGAGGTTAATTTTAAAGCTGAAAATTTAGATTTACCAAAATACTCCATTCAAAAAAAAATTATTTCTTTTCACTTGAAGGCAACCAATTTGAAGGCTCAAAACGAATCACTGAACATAGAAAATTGTAACCTATAATGTCAAATTTTGATAGAAACTATCTCGTTGCTAAGGAAAAGAACAAACTATTCATCTACTTCGTTTTTCTCCACCTACTTCTTTTTTTTTGCTTTAGAAATAATTAAGAAGTATTCATTTTACTTGAAGTATTCATGCAGTAGTATAATTATTTATCAGCACTTTTCTCTAATGATTACTGCTGCAAATCAATTAAAATGTGTAATTTTCAATCTTATTATGTTCTATATAGCTTGTATAGTTTTTTAAATAATTTATATTGACCTTTGAAAACCTATAAATAATGTTTTGATTCCTTATGTAATACATATTATTCACATTTACACCCAATATTAAATATTTTATTTCATACTCTGTAGTTTCAATGCATGTATGTCTTCCGTAAACTGCATTTTGCTACGTTTGAATGTGATCAATCTATTGGATTGTATTTAGGTAATAGGGGCACAAAAAATCCTTTAATGGCTAACTCTGAATTATTTTTTGTCTTTGACAGAATTATTGTGGTTCGGAACCCACCTAAAACTGTAGGTCCAACTCATCAATCGCCATCATCCAACTCATTACCCACGCACAGGTCTCAGATCTATGTGTGCTTCATCCTCAAAAAAAAAAAAAAAAAAAATAGAAAAATTTTCAACAGGCCATGATTGTACCAAATTTCAAATCACTTTGGGCAATCAAATTTCCTTATTCTTCTAATCTCCTAGTACTATATTGCTATTTTATACTATTTGACCACTGTATTTGCCTAATATTTAGATTACAGTAGAATGTTTGTGCTAAATTTTTGTGTATTTTATAATGAGCTGATACATGGACTGCTTAGAGAAGTGGAGATTGGTACTTGGAAATAACTATTGATTCTTTGTTATAGGAAAAACTATGAAACAAGTAGATTAGAAAGTGGAATTCTTCAAATGTCAAAAAATACACATTTAGTTTTAGATGAAACTAAAATGCAGGCTGGCCAACTCAATGATAGAGGTAAGAAAAATAGAAAATAAATATAAAATAATGATAATAATAATATTCAAGGAAGAGAATAGAAAGATAAAGTTATCGTTAAAAAAACACGAGTTTTCTCATATTTTGTGTATCATTAGCAGTTAGCCCGATCCAATTGAATCGGACTACCTTTTTCACCATCTCCACCTCTTTTTACCATCATCTTCGTCTTCTTCCACCTCCTCCTCTTCTTCTTCTTCTTCTTCCTCCTATTTTTCTTTTTCTTCCTCCTCTTCTTCCTCTTCTTCTCCTTCTTCTTCTCCTCCTTCTCCTCCTCCTCCTCCTCCTCCTCCTCCTCTTTCTCTTCCTCTTCCTCTTCCTCCTCCTATTTCAGTTTCCCTCTATGTTTCCTTCCGTTCTTCTCCTTCTCCACCTACTCTTTCTTTTTTCCTTCTACTTTTTCTCCTCCCACTCCTGCATTTTCTCTCTCTTTCCATCTCTCTCCTTCTACATTTCTTTCTCCAGGAAAAAAATCATTACTTTCAAAACATGCATTATATACAGTACTGTAATTTCATCATGCTCCAATGATCCATCTAGCTCTTCTTTGTCACATTGAGCGCTAGTATCGTCGACAGTAAACAGCATCAAGCCGTTTATTAGATTAGATCATGTAATAAATGAGTAGGCCAATCTTTTCCTTGGCATCTGCGCATGACAAACACCTGTACGCCAGATTAATTGATAGAATTTATAGAGGCATTGCAGTTTTCTTTCCCTTTTCATTTATACTTCTATACTTTATTGTAAATTTCTATTTATAAAAAACTTGTTAACGCTTCTATGGCTCATCAAGTCATATCTAAGTAGCCGATATCAACACTTCCTATAAATACAGTATAGCCGATTTGTATTTCCCAGATTGCTGAAATCCTTCACTGCTACTTCCTCATACTACAAAGTTAATATTCTGTACTCATAATTACCTGAACAAATGAAAAACCCAAATAACAAAAGAATCGGCCATAAAAAAATTACTCAATAACTGGGTAGCAAGTATTAATCGTGACGAGCTAGATGAGTACATAGAATCAATGTATTTGGATTGAGGGCATGAATAGTCAATACATTTTTTCAGATATTGATTTTTCTAACTAATTATTGCCAGTTGACGCGTGTGTGTGAAAGTGGTGGTGTGTATGGATGCGCGTTGTGTTTGTGCTGATGTTTGAGGTTCACTGGTCTCAATCACTGTATTGCTCTCTCCGTAGACGTAGGATCTGTTTAATTATGTATTAATTTCCATATATAATGAGTTATGTATGGTATCAATAATTTTGTTAGTATAGTATTAATATTGCATTATATTATAATTTACTCATACCACATATGTATTATATCACGATGGTATTGTGTTTCTATATGAACTCTTTTTCTAAATAATTTGTATAAAAATGATGTATTATATGAAAGAACTCGTTCCTCACTCACAGGCATATGCCCATGTGAGGAACCTTCTTCAATGAATCATGCTATGTTATCCAAATTGTAATATTTCATGAAGAAGAATAAAAATATAATTTCAATTTAAATGAATGATGCAAACAGAAATGATTTGCAGCATTCGTAGACACTGCCAAAATATATCAAGACAGTAATAATTGAATGTTCCTAATTCCATGAGTGAATGGGATAGCAACTCTTCAGATCTTAAGAGTACGTTTTTTTTTTTTGTCTAAAGAGTGAGTGAGGAGTGACGTAGGTTGCAATTGCTTTCCTCAAAGAGTTGGCTGAGTAAGTTTTATCAGTGCTTGACCAAAGTACTGAAGATAGGCTACTGAAGTCACCAAGCTGCATCGTGTAGGATATTGGGTCACAATTAAATGGCAGTCACATGCGTAATGTGTACTCAAATTGTGAAAAATTCAAATTTTGTGAGTTTTTCATAATTTTCAACAGGTAATAAATCTTAATCAGAGATTGATATTTATGTTATCAACTAGAGAAAGAAAAAAAACTGCACATTACAGCTTATACTATCTTCTTGAAAGTTTCGACTGTATAATTATTATGTTTTTTTAATGCTTATTATTGCACTGATTTTCATTTGTGTCGATCAAATTCTCTTCAACTTCCAGGAGTTCGTAATATACAAGCTTTGTCCGGGCTCATCAACTTTCAAAAAGTGGATTACGATTTCCAGTATTATCCTGTCGAATTTCCTATGGATATTAGAGTACTTGTACTTTCGGAAGGGAAGAGCATGTTGCCGGTAAGATATGTTTTCAAATATTGGATCTGTTTGTAAATCAGTAAAATTCTCATTAAAGTTTGCTATACCGAATACAAATTTATTTCAATTTGATAGGCATTGTCATTACTAGGATTGTAAAAATTATTAAGAAATTATTATTTATTAACTTTTTAAGTGAATTCAACGACTTGCAGTCAAATTTTTATTAAGAATACGTAGTATTTTACTTACTCTGTAGGCCGAACGTTTTCGAGTTGTTAAAACCCATCTTCAAGGCGTTGAATTCACTTGAAAAGTTATTATTAACAACGCAGTTCGTCATGGAACAAGAAATCCCGGAATTATTATTTATTTGTACAAATTATTGATTAAGGGTGCGATTAGACAGTCTTATCGATTGTTACAAATACTTTTCAGGTATTGAATCAGTTAATTAAAGAACTTCTGTTCTGAAGACATACAATTATTGTAGAAAATACCATTCTTGAATTTTATAAAACTTGATTTTATATTCAACTGTAACATGTAAATAAAAGCTCTAGAGGCTGAGGCTATTGCGCCCTTTTAATAGGGAAAACAAAGTTTAAAGACTCATTTCTGCAAATGAAAGTTTAATGTTTTTTGTGAGGATCAAGCTCACATAGGTCTAAGACCCGTGCGTGGTTAATGAATTGGATGATGGTGATTGATGAGATGGACCTACAGTTTTAGGTGGGTTCCGAACCACCGGGAAGTGATTTTACAGCAGAGAACAGTGTATTTTTGCTGGCCAATCCAATCGGTCACCCTTACAAAGAGCGCCCAGTAGTTTCGTAGCTTATCTCTGATTGAACAGATATAACAGGTAACCTGCTACGTCACTCGGCTATCACTTCCAATAGGTTCCAAGATTTCAGAAATAAGTGTTATCAATATAAATTTAAAAACCATATGAATCTTATTTGGCGAACTCAGAAGGCCCATCTATGGACCAACCTTGAGACTTTTTCTCAAGGCAGACTTGAATAGCTCTTCCTCTAAGGGGATTTCAAGTCACTCTTGAGTTGAGGAAGCTTCAAGGTAGGTTCATAAATAAGGACATAATATTACCTGAATTTGTCTATTCCTTTCACTTTCTCTCTTAGTGGCCTACATAACTCATAATATGGAAAACTATAATTTTTCAGATTCAATAATGAAAAATTTTAGTTTGCGAATTATGACGTCATTGAAAATGAACAGCGATTATACTGGGCGAGTTTAGTAGCTAACAAGCTAGCGAGTAGCAACACTCACCAAAGGTCTGACTCCTGAGACTTGACACTACAATACCAAGCTTGCCTCATGGTCTTTGATGGGGAGAGCTGGGTTGGCTAATAGTGTTGCTACTCTATGGTTTGTTTGCCACTTAACTAGCACAATTTAATCGAGAATTTTTCGACAATTTATTACAAGAATTAAAAATGCTGCTGTAATTGCTATAACTGTTTAGTCGAACATTTTAAAATACATTCACAATCAATGATAGGATTGACAGTAGATTTCCTCAAATATATACCGTATTTTGCACAATACCTTACAATTTAGGCAATTAGGATGTTGAAGATCCATCTTGTTTCCACTAATATATAATAAAAACTTGAAAAAAGACTTTTTAAGTGGAAATTAACTCACATTATTGCGTGACAGCCGTTTCACTCTGTCGTCAAGAGCATCGTCAGACGACCCACAGTACCTGTACCCAGGTCTTACAATACTCTTGACAACAGAGTTAAACGGCCGTCACGCCATAACGTGACTTGATTTCCACTTAAAAGTGTTTTTCAAGTTTTATTAGACATAATTATTGGAGAACTCTCATTTTTCATGTGAAATTAGTAAACGAATTTATTGATGGATAGTATTTGTTGTAGAGCGACTTTCACTTGTCTCTGGATTACGCAGACACGACCGCCGAGTATATTGAAGAGCTGTTTGCGGAGGCCAACCGCTTCGTTGAACGACAGTCCTTGACCGACCAGTTGCGTGCCTATCTTACAACGGTTGCTAATCTAGCTTATGAATTCTCTGATGATGTAGAAATGGCAAGTAGAATTATAATTTCACAATTTTTTCTATAAAAATCAATTTAATAGAAAATTATAAACCTGATATTGATTTTAATTGAAAGAACCTTAAAAAGAATAAAAATTGGAATTGGTTGAAAAATTAGTTGAATATTTATCTGTTAGAAAATAACTAGTATTAGATGAAAGTTTGGCGAATAAATTAATTTTCGAAATCCTTTTCAATGCTATAAATCACACTGTAGACCTCTGATTGATTTACACACCTCCATGTGAAAGTGATTCCCAAAATTGATTAATTCACCCAACTCTTACATAGAAGTGATTTTAAAAAGTTGGATATATTTGGTAATTTGAACATTTGAAAATTCAATCACTCAATCACTAAGAGTTCAGCATGGGGGAGATGACCAGTGATGTAGTGTTGATTTTGAGGGGGTGGGGAGGGGAGGTTAAGGCAGTATGTAATAATGGGAAGAAGGAAGAAACATCCAACAATTTATGAAGATAATATAGGTATGTCTAATTTTTTTGTAAAGGAGGTTACGGGGGTACTTCCCCGAGAAATTTTTGAAAAATAATCCCTCTAAAACCACATTTTAAGCGGTTATAGACATGAATAATATTCATCCATTTCACCATATCATGTTATATTAAAAATAGATTTTATCTAAACTTGCGTCATTGTTAATGGGAGATGGCCTTTTAGAAACTATTTTTGATCCTCCACTTTTCCTGAATGGGGTATCAATACAGTACCAAACTAAAAAAATTCTTAGGGTATTACCCGGAAAGTTTTTGAAAAATTACCTCTAAACCCACATTTAAGCGGTCCTAGACATGAATTCATCCATTTTAACATTTCAACCCAGGTTATATGTCAAAGTAAATTTCATCCAGTTCTTGAGTCATTGTCAACAGAAGATCCCCTGACCCGGACCTTCATTGTTTTAGTAAAATATATAAGCAGGCCTACTTAACACTGTCATTTTTGACCCCCCACCTTTCTTTATTCGGGTACCAAACAGTACTGTACTTGAACATTTCTTGAAAAGGGGTTTTTTAATTGTCTCTTAAGGCTTGTTCGGTTCCAATTTTTTTATCTCTGGTGGTATCTATCCCCCTGATCCCCCCCACAATTACACCACTGCAATTACTTCAGAATCAGGTGACTTTCTTTTAGCAGGTCTATCTGTCATCCACTTGCTACTTCATTTTCTTCTAGTTATTGTGTGTTGTTGACTAGTAGTTTCTCTTCACATATCCTTGTGCTCTTTAACTTAATTTAACTAATTCTATTTCCAGAAAATAACGGAAGACTTTGTTAAAATGAGACGTGAAAGAGAGAAGACATCTTCACAAGATCTTCATAATTTACTTGTACTTGCTAGGTAAGCTGGATCAAATTGAAATTTCTCATTAGTTTGGCTGTCTGATGCAGCTTATTCACACGAATTGTGGCGAATAATTATATAGTCCAATAATTGAGGTTCTGACTTTGAAAAGGAGGTTAGTCCAGATATTGTATCTAATAGTTGTAAGAATTGTCAAAAGATAGCGCAAGCAGTATCTCTATCAAGTTCTTCTTTAAAAGGGAGTTGCTTCTATAAAATCCCATTTTTGGCACTTACCTCCTGTTCAAAGTCAGGGCCTCAATTATTATTCCCCAAATTATTGTTATTTGTTAATGTTCCATTTCTGTTATGTTTGACAATTATTGCAATTACTTGCTTTATTATCTATTTTGAACGTTAATCACTTTTCATTATATATTTGATGCAAATTCACATTTTATCTTCTCTTTCTTTCAAGATGAGAAAAAATCGTGTGATATAGACGATATTCTTTAATACAAGCTAAATCGATACCTGTTTCTGATGGGTTTCTTTTCGTATCTACAAAGTTGAATGAAAGCCACTTTTTCAGATGGTTTATATCCGCCCTGAGCTTATAAGCCTCAAAGTATTAGAAGAGAAAATTGTTGAAAATGTTGGGTTGTTCTAGCAAACTTTAAGTTTGTAAGTAGACAATGATAAATTTTATGGAATATTGACTTTCACTATTTAAGCTTGCATCTTATTTCTTCTCAGGCTGTTCTCATTGAGTAGAGGCTGTACTACTCTGTCCAAGGAAACTTGGGAAATAGTTCAGGACATGGAGGAGCAGAGACGGTTGCGTATGGAGAAGTGATTGCGTATAACGTGCTTTTTGTAAACATTGTTTTGTACAAATAAATTTATTTCATTTTAGTAATTTGTGACAGTTTAATTGTTGATCCACTCTTGGATTATGCATTAGATCTTGTTTAGAAATCAAATTTAGGACTGTTTTCTCAGTGGCTGGCCATTTATTGAAACCATTGATTCAGTCTGAACAGGCGTCGGGGTTGTGATCAACCCTACACATAGTATTATAGTGGGGTATCATAATTGAAAAAAAGACTGTTCATAACAGTTTCTTGAGTAGAGATTCTCTTTAAACATCTATAAAATAATATGTATTTGTGTTAATAAATAAATTTATCACAGCACAGTACATCTTTTGGTTGCCGGCCGCCGTAACTACTCAGAATTTGTAAAGCTCTTTGCACTTTTGCACGACATGAAAGTCATTTGAACACGATCATTATTACATTTTCAAATTGTTCTGGTAAATCTGCTTCATTCGTGTAGCTAAAGTTTAGATTTCTTCAAAAGCGCTCCATGGCAGTAAAGCCGTCAGCACATGGAGCGTATACCAAGCGTCACAAATAAGTGGCTGTTATTGGCTAACCACTTAGCCAATGACATCTTGACACACATGACGTTTGGCGAACGGTATGGTGTTCGGACTGCCAAAGTGTTTGTTATAAAAATCACTTCTAGGTGCTTCGAAACTCAGCTAAAATTGTAGGTCCAAATTATCATTATCCAATTCATTACCTACGCACAGGTCTCAGACCTTTGTGGGCTTCATTCTTTGGAAAAAGGACTGGCAACTCAAAAACATTTTTTAACAAATAAAACAGTTTCTTTAAAAAAAGGCATAGCATAATAAATCCACTTAGACCATAACACTCATATCAATAAAAGTAGTCTTTACAAATTTTTGTAATCACTCAGCAGCCGATGTATTTTGAATATTCTGCGCGGCAGCCAACAGCATATCGTGAATTTCCTTAGCATACATAACTTGCGCTCTGACTGTGGCCAAGTACTGTGGATAAGTCAGCTGATTGCCATCCTGGCCAGGCAATGGCTCCAGTCTCGTCTGATTGACCATCAGTGGCAAATAACGTTGACTGCTGGTCCCTTGATTCAGACATTCGGCAGCCGTTTTCTGCAATATCAGATACCTTAATTTGGTAAAAAATATATTTTCTAACGCCAATCCTACACTTGCACGATTTGTCTGTAACGTTTTTTCCTAATGCTATCATTTGCATCAATACTAATCACAAATGATTCATTGATTCAAATGATTCAGTCAAGACTGACTGTGACTAAGTGTGCAAGTTTACCATCATTTAGATTTAGATCAATGGAAATTATGAATGTGACTGTGTGTTTTTGTTCTAAAAAAAATACTGTGACCATAAAGTTTGAGGTTATTTGCTGTTATCTATTAGAATTTCTTGAAAACAAACCCATACAATCACATTTCTGATTTGCATTGATCTAAATTAAGGCATTGCAGTCACAGTGGAATAAAAGTTGCAGTAGAAATGTGCAGATGAAAAGGCGGTACAACATTTTCTTTCAGTCAAGCAATGCGCTTGCTAGGCGCATCAACGTTGTTCGTATAGAATTTAAAAGTTAGTATTCGATGATCTGTGAGTAGAATAGTTGAAAATATTTCAAAGTTAAGAAATACATTTTTTTACATGAGGCATAACATGCTTTAGGGCTGGAACCCATCATTAGTGTCTAAATGATCTTGCAGGTCTCTTGTCAGCTTTTTCATTCAAACGGAATTTCAGATGAATTAGGAATAATCTTGAGGTGGTTGAAACGAATGTTATTTGAAAGTAGTTGTTCATTAAGGATGTTTTGCTTTTGTTCAGTTTAAAATCAAGACACATAATTGAACAAAAGCACAACATCCTTAACGAACAGACAACTTTCAAATCACACACACACACTTTTCAACCGCCTCTCAAGTTAATTCCTAATCTATCTGGAATTTCCCGCCAACCACCGTTTGAATGACAGAGCTGAAAAGAGACCTGTAGGATCATCCAGGCAGCAACACTGATGATACTCCAGGCAGCAACACACAGCTCCAGTCCGAAAACATGTAATGCCTCATGTAAGAAAAATTCAATTTCTTATTACTTGTAAGTGCTTTAGTCAGTCGAAAAGTGAAAAAATACACTCCTTTAGAATGATAATGCTACAAACTGTAGCTAAAATAGTCACTAAAATGTGTGCAAAGTGGTGAGTTACCTATGTAATCGGGGGTACTAATCCACTGCTTGTCACTAATATGTAGCATGCGGTTTTTACTCAAGTCCAGCTTGACATAATATATGTAGTAACTGGTATCACTTTATTACTATAGCATTATCTACTGCCAAGCAGCCTAGCGTTTGATGGAAAGAGAGCTAAAAATTATAATTTTTATTTAAATGAAGACTTCACTAGCCTATAAAATGTTTTTGTTTCTTTCATTAAGTATACTATAATATTATGTAATGCATCCTCTTTCTTCTGAACTTCCATCCGACCAAGCATCTTTCTCATTATTATCAACCAAAAAGTACATTCAACAACTTATTTCCATTTCCCCCAATCAATCATTTCATAATGCAGTATTGAAATGGCTTACAGTAGAAAAAAAATGTTTTATGAATTTTCAATAAAATATCATTGAGTTTACATTATTCACTACTGTAATAAATGTGTTGGATGAAACAAGGCTATGTTGCAGACAGAAATGTGTATAAATCTTTGAATGTAGGAAAAGGTATGTAGAACATTAGTTATACATACTATTTAAGAAAGTGAATGTTATTATTACCAAATGAAGCTCCATTTGATCACATATTGAGTAGAATTCTTCCAAAACCTTATCGAAACGTGGGGCAACTTCACCACCTTTCCTGTAATGAAAAAGGAACACTGTATGGATAAACTGTCGAACGAAAGTATTTTCAGGTAATTCACTGTACTAGATGCAAACCATCCACTTTTTTCTCGAATTGTTTTGAGTTCTTCCACGGGATTCATCCGCCCACTATTTGCTTTTCATTTAGATTCAAATAGATTTTTTGCAATAAATAAACAAAATTATGATTTTTCATCTTCTGTATAATTTAATAAAAATGATATTCCACTGTATTAATTATAAAAGAATGTTCACTTACATATTACCGACGTCCACCAAATTGTTTTGAACTAGTGTGTTCGCTGCTGTCTTTAGAGTGAGCTGAAAAATGAAAATCGAGTTTTCATTCCATTTGTTCAAGAACTGGAGAACAATGACATTTGTCAAATAAATGAATTAACAGCCATTTTAGGGTGTAACAAATTGAATGGAATTAGATAGATAGATAGATAGTTTTATTGTCATTAAGTACAGGAAGCACAATAGACATAGTCAGGTTCATACAAACATAATATAGAAAAAACAAACAACAGAATAGTCATACAAAAGTGAGCCAAAGCAATACAGTTAGGTAGCAATAAATTTAAGCAATACAAAAATAGCCCAAAGCATTAACTAAATATAAAGTGAGACAAGACATACAAAAGCAAGACCCTCCATGCTCATATCCGGCCATTCCTGAAGTGAGTAATTAGAAACTATTTAAGATAACTAGAGCCGATGAAGTAGATAGGATTGGTGTCTTTCAAACCCCGAAATGCTACAAAATGAAATCCTGACCTCTTAACTCAAATTACATTTAGGTACAGTACCGTAATTAAGTTAACTAATTTTTTATCATTAATCATAACATCGTGACAGAGACATCAATGGAAGTGACTTGGCAAACATGTTACTAATTACCGGCCCCCTTACACTTTTAACATAGAAAAATCCACAATTTCTGATCGATTTTCAAACAAAAAAAGCCCTCAAAATGAATAATCTGGTGCAAATCGGCTGTTGAAAACTTGAAGCAGACGCTAATTGTTTAAACGCCGATATCAAGTGTAGGGCCAATAATTGATGTCTACTTTATATAATCCCCGGCGGCTTTAATAAAAAATTGACAAAGGGACTTGAGCCAATAAGTCTATTATAAAACTGACACTGTATTTTTTTTTTTTTTTTTTTTTAGGATGAAGCCCACATAGGTCTGAGACCTGTGCGTGGGTAATGAGTTGGATGATGGTGATTGATGAATTGGACCTACAGTTTAAGGTGGGTTCCGAACCACCGGGAAGTGATTTTACAGCAGAGAACAGTGTCTTTTTTGCTGGCCAATCTAATCGGTCACCGTTACAAACGGGACCTACGAGAACGCAGCTTATCTCTCTTATTTCTATTTAATATATGATTTTCACTCACTTTTACAGAAGGCTGATGAAGTGAAAAATATTAAAGCTTCTCTTTAGTATCTCCAGTAAACGTGAGTGAAAATCATATATGAAAAATAAATACAGCCGGTTTTGATGTAGATTGTTCATCAAGTAAGTTATTTCGTCATGGAAAACATCACAGACAATAAGTCTGGTTACTCATCAAAGTAAATGCAAATAATTAGCCTACACTACAGAAAATAAATAATTCAAACTTACAATTAAAGTTTCTCGAAGTTGACCAACAAGAGATTTCACTTTTGAAATATTGTCCAATTTCTCTTGGGATGGTTGTTGTTGCATTTGAGGCTGTCCTGGCATATTTTGTTGTCCTTGTGGTGTGCCCGGTTGTTGTTGCATTATTGGCTGCATGATTGGCGGTCCAGCTTGAGAAATCGGTGGCAAATTCATGATTACTCACTGTAAATACGGTTTCCAAATACAGTAGCCAAGTACGCAAGTAGTAAATAACAGATAAACAGAAATTACTTAACACATAACCTGAAAATTTGAAGTCGACTACATCAAAAACTTTATCGATTAGACGATGTTATGAATCGACTTTAGATTAGTTGATTGAACAATCGAATGAAGACCCTCTCGAATTCCAATATCGTCTGCGGCATCAAAACATGTTGTTCATATAGGTTATGATGTTAACTGCATTTTTATTCTCTCCTTATTTTTATTACTGTAATTCAAAATTGGCTAATAGAGATATTTTGATGATGCATAAAAACTGAACTACAAAATATCAGTGTTAATACGAAGTCCGTAACAGGTAAATTAAAGCACACCTACGGTAATTAATGTTTTCTGAAAAATTCACTTTTCAAGTATGAGTTCTTATTAAAAGGCTTGTTCATGCACATATTATGTGTTGGTCTTCAATCCTTTATTGATATCACCAAGAAGGTCAAGCTGCTCAAAATTTAATAACTTCCAGATTTGGAATTCTATTGAGTCCTTACAGATATTCAAGTTATAGTTACTGTTCAGTTCTCTATGAGTTTCAACAGTTTCTGAGCAGTTGTTATCACGAAGAGGAACAAAACATCCTTTTCGTTCATATTTATGGATCCTCTAATGGTGTAATGGTGATAGCAATTTCTCCTAATAAGTTGAGCTGAATAGTCATCAATATTAATCATGATAGTGTGACAACCAAACTCAATAAGGAGCTAATTTTGTTGTAGGTTGTATTTTATATAACTCAGTCTTATTCTTTATTTATAAATGGACTGTGCTCTGCGAAATTATTTATTCCATGGAGAAGTAATAACTTAATTCATAACAGATTATTTTTTAGGTAATTGTAGAGAATTGAGTAATCTTATACGGTAGCGTACGGTAAATTAGGGTTTTGAATAGGAAAGTTCTAGGTATAGCAGATGGAGAAAGATAGTTGAAATTTAAAATCAATTGGAATGCAGAAAGCTACTGTGAATAGCTTGTGCAATAAAATTTGCACAATATATTTTAAGAAAGTTCCCCGCATGGGCTAACGCTTGTTACGCAAGAAAAGAGTCCTCGTCAGTTTCAAATAGTACAATAGGCTAGTTCATAGTACACAATTTAAATTAAAATTCGATTTGCAATAAATTAGCTCAGCATATTATAAAATACATGTCAACAATTATTATAAATTACCAATTGAAAAAAAAACAACAAATTCATCTCATAGCTTAGATATTAGACATTTTACATAATCAATACAGATGCAAATTAAGCGAATATTTATGTAATGTGTGTAACAAATAAACATTTATATTAATGAAAACGCTTAATATAAACAATATCAGTTTGATAAATTGTCTTTTCCTTCAAAACCAACTAATGAAACCCCTATCGTAGTATATCATTATTATGTTAGCATCAATACTGAAAGACAAATTGAAAAGCACCAAGACTAACAGACAAATTGAAAAAGTTTTCTGATTCCTCTCTGAGAAGAGCAGCATTATCAATAGTGAACTTATATACTCATAACAAACACACACACACACAAGCACAAAGCAATCAGTGCCCTTAATCTGAGTATATTGAAACTATTACTTCTTCAGTTCGACATGATTAACACTTGATATCCAATTATTAACATCTTTATAGTGGCCTATTCTATTATTAGTGGGGTTCCTCACATGTTCCGGTAATTTTAGAAAGAGGAACTGAACTTTTTAATGTAGTAGTAGAACTTATGTAATGAAGTAGTGGTGAAAGATTTTAGTATCTGGGACTCAATGATACCGGTATTTAAGGCAGACCTCGTTTGAAAGCTGTGGCAAACATTAAAATATAATTAATCTCTGTGTTTGTAAATGTTATGAGTCTTGTCATAGAGTTGCAAATATTAAAATTTTTGAAATCATTGAAAGGGATATTTCCAAGGGCGACTAAGTGCAACCATCAATTTTCTGTACTATTGTTAGGGGTGTGAGTATTGACTTGTATGCTCCGCCACCCCTCCCTCCCACCAAGCAATAAACCCATACTCGACTGTATGTAGGCATAGTACACCAGTCTAATCAAGTTAGAAGAAGTGAGAATACCTCTTTGAGTAGAAATAATGCATTCAAATTTCCTCAGCTTATTCCTTACTAAATATACGTATGCTGTCCATCTTAATCTATAATAATAGATTAATCTATTATCAAAGACTACACCATGATATTTATGTTCTGATACCGGTTTTCAATACGCCCTATATTCGTCAGGTGTGCCACAGATTTTAGTAATCTCAAACTCTGGTCTTCTGGGTCACAGTTGGCTGTGAATGATGTTGTCAAATTGAAAGTAAAATTTTAATTTGAATAGAATAAACTTATTAAATAATTTAAAAGAAGAATTTAATAATTATTATTGAAATCTATTCTAAAGTTATTTTCAATGACGAAATACTAATATCATTACTATCATTTCATAAATATAATAACAAGCATATGACTGTAGTTGGTAAACATGTTATAATACCAGTATTTATGAATTTTTTAATTTAATAAACATAATTGGTTCACAATGGATTTTTAATTTTGAAATTCAAACTGAATGTTTTTATTTTTGTTTGCTTCCAGGTGAATTGGTGTAGGAAAAGATTTGAAGATGAGCGTGTAACCACAGGAAAGAACAGTGTAGCATTTTGTGAGTGCATTTTTCATAAAGTAATTGGATTGATTCATAGCGCTTGTGGTCATGAATGCCAGTAGAAATAACTGTGTATTCAAACAACTTTTAAAGTGTGGGTTTAGGAATAGAATCAAACATGCAAGGCAGACAATTAGAAACAGTCATTCACATTTGTGTTTTGAGAATCAGACTAGACAAAATTCATTATTGTGTAATAAGTTGTTATCTCATGGTGTGTTCTGGAGTGATTCAAAGCAGAGAACTATGTCTTCAAACAGTGTGAATGATGAATCAGATGAGTGTGCAGATGATTCAAATACTTTACTCAAGTTTGATGAGATTTTTGATGATCTGTTTGTAGAAAAAGGAATCGAAAATAGAGCGTTATGTCATAATATTTTTGTAATTCAGCCTTACGTTAAGTGGGGTCCCACAAAGAAGCAGCTAACTACTCCATACTACCAGCTGGACGAATCAGTAGCGCTTGTAGACACTTTGAAAGATTGGTCAGTGGTTGGAACAGAATTGGTTCCTTTGACAAATACAAAAATGCCAAAAGTTTTTGGTAAAGGTAAATTGGAGGCGCTGACAAAAATTATGAAGTCTGACGAGTCAATAACTGCGGTGTTTGTGAGCCTGAATGTTTTAACAAAAGTGCAACAAGATTTCTTGGAAGAAACTTTTGGATTGCCAGTATTTGATAGATACTCGGTGGTGATGAGGATTTTTCGTGAGCACGCTGTCACAAAAGAAGCCAAACTTCAAGTGGCCATGGCGGAAATACCTCAGTTGTGGAAAAACTTGTCATTGGACAAATATCGGGCAAGAGGTGGTGATTCACATTCGATTGGTGGCTCGGGGGAAACTCTGTATGAGATTAGAAAGAATATCATTAAAGAACGTGAGAGCAAACTCAAAACAGCTTTGAAAGGCTTGAAAAAACATAGAGAATTGATAAGGAGCAAAAGAAAGAAAAGGCAATACCCAACTATTGCCGTTGTAGGCTATACAAATGCTGGGAAAACTTCTCTCATCAAGGCCTTGACACAAGAAGAAGAGATGGAACCAAAGAATCAACTATTTGCTACCCTTGATGTTACATGTCACAGTGGCCTTCTACCATCTAAAATCGAAGTTCTATATATTGATACAATAGGCTTCATATCCGATATACCTACAATGCTAATAGAGCCGTTTATTGTAACTTTAGAAGATGCTCTAGAAGCTGACTTAATTATTCATATAGTCGATGTCAGTAATCCTGACTATGTAGCGCAATCAGCTCACGTTGATGAGACATTGCAAAAATTAAATGTAGACCAAAGTCTATTGAAAAATATAATCGTAGTAGCCAACAAAGTTGACCTGCTAACAAAAAAACAGTTGAAAACTTTGGAAGGTAATGGAATGTTGCAAATCTCTTGCACTAATAGTTCTGGGTTTTCACAACTGCGTGAACAAGTTGAAAGTATGTTATTGAAAGTAACTGATCGAATTAAAATTAGGATACGCGTAGCTAATGGCGGACCCGAGTTTGCATGGCTCTATAAGGAATCTTCAGTTGTTGATGTTGTAATTGATGAAAGCAATGGCCAATTTATATTCATGGATGTTATTATCACTAAGACTAATTTGGAAAAATTCAAGTTTGAGTTTATTTTGTCAAAGAAACGTGATAGATTAAAGCGTTATAGAGACTAGCCCCTTGTGTTCAAACTTGATAAAATTATTTACTCTCATCATTGTATGGTTCTTTCGATTAGATATTAAGAAAGGAGTTACAAAATGATCAATGAATAATTATTGAAAATTTAGTTTCCTCTCTAGGCTTTTTGGTAATGGTGATTTTGTGGTAAATCCATCGATGTTGCCAGAACTACATTCATTAATATTTAACGAGATTTAGCTTAAGTAATAGTTAATTTTAGTTTGACTTGTTGGCAGTCGCTAAGTTATAACTGCTTGTCTACTTGTGATGAAAATAATTCAAGTTAGTCAGTGTGGGAGAGTCTCAGGACACTGTCAGGTCCACAAGGGGTTGCTGAATTCGGGCCCCTATAACTATTGAATGATTCATTGTATCCGATCGGCTGTCAGCTCATCGAACAGAATTTCAAGTTATGAGTCTCATTCGACACATGATATATGCATATAGATAGCCTCGATGAGTTGAGACGAATGGGCTGACAGTCGATCGGATACAGTGAACCATTCAATAGTTATAGGGGCCCGAATTCAGCAACCCCTTGTAACCCCCCCACAAATAAAAATCCCATCAAATTACTTATTGACCAAATGAGGTTTTTGATAGCTTGGAGTCTCTAGAACAATTTTTTAATCTGTGATGTTTTCCATGACGAAATACTTAATGAACAATCTAATATTAAAACTGACACTGTATTTCACTTTTAAATAATGTTTTACTCACATATATTGGAGATGCTTGAGGAATGCATTTCACTTCTGAAAAGAAGTGAGGCTGACGAAGCTTCTTTTCAGAAGTGAAATGCATTCCTCAAGCATCTCCAATATATGTGAGTAAAACATTATTTAAAAGTGAAATACAGTGTCAGTTTTAATATTAGACAATTTTTTAATTATAGATATCGATACCCACTTTTTGGGAGATTTATTTGAGCTCTCAAATGAAATTTAGGGGATTTTGGGGGTGAATGCAAGTTTAAGAATAGCTACAGCTCAAAAACCAATAAAGATAAAAAGATGAGAGTGGTTCAAATTGTAGAAAACTCAATTCTCATAATAAGAATTTTGAGTAACTGAGTTGGATCTCGCCATTAGTGAGATACAGCTGCTTCAATTGGTGGTGATTGGTCATGCGGTGAGCGTGGTGTTCAAGTGATCGTGATGTTCAGTCACGACCGCTCAAGACTGCGCTTGGATGGGTGACCGTGCTTCAATGACTTGATGTTACAAGCTTTATTATCACTTACCCGGTGGTTCGGAACCCACCTAAAATAGTAGGTCCACCATGTTCCCCGTAACATGGCACAAACGGCGAGGTGGAACTACCCGTAAGGGTCTCCCCACCATTAAAAGCCATACGCTTATTATTATTATTAGCTGCTTCAATTATTCATAGAAAATTTTGAATTTTCCGAAAAAAATTCCAATTCATTAAAAAATTGTAGCTAAAAAACTGATTATAACTATAATCCTATAACTATAACCTATAACTATAAACCTATAAACCTAGGTTTATAACTATAAACCTATAACTAGGTGTCAAATGATTGAAAAGTTCTGTCTTAAAAAAGACACGAGTAATTGTTTTTTTGTCTAACGCATAGTTTGGCCATTTTTGAATTTTGTTTTTGAACACAGTAATTTATTGTTCCAGCGGCTTGATTTGATGGCGTGAAGTATAAAGGTCGATTCACACACATCAGTTACGGCGCGTCACAGTCACAGTTCCGTCTCAGTTCAGTCACCGACACATCCGGTAACAATCAGTCGCCGGACGAGTGTAGACAGCGTAACCGGAAACTCAGATAAGAATATATTTTATGACTGTGACGAGACGGATAGCTCGGAACTGAGACGCACCGTGACTTATGTGTATGAATCGACCTCAACTGTTTCACACGAACGATTGGAATAACAGCTGTTCTCAATTGACGAGTATATTCAGATTCTCCCAGTAATTTCTGTAAATCAAACGTGTCTCTAGGCTTAGTGAGGCACCGCCCTAAAGTGTTGACTTTACAATAAAAATGTACGACACTATCGGATAGCTTCAGGGTTGTTCCCAAAAATAGGGGTTTTGATATTATAATCTGACCGCTGATGAACATTTTGACCTCAGACATAAATTCCAAGTGATTACCCACTTGCTAAAAAGTAATAAATACTTGATTGATTGTGGTTGGCCGCTCGCTGAGCGTGGTATCAGGGCGATCATGATGTTCAGTCACAAACGCTCGGGAAGTGATAGCCGCGAGCCGTAGCGGGTATCTGTTCAATCAGATAGATAAGCTGCGTTCTCGTAGGTCCTGTTTGTAACGGTGACCGATTAGATTGGCCAGCAAAAAAGACACTGTTCTCTGCTGAAAATCACTTCCCGGTGGTTCGGAACCCACCTAAAACTGTAGGTCCAACTCATAAATCACCATCATCCAACTCATTACCCACGCACAGGTCTCAGACCTATGTGGGCTTCATCCTAAAAAAAAAAAAAAAAAAAAAAAAAAAAAGGGTGACTGACAACAAAAACATGACATCCGCTTTAGCTTCTCCTGGTAGCTCACCAACAAACTGAAGGTCAATCATTCATAGCATCATTGTATCACCTTATAACTCACGCACAAGTCTGACTCATATGAGCTTCATCAGCGAGAAAATAGATCTAAAAGACTAAAATGATTTTTATGTAACTTAATTTCGTTGATTTACAAGGTACGCGAATTCCGGTTGCGGTTACAAGAGGTGGCAAAAAACAATTGCCCTTCCCTTGACAGATGAAAATTACACTACCCAAGTTGTAGTTAGGGTGTTTATTTAATAAATTTAGCCCCCACTAAATTGTAGATTTGTTCAAGAATGATTTCAGGAAGCTGCCTCTGATCCAAAGACATTGTAATACCACATGAATATAATTATAGTATATGTAATGAATATGTAGTACCATGTTGATTTTGAGTGTAAAGGTGACTCTTCAAATCTCAACATTATGTTGTGGTCCAATGAGAGCGTAATATGCAAATGAGGAGTGGAATTACTTTCCTCACTGAGATAACAGAATTGTATCAGTATGCCAAGCCCACCAAAACAAATTCTGAAGCTCTATGCTTGAAAGTGCACTCCCACCATTGCACAGGGTCTGGCTGCACAGGTGAGTGTGTAATATCTCATAATAGACACTACATATATAATTTGTGATAATACTAAACAAACAAACTTAGCAAACTGAGTCTAAGCAAACTGAGTTCAGATTATTTATTGATCAAACTTGTGGAAAAAGAGTTGTTCCAAAATATTGTAAATTTGTACCCTTATATCAATTCATAGGCCTACTGATAACCACATAATAATGCAGGAGCTTGCATCCATTCAAATGTATAAATATTTATTTATTTATTTATTATGTAGTGAGCACCGTGGAAATAATCCAATTTTTTTATTCAAGTGTGTGTGTAAAAAATAAATTTATTTGAATAAACTCCAAGATTCTAACACTAAGGTTTCTGACTCTAAAATAATATTAGCTTTCTATGTGAAATTTAACGACTTGCAGTCAAATATTTGTTAAGAATAAGTATAATAACTCACTTAATCTGGCCGAGCGCTTTCGAATCTATGAGATCCATCTTCAGAGGCCTCTGAAGATGGATCTCATAGATTCGAAAGCGCTCGGCCAGATTAAGTGAGTTATTATACTTATTCTTAACAAATATTTGACTGCAAGTCGTTAAATTTCACATAGAAAGTTAATATTAACAACGCAGTTCGTCATGGAACAAGAAATCCAGGAATCTAAAATAATGATGGCAACACTTGAAAGTAACACTCAAAACTTTATTTACACAATTAACTCAACAGCATGTACTAACCAGTAATTATCAGTTAAGAAATCAGTAAAAGAAACAAACAGTTCAATAACTTTCAACTAACAATGGATATTTTTCAATAACAATATCAATCACTGTTTAAAAGTAATTAATAACTTTCAATTGGATGATCAATGACTCAATAATAAATGTAGTAAACTGTTCAATAACTCAACAATAAACTATGCACTTGCACTCGTCCAATAGAAGTTTGGTTATCACTAATAATTGTATCACAATTACTGTCACAGTTATTATCACACTTAATACATTAAACATTATTTCACTGTTTATAGAACTGCATTGTACAAAATAGAAGAATGCATTGTACTGGTATGAAAGAAGAATGTTGACTGCCATAAAAAGAACTGTCACATATGAACTTGTTATCAGGAGATCTGAATCAAGACTGACTGCTGAAAAACACAGCCCTTTTTATAGGTTTGTATTGTTTTAGAGCCTTCTATTTCCATGGTGTGCTGTTTACACAGAACGTTAGAGAATTTACTTGAGCAACATAGAACCACTGAAAATCGCATTCAACAAATAAGAGTAAAAGAGAACAAAGAGACAGAAAGAGTACAATACAATTGTGAACAATGGCAATTGGCAATGTAAATATGATGCGGGGCTCCAATGTTTACATTATGATCAGAATGCTTGCATTCCAAAGCAAAGTCACGTTGGCGTCTGAAGGACATCTCCTTTAATTTGAGTTCCATAATAATACAGCTTACTTATACATCATCAATACAATAAGATAAATATAATGAATGCATCATAGCATCATCATATTCTTTCTATAAATATTTTCATAATGTCGTTCTAGTTGCAGTAGGCTACTTGAATAAATATTACATATTTTGTCATTTTTTCGACCTTATCATTAGAATTGCTACAATAATTTATCTATTAATTTAATATATTATTTTATTAAGTTTATTTCGGTGTATTAAATTTCATTAAAATTTTTAGGCGCTCTTCAATTCGCACTCTGTCATTTTGATGTGGAAATTGAATTTATTTATTGCTCATCATCAGCTTGTATACGAAAGGTTATTCTACTGAAAAGGTTATTGCATACCGTACCAGAATATCTTACTCGAATTTCCTAAAATGGATGCTTCTAAACGACCTTTGAAAATACCTGTTAAATTTGTTCCTTATTTGGAAAAACATGATATTTTCAACTTGTTCCATGTAAGAAAATTTCCATTTATGTTTAAAATACCATTTAGGATTTCGAAAATTGTAGCTTATATATTTTTGTTTTTCTTTTGTATTTCATTCCTGATTGGCGTGAATTGAAATTGTGTAGAAATCTCTTTAATGTTTGTTTACTAATGATTCCCGATGATGAAAGGGTAAATCCTGTGTCGCACAAATGGCGATTTGTAAATTTAAAATTATAGAGTGTTCTTTTGCTGCAATCGTGAGTGGTGTTATTAAATCAAGATTTGAACCAAAACAACATTTAGTTTTGAATTTACATGATAGTATAAGTTACCGTACAGTTTATATTACAAAATATCTACGGATATCTATTATTAAACTCAATGATTTCAGGGTTTGGCAACTTCAATAATTATAGAAAAGCCAAACGATATTCTACAATTTATGAAAGATGAAATTAATCGGTTTGAGAAACGCACATTTAGACCAAGAAAAATAATGTTCATAGCTCCTCCACATCTAGGTAATGTCTTGACATAATCTAGGTTATAACACAGAGTAAAGGTGCGTTTATACATGCAATGATTTGCTCTGGCGCCAATATTCACGCCAGTTTAATTTGCACGGCAGTAGAGGTTTAGGCTATACAGAAAATGCATTTTGTCTTGCCAGTTTTATTTCAGCGTATGTTGTTTGAAGGTCGTCTCAACTTTGTAGGAAGTACTGGCGAGCTAATGAAAGGTTGGTTACATGTGCAAGTCTTTATTTAGTGGCGCGCCAATATACGTACTGGCGAACAAAATATCAGAAGGCTGCAGAAATTTCTATGCAAGTTTCTTACAGTGCATTCATGTTTAAACTTGCACGCCAGCATCAGTTTACACACACATGTATAATTTTACTGACACACCAGCACTCATTGGCACCAGCAAATCATTTATTACCTTAAAGCTACAATTAGCAATTGGTTCGTCAAGATAAATTAACAGAAAACATAAGTCAATAAATTATACAAACAAAATGTAACTCAATACATGTATAAACGCTCCTTTAGCTTTAGCTGTAGCCTACTGGAATTACTTCTGTAGCTTTGTTTCAATATTATTTTATAGCTTTAGCTTCTTATTTATTAATGAATAGGTATTAACTTATCAGAGACCATAAACCATTTTATTAATGAATAGGTATTAACTTATCATAGATAAACCATGCTGAGAGTGGTAGATAAACCACGACGATGGCTGGCTAATCTAACTAATAGAACTATTCATGCTCTTCAGGGTTGATGTGAGAATTCTATGGGTTGTTAATCTTACATAGGTTGTTTTTTGGACTCGCACCATTTAATAAGTGAACTTAATTTTCTTGAATTCCTCAATAATTTCCTTTCAAGTTTCTCCATTTTTACAAATATATGTAGAGTAAAATTTATATTAAAAGAATTCATTAAAACTGAAACATAAACATTTTCGTACAGTTGTGTGTGCTATTTCAATCGTTTTTTTAAATATCTATTTTATTACAAAATTACACTATGGAAATAGTTCAATTGCTTAAAATTCTTTATTGCCACAATTTTAGAACAAAATCGAATAATTTAACTTGTTGAATCAATACTTTTTCGCAGTTATTGGAAATATGATAATTATTTTTGCAAATAAGATCTGTCTTTTATTGTTCTAGATATACAGAAAATGGCTTATCAACTGACATCAGTTTGCAGCCTTCAGACTATCGATTATACAAATGTAGTTAACGAGCACAGCCCCCAAAAGGTAACGTATTAAAGTTTATAGTTTAAAGTATAAAGTTTATAAAATATAGCCTAAGCGTTATGTTAATAGATTAATTATAATGTAGCCTATAACACAGAGAATCGAGTTAACTCATTATTGTCTATTTGGGTACACAGACAATTCTTTGATATAGGTGACATATAAGATGCTAGGGAGCCTTACCACATCAAAGATAAGTTGCACAACAATTAACTGCTACTTCTGTGGTCACGGGTTTGATTCCAGTTCAGGTGGGTTATTTTGTTTAATCTTCACCTCAATACCAATGCACAATTCTCAAGCTCATGTGGGCATCATAAGCAGAAAAAAGTGTCATAACTTTTAGTACTGTATATCAACTTGCAGTAATTAATGGTTGAAAGTAATAGCATAGATCAGGGAGTAAGTCTTGATGGTTCGTCTATGGAAATAGTGACTTTCATCAGGAATCAAAATTACAATTTTTCATATTTCAATTGAAATTTAATTTGTTCTTTTGCATTGTATATATATTTTATATTTTTCGATTTTTTTTGTTTTAAACTTACTATCACGAAGAAATAATTTTTTTCGCTTAAAATATTTTTATTTTCTGTCCTTTTAACCACTGATATGATTTCTAAATTTAAAAATCATCTAGATTTCATATTAACTTTTTTGGTGAATTTAACGACTTAATATTAACAACGCAGTTCGACATGGAACAAGAAATCCATGAATTCCAAATTAATTCTTATATAGGGGTTATGAACTGTCAAAAAAAGAGAAAAAAGTGAAGCTCATAATAATTGAACGTTAGTTTACCGCTCCTATTTGAAGAAATTGAATAAATAAATTAATGTATGCTGTGGATAATGCATTTTTTGTAAAAGTAATATAATTCATTTTCAAATGTGAATTAATACAGATCTCTGGAAATTCACGAATTAGCCCTAAAAAACTTGCAGATGCAACATTGGAGTACATCAAGAAAAATATGCTTGAACTAAATAATGGCTGGATAATGATTGGTGAGATGCAACGATTGCAGTAAAAGTAGATAAATTTAATTACGCACTACACCTTATCAACTTTTTTCTCCTTGAGAACCTTTTTATTATTTTGGTAAGTACAACAATCCCACGAAATATTGGTAACACTCTATAGCATAGAAAAGAAATTGAAAATTGTTGTTAATTTGAAGTGGTCTTTCAACTCATTCTTGGCATTTCTATGGATTTGCTTCGCGCGTGTCGACTCTCTCCTAATAAATATTATAATATATTCTATTTTATAATATAAATTATTATTTATTTATTTTTAATACATAATTTTTTAATACTTTATGCTGTGAGATGTTCCTATATACTTCGTCATATGAAGAATGACTGTTTCTTAGAACAGCCGCTGGGAACGTTGTCTAAACACAAAAAGGTGTTTCTGAGCTCTGCAAAAAATGAGTTGACAGACCACTCCAAATAAACAACAATTTTCTTACCTATGCTATAGAGAAAGGATAGAGTGTTATCAATACTTCGTGAGCTTATTGTGTATATACATAGGTTCGGAAATTCTTCCTTACATAATAATTAAAGATGGTGGTAGTTATCAGCTACCCCTGACAATTCAGAAATTTGTAGTGTTTTTTTGTTTTTTTTTTGTTTTAGTAATTGTTCAGGTTTTATGTAAAATGAGCTGAAAATCAAATAAAACAAGTAAAAAGTAGGCAATAACAGTAATTTTTGAGATATTTAATAAAATGTGCAAAAGCGACACAAAACAGGGTTTTTAAATTTGAAGTTGATAAACTTGGTTGATTGTACAATAAACCTGTAATTTTCTCTGACAAAGTTGGGGAGAATTTAATTCTGAAAAAATGCTGAGCGAGGAAGGTAAAGCTCTTCAAAATTTTGGTATATTCTCGACCCAATAGCAAAAACATCTAAATCTCAAACTGGCCTAATTAGGATTTTAAAAAATCAACAAGCTGTGTTCAAAATTATCAGAGGGTTTTGATTAAAAAAAAGCTAATATTATGAAATGTAGGGTATGAAACTAGTTATTCATTACTTGCTATATAGACAGTTTATTTTGATGCATTAGTTTTGTTATTTGATTTTACTATCTATTTTATTATTTGACTTCATTATTGTTGGATTCTAGGCTTCCCAGACACAAAGGAGGAAGGCAAAGCTCTTCAAAAACTTGGTATATTCCCGACACACACCTTCCAGATAACTCATGATCCTAGTGGATGTGAGTAGTATTTAGATTTTTGAAGCTTATTATACATTTTCGTAGATCATTTAAAAAAGGTTGGATTATTTTATAACTTACCATATGCTCTTACTGTCACATATGAGGTATGCTATCTTAGTATGGGGTAATTCATCAAAATAACACCTTGATGGGTGTTTAAGATCCAAAAGAAAGCTGTTAGGTGTATGGAAAGAGTAAATAGATTAGATTCATGAAGGCCGTTGTTCAAGAGACTTGGTCTCCTGACTGTATATGTGTATAATATGTGTATGAAGCTACTTTATATAAAAAGAGTGATATTAACCAAAATCTTGACGTACACGATTATAATACAAGAAGCCGAGGTGATTGATTATCACTTGGTGAGTCACAATAGTAGCTTATTCAAACAAAAACCTAGTTGTATTGGTAGGAAACTACAACAAGCTACCGCAGTTTTTAAAGTCTTTAAAATATAGAAATATTTAAAAAACAATTGGAAAAATATTTAGTTGATAAAGATTTTTATAGTGTACAAGAGTTTCTTTCATATCAAAATTAAGCCTCATCTCAACTAATTGATATATTAATTATGGTAACTATTGTATAAGATTGTATAATTGTTAATCTGACTTGTCTTACACTCCTTAACTGGAGTCTCCAAAATCACAAAAAAATACGGTGCGTCTGTAAAGGCATAGCCATAGAGCACTTTCTAAAGGCCACACTTAATAAACGAATCTGGATTAAAGTTGAGATTTTAAAGTTTCTGTATACTGGTGTGTGCATGATGATATACATGCTGTTGGCGATGATGTAATCAATACTGTCACTCCATAGGATCTGGGTACAACAACAAAAATTTAACCGGGAAGGACATAGCCATTAATAGAGAAAATTGGAGAAATATAAATAATGGGAGCCAATTGTGTTTTAAAATAGACGGATAAGTTTGTAAAATATATGTTTGATTCATTATCTGAAAAATGTGTTTTCTTTTATTTTTTGTCACATACTTAACGATTCTTGGAAAGTTTTCGTAGAATTAAGTTTCAAGTTTCTATGCTTAGGCGGAGTACCGGGCTAAACCCGCTATTTTTTTTTTTAAGTGTATAATTTTTATACAGGGGTGCCTTATATTTCTGCACCAAATACTTTAATGACTTGAAATATTCTACTTAGACTGCAATTATTAATTTTGTCCTCTTTTTCAGATAACGAGAAAGACTTCTGGAATGAAAATTTAAACGGTGATTGGTCCTATGAAGGTTTCAGTAAAATGATGAAAGACTACAAGCGAAGAGCTCTAGGTCTTCGGCAAATCTATCAGTCTACATTAAAGGTTATATCTTTTGTACATATTTTAAAATAGGTACTATGCCAATTGTTGAAATGTATTCTGCATTTCGAATGAAAACAGAAATTAAGGGTTTTATCCTCCATCTTGCTTGTATCTGTCATCTTAATAAAAACATAAAATAATAGATTTCTAATCTATTTATTGAACACTCATAAAACATGCAGAACTATATAAATAATCAAAGCAAAAATCAAAAATACAAACAAATTATATAAATAGGTGGTGGTGGGGTATGCTGGAATATATGAAAAGAAAAAAGGAGGGGAAACCCTATCCAACTATGGTTTCCCATGTATAGTAAAGAAAAGAAAAATTCAAAATGGATGTAGATGAATGAAAAGTAGCCTTGAAGATGAGAACAGGAAAACAAGCAAGGAAATGAAAAAAAGCATAGAAATGAGTGAGAAGAGGAAGTGAGTCCACTTGTTCAACCAACACATTTATATAAAAATGGCTAGGCAAAAATCAAGCAGAAGAATTCACATATCACATACACATAAAGATTGAAATCAATCGATTTCTTGAAATCAAGTTTTCTGTAACCAGTTTAATTATTTTGAAATTTTATTAGGCTATTTATGAAAACGAGAATCAGGCTTATGATTGTAGTACGTGAATATAGATAATACATTTTTAATGTATTTATTTTACACATAGAACATGCAGAAAATAGAAATAACAGAAGCAATACAAAAACAAAATAACATCAAACGGTGGCTTCATGGTATTTATTTATCTTTTTACTCAGTCTTCAAGACTAAAATACAATAATTACTAGTATTTAATATTAACATAAAAAATAAGAAGTAAAGATAAGAAATGAATATTTCCATATAGAAATTTACAAGTTGACACCGTGTTTCAGAATTTCTTTGTCAAAAAACATGTAGAAAGTATGTATCTACATTTCATAAAAATTAGGCAAATTCATGTTATTGTAAAGTAATCAAATGCCATCACATTTTATATTTTTTCAGACAATTGTGGTGCGAGGTAGAACAGTGTTAGAATTAAAAAATAACATAATTTCTAGACTTATGAAATTTGAATTTGATGGAGTTCCTTTCGCGCCAAGAGTTGTACTTCTAGGAATGAGAGGTTCAAGAAGAAGAACGTTGGCAAGAATGATGTCTGAGCGCCTGAAATTGGTCCATAGTCAGTATAGCCAACTCTACTCATTTTAATAGCATAAAAATATTATAAGGTTGTAATAGAATCCAAATGTTTGTTGAGTAATTGAAAATTGTGTGAAAGTCCTAAACTTTACTATCACAATCACCTGTTTCATTAGGCTTGGTGCAAATCATGGGTTTCCTATTTGCGTATTTTAATAATTAATTTTTTTGTTTCACAAAACTCACCCTGTGACACACATCACCAAGCCTACGTATCTGTCATTTATGTCAGGTATTAAAGTGGAAGGCTACACATAAAGCAAGTATATATTGTATGTACACCGTTTCAGTCAGTATATCTTGCTATGAAAAATTATATCGTACAAAGCAATAATAATATGTTTGGGACACAGAGTAAGGTCACAACCCATGCAGAAATTTGTTTTTCTACAAATCAAACGTTGGTTTATTGACAGTTACTTCTTGGGAACACAAAGTTCACAATACATACAAGGTTTTTTTTCTATAAATCCGTTTGTAAGCTGTTATTTTCTGTTTTTGATAACTGCAATGACACTGATTTTTTAGTATCATTCCGATTAAGAAGGTAGTAATAGGATTTTTTAATTTTTTCCAAAGGAGAATTTTCAGTTTTTATGTTATATACCATACCTTGTTTATTTGATCTTGTTTCTATGTAGGATAATACCTTATTTATTCTAGTTCATTTCTGGGATTTGATGGATCAAGCAAAACAATGGAATAATGAAGTGGGTGATAAGATAAAAGAGTCGTTGAACTTATGCCACGGTATTATTGATATGAATGCAGCACTGGATGTTCTCGAGGTGAGCATAATTTTTCCCCCCAGAGAATTAGAAATTATAATCAGTAATTCATTCTTTAAGCAGCAGTTTGTGTAATTTCACTTTTTCAAGAACTTAAAAATATTACCCAAAGTGCACTCATATTCTTACATAGCCTATTCTTAGTTTGGGCTTCTCTCTGTTACTTCCACAGTCAACTTCAGATTGTTTATAGTCATACAATTGTTTTATCTCCGACTACCAATAAACTGTATTTAATTTAACTTACCAATGTATCCAATAATTTCCCAAAATATAACATAACCTAGAATGTGTGTTTGTAGTCAACAGTTCCGATTTGAAATCCAGTTTGATTTATAAATGTTTAAATCAGCATCTTATTTCATAGCATTCAATTCGACACTGTTTTGAAGAAATCCTGAGTTCTGATTGGTCTAGACTCCTGAACTGAAAAGTGACAGTAGTGTTAACATAGCTTCATTATGACACTAGTTTGATAAGGCATGAAATAAAGTGATCTTTACTGACATATTTTTATAACCTCTTATATATACTTTATAACGTATCCGTAAATAAAAAATATATAGATATATAGTGTAAATTTGTCGGGTCCTTGGATACTCCATTATTGTATTGTTTCATTACTGCTGAGTTTGTAACTACAGATAACACAATCTCCAGATGACGCTAAAGGTTATGATATGTTTAGAAATCATTTATTTGCAATTCATAGTTCTATACGTGGGATATGGGTTAGATAACTGACTAATAAGAGTCTCTCATCAAACATTCAATTTTCACAGAAACGGCTATTGTCTGAGGACTGTCTTCAACTAGGCTGGGTGTTGACTGGCTTTCCTAATGATGAATGTGATTTCAAGAATCTGGATGCCTTGTCTACACCTCCAAATAAGTATGTCGCCTGAAAACTTTATCAAGTTTTCAAGTTCAAAATTTTCCATTAATCATTGATGGGATGAATAATGATTAGATTTGGCCTATTTTTTTATTAATTAGAATTAGAAATTGGAACAATGAATATACAAAAAGCAATAATATAGCCTACATAAGAAGTACAGTAGCATGGTGATTTTATGGTGGTTTGGGGGTTTACCCTTCCTACTAGGTGAATTTTGACTGTTGGGGGGGGGGGGGGTTGAAATTGGGATTTTGCAGACTCTTTTTATAAGATTGTTGCCCAATAAAGTTCCTGTTGGGAAGGGTCATTATTTGACTTCTTAAGTAGATCTGGAAACGCTTTGTTTCATAAATGAAGAGGGCTGAAGATTACAGCTATTCTCATTATACATTCAGATATACCTAAGGCCTTCATGTAGGTGGTGTGAATTCGATTATTGAAATTAGATGAAACGTGCTGAAGATTAACTACTGTACCATAATTTTTTATGATGCCCACATCATTCTGAGAATGGTACTTGGCTAATGATATGAACGAAAAATGTCAGCCTGAACACTAATCGAGATTACCCACCTAATCTTTTAATTAGTGGAAAATTTTACAAAACTTAAAACAGTAGGTCCACCATGTTCCCCGTAACATGGCACAAACGGCGAGGTGGAACTACCCGTAAGGGTCTCCCCACCATTAAAGGTCATACGCTTATTATTATTATTATTATTTACAAAACTTCATAAAATTATTATGAAAACACGTTTTTTTCATTGTAGGCCTAGTGGATTAATCAAATTAATTTCCAATGAATCAAAAAAATCAAATTTTCCTTCAAAACTTGTGAAGTCCTTTTTTTAAATGAAATATGAATGTACTCAATAGTCAAAAACGCTCCCAAAAAGTTTATAAAGTCGAGTTTTATTGAATCAAAGCACATTAATTTTGCACGAATGCTTTGTACTTACTATTTTTGTTTGTTTTAATAATTCAATTTAAATTCTGATTTTATGAACTCTGGGTACGTTATCAATAGCCAAGATCATACCTTTCAATGTTAAAAACGCCTTCTTTTGGCCTTTTTCTGTATTTCATAGGATAAACCAATAATAACGATAGATAATGTTTTATTTTATTTTTTAGCTCATTTCTTATATAATATACCACCTAAATGAGAGCTCTAGAAGCCTAGAGTTTTCTGAATGAGTACTAATTTATTTATTGATAAAGATAGCTCGCCACTCTTCTGCTATCGTTATTTATCTGCTATCTAAAGACCACCCGGAAGTGTTTCAGACACACGGCGCTGGAGCATGCGCAGTGCGTCACTCTGCTACAGACGCGCAAGAAGCACGAAATACTGGGCACGTTACTATCGTACATGCATGCCTGCAATACGTATTTCCATCAGGGCTACGATCTTTGCGAAAGCTTACAACCGTTTTTTCGTCAGTTAGACGATGAGATGACAGAGATGCGTCAAGACTGTCTGAAACTGGAGAAATCGTTGGGCAATCGTCATTCGCTGGTAACTGATGAGGCGGATCTGCTGCCAATGGCGGGAGAGGGAGCAAGGGGGGCCCTAAGGGGGGAGCCCCCCGTCTACAGGGCTATCTCTATAAGCGATCGTCCAACGCTTTCAAAACGTGGAATCGGAGGTGGTTCAGTCTGAACGACTCCCAGCTTGTTTACCGTAAGCGCACTGGTGAAGAAAGTGTGACAGAGAGAAGAAATCAATTTCTGTAATGAAGAGTTTTTGAAGGAATAAGCTTTTTGTAATCTGGCAGATTCCTTGCGATTTTTTTCCCACAAACACCTTTTTTAGGAAACAACCGCGAGCCGTGGCAGGTATCTGTTCAGTCAGATAAGATAAGCTGAAAATTCCTGGGACCTCTTTGTAAGGGTGACCGATTGGATGGGCCACCAAAATAGAATCTGTTCTCTGCTAAAAAATCACTTCCCGGTGATAAGGCCCTCACCTAAAACTGTAGGTTCAACTCGTCAATCACCATCATCTAACTTATTACACACGCTTAGGTCTCAGACCTATCTGGGTTTCATCCTCCAAAAAATAATGTTACATTATTTATGTAACGTCAAATGTATTACAGTTCCAGGAGTTTATAGAGGCTAGAGATCCTGTATTACATTACGGTACATAATTCTCAGATCGATATGAGTGAAACGAATTATTTTCATTATCTGAACCCAGCCGCCTAGTCAAATTAAATTCTGCCAGGCTACAAACTCTATTTCCACCTATGGTACTCGAAATACACATCTTAATAGTGGAAAAATATTGTTATAAACGCTATTCTGTTCAAGCGAGTGTAAAATGTATGGTTCAGAGCTCTGAAGTCCATATTCTCTTGAAAATTCGATTCTCTTGAAAATTTTCAACATTTTGATACGGTAAGGATTTTAGGACGTGAGGCTTAAGCCCCATTTAAGCGACTGGTTATGACCATTATTCTATTTTAAAGGTGTGAAAACATGAAATGTACCAAAGTAGTATAAAAATGACAGATCTGGGAATGACCTTGAAACGGCATGAGCATTCTGGTGCAACCTTGACCTTTGACCTACCCCCCCTCGACCGGATGTTCCTTCTGGCGCAATGACCTTGAAAACCGGATGTGGTCTGGAAATGGATGGGCATTCTGGTGCAACCTTGACCTTTGACCTCCCCCGGGAATGACCCCGGAAGTGGTCTTGAAATGGATGAGCATTCTGGTGCAACCCCGGAAACAGGGTTGTATCATCCTGTCTAGTTATCAGATGTCCATCCTGTGTGAACCATTTATCTGACAGGTTGTGATGCACATCCTGTTTGTTGAGATTATACTGGTAGGATATCATTTGGAAAATCAGTTGATGCAATCTTATAATTACTGTAGACAATGCATGGATATATATCTTGTATTTTATGGGGATGAACCTGGAAATGAGGTTGATAATATTATTATAATGAGCAGGATGTGTGATGACTAGATGTTAACATCTAGGTGAGGATGAGGACCCCTGAGAGGGGGATTTTTGGTGGGGGGGGGGAAACATTATGCCCACTAATTTCACTTTTTGAAGATATGATGACATAACAAACAAAACTTCATACCTTAAATTTCCTTTCCACACAAACCGTTTACTGCCAAATCTTCTGTCGTTTTGGTAGCCAAGCTTTGTAGAAATCCCATAGTCCAGCACGGGTTCACTTGACTGGATCTCCTTATTGAATTTGGGTCAACACCATGGAAGTCTCGGTTCTCAACATAGTTCTTGTTTAATTTTAGCAATATAACAATGTTTGTTACATTTAACTCTAGTTGGCAGTGTGCAAAATGTTTTAGTAGAGATTCATCGTCAGATGTGCATACATTATATGTATGAACTTTTCCATCACATTTCTATATATGGAAAGTGAACAATGTTTATTAATATGCTCTTTCATGCACCATTCTAAACCAATACAGGAATACAAAAATTCTTGTGTTCTCTCAAACATACCTGGACTCAAACAAAAAATCCAATGTCCTCCATCACAACACTCTTCTCGATTATATTTCAATTCATGAACGATAAAGTCATCTTTATCCAGTATAGTACAATCCTGCTCTGCCATTCTTTCTACTACTACTTCTACAACAGCAACAGTACGCTCTCATATAGGTAAGAAATCACCTTACTTTACTTCAATGAAGGCTGTTTCAACAAAAAAGAGAGGGTAGAGAGAGAGAGAGAGCCCCACTTCTACTTCCATCACTGGCCCCGCCCACCAGCCTTGACATTCTGGTTTCAACTAGTTTGTATGATGTCACTGCTACATTCCAATGCTATGAGTCATATCTATGCAGGAAAAAACATGTCTGTGTAATTGCACCACATTATGCAACAATCTACTGTATTATGCAATCACTGGCCCTGCCCCACCAGGCCAGCACCTATAAATACCACACAATAATTTGCATTCTCATGCCCTTAGTGTTCCCCCTAATGCCCCTAGTGCTCCCCCTAATGTCCCTAGTTCTCCCCCTAATATCCCTAGTGCTCCCCTAGTGTTCCCCTAGTGTCCCCCAGAGCTCCCTCTAGTGCCCCCCTAATGTACCTAGTACTTCCCTAGTGTTCCCCCTAATGCCCCTAGTGTTCCCCTTAATGCCCCTAGTGTTCCCCCTAATGCCCCTAGTGTTTCCCCTAGAGCTCCTCTTAGTGACCCTAGTGTCCCTAGTGCTCCTGCTAGTGCTCTAGAAGCTCTAATATGTAAGCACTCAAGCTAATTGCAAGATAAGCTCACACTCACTGTGAGCTCTTTTACTGAGCCACTGCACCCACTTACTGCACACTCAGTGCTCCACTCAGTGCAGTAGTGCACACTCAACTCCCATGTAGTGCCATTGGGATTCTTCATCATATTTGGGATATCTTGGTGTACCACTTTTGTCCCTTATGGCTTACTTGGTGCACAATTGGAGTGACTAATTAGTATATAGTAAGCCAACAGCCAACACCCAACAGGTGACTTAGAGAAATATGTCTTAGGTTAATCTTATTTATAAGGATAGGATTATAGGGGTTTGTGGAAAACACAAAAGACAGATTCACAATAATTTCTCCATTTATTAATACAACATATAATAATACATTTTTCTATTTACAATGCAATATATTAAATACAAAAAAACAACTCTTTCTATATTTCTACTGGGGTATGCTTAAGGACATCCAACCTAATTCTAATTTTATAATTTAAATCTATGTTAGAGTTCTCAAATTCTTCCTCCAACCAATAATTCGAGACATAAAATGCTTCTAGGTTCTCAAACTGTAAAATATACCGATTCTTATTTCTAGCCCATACTTGTTTAATTGCAACAATGACCAACTCTGTACCTTCTGCTAACTCTTCCAATCGTTTGCACTGTCCTACTTTTACTTTCCCCTCGGCGAAATTATGATGTTGAAGATCCATCTTGTTTCCACTAATATGTAATATAAACTTGAAAAAAAACACTTTTAAATGGAAACTAACTCACGTTATGGCGTGACGGCCGTTTCGCTCTGTTGTCTAGAGCATCGTCAGACGACCCACAGTACACTGAGCTTAAGTCAGTGTACTGTGGGTCGTCTGACGATGCTCTAGACAACAGAGCGAAACGGCCGTCACGCCATAACGTGAGTTAGTTTCCATTTAAAAGTGTTTTTTTTCAAGTTTATATTATTTACTTTCCCTTTAATTTCCAGCATTGTAATGCTGTTGAATTGCTCCACTTCTGACTGTGTAAAGGATGTGTCTTCCAAGTTTTTCCATACATCTGATGAAAATTTGATTGATTCTATTTTTGGAAATCTGTTACCATGCATTATAGCTTGCCATACCATTAACAGTAATTACACAAATGGTTTCTCCTCTTGGCAAGCATAATATACATCTTTCGTCATTGTAGGGGATTATAAAATAGCCCACTTTCTTCAGGTCTTCTATTGCTTTGTAAGCATTGAGAAAAACACTTTTATTGTACCCTTTTACAAAGTAAACCTGTTTCAAGCCATCTTTTTCCCCTAAAACCCCAACATATGTAAATCTTTCCTTATTATTCACAGTAAATGCAGTCACATGATACACCCCACTTGGTTCAAAATTCTTCCAATGTGAATAAAAATATGGTTCAAGCTGCTCTCTCAAATCTTTGATTTCGTTCTCATATTCTACTAACTGTTTATGCTGTTTCTTTATGGACTTTGTAGCTTCTAAAAACTCAACTTTCCTACGTTTAAGATTAATTTCGTCCAGCTCTAGCTTCCTAGAGGATAGCACTGTGATTGGAGACAAGGGATCTATTTCTTTAACAGGATAGGGAGCAAGCTTAGAGGTTATGTTTGTTCTTTTTCTTAAAACTTGAGGTATGAGATTACTGGTTTTAACAAGACCTAGCTCATCTAGGTTGACCTCTTTGGCAATAGTAGAGAAAGTGGTTGTTGACTTGGAGAAATATCTCACCACTCTTAATATAACACTTTTGTGTGAAACTAATATTATCCCTGTTGTCTGTATCCTCGCGAATTTCTACATAATTAATGGGTAGTAAATTAAGCTAAATGCAGAAATGACATTCCCCCAGTAAACATATTGTAAAAGATTGTTATAAACCAAGCAACAGTTATTCTTTAAACTATCTGCCAGTTTGGACCACATCTTAGACAAGGATACAGAATATATTGGAGCATTTTCAAAATAATTTTTACTGTCATTTAAGAGTGACAAGCTATCTCGAATAGGATCGAATTTCTTAGAGTTGGAGCTATTTCTTATGCTGTAGTTATAAATTGTTGCTTCCAAACGTGTAATGCCATGCATTCTAGCTAAAAATCAGAAGTAAAGGTTTCCCGTAATCTTGTATCTGGACAGGCAATAAAGTCTACAATATGGTTACCCAGCTGCTTATTTACACCAGGGCTTGTCATTTGACAAATAAACTTATTATAAATTTTCACTCTTACATTATTATTAACCCATGTCAAGCAATCAATCCCAACAGTTTTATCATGATCTACAATCACATTATAGTCTTCTTTATACTCTCCTTGGAAGCAAAAACAATGATTTGTAGTTAAAAAGTCACACATCCCACTCTTATTAAATATTCCAGCAAAGTCCTGTGTTATGTCCAAGTCCAGAAGATAGAAATGTTCCTTCCTAAGCTGCTCCAATAACTTTTGTAACTCCTCCATTAATGTGCATTGAGTTGAATGGGTGAATGATGAGAATCTCATCAATGGCTGAATGAGATTCGAACCCAAGGCTGCAGGAAAAGAAGGCTGTCAGAGTCTTATCTAATGACATACAAGCACTCCAACCAACTGTGCTACTAAATTAGATTAACCTGTCTTTCAATTATCGTAATACCTACCAGAACTAGTTTTTTTGAACTTTTATCATCTTCATTAACATATTTTGAAAAACTTCAATAAGATATGAATAATTTAAATACAACTTCGATCTCATAGGAAAACGAAAAGTGGCAAATTAAAGATTTTGTAAACATATAAACCATATTATTTTGGAAATAATATCAATTTATCAAATTTGGAAATATATTGTATGAGAGTTGATTCATAAATTCATTACATTACTTCGAATTAAATGTTGTATTATTATTGGATATATAGTTATTTGTGTAACTATTGTGCAATGTAGCAATTTTCTGGATGAGAGAAGTGCATTACACATGAGTGTGGAATAGTTTCTCAAGCTCAGCCAGATACTTTGAGCACAAGTTACACATTAAATTTTTCCTACAGTGACCCAATAAAGTGCCAATTTTTTCACTAACTGCATGTAGCATGCAAAATAGTCTATTCCTGCACCAGTGCGGGAAAAGCTATTTGAGTGCAAAATGGGGTAACTTAATTGTAACGGATTACACATTAAACTTATGATGTTGAAGATCCATCATGTTTCCACTAATATGTAATCTAAACTAAAAAAAAAACCACTTTTAAATGGAAATTAACTCACTTTATGGTGTGACGGCCGTTTCGCTCTGTTGTCTAGAGCATCATCAGACGACCCACAGTACACTCGGGTCCTGTGACCCACAGTACACAGTGTACTGTGGGTCGTCTGACGATGCTCTAGACAACAGAGCGAAACGGCCGACACACCATAAAGTCAGTTAATTTCCATTTAAAAGTGTTTTTGTTTTTTTAGTTTAGATTAAATTAATCTTTTTGTACAGTAATGTATAAAGTAATTTAAACAGAACAAAACACAACATACATAACCTGACAAATGGCATAACCTGAATAAATAACCTGTCATAACCTGAATCAAATCAATTTCAACAACAATAACTACAGCTGACTATTTCGTTGCTAAAGCAGACGAGTAGCCAACCTATTTTTGAATGCAGAATAGGGAACTTGCATATTACATGGTCACTATTTTGTGTTGTTAGGTTACAAATCTGGAGTGCGGAAAAGTACTTTCATGCACTGGAATTTACTTTCCCACACTGCTGCAGGAATAGACTATTTTGCATGCTACAGTTAGTGCAAAAATAGGCACTTTTTCAGGTCAATGTAGGAAAAGTAAATTCGTGTGCAAAAGTACTTTTCTGCACTCCAGATTTGCAACCTAACAACACAAAATAGTGAGCATGTAATATGCAGATTCCCTATTCTGCATTCAAAAATAGGTTTCAGCTAAGAAATATAGTCAGCTGTAGTTGTTGTTGAAATCAATTTGATTCAAAGATAGGTTATGTGAGGAATTGTCAGGTTATGTATAACCTGTTTTGCTCTGTTTAAATTACTCTATACATTATACATTACTGTAGGAAAAATTTAATTTGTAATTCGAGCGCAAAGTATTGTTTCTGCACTCAAGAAACTTTTTTCAATCGCCTTTGGCTTGCGAAAAAAACTGTTTCTCTCAGTGCCGAAAAACGCCACTTTGCACTCTAGTTACACAAATAGCTATTTTCCTACAGTTGTCGCACCTTGAATGTGACAACTGACAAAGTAAAATGTGTGCGGCAAAGTCAGCTGTAGTGCAGCAAAGTAAAAGAGTGCAGGAATCAGCTGTTTTACATACTATAATGAGTGCATAAATAGCCGCTTTGTTGGGTGACTGTGGGAAAAGTGGATTTTTCAGTTGATATTTTCACAATGAATGTCAATCAAAAGTGGAAATATTAACTATTCCACTCGCAGATTGTCATGCAATAGCAAGAAGTAAGAGAATTTTTTTAATGATGACAAATTTGAAGAAGTTTTTTTAAGATTCGGACCATATGAATCCGTTTTTGTCTATTAGCTCAGACCAGCAATATTTTCCGTTGTTACTCTCACGACCCTTAAACGAACATGTTGATGCACATCAGGGGATTATGTAGAAATATAAAGTTGAATTTAAAATAATTTTTTAATTTCTCCAGATACTACCTCTGAGTAGATTTGGTATGTTACCTTACATTTATTTTTTTCGTGTGAATACTTTGTATTTTCTTCTTGCAGGGTTATTTTTCTGGAAATTCCAAGTGAAATATGTCACAAGCGCTTGGAAGACAGATGTATAAATATGTACACAGGAGAAGTATTGTCAAAAGCAAAGATTGCTGGTAATACAGTTATCCAAAATCAAACTACTACACACCCTGATGATGCTGAAGAAATAACTACTCAAGAACAAAGAAATTATTTGACTGAATATCAAGTTAGTATTGAATTTTATTATTGAATAAAATGTTTTCAAACTTGTCATTAAAAGGATTTTAATGATGCTAGGATTTTTTCATGTCTATAAATTAATTTTCAGTTATCTGCTGCTGTGTAACGTTTTAAATACTTTACAATACTGTTATAGTGAAATAGTCGCTGTACTTTCAGAGTGGTACTTCTATACTAGAACCTTCGGTCAACAGTAAAAATGTTTGATCAATGGGTTATTATGTAATATGTAACTGTTACTTGTAGCCTACTTGGACTAACGATCAGTTTAAAAAAATAAATGAATGAAATTGAAGTAATTTTACGAGGGGAATCTCACTAGCCTATAGTTTCTCCTTTTTCAACTTAAATTTATGATCTTTGATGCAAGATAATTTCTTTACGAAACTCCTTTTCATGCTACAATTGTAAATATCCCTAATTAACTAAATAATTAAATACCTACTGTATTGGAGTCACGAGTTGATCCCTAGTTTTTCGGTGCGGGAGCGAGCGGCGGTAGTAGGAAGTCAACTGCGTATGCTCTATAGATTTATTCCTAATCTGAAAACTACGGCCAGAGACAAAAAGGTTTTCTGCGCTTCAGCCAGCTTCAACTAGCCCAGTTGTGTCTAGGGCTAATGCCATTGCAACGTACAGTAGCTGAGAGTTACAGGAGAAGGGGAAGAATCGGCCAGGGATCAACTCGTGAGACCGATACAGTCTGTTATAGGTATGAAGTTAAAAATGTCTAATTACCAAACACCTTAAGCTGATATATTACGCACTCGTGCAATGCATAGTTCAGTATGGTATAACAGTTGGGGAGACTGGTTACAATTGTCATCTTGAGGACTCTTTTTAATGCAGAAATGAATAGCCAAACAATTTTGAATAAACCTAGAATTTATCCAACTAATATACTATTTTGCTGAATTCCATGTAATGGCTGTCACACAGATGTAAGTTAAGAATGTAGTAAAATACATAATTATGAACAAAACTACTTTCCTTTGCGCAAATAACATAGTCATCAATCAATAGTTTGAGACCCACTATTCAAATAAATTTCAGATCTATAAAACCAATATTGAATCAATCAGGATACAGCTACTATATAGGCCTACACCAGTAGTAAAATCATGAACAAAATTCCCAAGCAATACATTATCAATAGGAAAATGAACAAGAGAATGAAAAAAGATTTTAGTAATTGGATTAAGAGCAATATTATTAATTTTTCTGATCTGTAATTATTGATTTCTTGAAAAAGATTTTTTCCGTTAAGTTTGTGTGCTTGCTTACTGGTAATTTATGATAATTTGCCTTACGATTCTGGCTCACCCCTCCCTAGTCCCATAGATCCTTCAATTCTTCCTCCTACCCTTATACAGTACGTAGGCAACCATAATTGGAAGGGGTTTTCAACTCCACTCACATATTTAGAACTTTTATTTAAAAAAAATTATGGATTTACTTTTGTTTTATTTCTCTTTTATATTTTAATATTTTTGTTGTTGCATGTTCATGTATGTGTATGATGTAATAAATAAGTAACTTGAGAATTTTTGACGTACTTATCGCTCGCACCTCCATTGAGTCTAAACCCATTCCAAAGCATGCGATTGATTTCGCAGCTATGCTCTAGGCTCTAGTATAGGAGCTCCACTGTGCAAGCATCATTACCTTTGTTCTCTTCATATACTTTTCATACCAAGTAGTCTAAACTATTGTAATAAATTAATTATTTTATTCATTTTCACATACTTACACAATCTAAATATGTGTAGCATATAAAGTATTCACGATAATATATGTTACCTTTTCCAGAGCTTAGTTGAATACAAAATGAACCAAGCGATACTTGTGAATGCTCAAGGATCGCTCTTTGAAGTTTTTGAACGGATTGAAAATGTGGTAGTACACCAAACCGAGACTTTTAAACCAGAGTATGAAACTTTGAAATCCATAAGTCTTCAAGTCATATGTTCACTGAGCACACAAAATATGAGTTTTTCGTCTTGCAATACAACATACTCAAAATGATGATAGCGGAAAGTCTGTTGTGAGTATGGAATAGGGGGGAAAATTTCACAAAAAATCATTATGATTATTTAACAACATATTTCTGTGCAATAACAATAGTATTCCAACACTAGTTTCTTGAAGTTAATATTGTTCAATGATTCTTAAAATTGAGAGAGTAGGCCTTCCAGTAATGAATTGATTTTAATCAAATTATAGTAGAGTTAAAATTGGTATTTAATTGATAGTTTAAGTATTAATCAATTATGAACAATGTACTAATCAATGAAAACAAGAAACTCAGTAATTTTAGTTTTTTATTCAAGATTTCAAAATGGTAGAAACTTTGGAAATTAATATTATATCTATAAGTATTTCATTATTTTTTATTACAAAGCTTTTACTAATAGGCTGTATCAAAGATACTATGCGATACTATAGAAAGTCTTGTATCAACTTATTAATGTTGATATAAAAATCCATGGAATATTAATTATATATTTCAAGCGGATCATTTTCCTTATTTTATTATGATCGACACTTCTATTATGTGTTTTAGGTATAGCTATTTTTCACTCCATTTCATTAAAACTCATGCCATTAAATTTACAGATTCAATGAGACATCTTCAAATGAGACATACAACAAATATTCTGTTCAAAGTGCAAATTAATTACAACCACGTGTGAAATTTTATTTACTGTAAAAGTACTTACTCTGATGTTGATGATACTTTCCAATCATTTTTCAATAAAACTGATTATTATCTCTGTCCTTTTTAAATGTGTACAAATAAAAAAGAATTTATATTCCCCAAGTAGAACTATATTGTTCGATTCAGACCGGTGGTTTATGATTATGTGGCATAAAACTCGGCAAATATTAATTTTTAATGTTGGTGTACCTCCTAAAGCCGCGTCTCCACCAACCGAACATGTCTGCCGAACATTGTTGGTGAATACAAAAAACGGACAAACATTAAACATATGGGTCACCGAACATGTTCCTGAGTTCAATTGAAATGATCGGTCTGTGAGCGAACAGTGACGACTAACAACAGGTTACCGCCACTACCCCTATCGGTGTGATCATAGTGTTAGAGAAGCCGTCCACACCAAACAATGTTCGGCGACATCAGATAATTCCAGCGAACACTGTTCGCCGAGCATGTTCGGTTGGTGGAGACGCGGCTTTAGATGCAACTTTGCTGGTAACGCTTAATGAGTTTTTTATTGCTGATGATGCCCAAATGAGTCCGAGACTTGTGTGTGGGTAATGAGGTGAATGATGACACACAGATGCCAGATGGAGGAACGGGATTCGAACCCATGACCGCTTAAACGACAGCAAGCTGAAGTTGCGACGCCCCAATCAACTGCGCTAACCTGCCCGCCAGTTGGCAATGTATTAGCCATCAACGATCTCGATCTGTAAAAAGTTTGGAAGAATATTTGTTCAAAATTTGAAGTTGACTGGTCAAAGCATGAAAAAGTAATTGCTGGACATACATACACATATAAACACCCACAGAAAAGTCGCAAGCCTCGAATTGAGTCAAGTCCAAACTAAGAACTCGCTAAGCTCGTTCAACTAGTGAGACCCACGGGCTGGAGAACTCGTTCGCAAACAACTAATTTTGGAAAAGGCAACGTATTTCTAGCTTTGGAACGCGACCGCATGCGTGTTCCTTTGTTCGCTATTCAGTTGTTTCAGTCCATTCAATTTAGATTATTAATTGTTAAGCAGATAATGAGAATGATGAACACACAACGGAGTATCCAAGACCAGACGAGTTCACACGAAATAATCCAACGCAATGTAGTATCCAAGGACCCAATGAATTTACATAAAATAAACTGATACAACAGAGTATCTAAGGACCCAACAGATTGACATAAAATAATAATTGTTATTATCAGTTTTGCTGATAGGCATATACACCATTTAACTGCTTTGATTTCTGTAAGCATAATATGCTTCCCAATTCACAAAACAAATAATGCACATCGGCAGTTCCTGAAAAAGTTTTGTTTCTTCTTCTTGTTCAACATAACTTATCACATATCTTGGTTCAAAATTTTTTCACTGCTTTTATTCGATTTAAAATAATTTAAAAAATTATTCCAGCACAATCAGAAATCAGAATGTCAACGCACAGTGGCGTAGCCAGGATTAGATTTCGGGGGGGGGGGGGCTCACTAAGGGGGGGGGGGGTCTGGTGTATAGGAGGCTCCGGATTTTTTTTAAATTTAGTGGTGTGAAAAGCTAATCTAGACAACTTGTTGGGCTCTAAAGTTCAAAAGAAAGTTTTGAAAAATTACTACCCAAGAACCTAGGTGGCCAGGTTTTTTTTTTTTGAGGATGAAGCCCACATAGGTCTGAGACCTGTGCGTGGGTAATGAGTTGGATGATGGTGATTGATGAGTTGGACCTACAGTTTTAGGTGGGTTCCGAACCACCGGGAAGTGATTTTCAGCAGAGAACAGTGTCTTTTGAAATGATAACGTTCGATATACCGATATCTGTGACTATTTTGAGTCAAAACCCTTGAATTGGAACTAATCATACTTAACTTATGTACTGAATCTCAAAATTATTATAAGTTTCATATATAATTTATGTCATTAGCCTAAAACGCACCCAATCCAAAGTTCATGAAATCGGAATTTTTTTTATCATAGCACACTGATTTTACACGCTTGCATAGAACTTGCATTTATTTGTGTGTTTTCATTTATAAAATCCCGATTTTATGAACTTCGGGTGCGTTCAGGCTAGTGGGTTATACTGAATTTTAACTTCAAAACTAAATTTTCTACAAGATGAGTTTATTCAAAAAGGTGATTTATCAATAATTAACAAAGTTGATCCACTTCAAACTTGAAAATTGCATTTTATTTAATGTAATAAATAAAGATGGTAGTCACAGTTTTCTAACATGTTTTATTCGATTTCGTAGCTCATTTTAAATCAAAATTATCCATTTGAGCACCTAACAAGTTTCTACATGAGTAACTATTGAGGAAAAATTTGAAAAATTCATTAATCTGACTATAACTGTAGCTATATTCCATCACACAAACAGTGTTTCTGTAATCTGTTCGTTATAATACAACAAAACAGATAGAACCCTTCGGCTTTAATACGTCCTTATCTATTAGTTATTTGGGAATTTTTTATTTCTGAAATTTCGGGGGGGGGGGGGCCGGGCCCCCCCTGGCTACGCCACTGTCAACGCATGCACTTTAAAAATAAATTGGATAATCTGGCTAAACATCAGCCTTCGTATCATTCTTCAATTTTATTTTAATTGAAATGAACCAGGTGTGCAATGTTTTGATTTTAACTAGCCAAAACTAACTTGGAGCCTATAGAGGAAATCTGTTTTACATCATAACTATTTTTTAATTCGACCCCCAACTCCAAAATCAATAATGATCTCTCTTGGACCACGAGGAAGCTATAACCTAAAGAGAAATGTACTGCAAATAATTTTTTTATTACTGTTTTATATAACTCATGTTGCATTATGCTATATTATGTGAAACATTTTTGTATATGCTGGCAGTGAAATAAACGAATTAATATATACCAAGTTTCATGAGCCTAGAATCTTGAAACTTGATGGTGTGTAGCTTCCTCATATAGTCCAAGTAAGATCGCTATTGATTTTGTAGCTTGATGGTTGAATAGAAAAATAATTACGATGTACAACAGATTTCCACTATAGGCTTTAGGCTAGTTTTGGCTAGTGAAAATAAAAACATTGGCAGCAGGTTCATTGCAAATACAAAAAATGGAATATTACAAATGGAATATTAGGCTATATTTTATAATGAATCATGAGGTTGTGGTTCGGTTAAGGTTGTTTTTGTGCTAAGAGGGAGGCTTGAGTAATTAGTTATGTCTGCAATATAGTTATTTTTTGTGCATTGATAGTTGTGTCGAGGAAGAAGTCCAGTTATCAAAGCATTCCAAAATTATCCCTCAATTCTTCTTAATATAGAATCAAGGTTTTGCTTCCTTCAATAAAAAAATGTGGTAATTTCTGAAGAAAATATGGATCAACTCCGATTTTCTTTAAATTGAAATGTAGGCTATTATGTAGAACACTATGTAGAGCACAGAAAAAATTAAAATAAGTGTCGCAAACACCGGGAAGTGTGTAAATTTAAAGTAGCGTTTTGAGCCTTAAGTAGAGACTGTAGTACGAATTCAATCCGTTTGACCTCTGTATTTATGTATTGCGACACTTATTTTTTCCCTTCTATGCTCCAAAAAGCGTTCTACATAATACATGTAAATTTCAAGAATTCTTTTTTTTCAAAAATTTCAAATGTTCTATGTGACAAAAAGAAAACTTCATTCATATGAGAATTTTAGAAAATTTAATTAGCAAGAAAATGTGCCTCAAGAATTTCCTCAGGTGTGGGTTGGATGGGAAGTGGACGCTGTACTTTGATCTAGTGCAGATGTCCTTATAATCTGTGATGCTTTCCATGACGAAATACTTTATGAACAATCTAACATAAAAACCGACACTGTATTTCTACAATAGACATACATTGTTAGTTTCGTTTTTAGATTAGATGTCTTTATACTTGTGATGATGTTTAACATATGATATATTAGTTTGTGACTTCCAGCTGTAGCTATTTAGTACCTATTGGAACAGTCATTAATTTATCTTGTTATATAGTTTGTCTCTCATCTTGTTAGTAGAATCATTCATTGTTCATTAAAGCCTTTAATTATCATTAAAAGGTTCACAATCATTTCAATTTAATGAACAATAAATAATTTATTGATTCACTATACTCTAATGGACCGTCTCTTGAAACCCAAAGAACTCGATTTGGATCCTAATTCACCGACAGCAGCAGTGGAATGGGAACATTGGTATAGGACATTCATAAATTTTATATCAAGCATACAATCGACGGATGCTGAGAAACTGAAACTTTTGATCAACCTTGTCTCTCCAACAGTATATCAGCGGATAGGCCATTGTGGTACGTATTGTGATGCACTCACTTCTTTGCAAAAATTGTTTGTCAGACCTGTCAATGAAATTTTCGCTAGACATGAATTACTGGCCAAAAGACAACAACCAGGCCAATCAATAGATCAATTTATAGAGGAATTATTGTTACAGAGTAAAAAATGTAAATTCAAGGCCGTTACTGCTGAGCAAAACCATAATGATTGTGTTAGAGATGCTTTCATCAGTGGCTTGCTTTCACCAAATATTCGACAACGCCTATTAGAATCCAAATCTTTAGATTTTAACGAAATTCTTGATCAAGCAAGAACTTTAGAATCAGCATATCAAAATTCGCTCAGTTTTAACTCTTCTTCTGTTTCACTTAACGCCGCATTACCAGTAGTACCACCTTCTACTGAATCGATTATGAGACCTGCTTCACCTGTTACTGCACAGATTGTAAATTCAGAAAATCCGAAACTTCAGAAACGATCCAAGTTATGTGATTACTGTGGCTATAACTTTCATATACGAAATAAGTGTCCAGCTCAAAATGCATTTTGTAAAAATTGTGGAATAAAAGGTCACTATGCAAAAATATGCAGATCCAAGCAGACCAACAAAAATAATTCTAATCACTGGGGCTCTAATAAAGTATCTGCTGTTGAAGTTTATAGTTTGTCACCTCCTGGACTCAGCAAAGCAACTGTACCTGCAATATTGAATAACTTCAAAGTAGCAGCATTGATTGACACTGGTAGCTCAAGCAGCTTTGTTAATAAACAACTGGCAAAAGATCTAAAATTAAGAATTTATCCTTCTAATGACGAAATTCGTATGGCCTCCACTTCTCACCGTTCGTCAGTTGTTGGCCAGTGCTCGGTTAACCTCACAATTCTTGGTCATAAGTACAATAACATAATTCTTCTTGTTCTTCAAGATCTCTGCTGTGACGTTTTACTAGGACATGATATATTATCTAATCATTCAGGTCTCTATATGTCCTTTAATGGGTCAAAAGATCCACTCAAAGTGTGTGGTCTAACTGCTGCTCAAGTCAAACCTGCCTCATTGTTCCAACATATTTCTCAAGATGTTAAGCCAATAGCGATAAAATCTCGACGTCATAATCAATCTGACATGGAATTCATTAATCAAGAAATAGATAAACTCATAAAAGAAGATATTATTGAAACAAGTGACTCTCCCTGGAGAGCACAAGTACTTGTAACTTCAAACACCAACCATAAAAAACGTATGGTGATAGATTACTCTCAGACAATCAACAGATTTACCCTACTTGATGCGTGTCCTCTGCCAAATATGGAAGAACTAGTCGATAAAGTAGCTAGATATTCTGTCTTCAGTACAATCGACCTCAAAAGTGCCTATCATCAAATACCAATAAGGAGTTGTGATAAATTATATACAGCTTTTGAAGCAGTGGGTCAACTATATCAGTTCAAGCGAATTCCTTTTGGAGTGACAAATGGAGTAGCCGCCTTTCAAAGAGTAATTGATGATATAATTCGAAAAGAAGATCTAAAAAGTACATTTGCATATCTTGATGATGTTACAATTTGTGGAACTACCATGGAAGAACATGATAGAAACTTAAAAAAATTCATGAACATTGTACAAAAGTACAAATTGACTATTAATTTGGAAAAGAGCTCGTTTGCAAAATCTGAAATCAACCTTCTTGGTTATATCATCAAAGACAAGACTATCAGACCTGACCCAAGCAGATTAGAATCATTACGATCATTCCCCCCTCCAGCAAATGCTGCGTCTATGAAAAGAGTTCTCGGAATGTTCTCACACTATTCAAAATTTATTCCCAACTTCTCTGATAAAATACATCCTTTAGTTCAAGCTAAATTTCCATTGACCACATCTGATATTTTAACGTTTGAAGCAATGAAACAATCTATCATTGATGCAATGGTGGTTGTCATTGATCCAGAAGCTCCATTTGTGGTGGAAACCGATGCATCAAATGTTGCTATTGCTGCTACATTATCACAATCGGGCAAACCAGTTGCTTTCTTCTCCCGCTCACTATCACGAACAGAACGACATCATCCAGCAATAGAAAAAGAAGCTTCTGCTATAGTTGAGGCTATCCGTAAGTGGCGCCACTTTCTTCTAATGCGACATTTTCAACTTATCACAGATCAAAGATCTGTTTCCTTTATATTTTCGAAAGACCACCAGAGTAAAATTAAAAATGAAAAAATTCAACGTTCTTGCTTTTCATATGATATTACTTATCGTCCTGGTAAGGAAAATGTAATTGCTGATGCTTTATCCCGAATGTGCGCAAATATAACAAATGGAAGAGAGAGAGTCCAGAACTATCATAAAACACTGTGCCATCCAGGAACAGCTCGATTCTATCATTGGATCAGAAGTAAAAATCTCCCATTCTCTCTTGATGAAGTGCGACAAACAGTAAATCAGTGTAGAGTGTGTGCAGAAATTAAACCAAGGTTTTATAAACATCAAGGAACTCTCATTAAAGCAACCTCACCGTTTGAACGCCTCAATTTGGATTTTAAAGGCCCAATACCATCTAAGACCAAAAATAACTATTTTTTGACTATAGTAGATGAATATTCGAGATTCCCTATAGCAATACCTTGCCCTGATATGACATCTACAACTGTTATTAAAGCTTTACAATCGATTTTCTTCATGTTTGGAACACCAGCATATATTCATTCAGACAGAGGATCATCATTTATGTCGCAAGAACTTAAAGATTATTTAGCAATCAATGGGATTGCATCCAGCCGAACAACGCCCTACAACCCAAGAGGCAATGGGCAAGCTGAAAGGTATAATGGCATAATATGGAAAACTGTTCAGTTAGCTTTAAAAACTAGAAATCTACCAATCACGCACTGGGAAGACAGTCTACAAGAATCACTCCACTCAATTAGATCTCTATTATGTACAACTACTAATTAAACTCCTCATGAAAGAATGTTCCGTTTCATCAGACGTACTGGAAATGGTGGCTCTACTCCTTCTTGGCTTATCTCACCAGGACCTGTGCTACTCAAGAAACATGTAAGAGCATCAAAATATGATCCCTTGATTGAAGAAGTTGATTTACTTGAAGGAAATGGTGAATATGCTCATATAAAATTTCCAGATGGAAGAGAAACTACAGTGTCAACAAGAGACTTGGCACCAACTGTTCCTGTAGCTAGTTTAGAGGAACCCTCCACTGAACTTCAAGAATCAGAAGTCATACAAGATGCTGATGAACCTCAAGATATAGTGGATCAAGCTGAAGATCAAAAAGATCGAATTCAACCCTCTCAATCTCTGGAAGAAAATAATTGTACTCCCAATATATCTCAAAATGAACAACGGAGAAGCAGAAGAAACAAACGACTTCCTTCTTACCTTGCCGATTATGAACACTCACTTCATTCTCTTCTTAGGTGGAGTGAATGTGATGATGTTTAACATATGATATATTAGTTTGTGACTTCCAGCTGTAGCTGTAGCTATTTAGTACCTATTGGAACAGTCATTAATTTATCTTGTTATATAGTTTGTCTCTCATCTTGTTAGTAGAATCATTCATTGTTCATTAAAGCCTTTAATTATCATTAAAAGGTTCACAATCATTTCAATACTTTTGAATTCTTTGAAAATTAATATGGCGTTCGCGCCAAACACAATACCATCTTCGCTCTCTTCCTTCAGATGACATTCAATGTTTGATATTGAATAAAAATTAATTAAATGATGGGAAAACTTAGAGAGACATTTCTAGAATAATAAACAATTTTTCAAGTGATAATATCCATGATTTAAATGACACAAATGTACATAATATTGCAGTGGCATAGTTTCGAGTAGCTGTCGCTTTGTATCAGCTGTTTATCTATGTCAATCTATGTCAGTGTCAGTGTCAGTGTGTGAGTGCGCTCGGTTTTGACAGTTTGTGTTTGTGTACCGATCGCGTTTTTTTTTTCGTCGTGTAAATATGTGATGATCGCGGAGTTCGCATTTGCCTGTCGGTAGTTTCTATTATGGAATCGAAAATTTCAATGGAAACTAAAAAGGACATTTATTCATCTTGGGTGCAATATACAACAAAGGTGGGCTCTTATCACTCAAGTTCAGTGTTAATTTGAAGGTTAACATTTTGGTATGCAGGTAAACGAGTGTGAGCACTCATGATGGCGATTTGTGGCATTTTTGTTGTTTAAAATTCTCAATGGCTTCTTTCAAAGTATTACTTACTTTGTTATAGTGTATTCCGCAGAAAATTAGAATAACGCTAATATTGGGAAAATTGTTATCAATTTACCCCATCTGTTGATGGAAAGCTAAATAAGACACTTTCATGAATCATAACAATTTATCTCAGTAGTTGTTTCTTTTGTCCAAAATGCACGTAAAGTTATAATTATATTATCGATATATAATTAATAAAGATTGATTTGTTGCCTGTATCTGTCCTGAGAGTGCTATATTTAACATGTTCCTTAAAATGGTCCCAACCAACTTATTGTGGTATGTCTCGTTTGAGTTGAGTTGCATACATCAATTTATTAATTAGCCTCTAACAATTTATCACCTTCTCAAGTCAGTTCTTTAGCATCGAATAATGAACATAATAATCCTGTATGAGTGTGTTCATTAATTAAATAAATAAATACATGGTATCCCGAACAGGCGTACCTTCAGTACTACCACTGTAATACTATAGTTTCGGCAGTAATGCTATTCTCTCTCGATTGAGCTAAAACGAGTACAGAGGAGCTTCATAAAAAAGTTAGAGAGCTAAAACGAGTTAAAAGAGCTAAAACGAGTTCAGAGGAGCTTCATAAAACTTATTACCTACACGGGGAAAGGATGGGAGCCTCTAATAGGCCGAACTACTATTTTGAGTTTGAGTAATGTGCTAATATTTGTCTTTTGAGTACTGTACTATTATTTTGAGCTTGAGTAACTTACTGTGCTACTATTTTGAGTTTGATTACTTCGGCCTATTACCCTTTTAGACGCTCCCATCCATAAGAAAATTGTATTTGTTCATTTAGGGTATTTATGAAACTGCTCTACATTTTATTTTTAAATCTTTGGCTGCTTTTCACTTTTGTAAATTAATAATTTTTATACACTTACATTTAGTTTTCTCAAAAGATATACCCACACATACTATCATAAGGTATATGTATATATAAGGTATATCACTAGCTGAGCAAGGTACGGTATGTCACTGAATTTTCAGGTATACAATTCTATGCCATTTTTGTTGAAAAGTTATTTCTGAAACACCTGGGAAAACGTTGTAGCTTATACTTTAACAAGTATTGTGTTGCATTGCAGAATGAAGAAGGATATTTCAGACATTTTGTCAGAGGCTTTGTATCGATCTGGGAAGCTCAACTTCAGCTTGATTGGAATCAGTTGGAGACGCTTCCGAATTGGACCAACGTAAAACCAGATACTGGTCCTCATTTAACAAGACTGCCTGAAGAGCTTCTACCAGCCATTGGAAAATTCATATACATCGCAAATGACAACACTGAAAGGGTATTTAAATTACATTTAATAATGCTGTATGCATTGCAGCACATACTTCATTGTATTACTGTTTGAAAAATTCATTCAGAGTATTTTTATTAGATTCTTGAAAGATCACATTGAAAATATACAAAAATATAGCATTTGTATGATAAATTTCTTTCAAAAGAAATATCAAAATAATAATACATAAAATAATGTGTTATTAATTTATTAATAATAACACATAAAATAATATGTAGTTAGGGAAGGTAGTTTTGAAAAGGCCTACCCGTATAAAATAGGAAAACCCCATTTATCATTAAACATATTGACAAACTTCTTTGCATTTATTATTCCGAAAATTATAAGTTGAGTTTAAATAAAAAACTCCAAGTTGCCGTTTGTGAATTTCTATATTAATTGCGTAGAGTCCTCCCAACTGTTGAAAGATTTTTTATAGAAAACACTAGTAGAAAAATATTTATTAGGAATTGTATTATAATAACATTGTAGACTAATCAGCCGTACAGTCTTCTAGAAGTCTGAGATTGAATCATCTTCGAAAATTTGAGGTTTCATGTGAATAATACATAACTTAGTTCTTTCAAAAAAGCTTTCTTCGAAAACTGTAAACTATTCTATTAGAATAAAATCTTCAATATTTTAAAACGATTAATGAAAGTGAATGCTGCCTTACTTACTAGGCTTTAATTTAAGCCTTTTTCTTTTTAAAATTGCAGGGTGTTCTAAAATCTGAAGGACTGGTTGAAGTAGACCTTCTGGTGAGATGTTTGATTGCAATAAGCAGAAATTTGGACAACATACCTCTTATTGCATCTTGCGATTACATTGGGCTCTGTGTATCTATTGCGTCTTCAATCATTCAACAGGTGAGTCGTAATTGATGTATAATCGATTTTCCAAGGGTCAAACATTATTATAGTTTGATAAGTTGTTACTGTTATGGACAGGGCAGGAAAGAGGGAACAGTGATTCTCAACGTAATTACTGTTGTGTCATTAAGTCTTCCAGTCGCAGCTAATTGGAATGATTGTTTACTTTTTCACCGTACTCTCCTCGCTTTGCTGTTTATCTAAATATCTTTAGAATGTTTACTGAGAACTTTATGGAATGAACTAGAAAATGGGAGAACCTTATTTGTTTACTTTAGAATTTGATAGAACATTATAGAACCCTCTCCGTCTTTCTGGAACATTTAAAAATGTATAAAAGCAGAAGCTCTTGTAAAAGTCAGTGAGTTGTGATTCGAATGGTAATGTGATAAAGTGACAGTGATAGTTTCCGCTCATACAAACCAGATTATCAGTGAGCGGTAATACAAAATGTGTTACATGAACGTTCAATGTGTTAAGTAATAACACAGTATATTGTGACAGATTATTATTCAGGCTTTTTAACAGTTTATACAGTGACTGGTAAGTGTTTGTAGTGTTTCAACCGTTATGTTTTTCCAAAATTATTTGATACAAACAGTTATTATTTGATATTTGATCGGCCTTTTAACAGTTATTGATTGATTTTTGTACAGTATTATTGCAAATTCTTTATTAGCTGAACATTATCGATTTATCTGTTCCTGATTGATTTCCTTTGTGTGAGATAACTGATTAGTGCAAGTTGTCCGTAATTTGTGTTAATAAAGTGCGAGTGTTAATTTTAAGTGTTGCCAGCATTATTTTAGAGATAGAACCCGTAACATTACTGTAACAACTTTTTCAACTATTTGCATCTTTTAGTTGTGATGACTGCAATATTTGTGATTTGAAGTACAGTAATTTTCAGTGATTAATCACGAGTCGTGCCTGGTATCTGCTCTGTCAGATAAGAAAAGACACGAGCGCTCGGACGGGTGACCGCTATGGTTTGCCCAGCAAAAATGACCCGGTTGTCTGCTGTATAATCACTTCCTGGTGGTTCGGAACCCATCTAAAACTGGAGGTCCAACTCATTACCCACACAATGGTATCAGACCTGTATGGGTTTCATCCTCCGAAAAAAGAGGAAATGTAGTGAAAGTAGTAGTAGTAAAAATTCTTTATTCAATCTTTTAACTTTACATGCATTACATTCATTAAAAAAAAAATAATAATAAATTCTATGTAGCAATGGATATATATATATATATATATATTAACCTTTTGAATTACAAAAAACTGAAAATTAAAAGAGAAACAAAACTTGAAATTAACATTAGCTTGCCTTTACAATTCACAATCATTTTCTTCAATTCATTAATAATAATCCTTATTATAGCATATATATTATAGCACATCAGCATATAGTAAGCATCAATACATTTTCTAGACTTGTACATTTTCGGCTCTGAAGTCGGGAACAAAATTCAAAATTATATCCACTTTCTTTGGACTATTAGACTCCTTTAGTGCTTCGTTTAAAGTGGTCTTTTAAATTAATATGGTTTTGGAAAGAATTAGTAATTGTACTTCAAAGTGAAATTTCTAGTTGAACTTGGATATAACCTAACATTTTTATTTTTTAGTTGAACATTTGTAAAGAAAGCAGTAGTGGGCTGTGCCTGTTGTATCTTTACTTGATAGTGTTTCTTGTAATAAATGAATATAAATAATTATCTTTCACACTCATTGCAGATTAATAAACTTCTAATCCACATGTACACATTCTTACACACACGCTCTCTCTCATTCTCTCTCCCACTCTTTCTCCCTTCCCAGCCTCCAATGCCGCCCTCTTCCAATTTGTATTTTTCACCTTTGTAGTTGAGCTATGAAACCTTTTCCAACTGATTAATTAAAGAATTGAAATTTCGATATTTCCTCCTGATCACTATAATCTTATCCTATTAGAAATCTCGATTATCTATATGAGATTTTCAAGTGAAAGTCATTTGTGGGACAGACATGTGTGGTGCATAACCTTCCAAGATTATTCTTGAAATTTTGTGAAACGAATAGTTTAGGCATTAGTCTGTTGTTTCCTACTAATTTTCATGTGGCTGAACGTTCGAACAAATGTATAAATTTGATGAATATTATAATTTTCGCTTTATTTTTTTCTTCTAGATTGTTTCTGGCACATGTGAGTTTGAATCGGAAGGAAGAAAGTACTGCTTGAGTTTGTGCCATTTGCTGGAATGCTTGTACGATCCATATTTCACATGGAGACATTTCTCTCCCACCACAAAAATCCAGCTCGAGAGACTCGCCTTTCAGCCTGCTCTTCTTCATGTGGAAGTTATACCTTTCATATATGGTATGATCATTTTCCTACTAATGATTCAATTTCTGTATGGTAAATAAATCCATCAATTTTCCCACCAAAAGCTTGTTTTGTTACAAAGCAGTTTTCAGTAGAAATTAGTATTATAACTAGTTTGTATTTACTATGCAAAATCTTTGAAAGTGTTTACTGGTTGGTTGTACTTGCAATGTGTAATATTTTTATGAAATATGCCTCAGATGGTGTTTTTTGTTAGAGGTTTCAGATAATAATTATCTACTATCCAATATTAAAACTGTCACTGTATTCCACTTTTAAATAATGTTTTACTCACATATATTTGAGATGCTTGAGGAATGCATTTCACTTCTGAAAAGAAGCTTCGTCAGCCTCTTTTCAGAAGTAAAATGCATTCCTCAAGCATCTCAAATATATGTGAGTAAAATATTATTTAAAAGTGAAATACAGTGTCAGTTTTAATATTGGATTATTCATTAAGTGTTTCGTCATGGAAAACATCACAAATTATCTACTGTTACATAATTATGTTATAGCTGAAATTTAATAGCTTTTCAAATCTGTTTTATGTAACAAATTTGTTTTTTTCAACAGTTCATTGTTCAATGACAATGCTCCATCTGAACACATCTATGACAAAATAGCGTATTCTGTTCTGTGAAAGAACTTTCATGAAATAAAAAAACATTTAAAAGTACAACTTCGAATAAAAATCCATACGATCTATAAATATTTTATAGTGATACGTTATATCAACATCTTATTCATCAAAAAACCTTGATAGGGTGTTCAAGATACAAAAGAAAGCGGTTAGGTTTATGGAAAGAATAAATAGATTAGATTCGTGTAGGCCGTTTTTCAAGAGACTTGGTCTCCTAACTGTACCCTGCTTATATATATGTGTATCAAGCTACTTTATATGTAAAAATGACTGATATTAACCAAAATCTTGACGTACACGATTATAATACAAGAAGCCGAGGAGATTATCACTTGGTAAGTCATAATAGTAGCTTATTCAAACAAAAACCTTGTTATATGGGTAGGAAACTCTACAACAAGCTATCGCAGTTTTTAAAGAGTCTTGAAAATATAGAAATATTTAAAAAGCAATTGAAAAAATATTTATTTGATAAAGCTTTTTGTAGTGTACAAGAGTTTCTTTCATATAAAAATTAAGCCTCACCTCAACTAATTGATTTAGTAACTAGTGTATAAGAGTATAATTAATTGTTGATCTGACTTGTCTTATACTCCTTAACTGGAGTCTCCAATACGTAATCTACAAAAAAAAAAAATACTTATTCACTTTCTACTTTCCAATTCGAACCATACAATTTATGCCCAAGCGAAAACCTCAAACTAAGCTTATGAACGCAATAAATAGAATAGTGAAACGGGCAATATCCTTTCATTTATTTCTTAAAAATGAATTCCTAATGAATTCTCATGTTTATTGTTCATTAAATGAAAATTTATCCTAATGAATTCTCATGTTTATTGTTCATTAAATGAAAATTTATCCTGGTACTTGTTTCAAACTGAACTTTCAATTTACATTTTTTTTTATCAAATTTTTATTGGTTTCTTTCAATAATGTCGATTTTATTGAAATTTCAGATTGTTTTCAAACTGACCTAGTCAAGAAATATCCTGATCTAAGTATTGAACTTCTAAATGTGCTGGGTGCTATTGTCTCTGGAGCTGAGGTGAGTGTCAGAAAAATGCTTATTTATTTTGAGGGTTAGTTATTTATTGTGATGTTGGGTGGTGTCAAGAATGATGTGAAGGTGATGGTAATACTAAGTGTTTGGGAGTAGAAAGTCAATGATTAATATCTCACTCTGTAGAGTGATTAACTTCACAGTTACTGGATTAATGATTTGATTAAGGCAATAATTCAAAGCAATTATTTCAAAGCTATTACAAGTAGCTCATATAATAAAATAAATTATAACCCAATAATTTTCTGTTTTAAAGACATGCAGTCTTTTTCCATCGTTCGCTACAACGTTTTAGAATACTTGTTGAATAAAGATAGACTTTTGCTGATGGTGCGTACATGAATTGTGCGTGAGTAATGAGGTGAATGATGACACATAGATTTCGAGCTGGAGAATCAGAAACTACAATTTTCTTGGCTATAAAAAAACTATAGTAGTATAGAATTTGAACTATCATCAGAGAGCTAGTCAGATGCTCTAACCACTTTAATATTGTTCATTCTATGAGAGCCGTAGACGCGTTATGAGCTTATGATTTTTACAAATGAGGTGCATATCCGATTTGAATAACTTTGCCTCGCAATTCAAATATCATTGCTTCAAATATAAGGTATTTTTTCTTCTTTTTCCTACCCTACTCTTACTCAGCCGTAGCCTCTTCATGACTGTGCTATATCTACTTAGCCCGTTTTTCCACTTGCTGGCCTACTCGGCTGGAAACTGTGGTCTGATCCAGTTGTGGATGTAAAACAAGTTTATTGGGGGATGAGAAACATATTCCTTTTCAACGGCAGGCTGGATTATGGGCAGTGGCCTTTTGAATCTGTACATGAATCGAAGTGGTAGTCCATGAAAACACACATTTCTTCCATGATTGTGTTGAATTTTTTGAAAGACGTTATTGTCAATGAATACAAGTTTCGGAAAGCATCTTGTAAAAGTCTTTTAGTTCACTATACCCCGTTTATTATATCATTTGACATCTAGTACCAAATCATTATTTTTTTAAATGTGAATTTTCTCCAGTGTTTTCAATTTGCGTTTTATTTTAGGTTTCATCATCCTGTAATGGTTGTTTGGGTTCATAATTTAACATAGCTAGCTAACTCAACTAACATTGATAGATACTCAGGGTGTGGTTTCACTAACTGGCAGTTACAGATTTTTAGTTGGTGGAAATAGTTTTTGTTGGGAATGAATAGTTTAGAAATGGAAAGCGATGATGTCTTTTGCAGAGCACTCTGCAATTTCTGAGCGGTGATGATGAGGTTGATGATGATGACAGTCAGTGTCAAAAAGAACCCAAAAAGGCAGAGGGGGTGAGTGCTGTAGAATCCACATTTGTTGCATCCTTTCAGATCATTTAACTCTTATTTCAAATTAGCATGTTTGCTTGTCATATTATACGCATGCGCATTTGTTCCTCCTTAATCGTTACTGAACCATTTCCAAATTTTTAGTTGAAATTGTTAACTAAAATTGTCAGCTCGTTCCTAAGTGAATGTTCAAATTAATTATGGGGAAGCATGATTCTATAAGAAATGCATGGAATTGAAGCATGAGAATTGGAAGCCAAACTTTGTATCTTGAGTTTTCATGAAATGCAACTTAACATTCAGTGTTAGATTATATTTCCAAATGATAAATAGAGCTGAAAATTATTTTGAAAAAATATTATAAAAGAATAAATTTCATAGCAATGTTTAAAACAATGAATGTCATCCATTCGAATGCTGCGGAATGGACTGGGTGTAGAAATATGCTGTAGGTATTACAAATTTTATTATTTATTACAAACATCCACTCTTTATGTTCTTCAGATGTTTATCTCTCACTGGCCTCATTTTCTATAAAATATGGAATAATTTACCTTATGAATAGTAATAAACGTGCTCCTTAACATTCTAAAATTCTTGTTATATTTATAATTTTATCATTTTGTGGTCTGTCTGATTTGTTCTTTATCAATTATTATTGTTTAATCTCTGGGTTTTAATATGCTTCTTATTAAATCTTTAAAATTCCCTGAAGTGCAAATTACTTTCATCAATCATCCTAGTAAGTTACTTTTTAGTTAATAATATACAAAAATTAGAACTTTATCTTATTTCGAAAACTCTTTTCAATATTTTGTGATTTTTACTTGTTAAATGATGAGTCAATTCAGAACTCAACTGGCTTCATATTTCTGAAATTGATAGGCTATGTGGCTATTGAGAATTGTTTGAAACTAAATAGTCTCATATCACAGTTATAGCAATGCTAAATTTAATTTTATTTTCCAATACTGTAATTATGTTTTAGTGTATTTTAGTAGTGTTGTCAATGTTAGTAGTGTTGGGGATATATTTTCTAATACTGTATTTATGGTTTAGTGTATTTTAGTACTGTTGTCAATGGGGACGATATATTTGCTAATATTGTATTTATGGTTTAGTGAATTTTAGTAGTGTTGTCAATGAGGTCAATATATTTTCTAATAGTGTACTATATTTATGGTTTAGTGTATTTTAGTTGTGTTGTCAATAGAGACGATATATTTTCTAATACTGTATGGTTTAGTGTATTTTAGTAGTGTTGTTAATGGGGACAATGTATTTTCTAAGACTGTAATTATAGTATAGTGTATTTTAGTAGTGTTGTCAATCGGGACGATAATAATTATATTCCAGTTCAAATTATTGTCCATTAATTTTTCATATATTCTGCTTTTAATATGAAAATAGTTACAATTAGCTGCTTTTAAGACTTATATTAACTTGGAATAAGTTTGTTATAAATCCAGTAAGAAATTGTTTCCAGGATAATTTAGTTATTAATTAGGTGTTGATATATATAACTTATATAAACTATTATATATATATATAAAACTTTTATTTTGCGAAATATGAAATGAAATAAATTTATTCATCCACAAGAACATTGTACAATAGACAGAAAACATTCTCTTAATAATACAAATTAAATATATTATACGATATAAACATAAAATAAGATTCTTTTCCAAAGATGAATAAATGAAAAAAACATCCTGAGGCCTAGCCTGTGTGGGATGGTATGCAATAAACTTATTCCTTAAAATAGAGAACTGAAGAGATAAGTTGGTGCGACTGACCGGTCTTCTAATATTACAACTATACTGCTAGACAGACAAAAATAACAATTCCATATGTATTATCAATAGGAATGATGTAGTTTTGCACAATAACATACATTTTTAGTAATTATATATGTAATGTGCTAGTTTCGTGTCAGACTGGTTAATGCACAATATTATTCTGAACTGAATTGAAATATTTCCAAAGGAACAATGAATAACTTTATTCGTATTGGTTCAAAGAGTGGATAAACAAAGTGAGGATTGAGCTAGTTTGCGGGCAATTTCCCCATTGGCTGACAAATTTAAGTAAGACGAGTGCACTGGAACACTGCTAAGGCTCTTTTTTGACAGTATACTTCCTTCTCCTGACTTTGCTGCATCGGTGAAAGTGATAACAATTATGTTGGGATTTTTCATGCTCTCAAGCCCTTACAATATTTGACAGAGAAGCTTGGGATGCTACACATGTCAATAGTTTCAATAATTTTATGTGTAATAAGTTGGAATCAGCACTTCACAAAACAATTCAGTAATTATGTCCAATAGGTAGCTATTTTAATAATTTATCTAGTTTGTGGCTGCTATGAATATAGAAGTAACTATTCTATATTTCTCATTCAAGTTATCATTTAGTGTAAGTGAAAAATGAATAATTTTATTGAAAAATGTACATAAATAATGAAGATGAATAAGTAACTTTCTCCAAGCCACAATGAGGTGACATCAAAATAGTGAATGATTCCGTCAAATACATAGAAAATACAGGGTTTTCACATGAATTGAGTGCGTAAATACAAAATGCTTTGATTTTTTTAATTAAGTCAGTTGATTATCTAGTTTTTTCAATTTTATAAATTGAATAATTATTAATGTATTTCGTATTTCATACAGTCATATTAAAGATTGATCTGAAATTTTAATAAATTTAAAAATCTCAATAAACTGTTTTATGCATTGCTAATAAGTTTCAATTTTTTCAGCACAACGCTTTGCGCAGTGTATGTCCAGCCACTGCCAATCTTATAATGAACGTAATTGCTGACTCATCAATTATTTTGAATGTTCGTGCGGTTGCTCTTCAAGCGTTTGCTGTAATGGTCAAGGTACTTCATTCTACACCTCCGCCTCAAGTGAGTTATCCACATTTTTCTATGGTTACTTCATGACTCAAGGATTTTTCCAAGGTCTAAAGTGATCTCTTCAAGTTTTGTGCTTCGTATACAGAAATCTGATTCTAGAATCAGAAATATTAATTCTGAAATCTGCTGTGAAGGAAAGTTCCTTCAAGTCCCAATCATGGAATATTCAGCCAGAAACTAATGAAAAACTTGGACATTTTTTTAAATTATTGAGTTGACTATCACTTCTAGAATCAGGAAAATTGATTCTGAAATCTGGTGTAAAGGAAATTTCCTTGTAGTCCCAATCATGGAATATTCAGCCAGAAACTAATGAAAAAATTGGGAATTTTTGGAAATTATTGAGTTGATTATCACTTCTAGAATCAGGAAAATTAATTCTGAAATCTGCTGTGAAGGAAAGTTTCTTAAAGTCCCAATCATAGGATTATTCAGTCAGAAACTAATGAAAAAATTGGATAATTTTTTGAAATTTTTGAGTTGATTATCACTTGTAAAAGTTTTTTATGTGGAGAAGTAATTCAACCCTATGCTGTCATGGGTTTTATATCTGACTCATTCAACCTAGCCAGTTTTTCATTTTTTCTCAAGGTTCTTGTAATCTTGCTTGAAATAATCAAAGCTATTGCTGACGTTTAGGTGGAGAAAAACTAGCAGCGGATGATTCCTACTCCAACTTGATACTTTTTGTTGGCAATGAGAAAGTAGGATAATGGTGCAATAATGTGCACGTTCTGGAAGAGCCTGCACCGGCTCTTGCGTCTGATTGGTGTATGAACGTTCATAGACTCCCAAAACTTACACCATGTCATACTTACCAGGGAATAAACACGCAATCTACGATTTAAAAGTTAATTGTCATAACCAGGGGTCTCCAAACTTTACAGCTTTTGGGCCAAAATAATTACCCCAGTAATTACCAGAGGGCAAAAATCGTTTTCATTTTATACTATCTGTAGAATGTTTTTAGGATTTATGAACTCTGGGCTGATTTTTCACTATAAGGTGATTCAAAATTTCATTTTAAAGGTTGGTTCTTCACAAGTTTCGTTCGATAAAAAAGCTTTTGTTCATTGATATTTAACCTAAGATGATTTACTTTGAACTTAAAAAACGTGTTTTTACATTAAATCTTGAGTATTTTGTGAAACATCTCAATAATGACAATAGTTACAGGTTGTCACAATGCTTTATTCGATTCTTCGCCGCCTTTTACATAAAACCTACTGTATTTCTAATTATCACTTAGAAAGAGACCTCAAGTTTTACTAAATGAGTATTTGTAGAGTTAGCTACGTCCTCCAGCAATCTTAATTTCTGTAACAAAGGAACAAAGCGTCCCCGGACGGTTATATTTATTTCTTTAAATTTGGTGAGAGGAATGAGCTTGATTAATGTGACATTCTTTCTGAAAAACTGCAAATAAAACAAAATTGTCATTGACTGACCAACTGACTGACTCACTCATTCTGCTGACCTGTCAAGTCTGATAGTAATTGATGTATTGATAAAGTAGATGAATTCTCAATAGAAAATAGTATTAGATAAGTGGCAAAACCCTCTGAGTTGTCACGGGCCGGATTGATCACACTGGCGGGCCATAGTTTGGAGACCCCTGGTCATAACTAATACATCACGGTGGTCGTTAAAAGATTTAGACTTAGATTAGATTTAGATTCAGTATTCATGAACCCACTTCGAATCTTCCTCGGCTCAAGGGAGGCAAAAAAAACATTTGGAGGAAGTGTTTTCAAGTCTTCCTCAAGATAAAGAAGCTTCAAAGTCGGTTCATAAATAAAGGGCGTATAGTCTAGTTTGGTTTACTTGGTAGCAATACATGAAATTTAAACGAATTCTCATTATAATATATATCGATCAAACAACTCATTTCGTCTGTATTGCATTTTTGCAGCGACAAATCGAAATATCGACTGTGATTGAATTGTATAAAGGGTCTTTTGACAAAGTATTGAAAGACATGTTGAAATCAGAAATAACTGGTAGTGATGAGCTGAAACTAATCATCCATCTTGTGAGGACAGTGAGGTCTCTGCTCACCATGTCTTCGCTGAATGTTCGCTCATTGCAGCTCACTCTGGTCAATTCTAACCTCTTGGATACTATTTTAAATACGTTGCGCAGCTCTTCTTGTCTGGTAAGTTCCTGAACTCGTTATTTTTCAATGATTATGTAACAATAGATAATTATTATCTGAAACATCTAACACAAAACAGCATCTTGTATTATTCATGCCTGTTTCATACACGTTCAACGATCAAGCAGTGGGTTAAAACACCTAGGCTACTCACTTAATTTGTAAACGTATCACAATGAAATGTCATCTCCAAATATTTTTGTGTAATATATTGACAATTATTGTGTCAATTTGTGATATGATTTCCATGAAATGGAAGTACTCCATGAATAAATCTTTGCATCACAATAGCTACATTAAAAACTTAATTGAAGAATAAATAATAACAATTGCTGCAAATAATAGTAAATTAATTGAACGTCAACAAAACTTATGAAATAACTCGTTTCATTGTCAATGATGTTTGTGAATTTATTAAATATTTTTTATATTCTCTAGTAATTTTTGGAGAGTCATTGTTTTTTCAATTATCAATTTTTTATTAATTTTATTCATAGTATATCGATACCTGTAGCTATAGTTAGTTAGTTAGTTAGTTAATTCAGCTGACACTTATAAAGATTGAAACAAAAGATTCTAGACAAATATTTCTCAATGCAGACTCGTCTACGAAATCTGTATTTTTATGTAATCAACATTTTATAATTATTATTCTATTGAAATATTCTTTTTCAGACCTGCGAAAAAGAGAAGTCCAACTTTCTGACTGAATGTGTGAAAACAGTGGCATCACTGATATCGGGGACATCATCAGGGAAGGTATGAATCACCAATTTTACAGCAAAAATATGATTTCGAGAATCCTAGAATGTATATAGTTGATTGAATTATTTAGATATTTTTAATATTGGCAGTTGCATGGAAATTTGGTTATATTACATCAACTACTCAATACAATTGTTTTATTTCAATCAATCGAGTACAAGAATTTAAATTATTTCGCCAATTGCAATTTAACACGAAATAACTGTGAAAATAGTTTTATTTGATAGAAGTTTGATGGAGTTTCATTTGTACAATCTTTTAATTAAATCGAATCCAATGCCGGAGGGGTTAAATCATTCTGTATTTATTTATTCATATGGGCTCTGAATAAAAAAGACAAAATAAGTTTTCTAGTTTATTTTTTTACCTTTTTTTCGAATAGCTCTTTTAGAGAGCACGCTTGATCAACTTCTTTGCCCATGCTTCTTTCATTTTTCTAGAGTGACGTTCCTTGTCTTCCTGAGTCCACTCTCTCCCTTTTTTCCTTTTTCTAGTTTATTATTATACTGATTTTTTCAATTTTTGACACTTTCTTCTATATTTCAGGAGCGTATGCTCAAAACTAATGGGTACGAGAAACTATTCTCAGCTTTACGGTTGTATGGAAAACCAGACAGACTCGTATTGGAAGCTTTAATTGCAATGACAACTGAAAGTGAAGATCCTGACCAACTTTCTCTGACTGTAAGTATTTTTCTTGTTTTTTAGCTTGAAAAAAAACTCCATAGTTCTTTTTTCAGTTTGAACAGAGCTCACTCATATTTTATTTCATCGAATAATTATAATTCTAATAATATAATGATAATAAAGTTCAAGTGCACCAGTGGGTATACCGTGAGCCAAAGACTCATTGGTGAAAAGAAATCAACCAAATGAATTTTATTATAAAAAATCCTGTTTCTATTTATTTTAATGATTTTGTTTTCCCACAGAGTATAAATTCGAAATTATCAGTGATTTTATTCAGATTTACTAGTGGTAGAAACTCTAATGTCGAGAAAGGAACATTCAGGTTAATTCATGAAACATTTTAATTTATAAAGACAATTAAATAGGTTCTTGAATCGTTACAAAGACAAAGACTATAAATATAATTAATTCTAAAGAGTAGTACATTTTTTCTGTAGGATTGAGGTTTTAAAGGCTTTTTCTAACACCAAGAACTAGAACGAATACGTAAAATCCTATTCATTATATTAATTTTTAACAAACTTCAGCAACTCTACAATAATTCATTAACGAATGTTGAATGGACAATAATTATATTTTGGTGCATAAAAATGTCCATTTTGTTTCAAAAATAGTCTCATATTGCCTGAAAAAATTTTAATCAAGATTCTTTAAGCTTTGGATTCCCAATACTTTTTCCAATACTTCCAAATCGTTTATTTTATGAAACTACACCTATAACAAGGTTACACAAAGAAATTCTGTCACAACAAATATGTACTGTAACAAAGAAATTCCTGAGCTAAAAATTCAGTTATTCATTGAGCTATTCCTAATTATAAACTCTTCTTCGATCACTATTAAAATAGTTCAACTTTCAAAATTCAAATGTTTTTCATTTTCACAGAATCCAGAAACCTTGATTCAACTCATAGGTTGGCTGAGTCATTTGGATGAAGAAAACCAAATGTGGACGACAAACAGGCTATTAAAAATTTGCACTCTGAACTCAAATAGGTATTACATTTATAGCTTACTATCTCAAATATTTCTTGTTTCAATTATGTAGATTCCCATATTTCTCCTTTTTCTTTCTTTGTTAGATTACTTATCCTAGTATGCTGTTTATATCAAAATAGAAATTTAAATTGATGGGATCAATCAATAGCATTCAATAACTTGAAGTTTTCTCTATTACTATTCTAATTCATTGACTTCAAATATATTTTTGCCACTGGCTAGTTCAAAAATCTGCTTATCAGTACTATATCAGCTTATACTGTGTGTAGTTATTACTCAGAAAAATCCTATCTATTTATAATAGTGCGATTGCAATGTGTTTTTCACTAAAACGCATTAATCATGTGAAATAGACTTATTACAGATTCGCAAAACTTAATTTTAGGCTCACTCAATATTTTACTTCCTCAAATAGATTTGAACTAGTTCCAGAGCTACAAGACCAAATATTGGTTTACGAAAAGCAAAATTTTGAACAGCATAAAAGTTCTTGTTGAAATTATTATGTGCAGAATATGATGAAATTTGGGTGTATGTGTGCTGTTTAGCTGAAATTTTGTACTCTTCACTTGGCCGGTTCCATATTTGAAATAAAGGGTGAGCAATAACAAGGGTGATACGATAAACTTTGTTACTGTTGTGCTGCTGCTGGAGCTCCAGATAGAAAGATTGAATTAAACTGAATTTTCGGCGATGAAACGGCCATTCATATGAAAATTCACACAAAATTTACAATTTTTTTAAATTCTTGTGCTCTTGACCTGTTCATTTTGGGAGTCACTCTTTCAAATTGTTGTTGTGTATTACAATAATTTCATAAATTATTTGCTGCCGTTATCAGCCTTCTTTTATTTAAAAATACTGAATACTTTAGTTTTATTTATACTTAATGATTATTGATTATCTTTTATTTTTCGTTTGTTGTATTCAGCCTGAATCTGTCTTGTGAAACGGGAGTGATTAATGCCGTATGCAATGTACTAGCTTCACAGATGGTAGCTAATCTCAATTCTAAGGCTCTAGCTGAACTAGTTCAACTGCTTGAAGCTTTAGCAAGCCACTCGCTAACCGCTTTCGAACTTAAACAACTGTTTCTATTGCTAAGGGAAGGAAATGATATGAAGGTAAGTCAAAAGCTAGCTAAGTTCAAATCTTATTTATACTAATATTTAAGATCGAATTTTTGTGCTCGTAGAATTTGTCACCTGTAATTTCCATTGAGCTGTAGCTTGTCAACTCATTCCTGGCAGTTGTATGAATTTACCTCACACGTGTCGGCTCTTTACTACAGTCTGTTCAGCGAGCCTACGGAGTGGAGTAAACAAACATGTGCATGCGTGCAAGCCGAGACTCAATGAAGCCCGATTCACAGATAGCCTAGTTTTCGAAACGCATCGAACAGGCCTACCCATTGAAAACGACTTTAACTTTATTTGTAGTGGCGAAGGTGATATTGTGGAAGGTATCCATAATGAATAAAAGACGAAATTGTCACAACCACATTTATTAAAACTTGGAGAAACTAGTTTCGGTTGTTACACCATTATCAATCTTAATCAGAATTCAATAATCATTTTCAGCTAAGGATAATACTCATTATTTATTGTAAATGGAAATGGATACCTGAGATTAATGAATTGTATGAATAAGATGGTTATTCTATAACCTTCAATGCTTTGGTAATGTATCCAAACATTCAGCAATCATCGGTATCACTATTATTAGAATTGTACATAAATTCGTCGATTGAATTATTTTTTACCTATACAGTTGAAATAAAAATACTGACTTGATAACTTGAAATAATGCAATAATAATTATTTATTTCACAAACTGGAATGCGACAGCAGCTGTTAAGAATGAACTGTAGGTGGCAATGAGTGTGAATAGGCCGACCGACCGATGCCAGTACAATTCTCGGAATTCCTCACTCACACACATGCAAAGTTTGTGAGGGACACTCCGTAGGCTCGTTGAATAGACTATAATAATTATATTACTACATTATAAGATATTCTCACATACATCGTCATAATATCTCCATATTGTTCTCCAATGATTAGTTCTCAGTATAGCCGCTTGGAGCTCCTTGTTACCAGGGTTGTGTGTTTCTGCGCACTGCCAAGAATGAGTTGACAGACTCCACCTGTAAGTGTTCGTTTGAAACAATGGAATTTTTGAGATTGAGAATGTTTAAAATTGTGGGAACCTGGCTGACTTGAATGAGATTTAAATTTAATGGCTGTAAAACATTACCTGTATGGTTTTAACTAGAAGAACTTGCCTGAGGGAAGTTTAACTGAGCTATTAATTAACTTGATTTTTAAGAAAATTATGTTGGAGAACTCATTCTTGAAATTTAAATAGTAAGTATCTTTAAAAATGCTACAGTTGATTACTTTCTGTTAACGTGAGTTCAACTAGCATAAGTATAGTTATTCTTCCTAAGAGCAAAAATAATAATTTCTAAGAAATAATAAGCTTTGATTTTTATAAATTTTCATTTTGATTAGATTATATTTGTTGACAGAATCTGGAGATTTTCATTTTTTAATATTATCGCTGTCTTTATTTTTCCATAGTTATTTTTGTGCCTCATATCCTTTTATTTTTCTTTGCAGAATCTCTATAGGAGTGCATTGCTGAATGCCCTTTCAACAGTGTCTAGGAAAGGTGCCCAACAAATAGATTGTCACGATTATTTCGAGATACAATCCGAAAATGGTAAGAAAATCGAAAATATTTCAATAAATTCAGAAAATTAAAGATGGGGGAGTAGTCAGAATCTTATATTGTTTATTGCTGGAAATACTATATCTGGGGCACCGATTATGAGTGGGATTCATCATTTTCCGATGCCCTTCCAATTACAAAAGATTCCTGGATTTCTTGTTCCATGACGAACTGCGTTGTTAATATTAACTTTCTATGTGAAATTTAACGACTTGCAGTCAAATATTTGTTAAGAATAAATATAATAACTCACTTAATCTGGCCGAGCGCTTTCGAATCTATGAGATCCATCTTCAGAGGCGTGGGTTCCTAGATCATCATGTCAGTTTTTTGGTTAGAAGTGTTGTGGTTTTTGTAAAATGTGATCAAAAATCTCACAAACTTTTTGATCACATTTTACAAAAACCACAACACTTCTAACCAAAAAACTGACATGATGATCTAGGAACCCACGCCTCTGAAGATGGATCTCATAGATTCGAAAGCGCTCGGCCAGATTAAGTGAGTTATTATATTTATTCTTAACAAATATTTGACTGCAAGTCGTTAAATTTCACATAGAAAGTTGATAATTACAAAAGATTGTTTCAACTTCGTTTTGCATTCTAAATCATTAAGAAATCTGTTTCTAATACTTTTGAAGTTGAAAAAAGAAGATTGTTGGCTAGTTAGAAAATATTAGTTGATTTAACAAACTTTGGAATAGGATTTTAGGTCAATAACTATTTTAGCAGCTGAGAGCAGGTTCTGGAAAGAAACATACCCATTATGTGATAAATATCCTAAAGAAGTTGAAAAATTTTAACTGAACTCCAGCATTTATTTTTGTTTTGAAAACGTGTTTTTCAATTATTGTTTGAACTGTTATCAGCTATAAAACTTTATAGTTATTGATATGTTATGATGAAGAAAATTAACTTTACAGAGTGCCGTATCTTTGAAATTCACTAGGCGAGAGTAGAAGCTACAGAAAGTAGCCTGTTGAGAATAATGAATGATTGGATCATATTGGTAAAATAATAACAAGGACAAGGACTTTAATTAATAGATTGAATTCATGTTATATCGTGCATATAAATCATCTTGAGTACTTCTTTGCTTTTATAAAAATTTTCATTAAAAACACGTTTTCGTTTTAATAAGAAATTTGTTGATCCCATAACATGAATGTAATGATATCCGTTTCTTGTTGCTGAAAGTTTGATTGCTTCATCAAACATGGCTCAAACGGCCAGGTGGAACTAACCGTAAGTGTCTCCCCACCATTAAAAGCCATATGCATATTATTATTTATTATCTGAAGAATTGCCACCATGTTGTGATAGTTCAAGTTCATAACTACTATTCCATCGTTGGCCCTGGGCTAATCTCGGCTAGGTCCAGCATTTTTTTGCATTGCAATTTCACATATTTGAGTTCGACCACACATATAATATTTCGATTTTGAAACATTTCTCATAAAAACAGAGATAAACTCATGAATTATTACACTTTGTCAACAAAGTTCTTTGAATAATACGATTTTGCATTGTGTTGGATACTGGATGAATAAATGACATTGTTAACCTTCATCAGCAGACAATTAGACCTGACGCAAATAGAACCTGCGCTGCGCAGTTTATTCAGATACTTTTTGTAGAGCACAGGAATGCATAATAGTTCGCAAATAGAAGCGAGGGTGGGGTCCAATCAATTGAATGAATCAACAACAATTGGACATCACCTTGCCTTTCACATTGTTTTTATACAGTGTTTCAGGAGGAATCTGTCATACTGCACCAACTCATTCCTCTCATCAAAATTAAGGAATGTTCATTTAAACATAGTTGCAGAATGGCAGACGGAGCATGGTCTGTGGAGTATTATTCAATTTTGTTTTTCACAATAAGTAACGCAGTGGCTGGTTAGCGCCCGGTCTTACAGATAGTTTAGCGTTCTAATAGTTCCAGCATTTTTTTGCATTGTAATTCCACATTTTAAACCAATTATTGTTATAAATCAAAGTTTCTAATACGTTTAAAGCTGAAAAAAGAAAAATTTTATATTGTACTATTTTCTTCAAATATTATTAAAATTTTATATTATAATATTTTCTTCATCATATCATATCAATAATAATACAGTTTTATAGCTGATAACAGTTCAAACAATAATTGAAAAACTCGTTTTCAAAAAAAAAAAAAAAAAAAAAAAAAAAAAGTCAAAATTTTTCAACTTCTTTAGGATGTTTGGCTTAATCATATATGGGTATGTTTCTTTTCAGAACCTGCTCTCAGCTGCTAAAATAGTTATTGTCCTGAAATCTTATTCCAACATTTGTTAAATCAACTAATATTTTCTAAATGCCCAACAATCTTCTTTTTTCAACTTTAAAAGTATTAGAAACTTTGATTTATAACAATTGGTTTAGAATGTGGAATTGCAATGCAAAAAAATGCTGCACCTGGCCGAGATTAGCCAAGGGCCAACGATGGAATAGTAGTTATGAACTTGAATTATCACAACATGTTAGCAATCCTTCAGATAATAAATAATAATATGCATATGGCTTTTAATGGTGGGGAGACTCTTACGAATAGTTCCACCTCACCGTTTGAGCCATGATAGATGAAGCACTCAAACTTTCAGCGAAAATAAATGGATACCATTACATTCATTTTATGGAATTTCTTATTAAAACGTACGTGGTTTTAATGAATATTTTTTATAAAAGCAAAGAAATACTCAAGATTTATATACACGCTATAACATGAATTCAATTTTTGAATTAAAGTTACAAACTCATTTAGAAATGTATCAGTGTCTAGAAAAAATCCTTTAACTGTGTAGAAAATTTCTAAACATATCCCACATATGATGTAATTGCAATCGTCATAATTATTTATGTTTTTTATTTGTTCATTTATTCAAACAGGGGGAATAACAATATCCGACATGAAAAAATGGTCAGGCGCCAGCTATGGATTTAGTTTTCATTGCTGGCTGAAACTGGATAAGGATCACATTTCTGAAAGCAGTCAGGCTTCTTCTTATCGGAGGCAATTATTCAAGTGAGTAATAAATTCATTATTTGTGTTGATGCATAAATTTGAAAATTCTACTCATAATGCTATAATTTAATGTGTTTTTATAAGAAATATTTATCTATTCATGTTCGGTAATATGAGTATACTGTGAAATGTATTATCTTCCTTCTTACAACTGACATTGAACGTTTTGGCTCCCTAACTAACGTGTTAATGTTATAACTTTTTTAAATTTTATTCGCCATTATTCATTTATAATGTAATTTATTTATTTATTTATTTAACGATGTATATGAAGAAGAATAAACTTTATTTCAATTTCAATACTTGTTTTTGCCAGTGTGATAAAATTTTTCTCAGAATTGCTGGCTCAAAATAGTGGTGCACTTACAGAAATAAGACAAATAAAGGTCATGATGTATTAATGCAAGTATGAAAAACAAAAATACAAGTATGATTGATAATGCAAGTATGAAAAACAAAAATACAAGTATAAGTGAAAATGCAAGTTGAATGAAAGAATGAAAATTTGATAAATAAAAGAATGCATTTCGATTAATAAATTAATTTTTTAGTAAAAAATTTACAAGTTCACAAACAATAAATAAAACACCACCAACAAAAATAAAACTTGTTTTTTTAAAGATGACATCTTGGCATTTTTAGGTATGACAAGTCAGAAAAACCAATGTAATATATGATATTATCATTGTTATACGCTAGTTACCATAATTACAACAGTTGAGGTGAAAGCTGAGTAGAGATTTTCTGGTGGGACTCGTTATCCTAGATGTATGTTATAAAAACTGTGTTATTCAGAGCCTAATTTTTAAATGTTTCGTGCATATCCTTCTTGATTATAATGAATAAACGTGTCAATGTGTTACAATAAAAAATGTTTATGACAATAATTCGTTTCAGTTTTGTTACAACTGGTGGAACTGGTATCGAGGCATTTTTCTGTTCGGATGGTGTTCTAATTGTGAGCGTCAACACCAAAAAGGAGCTTTTGGCTGCTACTGTTCCAGAATGTTCCATGCTCGATGGACTTTGGCATTGTCTCGTCATCTGCCACACAAGTGCGAGGTACGGATACATATTTTTTATTGCTTATGGTGCCCACATGAGTTTGAAACTTGTGCATGGGTAATGAGGTGATTGATAACACATAGATGCCAGATGGAGGAGCGGGATTCGAACCCAAGACCGCTGAAGCCACAGTAAGCTGAAATTACAACTTTCGAATATGTTGTACACCTCCAATAACTTAGCAATTACCTTAACGCTAGTTGTACCTGACTGGGAGCGAAACGTTGCAAGTTCATTCATCTGAACTTATACAAAAGATCTAAATGTTTGGTTCGGCTGAGGACAACTAAGGACAGTAACAGTTTGAGTACAATCTGAAGATCGGTTAAGGACAATTACTGGTTGGGGAGTTCGATCCCACTAGGCGTCAAATCTGCAAGAAAGTAGAAACCAATCTGTCAAAACAAAACAATAACTATTGTTGAGGACAATAACTGAGCTTGTATCGTCAGTGATGTATAGGTATTCGCACGGTATCTGGAAAAAAATATTATTCGGGTGTTTGTATGAACGGCATTTGCAAAAAATTGCTTTTTCATAGTTCAAAGCTTATTACTTTATCAAGTGAGTCTAGTCTTATTTGATAAGTTTTCATAAATTTTGAGGATCTGCTAATGAATAGTAATTTAAAATTTCACATTATTGGCTTATATGTTGTCCTTTGGTTTCTTGCAGCTTAATATGAGATAAAATGAAGTGAAAAAATTCGTTATTAGGCGGAGTTAAGACTAAAAGGCTTCTCTACCACTCAACCTAATATCACACTTAATTCACAATATCAATTTTCTCGTCATGTAGGTCATTGTTGGTGACTGGCCATATTTTGGCGTCTGGAAACCCAATATGATTTGATTATAATGTAATCTTTATGACCCTTGTGGTGACACTGTTTTTTTTCAATTTGTGCTTCAAATGCGCACATGTGCTTCTTAAAGCTTCAGATTCCAACAGCAGCAGTAATATCTCTCAAAAGTTTTTATGAAAATTTAATATTATAAACTATTTTTAACTGTTTCGTTTGAAGTAAACTTTTAAGTTAATAGCGTTTGAAAGAGAAGAGTCATTTTGCTATTTTTAGAGTGAATGTTTTTAGCAAATCTTAAATTTTTAGTCTGTGTTAACCTCAATGTTTTTTGACAATGTAACATACTCAAAATTTGTGAAGGGAGCAGTTTTGGACTTGAGTCTGTTGCACCTTCACACTCGTTGTAAATTTGTCAAAATAAATTAATATAATTAATTAACACAGATTCGGACTAAAGAATAGCGAACAATAAGAATGACGAATATCGATGTGGGTTAGGGTTTGGTGTATGTGTTTTGGAATCATTGTATGAAAATTTATAATTTTGAAACTTGATTATTTTATGTTTTGTGCAGTCAAGGAAGCATTTAAGGCTGTTAAATTACTTGAGCTCAACCTAACTTATATCTAAAACATGGCGAGATAGTGCAGTATATTACGGCCTTTTCCGCTGTCTTTTTTCCGAATTTACCAAGGCATTTACTGAGCTATTTACCAAGGAATATTATTCTTCAAAGAATATTTTATTCCTGGATTTCTTGTTCCATAACGATCTGCGTTGTTAATATTAACGTTTTATGGCAAATTGAACGACTTGCAGTCAAGTTGACTGAATTTGACTGCAACTCGTTGAATTTACCAAGAGAAGTTGGTAATATTTTATTGTAATTTTTGTAAAAATATCATACTATCGGCGAAAAAATTGAAGATAATTCGTTATTTGTTTAGGAAATATTACACTTGGTTCAACCTCTTAGTGTGGGATTGCTTTCTACTTTAACTTGTACCAATTTTTAGAAGATTTTACTTTTTTTGACATGATTGTGACGTGATCAAACTTCAACAAATGCCAATAATACAACCTTTTGATGAAAAAATTAGAAGTTGAGAAGATAATGATTTTTATTGTATTGAATTACTCCAGGTTATGGTTGAACTATTGAGTTTGATTTTTATGTTTTATTCTGTCTAGGAGACCATTTGGCCACAATCAACTTTCAGTTTTCATTGATGGAGTTCAGAGGCTGGCGGCATCAATCAAGTTCCCAGCTTTCACAGAGGTAAGTGACAGTCATTCTCATTATCATTGGAAATAACATCTTTCTGAAGAATGCTTAACATCTTCACGATTATCAATCAAACTAATTAAAACAAGAGCGCAGTCAAAGCTAGATCATTTCTGTCTTCTGAGATGCTTATTCTCTTTATTAGATTTAATTGTCACATTGAACAAGCATTTGATGGCGGACAATAATATAACAATTAAAATACTTGAAAGTCAATCAAACTCGATTTATTCTTTTTTATTGAACCCCATTTATTAATATTTATTTATTCGAATCATTGTTGAATCATTTTAGCGTTGAAACGTAGTTGGAAGATTTCTCCATAGCGGTGTGTAAGTATTTACTATTTAACCGGCATATTGCACAAAGTTATAGCGTTTGGAATAATTGTGTTCTACGCTGAGGAAAATTTAAAAAAATCATTCAACATTATGCTGTATTCCATGTGATTTATATTAGTTTAGTCAAGTATATAATTTGGTTTGATTATTGAGATTTCATCCTCATTCACTGAAATAACATGTAATCTTCTCCCATATAAATTACGACAAAATTAATACATCTAGTTTTTCCACTTTTACTCTTTACAGATGATATTAACTGTTACTAAATGTTCGTTATCCTTTTCAGCCATTCTCTGTGTGTACTATTGGTGCAGTGCCAGCTAGATCTTCTTCTAGTACCAGTTCACCTACAGACAAAGGTGGAGCAGCCAGCTCTCTAGTTGAAAAAGGAATTCTTCCGAGCTTTATAACCCAAGTAAATAATATTGTTCGATAAGGCATCCACGCATTCAGTGTATTTATAGACTTTAGACTTATGATCTATTCTAATATCAATAGATTTTTGTAACAAATAAGATATTGGGACTGTATGTTTACCACTTTATTTCTACACCACTAGAAAATGCTTTACAAGTAGCTTGAGGATTAGTTAATTTACTCACTACTTTGATGTTATTGTTACTACTATTTTTATAGTAATTAGTATTTATAAAGGTCCCGGGTTTGATCCCAGTTCTAACCAAAAGATTTTACCTTGGGCCACTCCTGTGTTTTGGACGACATGTTAAGCTGTTGGTCCCGGCTGCCTAAAAACAGATGTTAAGTCACGTCAGAGGCCCTGAAATTTGTTCAGTTGCGATCTGATAACTCTGACACCAGACCTGTGCCAGCCAGGTCACACACTATTATTATTTTTTTAGTATTTTTTTGAATATTTTTTATAAGCCCTCATTGGAGCAAATCTAGTCGAAATTGGTAAGATCATTTTCGGAAACGTTTCTTCTGTGCCCAATATGTCTTCATTCTCTCGGATCTCTGAAGTCTCTGCTCATCTGTGATGTTGTAATTTCTCTGTTTTGGAGTTTTGATTTTTGGTATTTAGAATTTGAGTCAAGTATTTTTAATAATAATAATAATTATTATTATTATTATTATTATTATTATTATTATTCTGTTGATTCTTCACTTCTGCAAAGTTTGTAGAAATCTGCATTAGTTTATAAATCTGGTTTAGTTTAGGTTAGGTTAGGTCAGGCTTACATATACTCATGAGCCTTTACTGAGTAACTATGCATTTTAGCTAGTTGCCTTGTTAATTCAACTTAATATTTTGAATATTTTTGGCTTTGTGTTAAATTCTACTAATATGGGTTAAGTTTAAATAAGTTAGTTAAGAAATTTAAGTTATCAACTTTCTGGAACAACACTTTGTAAATGCTGTACATTTACCTTTTCCAGGTTCCGAATTATTTTTCATTACCTCTAAGATCTTCAGCTCCCATGGACCCTCATGTGAAAAACTTTCCTCCCGGAATGCAAGACACTTTATTTGGTCCCCCAACATGTTTGAAAGGATGCGTTGGTTTAGTTTCCCTATTCCATGAGCCGTTGACACTCCATCAAGTGAAAACGCTCTATGAAGGAGGTGAGTAATTCATGTCTATATCACTTTTAAATTATAAAATGGCTTGCTGTAATCGGTTGGGACGCTTATTTGTGATGAGACTGTTACTCCTGCGGTTACGGATTCGATTCCCGTTCAGTCTAGTATATTTTTGTCATGATTCACCTTATTTCCCGCGCATAAGTTTCAGAGTCATGTGATCATCATCAGCTAAAAATTAACTAATGATTAATTGTATAGGTCTAATTTCAGTGTGATTTAATAATCAATTGGTGCAGTTAATTAATCAATTGTAATGTGAATTGATGCTTTTGCTATAGGAGTACAGTCAGTCAATGATAAGCGTCCTAACCAACTACACCACTACGGCTGCTCCAATACGGCTTACAACAGTCCAAGTTCCAATAGTCATAACAGGTTCATCTCGTTTATTATTTGGAAGATTTTATTTAAACGTATCTTTGTCGCCGTTGAAAAAGTATCTTGATAAAATTATCCGTGAGTTGAAGTTACCAACTTTCTGGATCAACGTTTTCTAAATACAGTACATTTACTTTTTCCAAATTATTTATATTTTTAATTGTTTGCGCTCATTTTTTGTTTAAAATTACATTCTATTCTTAATATAATTTAAACTCTTCGCTCTATTGCTTCTTTCAAAAGAATTATTTTTCCTTGAATTGTTTTCAAATTATGAGTAATAAGGCTTAGACTTGTCACCTAATCTCAGGTATCCTAAGTAATCAAACAAAGCAATCGTAATTTATTATTCATTCTGCACATTCTGTAGCTATAGTCTAATTATTTGTACTTTAAACAAAATTTTATATTTATGTTGTTTTATAATGAATTTGTATTTGTGTAATGAGTTTGTAAATATATTATGTAACGTATTTTCTTAATTTCAATTTCACATTTTCAATGTTAAAACCAACCAATTATGACTTGTCAATTTATTTGTGCAGGTCCCAATAGCCGAGATCTATTCATCCTGGAAGATAGCGCAGACCATTTGGTGCTGAGCAGCAAGCTGGTGTGGTGTTTTTCGCCGGCTGCATCCTGGCGTGGACATTGTCTGGACCTGGCAGCTGCTGGCAAATTTTCGGCAACTGCTATAGTGAGGCACTGTCATACAAAAGCTTTGAAAGTGAGTTATTATCTTAAAAGGCGCTCTATTTGAGGAAGTAATAGCCGTGAGCTGTAGCAGGTGTCTGTTCAATCAGATAGAGATAAGCTGCGCTCTTTGTAAGGGTGACCGATAAGATTGGCCAGCCAAAAGTGCACTGTTCTCTGCTGTAAAATCACTTCCCGGTGGTTCGGAACCCACCTAAAACTGTAGGTCCAGCTCATCAATCACCATCATCCAGCTCATTACCCACGATTAGGTCTCAGACCTATGTGGACTTCATCCTCCAAAAAAAATCCATTAAAACGTTTTGATTGATAACTGACCAATTATTTGACTTACGAGTAAATTATGACCATTAAAACGTTTTGATCGATAACTGACCAATTATTTGACTTACGAGTAAATTATGAAGTCGGCTGGACTGTCATAAAAAATGTTATGATTGGTGGAGGTTAGACATGAGATTCAATTCCTTCCATTGGTTGAAAGCTAGATGAGTTTTCAAGGCTCTAGAAATAGCATTCTAGAACCAGGTTGGTTGAAGATATGATACCAATCCAGGAACGCTATTCCAATACATTTTTTACAGCTCTTTAAAGTAAGTTGTATTGTCATGGACAAATTGCTTATTACTTTCTTGGCCGGTTGCACGAAAGTCAATTAAATAGAGTAGAAGAATAGAATAGAATAATAATTCTGTTAACCAATAATAAATAAGGAGTTTAATGTCAGTTAACTAACCGTCGTAAGTGTAACGGGTTTATTTCTGTTGCACAAAGATCCATTAGTTAATTTTCGTTAACCGAACGGGCACAATCTGGCTACACTGTAATTTGATTAACAGCTGATTCTGAAGTTGAGAAAAAAGATGAATTAGAATCATTTCATTAACAGAATTTATTAATTTCGAATTCCTTTAATTGCTAATAAATTCTGTTTATGTATATTTGTCAGTTTATTCAATTGTCAGTCACTTCAAACTAACTTGTGAAATCATTTCATTGTGAATTATTTGAATCATTTTTTTTTTTTTTCTGAGGATGAAGCCCACATAGGTCTGAGACCTGTGCGTGGGTAATGAGTTGGATGATGGTGATTGATGAGTTGGACCTACAGTTTTAGGTGGGTTCCGAACCTATCTCAATATTATTATATTCTTCATAGATTTTATTCATTTTGAAAAGTTTTTAACACCTATGACCTAATTTCCAGTTCCGTGTTCTAGTACAATAAACATAACCTATAAAATATAACTTAACGGGCATTAGTAAGATTTAATCATCGGTGATGGGGCGGTTAAATATCTTCCACGTTAACCTAATCGGCGTTATCACTTGTAATTTTGCTTTGTGCAACTAAATTAATTATCTCCATTAAGTTTAATATCCATAGAATGACGTCATTCTATGGAGATTAAATTTAATTGGCTTTCGTGCAACCGGCCGTCTGTCTACATGATTTATCTATCAATTTAAATGCTAGTTTCACTCTACTCTTGTTGCCATATCATATTAGGCAATTGATTATCACATTTTGATTTTTTTCTTTCTCAGGATGTAATAAATGGTGTTGGAGGGATCCATGTTTTGTATCCAATACTGGAGAGTATAGGTGGTGTAAATAAGTGTGACGAATTGGATCTGAGTGTGTTTTCGCCATCACCCCTCTCCTCACCGGCGCATCCTCAGGAAATGGACGGCTGGGAAATGCTTCCCAGCTCATCAACAACTGGTCTGTACTATTCTACTACCTCAAATTAGTTCTATTATATGGTTGATCAGATTCATTTCTGTTTGTTAACTTATCTCTAAATATTTTGTTCTGTTTGTATTGTTTTGTTCTCGACGTGGTTAAGTGGTAGAGTGGACATCATTGTCCAAACTTCGCCACGTTGACAAATAAAAAGGTTTTCCGGCCAGTTGCACGGAATAAAATTAAATTTAACCACTGTAAGATGATGTCATCTTATGGAGCCCAATAGGGAAGTCGTTGCACTGGCTCCGTCAAATGACGTCATCTTACGATGTTCAAATTTAATTTTCTTTCGTGCAACTGGCCTATTTTATTATTGCTAATTGTTTCAACTGCATTATCTTTAATTTTCTACTTCACTACTTCATTTCTTAATTAAATTATATTATTGAAGATAGAAGATTGTTTAAAGGCTATTCAGTTCTTGTAAACTGCATTCGTCTTATTTTCTTTCAGTCTTAAGAAATTCAATTCGATTATTTCTATGTGTAACAGATAAACATCTACAGCAGAACCCAGTGTCGTCCTTCCTCTTGCTGCTAAGGAATGTATTGCTGGGCAACGCACTCAATCAAGAACAGCTGTTGAAGCACAATGGAGTTGCTGTGCTTGGTGATCTTCTTTCAAAGGTAAAATTCTGAACAAAATATAACTGATACTAATAAAACGAATGGTTTTGTTCGAAGCTAATGTTATTAGAAAACTAGGATAATCTCTAGAAATTTTTGAACATTTATCTCAGCAGAAATTTTGTTCATATTTAGGTGTAATGAGAATTGCTGTTTGAGTACCGTAAGTAAAACGGAAGTTAGAATGTAAAGGTTCTCTCAAAGGGGAAGTGATAGCCGCGAGCCGTAGCAGGTATCTGTTCAATCAGATAGATAAGCTGCGTTCTCGTAGGTCCTGTTTGAAACGGTGACCGATTAGATTGGCCAGCAAAAAAGACACTGTTCTCTGCTGAAAATCACTTCCCGGTGGTTCGGAACCCACCTAAAACTGTAGGTCCAACTCATCAATCGCCATCATCCAACTCATTACCCACGCACAGGTCTCAGACCCATGTGGGCTTCATCCTCTCTTCGTTGGTAGATTGTTTTCCTTTTGAGAGTTTTGATCTATGAGTTGTACTTTTGACTTTGTTTTGTTTTAGTTCAAATGTTCTCTATATCGTATAAATTTAGTATATTCTACTCGCTATCTTAGATAAAATTGATAAAGTAATTAAACCCATTTTTATTTTTTCTATAAATACACCAACAAAACAAATAGGTCTCAATACATGAGATTAAATGCTATGATTTCTCTCTCCTCTCGGCTATTCCCAAAAAGAAAAGAAAAGAGAACATTTAAAAATAGAAAGATTGCATTAGAGAAAAGATGAGATATAGAAAGAATGAAGGAAAATCGCCGTTGTAGGCTATCTTTTCTTCGGCTGTGATTTCTCATGTATTTTGATATTCATTTTCTTTTATCAATCAATCAATCAATCAAATTTATTTACAAACATTGTAGGGTCCTGCTAAACTCGTAGGTTTTTTCAGCAGGTGCCAATCTTCACAAGTATTGCAACAAAGAAACAGATTCACTTATATTTTAATATTATAAAGAAAAATAGAGATTAGTTAATGAAGAAATAAATTACAAAAGAATGTAGTGATAAAAGTAAAAAATAAACACTGTAAATACAGAACTAAGAAAGAAAAAAATATATACTACAATCCTATCAAAGAAAATAATTAGAAAAGAAAGAAATAGGATAAGAAATGAAGAGGAAAAAGGAAAGTAAAGTTGTACTACTTAATAAATATTTATAGTCGTTCGGGCTGGCGGCAGTGATGGCAGTGATATAAGGAAGAGTTAACCAGCAAAAACTGTATATAAGGAAATTGAAATAGGCTATGTTTATGTTTCAAATATGATTTAACTTTTATATCGATCTTGAATTTTGTAATATTGTTGTTATTGATTATGTACATCATAGTATCCATCTTTATTATTTCTTTTTCAATCTTTATTCTAATTATTTTATTCTCAACTCTTTTCCAGGTTCCGCCAGCTGTGATGGACATTCCAGTACTAGTGGCTGTTCAAAGGCTTATTGACCTAGCAAAAAGTCTTGCTGTACATCATCCAAGGTCATCGTTAGGCCACAAAGCAACCACCACCCAGCCACTACTATTGCGCTCATTTTATCAGCACATCTTGTTCAATTTCAGCATTTGGTCCAAATGCCCTTTCCATGTTAAAGTTGGTGAGTTTTGAAATTTACGCTTGAAATTTTTAATTCAATAGAGACTGAGTCTTTTTCTTCGTGAATAACATGAATAAATATTCGGGACTTGAGTTTTTCATAATTTTCTATTAGACATACCGAAATCGCTTATTGGTGAAACTGCCCATAATCAAACCTATCATTCATATCATTATTTCAGTATTAAATCGTTTTCTGTGACAATACAGTTGTGAACGTTGTACATTCTATGTCAAAACTAATTGGTCAGACTCCTTATTTTCCATATTTTATACATGTTTATTGCAATCTTAGGCTGCAAAGAATAATGATAAAATTAGTTAATTGATAAAAAGTTGAGAATCAATCAATTTTATTTGGAAAAAATTTATTTATTTAATAATAGAGCAAGAATTAATTAATATAAAAAGGATTCTCTAAAAGCCTGCAAGTTTTTCATTAAGATGCCCATACAAAATGATATTACATGTACAAAAAAAGAAGTGATAGTCGCGAGGCGTAGCAGGTATCTGTTCAATCAGATAGAGATAAGCTGCGTTCTCGTAGGTCCTGTTTGTAACGGTGACCGATTAGATTGGCCATCAAAAAAGACACTGTTCTCTGCTGTAAAATCACTTCCCGGTAGTTCGGAACCCACCTAAAACTGTAGGTCCAACTCATCAATCACCATCATCCAACTCATTACCCACGCACAGGTCACATACCTATGTGGGCTTCATCCTCAGAAAGAAAGAGAAAGAAAGAAACATTATACCAGCAGTACATCAAAAAGAATAATGAAATAGACAATCATTAGACAAATAGACAAAAGATAATTATTATGAATCAATCTCTGTGACAATGATGATTAATGAGAACAGTATTGATAGTAAGAAATAAAAAGTAAAAAGGCTAGACAAAGAAAAAAGAATGTTTCTCAAAAGAAATCAATTAAAAGAATAAATAATTATTATTAAGCCTTCACATTGATTTGAAAGAATGTATTTCTATATCTTCATATGAAAGAACTCATTGGGAATCCGAGAATCAAAAGAGTGGAGCACATCTCTTCTGAGTTTTGCGAGCTACTCCCGTTCTTCAAATGTTTGTTACTACTTTATTACCCGTGATTCTCATTATTTAATAATAATAAAACAATAATAATTTTTTTTTTTGCAGGGCATATCCAATACATATCAACAGTAATCAAAGATGAAAGAAAAGTGTTCAGAAAGCGCTATGGTATACAATTTTTCCTTGATACCATAAGACGAAATTTTTCAAGTGCACCTGAAAATGAAGAAAGTAAGGCTATTCGAATCTCTCTTCTCGGACTTATAAAATATTTCCTTCAAAAAGAGTGCAATCATAAGGAAATCACAGCTATAATTGGATTTTTGATAACTGTAAAAGAAGAAATATTGGTGAGTGAATTATCATTTCGAGTAATTTTTCATTGCTTGATGTAATAATTTTTATTAATTGTAAGATTTTGTATTCTGAATAAAAATGTGTTTAATCTGAAAGTATACAGTATATATAAAGAATTAAAATCAACATGTGGGGTACATACATTCCCTCAAATTGAATGGAATTAGGGTATTAGCGCGGTGGGGCTTTGATGCTGACCGTAGAGCCTAGATTGTAGCTACTTAATCAAAAATATGCCGTGGAATGAGTTAAGACACTGTGGAACGGCGAACGGTAAGTGCGCCAAGGATCATTGATTACACATGTTCACTATTGACTCTGGCATCACTCTTGTTTCTTTGCTTTAGTATCAACGCTCCACTGTGCAAGCACCCCAAGGTGCTTTAACAGCCCATATTTCACAAAAAGTTATTAAAATATGTCTCAGTACAATAGATGAACAATAAAGTCATCAACTTGCAAAAGTAGAGAGAAAAATATGAATAATAAGGCATTTACAATAATTTTATCGTTTTGACAGGTATGTGAAGTTTTAGACATGCTCATCACTCTTCTAGAAAGTAAGAGTTGTAGAGACCAGTTGTTCATTTTGATGTTTGAGCCGCAAACTGCTGACGTGCTATACTGCTTACTTATTGAGAAAAACTTCTCCATGGAACTGAAACAGCGTGTTTTGAAGGTAAGTAGAAATAGAACCTCAAACTTTTCTGATTTTTCCCTTTACTCCTATTTGTTATCAAAAATTATCGTGGATTTTTTATGAATCAGAACAACCTTACTGAACGATCAAAATATAGGAAATGAAAAATCCATCACCAAAACTCTCAAATGGACTCATACTTTCATGAATAACCAAGATACACGTGGCAATTTAAACCCAAAGAATGCCACAGAACCTTTTTGCCAAGTATACAATATTTATTACAACGATTTGTTCAAATAATTCTATTTCAATTGATTAATTTACTTTACACATTATTTAAGACCCGACATGGCCGTACTGAAAACGTGCCTTTGTTTTTCGTCGGACTTTAGAACGGAAAATTAGGAACACCATTGTTTTTGGAGGGTCAAATATGAAAATAATTTTGATGAAAAAAGAACGACACAAAAGCATCTAGGTTAGTTCAGGCTAGCTCAATTCAATCTGAAAAATGTAAAATTAATCTCATTCAACAGCTAATTTTTGCCAAATGCAAGCAAACATTTGGTGCACAATCATTTAACTCAACAATAAGTTTAATTCAGTTTGCACAATACTTCAAAGATTAAAGTTAGCACAACTGTAGTTCACCCACGTTGAACATACTAATTGCTTACATAGTGCTTGAAATAATTAGTAGATTTTATTTTACTAATTTGTTACTATTATTCTTCATAATATTAATGTTCTCCGTGTTTTATTTTTCATTCTATATTTTATTTCAGCTAATCTCTGTCCTGTTGAGAACAGAGAAAATCTATGATCGCAATAAAACTAGACTACGCTTGTCGGATCATTCTCCAATTGGATTGTACCCGGGTTTGATTGCAATGTTACCAGAGAATCAATTCTCAATGGAGTTCACTGTCATACTTTTGGAACAGATTCTACTGACAGGTAATTAACTCATTTTATTCATATGCTTTATAGACTTGAAATTAATGTACTTTTACTCATAATTATAGTCAACACAACTTTCCAATATACGCTTGTTCAAATTAATTTCACAATGTAACGTCACCTGTGACTAAAATTAACATTTTCTTGATGACGTTCATGAGATACGGGTACTATAGTCACAAACTTTAACGGGGTTTCACTTTACTTGGAGTACAAAATCACTAACAGTAATCATTACAGAATTGATCGTTTTTGTATTTTTCAATTACTAGTAAATATATCATTGGACCAGATATGAAAAACAGTTTGATATTTTCTCATACACATCATTGAAATTCCTACCTTGTTCCTAACTAAATTTATTCTTCCTTGAGTACAATGAATTAATTCTTTTTTTAAATTATTATGAATTAATTTATTTTTTGAAATGTAGAATTATCCTTAACTTTTCCAAAAGCATGAAACTATTAGTTTACAAAGAAACCCAGAATAGCTTAAACATTTTTGACTCTAAAATAAAGTCTTTTTATACTAGTTTTTGTGTGTTATACCATTTCACTTGTATTAAAGTTAAATATTACTCCCTACTGTGCATATCAGTGGCGTACCGATAACGGAGCGAGTGGAGCAGTCGCTCCAGGGCGCAAGGCTCTGAGGGGCGCACCGTTCTTGAGAGAAAATTACCTTTTACTTACAAAAAAAATGTATTACTATAATGAAGGCCAAAAGGATGAAATGCAACACAATTTTAAAAAACCCTATGTAAACATCGCTGCGCATGACTAAAAGGAAAATTCATGTCAAATTTAAAATAAATCGGTTCATGCGTTCAGCCGTAAATGCGTTACAACCAGACAGAATGCAAAACGGTCGAGTCAAAAGTAGCAAATAGTCGAAAGTAGCAAAGCCAAAACAATTTAAATTGGGTGGCAAAAGGTATAACAAATTCAAGTAATTGAATAAATACTTTGAATTTATTCTGAAAAAATAAATCTACAAGAAGTTCAATGGTTTTTATATTAAGAACAGGACTGAAATACTTCACTTTTGAATCCTATTTCCAAAATATAAAGAAATTTTCATAAGGATGACTTGCAAAATGCGAAAAAATAACTGCAAATAAATTTATAGAAAAGTGAAAAAATCCAAAACAAGCTGTTTGGAAATTGATAAAAGCAGAATCTGGCCTGGCGAAAAATCATTCCTTGGAGATTCGCATCTCTAACAAATAGTTAGAGGCGGAAAAAAGCCGCTGGTTCATTAAATGACCACTATATTAATATCAGCCCAATGGAGTGGTTGAGTGTAAGACTGATTTTTGGTGGGGGGGGGGGGGCATCGTTAGACACTTCCGCTCCAGGGCGATTAAAACCTCGGTACGCCACTGGTGCATATTAAATAATAAATTAATTTATGATTATCGAAATGTAATTAATAAAACAAAATCTAGTAATACTCTTCATTTATAAATATTTTAAACTGAAAATTGTTGTTTTTTATTATAGAGAGCAGTTCCAGTTATGCTAGTGCATTATCCTTGATTCATGCTCTTGCACTGTGCAGTGTTGATGTTAAATTGGAAGCAGCTAGGAAAATACTGACTGTGACATTTATGAGACCAACTGCACCGCATTTGTTCGCCAAACAGGTTAGTAACCTGTATTTTCTCATTTATTTTATTATTCAATTTAATTCAATGCGCGAAATAAAAGTATTAGAATTGTTCATTAACAGATGCTTTCCAATTTTACATTTCAAGTTTTATAAATATTGGCACAGCTAGCAAAGTACACTTGTTCGCTAGCTGCGATTTTATTAAGATACAATTACAACAGAACACAGTAAACAATCTGCCTTATTCCCATGAGTTAAAATAAAAAACTATCAAATAATACTTTCTGTAGATATTTCATTTCATTAAGTCATTTATCAATAATTAGGGAAGTGATAAACGAGTGCCATAGCAGGTATCTGTTCAATCAGAGACAAGCTACGAAACTCCTGGGCGCTCTTTGTAAGGGTGACCGATTGTATTGGCCAGCAAAAAAGACTGTTCTCTACTGTAAAATCATTTCCCGGTGGTTCGGAACCCACCTAAAACTGTAGGTCCAACTCATCAATCACCATCATTCATTACCCACGCACAGGTCTCTGACCTATGTGGGCTTTATCCTCCGAAAAAAAATGTTCTTAGATTTAAGTTTGATTACTTAATTCGATCGGAATATTGCTAGCAAATAAATGAACAAATTTTTGTTTCAAAAAAATCTATAATAGGTGTCGTCTTACAATAGTAAACTTAGTTATTAATGAGGAACTTAATTAGTTATTTCTAGTTTTCAACTCTCATTTCAATCAGTTATTTATTACGAGTATTCAATTTAATAATTATTCGTGCCTGTGATCCTGATTCCTCGGACGAATATGACATCATTGTGATTATTTTCCTCATGTAACTATTATAGATATTTCAGTAAATTCTGTGTATAGATATTTATATTCACCTTTTTCTAAAAAAAAGAAAGAAAATTAAAAGTACAGAATATGACTTCAAAATTAACGTTATGAATAATAAAAACTTGAAAAACACTTTCAAGTGGAAATTGTGACTCGCGTTATGGCGTAGCGGCCGCTTTACTCTGATGTTGAGCATCGTCATACGACCCACAGTATACTGATTCAAGGCATGAGTTTGAGGCAAACTTGATTCAGTATACTGTGGGTCCTCTGACGATGCTCTTAACATCAGAGTGAAGCGGCCGCCACGCCATAACGTGAGTCACAATTTCCACTTGAAAGTGTTTATTATATACAGAGTGTTTCGGAACTCTCTACCAATACTTCTAGGCAGTGTTTCTGGACCACTAACAAAAGTAAATATTGCAATAAAATTTTTCTAAAATCCCCAGTTACTCACACAGCCGCCATTTTGTTTTTTCACTCATTATTTTTTTGTTCGAACACCTCTGAATGTATAATTCTGAAATTTTGCATACAGCTTTATAGCAATTAAAACAATCTAAAAAAATTAATCAAAATTTTCCGACATCAAAAAACAAAATGGCAGCCATTTAAAATCTTTGAATAGGATTAAATTAATAATGGCTAATGATATCAAAATTAGACTGGAATAACTTTTTTTTAGATATTTTTATTGCAAATCCAACGATACCTCATTTTCCAAGATTGGCCAACAATTAACAGAGATATGCTACTTTTTAGGGTGTGCAGTGGTTGAGAACGGGTTGCAGTTTTTCGCTTCCAACCACCGCACCCTAAAGTAGCATATCTCTGTTAATTGTTGGCCAATCTTGGAAAATGAGGTATCGTTGGATTTGCAATAAAAATATAAAAAAAATTATTCCAGTCTAATTTTGATATCATTAGCCATTATTAATTTAATCCTATTCAAAGATTTTAAATGGCCGCCATATTGTTTTTTATGTCGGAAAATTTTGATTAATTTTTTTTAGATTGTTTCAATTTATTGTTATAAAGCTGTATGCAAAATTTTAAAATTATACATTCAGAGTTGTTCGAATAAAAAATAATGAGTGAAAAAAACAAAATGGTGGCTGTGTTAGTAATTGGGGATTTTAGAAAAATTTTATTACGATATTTACTTTTGTTAGTGGTCCAGAAACACTGCCTAGAAGTAATGGTAGAGAGAGACTAATACGGGTAACACCCTGTATTAGTGGAAACAAGATGGATCTTCAACATCATAACATTATGAATGTTTATTACAGTTGGGTTGGCAAGACTGCATTACACGATTGCTTGTCAAGTGCCCGATTAGCATTCGAAAATCGGATTCGTTACCAGATTTGATGTCATTTGAAGAGGACAGTTCAGAGGCAATCGGAACGTGCAGTATTGGCGGCAGGTGTTCTCCATCATCAGTGTCCAGATTGTCCTTATCCGATGCTGCATCGACACTAGAACTGGAAATTAAGGGTGAGCAAAATAATCATTTTCATTTATAAACTCGTTACATTAGAAATATCATGAGAATCAATATTATTTTATTATACATTCAATTAAATCCTTTCTCAATAGAGAATTTGTGCCAATTTACGCTAACATCGTTAATTCTAACCTGACCACTCTTTGTCTCCACTTGCTGTAGAATAACCTGAGACATAGAGTGATCAGGTTAGAATTAGCATCATTGTTAGTGTAGTTTTTGCTTGAACTCTCAAATAATCAAACACTTCAATTTATTTATTTTCTCTAACTTTGTATTTCGCTCAAATCAGTCACATATTGAAGTACACAAATGACAATAAAGACACTCTAGTTGATGATCGTCTCCTTGTTATGATTATTCATGAAACTTGAGACTTAGTCTGGATGAATGATCAAGCAGCTTGCTTTATTTGCTTTATTATCACCTCCTCAGTGTTCAGAACACGCCCAAAATTGTAGGTCTACTACGGGTTCCATAACATCGTTTGATATGTGGAAGTAACTTAGTCATAAAAACCCACATGAAGTATCCTAGAGACTACCCAAGTCCCAATTACCACATTGGTTTTAAATGCTGATTTGTTGACTGTAAGACAATTTTTCATTTTAAAAGCCCTGAAAACCCATGCGTTTATAATTAAAAATTCACAAAATCTCCATAGAGGTTCTGTTGTTACCAGACAACTGACCCAAAACCTCATTCCCATAGAAAGGGTGGATACCACTTCATTGAAGGAGCATATTATATATAAGAAATAGATTTTACAATACAATACTTAGGGATTGGATAGTTGAAAAGCCTTAAATAAAGGAGTTACATAAGTGGATAATGACAAATTTTTCCATTTAATTAATGATCTGGTATAATTTTGTTATGATTGAAGGTAGTCCTATATTCAATGATAAAAATAGAGGATAAATGGTAATTTTTTATCATATTTTCTGTAATATATGCGTACAATTCTATCTATGAGATTCTTACAATTCAATTGTATCTATAAGAGACAATCATTTTTTCACACAACTAATTTGCAATTAAATAAGTTCTGTTGTTAATACTCCACGTCGGTGAGCAAGTTTTTATTTTAGTCAGCTGTAGCACAAAATTAAAAAGTACTGTATTTCTTTTTGTATGTGAAATTGTATATAATATTATTGTATATTATTTGTATTAGGTTTTTGTGCAATAAACGAGTTGATTTCAACTTAGAATGACTAGGGTATCCCACGTTATCATCGTAATGACAACTTTCATGGGTGTCGTTATAAAAGCCATTCGCATAGGGTGCTTGCCCAATAGTCTTATTAAATGCTCATCAAATATTATTCAAGGGAGACCCTGATGGGTAGTTTCATCTCACCTTTTGAGACATGCTATGGAGAGCATGGTGGAACTAAAATTTTAGGTGGGTTCCGAGCCATATGTAAATGCTTCTTTTGTATAAGAAGATCACAGGGGAAAAAGGATGAGGGTCCATTTTTTTCAAAATTGATTTATACATCTATATGGACTGTAACTAATCAATGGAAAATGATAGTACAGCTGGAAATAGGAAGAAAGATGAGGGTACAGAGTTATAGTCATTTGAAAGTTACATTTGCAGGGGAAGAAAGATGAAGGTGCCAGTGGGAGTAGGCTAGAAAGATGAGGCTCCATAACAAACCGTCGTCTGCAATGTTGCAGCTGATTGTCTCCTGCTGATTTTGTAGTCTGTGTGTCTGTGTATGACATGTTTTGTTCTTCTAACTTTCAGTATTATTGTTGTGTATGTGGTAGTTTAAACTATTTTAAAGTAGTAGTTTCAAGTTTATTCTTGTTAATTGTACAATATGGAGAATGAATGTTCCAAATATCAGTACTAATGATGCCTACTACAGAAGAAAACTCTCTTTCTACATGTTCAACATTCATCAGTTGGCTGATTCTGAATCCTTTTTTTTCACCTACCCTGAAACATCAGGAAAAAAGGGTGCTGACGAAGTGTGCTCAATGTTATGGGACTACATTTTCAATCATTTAAATTCCAATGTTACAGAATTAACTATTTTTTGCGATTCATGTGGACAAAATAAAATAGAATGCTGCACTATATAGTGCATTTTGTAAAAAGGTTTACTTCTATAATTGTTGTTTTTCCTATTAGAGGACACTCATACCTAGAATGCGATAAAAATATGGGACTTATCAATCAAAAAAGCCTCATTGAGGTTCCACAACAGTGGAATGACATTGTGTGTAATTCACGAACAAGTCCAAAGCCATTCATTGTTGTCAACTGTTCAGATCAAAAAATTTTCAAGGGCTGGACAACTTTTCTTTCTGAAATTTATATTAAAAAATGCTCATTCAAGAGCATACCTATTCGTGAAATGAAAATCACTATTGATCATCCTCGCCTAATACTGCACCGAAGCTCTTACAATGGTGCCTTTGAACAATCAGTAGTAATTGCTCCTAAGAGGAGACAGATTTCTCTTCCAGAAGGCTCATTTAATTTGCCATCACTGGCATATTGTAACCTATTACCCATAAATAAAAACAAGTACAATGACCTGCAACATTTAAAAAAATTTTGCTCTGAGATTGCGCAGAAATATTTTGACAAATTGCCCCATGAGTAGAAGTAGAATTTTAGACATTCATCTTTCTTTCCGTGTTAAAAATGTATTTAAACATGTTTTTATTTTTTAATAAAAAAATATTAAGTATAACAGCTGATCAAATTGTTTATTTTGTACACCAATAATACTGTACACATCATTCACCAGTGAAAAAATTCCTGCTAATGTTTTGTTTACTGTTAGAGCGTTTTGAACTTTAAAATCTCTGTTTCTCAAAAATTTATATTTTGGACCTTCATCCTTTTTCCCCTGTGGTCTTATGTGCGAATTGAATAACGTTTTACTAGGATAGAATTGTATAATTTTATGTTTCTGCTCTACTACTGTAACAAAATCATTCTTATTTTCAATTATTTATTTTTATTTTTTTAGAAGTGGCAGAAACTGTTGGACATGCTGTAGCTGATAACATCCATTATGCTGCAGATAACATTACTTCAGCTGTTGCTTCAGTTTATACTTCATTCAAACAAAAAACTGTCGAAATGCAGGTAAGAATATTGAACCGACGTTTGTTGAATGATGATATCTAGTCAGAAAAGTTTGAAGAGTCTGTACATTTCTTATTATAATAATTATTTTAATAATAATTGGATAGAATTATTCTTTCCATCGTGTCGGTGTTCCAAAAACAAATGGTTTATTCAACTACGTACCAAATACCTGCTGAAATAAAATAAAATAATTGCAATGTTTAAAATTTCATCTTACGTCTCATATTAAATTAATGTTGTTTTTCTATTATTTGAAATAGATCATCTGTGAACTCACTCCACTAGTCCGATTTTTTCACTGTCGTTATGTGTAACACCAGTCTTCTATGTATCAGTCATCCATTTATTAATTCCTCATAGAAACATAGCGCACTTTATATAACTGTGCCCCCCCCACCGCTACCTTGCTGCGGAAAGTAGAAGGCTAAATAATAATAATGGAGCAAGAATTAGGTTTCTACCTTTAATCCTTCTCTTTGTTTTAGTTTTTTATTTGATTTAAGGACTGCGTAATTCTAAAAACTGATTATCCAGATGAAGAAAATCGTTCCAGTGTATGTTTGTTTGTTTGTTCTATCTTCCTGGAAACTCTGTACAGAGTATAGGAATTGTCAAAAATATAAAAATCACAATTAGCATAAAACTTACATTAAAACACTTGAGTAAAACCCACTCTCAACTCGACCCTTCCTCGTTCAAATGCTCTTGAGTGGTGTAATCAACTCTATTTATTAGAAAAGTTTTCAATTCCTTCTTGAAAATCACTAAATCGTCACATTTTTTTAAATGTGATGGCAGCCTACTGCTGAATTTAAGTCCCATGTACGTTGGTTTCCTCTCAAATAGAGCCGTCCTATGGTATAAAGAAGTATAATTTTTTCCATTTCTAGTATTGTAATTATGGGTATCACAGTTTCTTGTCAAGACTTTATTTTTAGAAAACATTATCACCTTAAAAATGTACAGAGAGGGAACAGTGAGAATGCCCATGTCTTTAATATAGCTTCTGCAAGATTCAAGTGGCTTAATACCTTGTATTGCCCTCACGGCTTTTTTTTGCAACTTGAAAACTCTTTCTAGATTCTGACAGGAACTACCCCACACCAAAATAGCATAACGAACATGAGACATTATAAGTGAATGATAGACTGCCATTGTCAGTTTAATATCATTCAATCTAACAATCTGCCTGAGCGCAAAAACCCCCGAGGAAATTCTATTACACAACTGATCAATATAGTAATCCCAGGACAAGTTCTGGTCTAGTAAAACCCCTAGAAATTTAACAAAAGGAGGTTGCTCAACATAATACAATTGATTTGAACATTTATATTTCTTGTCTCTCTGTAGTAATTTCTATGTTTAAACTGTAGACACTGTGTTTTTGATTCGTTTATTTTTGTATTCCATGATGATTTTTATTAGTAGATAATTCACTTTTATAATTTAAAATTCAGTATACTGTATGTAACTGTTTTTCTGTATACTGTATGTAACTGTTTTTCTGTATACTGTATGTAATTGTTTTCTGTATAAAAAATCAATTTTCTTATCTTGGTGAAATAGAAATTCAATTTTTATTTCAGTGCTTGAATATTTTAAATAGAAAATTTTCTTCAATTTCAGGAAAGTCTTGAAGAATTTGGAGAAACAGCAAGATCTCGACTGAAAAAACGCCGTAGTTTGACCTCCCTTCAAGAACCAGAAAGTCCATTACCTGTAAGGACATCACAGCTACTCGCTTCTCTTGGCCTTGATATGGACACAATCAGCTTTACAAACAGGTAATTAGCGCAATTATCATAAAAAATGAAATAAATAAAATTTGCATTCTATTATATTTTCCCTCTTTATTTTTAAACTATTGATACTACCACAATTTATAAGGACTAAGACTTGGACATCTGATTAATTTATTTATTTTTTGAGGATGAAGTCCACCTAGTTCTGTGACCTGTGTGTGGGTAATGAGTTGGAAGATGATGATGATTAATGAGTTGGACCTACAGTTTTAGTTAGGCTCCAAATTACCGGGAAGTAATTATACAGCGGGGAACAGAGTCATTTTTGCTGGCCAAAGCAAAGCGTTCATTCTTCCAAGGGCAGACCGAGCAATCGTATCTTATCTGAGCAGATGCCTGGCACGACTCGTGGCTAATCACTCCTCAAACATGGGAAGTGGTAGCCGTGAGCCGTAGCAGGTATCTGTTCAATCAGATAGAGATAAGCTGCGTTCTCCTGGGCACTCTTTGTAAGGGTGACCGATTAGATTGACCAGAAAAAAGACACTGTTCTCTGCTGTAAAATCACTTCGTAGTGGTTCGGAACCCACCTAAAACTGTAGGTCCAGCTTATCAATTACCATCATCCAACTCATTTCCCACGACAGGTCTCAGACCTATGTAGGCATCATCCTCCAAAAAAATCTAATAAAAATGCCCCTTTACTAAAAACTTGAATTCAGTAAAATTGTGTCTAAAATATTTCACACAATTACTTAGTAATATCATATATAGTTATGAATCATGTTTCAACAATTGAAATGTACTTTTTACGTAGTCATGAAATTCTAAAATAACAAAGAAAGTGAGTTCATGGGAAGATGAGCTTCCTCTGATACCTCCGATCAAAGGCTGCGCTGTAGTGCCGCGTATTGCAACCACACGCTTTTAAAACATTTTTGTTTTTGCAAACGCGAGTTTAAATTTGAACAGATACAATCATTATGATTCTTTAATGCCAACTTATAACTCCATTATATAACTCAGAACTATAATTATGATACGAGAAACAACTTTTCATTTCATTGATCTTCCATCAAAATCTCTGTTCAAATCAATATCGTCGGTCAAAACTGGCTGGTTTTTCTGGAACACAAATCTCGAATTTGGTTTGATCTCGGGTCAGCCCTTTTATAAATTGGCGTTTGTGCAAGCAGCCTAAAAAGTGTGTGTCGCATTATTCTGTACAGTTTGAAAACATTTTAATTTCTCAGTTTATTATTTCGAATGGTTTCATAATTATTATTAATATTGTTTTTTTCTTGCAGTGATAGACGATCTCAGTCGAGCAGTGATGAAGGTGATGGTGAAGATGCTCCGGCTTCGCCTCAGTTGTCGCTGGAGAGCAGCAATTCAGTCACAAGTCAGTCCAGTTTGAGTCTCAACTTTCAAACAGTTGCAATTGACGAAGCAACCGAGGATGAAATTCTTTTTGACGCTTTGCAGTGAGTTCCTACAAATTTTCCACTCTCATTAACATTTAAATTGCTTCGGTATTTGACACTAGCAAGAGCTAATTTCATTCTTCTATTTTTTTCGTAATTTATTACCGGTTTTCAATAACTTATCACTTACACTTAACACTAACAATAACACTATCGCTTTCAGATGATTTCCCCCCATTTCTGTACTTTGGCAGTAGATATACTAAAACTGCAATAATACGTCAAGATGGCGATGAGGAATAGGGTGTTTTTGGTTGGGACCAGCCTTTTGGCTGGGTTTGACAGTTGGTTGAGGGAGACTGGGTTGATGGCCATAAGTTGGTAAAGGAATGCCGTTTCAGTCACAATTAAGCAGGGGTCGTTACGACATCGTGTATCTATGCACAAAAGAAATAAACATTTATTTTGATTATGCATGAATTTTCGCAATTCTCATTCTTTCTCTTACAAATCTACAAATTTGCGTTTAAATAATCAAAAACAATATTTTCAACATCACATAAATTATGGACGGTGTTATTTGACTATTTGATGTTGAAAATAGGAATGATGTTAAAATAGTGATGACCTATCTCATCACTAAAGCAATTGAGATTAATTAATGAGAATAATTAAAGCATTTACCTGAAGGACATGATTTATTCTCCTTCAACACGTAATCCTAAATCTTACAGGTGATAATAAGTTCAAAGTTTGCTGTCGTTTCAGCGGTCGTGGGTTCGAATCCCGCTCCACCGTCTGGCATGTATATGTGTTATCATTCCACCTCATTACCCACGCACAAGTCTCGGACTCATGTGGGCATCATCAGCAATAATAAATGAACAAAAACAAAACATTTTTATACTAATTCGTATGCTTTTTCTACGTATAATATTGAAATCAAAAATGTTTTATGGCATATCATTTGAAAAAAATTATTATTTTTCTGTTCATAGGCAACTGAAAGCGTTGGATGCCGAAAAAGTGTTTGATAGAGAGCAGGAGCTGTGTTATCTTGTTGTGAACATTCTTTTCACTATCATGTGGAGAGGGATCGATGGTAGCCAAAAGGATGCTTGGAAGGTGAGAAAATTACTTTTTTCTCTTAGTTAACTGTTATTCAAAAGTTCATATTATGAAAAACATGGAGATATTATATTTTAGGTGGATTCTTAACTTCAAAGTTAAAGATAGTCCAGCTAACACGTATTAAGCCTGTAGATGACGTGGTAAGATCTGCTACAGTCATACATCCAAGCGCAAAGATCAGCGCTTGTGACTTATCAGCTTATTAGCTTAGATACCATACTCACCGCATGTTCATTCTCCTTGTTCATTTAAATCTTTGATTATAACATTTTTTTTAGATATATATTTTAATATAAAATAACATAACATTAAATAATGAAGTAGGGCTAGTCTGGTGTGAAATGTAAAGCCTTTCCAACTATGGTAACACCATTTACTAGGAAAGGTTTTTGGGAGGGGTATGGGAAGAGGGAATAGGAAGGAAAAGGAGTATTGTAGTCATCCAGTATCATATATCAGCAAGCAAGCACACAACCAGAAAATCCTGTTTAAATTTCATTTAACAAATCAAAGAAGTATATGCTCTTGATCCAGGCGATGATATTATTATTTTTTTTTTGTAATTTTATTGTTGCTGATGTAATGTTCAGGTATTTTGCTAATTATTTTCGAACTTATGTAAATTAAAACATGTAGAGTTCATCAAGCGTCACAGGTGTCAAGAGTGTTGAGTAAATGGCTGTCATTGGCTGAGTATTATATATTATGCCGGTTAAGCCAATTATAAACCATTTATTCATGAGATTGCGTCGCCTTCTCAACATAGGCAATTTAAATGAATTGGGTACCGCTAACAATAGCGAGACCCGCTATCCGCTTTTCATTCATTTCCATTGGCTTGGAGTTAGACAACCAGGGGTGAAAATCTTGCTCTTGACAGTAACAAAATGAGCCATGTGTGGACGGCTCTACAGAGTAGCTCTGGAATCACCGTATTCAAAGACTAAAAATCTATTCACATACTAAGAAAATATGGATGATAGTCTTCCAAATTAAACATTTTCCATGTTAGAATTTTTGTTCAAGAAATTATTTTATTTTTTTATTCATTAAATTTTTGTTTGAAGATTAAGCTCATATAGGTCTGAAACCTGTGCGTGGGTAATTGATTGGATGATGGTGATTGATGAGTTGGACCTACAGTTTTAGGTGGGTTCCAAACCACCGGAAAGTGATTTTACAGCAGAGAACAGTGTCTTTTTACTGGCCAATCTAATCGGTCACCCTTACAAAGAGTGCCCAGGAGCTCGTAGCTTATCTCTATCTGATTGAACAGATACCTGCTACGGCTCACGGCTATCACTATATTTGTTTAGTGACGGCTGTTATAGTTATATTTTTATTTATTAGTTATCAGTGTGAACATAGAACAGGATATGAGATCAAAACTACTTTCTTCACATTTTAATTAAAAAATCAAAATCTTGAGTTGGGTTCAATTGTAACATGTTTTAGTAAGAGAGAGCAGATGCATAGACCGTGGAGTATTCAGGTTAGCGTTATCGTTGAAGTAGCTTTGCCCAAACTTAATTTTTATAATGTTACTGTTAATTTTAATAATGCTACTGTTAATTTTAATAATTTTACTGTTAATGTTAATAATGTTACTCAAAAATATTACGTTTTTTATAGGAGAGAGGCCAAGTGATGGCATGTATCAACCTGCTGGGTCTGAACAATACACTGCATTGCTCCCATTTGGAGCTGAAACTGCGTATTCTGGAGATGGCAGTGACGGCTGCCCTGAGTGACCTGCGCGACTCCACTCACACGTCAGAGAACGCCGCACAACTCCTGCGCTGGGTTTACGATCTCACCGTACTCGATCCCAACAACGACCATTCGAAAAAAGTGTCTGCAAGGGTGAGATTCAAATTATATTGCTGGAAATCCACTTTTCCACAAATTATTAATCACGGATTGAGTGTGATTGCAAATGAGAACTTTTGATGATACAGAATTGTCTTATGATTATAAATGTGGTTTCGCATAGTACTCTTATTACACTCACAAAATAATGGAAAAAGTTCATGTAAACATTGGTTCGAATTATTTTGTTACATATCTAAAGATGGCGGAAGTTAGCATGATCCTTATCAATTACTCATTCAGAAGTTCCTTGTGCCTTCATTTTACTAGTAATCCATTTGATTTTTTTTTTCAGATAACCAGAAAAATATGCAAAAATGAACCCAAACCCCGATTTTTCAAATTTGAAGTGGATCAACTGAAACTATTGTTCAATGAACCTGTTTTTTTTTTTTTTTTTTTGGCGAAACTTTTAGAGAATTTATTTCTGAAGAAAAATGACCAGATTCGGCTTCTATTGAATCATGTACATTCATTTTCAGTTTGCTATTTTTTGGCTTGAATCATTTAAATAATTATTTTAAAGAAGTTTATGTGTGTTTTTGGCTATTCTGTTATTGGTCATTTTTTTGTAATTTTTGTAGAGAAACTGTAAATGCAGTTTATGCTTCATTATTATCTCGATGTGAATGAGCTGTTCCCTCAATCTTGTGTGTATTTTCCTGATGAATATACATTTTTTCTAGCTACTGGATGGAGTCCTTGGCCTGTTGGATTCTCTTCTAGTGTTTCAAGAAATTCCGGGTGAAGAGTGGACAGAAATGGCTAAATTAGCTTTTGGTAATTGATTTTTAAATCACTATTTAGTTATTTTTCATGTTATTATGAAATTGCGTGGTTGGCTTTGATTCTTATCTTAATCTAATATTAGTAGATTCACTACCCTTTCAATCTTTCCTCAAAAATTATGAACCAGAACATAATATTGGAAACATGTCATGCATACGAGGTGTGTTAGAAAAATAATGAGACTGATTTCATACTAACCAAAGTTTCTATTATTTTCAAACAACAATGTTATCCCCTTCAAAGTAGTTCCCTTGGGCAGCTATACATTGGCGGAGTCGTCGTTCCCACTCTTGGTAGCAGCGCTGGAAGTCTTCAATTGGTATGGCTTTTAACTGGTCGGTCACAGTCTTTTGAATGTTCTCCAGAGTTCCAAAATGACGTCCTTTTAGGACATGTTTCAATTTCGGGAAGAGGAAAAAGTCACAAGGACTTAAATCAGGTGAATAGGGGGGTTGAGGAACGACAGTAATGCGTTTTGAGTTCAAAAATTCACGGATGGAAATGGCCGTGTGACATGGAGCATTGTCATGATGAAGCATCCACTTGTCTGCAATTTCCGGTCTCACACGGATCACTCTTTTCCTCAAATTTTCAAGGACACTTTTATAAAACACTTGGTTGACAGTTTGTCCTGGTGGAACAAATTCTTTGTGTACGATACCTTTCCTGTCAAAAAAACAAATTAGCATGGTCTTGATCTTTGATTTGCTCATTCGACATTTCTTCGGCCGAGGAGATGACGAAGTGTGCCATTCTTTACTTTGCCGCTTTGTTTCAGGATCGTACTCAAATATCCAGGATTCATCACCAGTGATCACACAATTGAAGAATTCTTGGTCATTAGCAATCCTCTCAAGAAGATCAACGCACACATTTTTTCGATTGTCCTTCTGTTCAGTTGTGAGATTTTTCGGCACCAATTTGGCACAAACCTTTCGCATGTTCAAATCATCTGTCAAAATTTGATGCACGGTGAAAGTGTTTAAATTTAGCTGTTCATTGATCATCTTTATTGTTAAACGACGGTCTGATCTCACAAGCGCCCTCACACGATCCATGTTTTCGTCCGTTCTTGAAGTCAAAGGTCTCCCTGAGCGAGGTTCATCTTCAACGTGTTCTCGGCCTTCCAAAAATGATTTGTGCCAGCGGAAAACTTGTGCTCTCGATAAGCACTGTTCCCCATAGACCTGTTTCAACTTTTCAAAAGTCACACTCGCGGATTCACCAAGTTTAGCACAAAATTTTATTGCACAACGTTGCTCTAAATTCCGATGCTCCATTTCTGTGACGCACAATTAAAACACAACTTTACTAATGGCGCTGTCAAAACTAATGTGTTAACTGTACGGAGTTGTAACTCGGACTGAGGAAGTGGAAGGGATAAACAAACAGGTTTAGCGTCAGCCGGTAGACACAACGTTGCCAGATCTCCCGCAGTGTTACCAATCTCATTATTTTTCTAACACACCTATGTGCTAACTTACATTACCGTACTTCGATATATTATATGGATAATAGATGTGTAGAGTAACTATATGGAGTAATTAGAGATGTATAGAGTAATTATGTAATGTAGGTATTATGTGGATAATAAATATGTAATGTAGGTATTATGTGGATAATAAATGTGTTTGTAATTCAAGTAAATCAGTCAAGCAACTTTTGAGGCTGCATTTCCAGGCTCACGCCTTTTAATTATTTTTTTTTTAAGTCATGCACCAGTGACGAATAATGACCGACTGTTAAGCATCTTTCCTAAATCTTTGTCTATAACTTTATCGGCATTTCCTGTGATCTTGATAAAATCGAACTGTTTGTTTCAGGTATAATTTTGAGTTGTGCTGCAAATAGCAATCTTGAGCTATGTGCAATGTCGACTGCCAAATTGCACACGCTTGTTCAAACACGTACAATGAAGGATCTCCAGGAAGGAGGCTACCTTCTTTATTTTATCAACACCATACTACAAAAAGCAATATCAGGTACAGTATTTAAATTGCCTCACGTAAGTAAGTTTGTGTTATTGACTGGCATTTAATATAAAATTCCTTGTGTTGAAGAACCGTGCTTTAGAATGTTTGACATCATGTTGAACATGATAAGTCCTTTTTGTGTCCTTCATCCGCATTTTTCGAAACTGGGTTTCTGGCCCAATACTATTTTATTTCTTAGTCGTGTTTCCGTGAGTTGCAAAACTTTGAAAATTCAACATGTAATTGAAAATTGACATCATAATCCACATTTGATCATCTTGTCTTGTACTCGGCGGTTTAAAAGGAAAATTTTAATGCTTTTAATTTTTATTTTTATTTTTTTAATGCTAAAACAATGTTTATTCGTTTTAAAATCGATAGTTCCTTCCTCTTTGGTTGTAATAACTTATTTACTTTTTCTTAATACCTTTTAACGTTTAATTATCAAAATATGTCACACCTTCAAGTTTTTATTGCTTTAAATGAAACTTCACTTTTGTTTCATTAGATTGAACAATTTTAATTCGTTCTAAAATCGGTAGTTCCTTCCTCTTTGGTTGTAATAACTTATTTACCTTCTCGTAATACCTTTTATTCTTTAGTTATCAAATATTTCACAGTCTTCAAGTTTTTATTGTTTGACACGAGATTTCACTTTTGTTTCATTAGATTAAACGATTTATGAAATTGAAAATATTTGAGAACTTATTATCTTGACTGCATAAACTATACGAATTACATGAAACTTTGAACCAAGTCGTTTGCATTGTTTAGCTACTTACATCCAAAAGTAATGTACCATATAACGTATAACCACTCCGTTTGTTTATTGCTGTTTTCTCTTTGTTTTTATCTGTAAATTTACTCCTGATTGTTGCTAATACGTTAGAGGCTAGACTAATGACATGAGTATTTATCCATATTTTTTTCTTGAGGATGAAGCCCACATAAGTCTAAGACCTTTGCGTGGGTAATGAATTGGATGATGGTGATTGATGAGTTGTATCTACATTTTTAGGTGGGTTCCGAACCACTATGAACTTACCTTGAGGTTCCCTTAACTTAATGGAGACTTGAAATACATTTTTAGGGGAAGGGATTTTCAAGTCTTCCTTGAGATAAGAAAGCCTGAAGTTCGATTATAGTCTCTTCAGCCGATTTCTGCAGACTTCAACCATTCCTTTCGGTCTATGAACGAACTGTGCAAATTTCCTCACTGAGGTGACAGGAGTGCCCTCTACAAGGACTCACATTCTTTATCTACTCTTTATTTTACTCATGAATCACATAGTTCTATATTCAAAGCTTTTTTTATATTTAATAGACATTTTCAATTTTCAGATGAAAACCAAGAACATTACTCTTTCTTGATTCCTGTGGTGAAGGCCCTTCTAGAAAAGCTGAAAGATATGCTTCTGATCAGTCAAAACCTCCCAGACTTACCTCAACCTCAAGCAGGACCTGCCTTCTATGAGGGCTTTCAGACATACTGCCAGGGACAGCAATGGACGACCTTCATGGAATCTAAGGTAAAATTTCAACTTGAGTAGGTCAAAATTGGAAATTTTTGTTTTCGACTAAAGCTACATTGAAGTGTTAATTCCAACGATATTTATTGAGTCCATTCAGTTTTCTCTAGATGTGAATTGGCAATCAGCTTATACTTATACACCCCCCCCCCCCCCCCGCTATTGGACTTACCACATCCTGTGTTTCTTTGTTGACACCCAAGTATATGAGGTTGGATGAATGCTAATAAAAATAAACTCTTCATTATAAATATTTTGAGGTTTTTTATTTCGAACATATTATTTACACTTCAATCATAACAATAAATTATTTTAGTCGTTCACATGAAAGTATCCTCAAATACTATTTTGACAATACTTAATTAATTTCTTACAGTACTTCAATATCATTCCAACACAAATTGGTTGAAACTATTCTATTCTAATTATATATCATTCAATTTGGTCACAGTCCATTCAATCCTTCATTATTTTTAAATACTGAACTAACTCAAACATTGTTGTACATTTTATCAAATTAGCAATAAATGAAAAATCATGTGGATTGATTGAATTATAAGAACAGCAACAAGAATTGGTTTTTATCATTAAACATGACCAACCTTCAAAAACTTAATATTTAAAATTAAAATTTCACAAATCTAACTCTTAAAAATTAGGTATCATAAAAATCTCTTGGGTTTTTTCTCAGAAATTTGTATTCAAGCTGGGATTGTGTAGTCCCTTTTTCCCTACATATAATTTATTATTAAAAAATAAAATTGAAATCAGGGCTCTGATTATTGTGATTCTTTACAATGAAGGTAGTTGTCTTAACGAATTTCCACAGAGTAGTAGTACAAAAATAAATAGGAAGCTGATAATTACTTGTGTTTTGATTCCACTTTATTTTTCCTAAGAATCCACTCTTTAATGCAAGAATGTTAATAAAAAATTATCATCTTCAATAATAAATTACTATAGTATTCCAAGAGATCAGAAAAGTCCTCATATTGCATATCTAAAGATTAATTAGGCTTAGACTATGTCAATTAAAGGCGTTTAAACTTTCAATTTCAACTTTTCCCATTTTTTACTGTAAATGATTGTTATATTAAGTAGATTATTTCTTCTCAGTCACATCGGAAATTAGATTCATTCTAGAAAACTATTTACAAAAGATTGATTGCACTTGAACTACTTCTTGGTCATAATTAACTAGAAATAAATAGATTTGTCACTGCTAGTTCTTCAGTGATGTTGAACTTTAGCGAAATTGGTTTTTATACTGGCATCATAAGCTTGGAACAAATTCATTCTCTTTTAAATTTTGGAATCGAAAATTTCAAATTCCTTCTTTCTATTATTCATTATACTGTTAAATAGCCTACTAAGTATTGCATCGGAACTCTCTTGCTATAAAAACATTGTATAAACTTATGCCAACTTATGTTATGCAATATGACTTTCCACAACTGATTTGGACCACTCAGCACTCAAACAGTCTCTTCAGAATCGCTGGGGAAGCGTATTGATGCTGATGACCTTACTGATGACGATGATGATCCTGATGCTAGTGAAGTTGTTATAGATGAGGAACTTGATGGTTGCTGTGCTGAGTCATAGTAACTCGCAGTTAGTACAGCTGTTGCTGTTGGAGGATTTGTTCCATTTTGGTCATCATATTGTGAGGAACCCGAACTGTATGGCACAAACCCGAAAGTCTGACTGGGGGCTTGAAATGAACTTGAGCCCTGATCAGATGTGATCAGTGTTGAACTACTGTCTGAGGAATCTCCAGCTGCTGTCAAAGGGTATGAGTACACACTGGCTCGCTTGTTCATGGCCATCTGTTGGTCCTGTGTGGCCCCATACATTTGACTGTGGGTGGCTGCAACCATGATGTCATCAGATGCCTGCTGTTGCCTCTGGTAAACAGCACTCTGCTGACTCGGACTGTTATCCTGGTCCTGAGCATTCTGTTGTTGACCCTGGTAGTGTTGCTGTACTAAACTGTGGTAAGATGGCTGCTGGTTTGAGGCTGCTGTGTAAGAATCAAAGCTTGCTGTGTTCTGTCCATAGATTGGAGCACCATATGCATCAGTTGGAACTGGGGAGCCATAAGAGTTGGTAGGATTTGATTTGTAAATGTTCATGTAGGACGTTGCTGCAGGCTGATTTTCTAGGAGGCCGGGAGCTTGTTGTTGAGGTGCAAAACTGTTAGGGGAGACAAAGTTGTTTGTTGGTACTCCATAACTTGTTGATGGTATAACGTATGATGACTGTTGCTGTTGTTTAGATTGATCATAGTTTGTGGCAGGAGCATTGTAATTGTTGTTATACTGTTGAAAGTTGTTGTTATTGTTGTTGTTATGTTGTGATGTAGTATCGAAGGTTCCTGGGTTGACCAATGGAATAGGTTTGGGGCCTTTGAAGGCGGATGTAGGTGCTGTGTAAGAATCAGCAAATGAAATGTCGTTGTATGTGTTATGCTGAGGTACTCCATAGGTATTAGCCGGTGGGCCATAACTTGTTTTTGGGGGTGGTCCATACACAGGTTTTGGTGGTGGGCCATATTGAGGTTTGGGTGGTCCATATTTGGGCTTTGGTCTGCTTGCACCTTTGCCCACCTTCCTTGGAGGCCCATATACAGGTTTTGGTGGTCCATAGACTGGCTTGGGTGGTCCATACTTGGGTTTGGGCTTATGTTTGGGCGGACCGTACTTTGGTTTTGGTGGCCCATAAACAGGTTTTGGCTTTGGAGGTCCGTATTTTGGCTTGGGAGGACCATATTTGGGTGATGGCTTTCCTGGTGGAGGTCCATATTTTCTCTGAGGTGGTCCATACACTGGCTTTGGTGCTCCGTATTTTGGCGGTGGAGGCCCATAACGTGAAATAGGAGCTCCGCGATGTCTTCTCTGGTTCCTCTGCATCATTGCCATTCTGCCTTGAGGTGGCTCTCGCTTTATCCGCACTGATTGAACTGAACCATCCTTGTCATCTTTTTCACAGTTCACTTGCGATATTGCTATCAGACTCACGACAACCTGAAACAGACACATAATATAATATACAGCACTATCAATTCACTTCAAAGACAAAGGCTAACACATTTAAATTGAAAGTCACCAGCATGACAGAAAAAACGGAAGTATAAGAGGTTAGGAATGAACGCTTTGGTGATGCAGTTATTATTTGAATGATCTCGTATAAACAACTGCAATCATAATAATATTGTATCAACTGTTATAATAATATTGCTTAAACTGTTTATGAGACTGTAATAGAATAATTGACCGAAGGAAGAGAGGTCTCTGTTTCAAGTCGAACGTTTTGAATTTGTCTGTCTGTAATGCATTTACAGCTAAACGCGGGAACCAAATTCATTGAAACTTTGCATGGATCTTCCTTCAAGGAATGCCCAGCGATGCATGTGTAAGGATTTTCGAAATTTGCTTGCATTTGAAGGATATTTAAAAGGAAAAAAAGTAAGGCTATTAGACCTACTTCTATAGGAACACGATTTTTAAAATGAGATTCTCCATCATATGCTATTGGAATATTAGACTCATAGATAGCACTCGGGCTTCCAGATTCATGTGGTTGATCCTTATTCATATGAATTAAGTTATCATTCATAAGAATTAAATATTTGTGTAAGAGAAACAGATTATTTCTAATACGTTTTATTAAATACATAATTATACACATTTAATTAGTATTGTTCTATAAATTCATTCATCAGACATGCGAAATCTAAACTTATTTTAGGAATCAGCTGTCTGTAACAACATGAGTACAGATGATTGGCTGGATGAAAATAGAACCGCAGCCTTAGTGACATGATACAGAATGACGTTTTGTGAAATACAGACATGAAATAGACTACGCGAATTGAATCATGTGTTACGTCTAATTCACCTCTATGTTCCACAAAAACAGAACTATGTTCCTCCATCACATCACTAATCCCGTCTGTAGAATAAATAGTATGTGTTGGTCGATTTCAATTCAATGTTTTATTGTGGGTTACATTGAGCAGTGCAATTCTATAACCTGAAAAGGAATATTCATTCATAATTTCTATAGCCAAAATACATAGCATAATAATCTTTTTTGCCGATTATGCATCTCGTGTGTCTGTGTCTCCCCCAAAACCAGATGCAAAAAGTAAAAGGCTGAATAATATTTTTCTAGCAATACTAGAAATAACAGCTGAAATAACATTTCTATTGTGACACTTTTAATGGGGATGAGAAGCTTTTTTTCAGGTGGTTACACCTCTCCTTTACATTTATTTTTCAAGTTGTTTTCCTCCAAAACTCCTAAAGGGTTCGTTTCAGGCAAGGGTGTCTAATAAATTGTGTTGGATCTGAAAAGTTTCTCTGAATGTGATGATTGTGTTTAATTTTTCGATGATGATTATATTATCATCGAGTACATAAAGTATGTTCCTCTGCGCAAGCCCTCTTATTCTTGAGTGTGAGGTCTACTGTTCACAGAACTTCTAGTATAGGAACTAACTGTTGGGTTAAAAATGAAAAATATGGGTATTTTGTGGATAAAATTAATTCATTTTCAATCGTAGGTTGTCTGATAATCCTTGATTATGTAAGAAAGGAAAAATATTCTTTTCGAAGTTCTTGATTGCCATTTATGATATATGAATTCAGTTTACTGTATTGTTTTTCTCGCAGAAAATCTATTGAGATACAGTGAAATGTAAAAATGTGAAAGGTATTCTTTAGATGTTTGTTCTTTTCTTATTAAAATTATTCAAAAACAACCGAAAACTCAACTACATTTTAATCACATATTTTCACATCATGTCAATCGCCTAAAGTGAAACTATATTGCTTTTGATGATTGCTACAGTGATCACCTACTGTCTGTTATACCTATCACGGATCTCCAGTTGTTTTTAAGAAAGCATAACACCATAACATAACTCTTTCAACATTATACTTTTCTTCTTTTTTTCGGAGGATGAAGCCCACATAGGTCTGAGACCTGTGCATGGGTAATGAATTGGATTATGGTGATTGATGAGTTGGACCTACAGTTTTAGGTGTTTTCCGAACCACCGGCAAGTGATTTTACAGCAGAGAACAAAGTCTTTTTTGCTGGCCAATCCAATCCGTCACCTTTACAAAGATGGCCCAGGAGTTTCGTAGCTTAGGAACAGATGAATAGAATGAACAGATACCTGCTACGGCACTCGGCTATCACTTTCCCATAGCCTTACTTTTAATTTTTCCCGAAAATCATTCATTTTATTACATCTTGCTGTAAGAGTTGTAATGATGAATGAATAATGGTGATTTTCAAGTTTAATTTACTATTGAAAAAATATATTAAATCATATTATAGTTGACATTTTAGCGCAGTTTGTTTTCTATATTTCATGGACCTATTGATGATGCAGTTTATAATATAGTCTTATGATATTTGATATTCATGAATAATTGAACATTCTCTAACATTAGCAAATAATGGTGGTTATAAAATTCCTATTTTTTGTTTATATTTTTATTTTTATTCCGAAGAAGACTTATATGACGCTTATGCGTGGTACATGATGTGAATTAAAAAATATTGTAGACCTAGCCGCGATCCAACATGCTTTAGACAGGTGCGAAGATAAGAACAAGTTAGTTTGGAAGAGTTGTTGACAGTGAGATTCTCAATTACTGTACTTTTAACAGCTTTTGCAATGCGTTGCATGATTGTTTATAACAATAATTTTTGATGTTTGAATTAAATACGTCAACGTATGACCTAAATAGGGATGAAAGTGGGCTAAGAAGACAGCAGTTGTGGAGTGGAGTTGTCTCTAACCAACGCAAGAGCACTGCATGCAAATTACTGACCAGCTGTAGACTGGGAAGGATGTGGGACGATAGGCCGGATAAACAGCATTCCTGTGACACGTTAGCTACAATTCTATTACTATACTAATAACTGCTTTCCCTGCATGACATCCCCAAATTGTTTGTATTTGGAATTTCCGTTCGTAATCTTCCAAACTGGTTTTTGTTTTGGACAATCGAGCCCATGGTGTCAATCAGTTTTACATCTTCTAAGTTGTGTCTATGTACTCACTTTTCTTTTGAAATTTTCTACAAATTGCATTGAAAGTCTTTTTCCATCATTTTTGTCTCATATTGATCCGTGTTCACACTGTGTCATCATTCCTCTGCTCTCCATGTTATTATTATTATTATGATGTTGAAGATCCATCTTGTTTCCACTAATATGTAATATAAACTTAAAAACACTTTGAGTGGAAATTAACTCACGTTATGGCGTGACGGCCGTTTCACTCTGTCATCAAGAGCATCGTCAGACGACCCACAGTACATAGAGTGTGCCATATGCATGGAAACAAACACATGCTTTAAAGTGCTTCAAATATATCTAGTTTTTATTTTAACAGAGTGTACTGTGGGTCGTCTGACAACAAAGTGAAACGGCCGTCACGTCATAACGTGAATTAATTTCCACTTAAAAGTGTTTTTTAAGTTTATATTATTATTTTTTTAAATCTTTTCATATGGTTATTTATTCATCTATTTGTGGAGATAATGGTTCTGAATTTTATTTCCTATGGTTAATATAGTTGAAATTTCCAAATTATACTCAGACAAATCAAGTTATTATAATGTATTTGAAGAAAGAGTTCAACATGCTTTGTGAAAAAAACAGTCGGACTGTACCGTTTACGAAATTGATCAAATAATAATCTTCATTTTTTTTTCACTTATTCGCATTGCCATAAGCATGGAAACAAACACATGCTTGAAAGTGCTCCAAAATATATCTATTTTTTATTTTAATTATGTTTTAACGTTAAATTCATGGAATAACTCATTGATTGAAAATGACTTTCATTACAAGCAAATTAAGAAATTAAACTTTGGCTGCTGATATAAAGTGCTCCAAAATTTATTCATTTCTTATTTACGAACATTTTCAATGCTGAAAGATCTTACAATAATAAAATAATGATGTGACATGAACTTCGCTCACAGTTTCAGGGTCATAAAATATTGTCATACTCAATATTTAATCTTACATGGCCTAAATGAATTAGTTTAACTAAATTGTTTTACCGAATATCAAGCATATTATAATTGTCTATTTGAATAGAAAATTCATTAAAGTTTTCCTTGATTCAATTAACATTGAAGTTAGAAAGCATTTTTAACAGCAGATCAAAGATCGTGCATTTGGAAATGTTTGCTAAAATAAAGAAAATATATACTTTAATATAATACACTTTCTGGTAAATACACTTAGTTTCTGTGCTCATCAACCAATAAAACTCCTCTTTTTAATTGTCTCTTGTGCCTTTCCTGTTTTTATTTCAAAAGTTTTAATTCCCAAATCTAATAATATTTTTTTTATTTCGTCTTTCTCATTCTCAATTCTATGCATATTTGAAAATATAAAAGTTTTGCTTTTCCGTCATCTTGTCTCAGTTTGATTTCATTTTATTTATTTAATACATACATTAAAAAGCTCACAGACATAAACAGAAAGTCCAGTAAGAGCCTTATTGACATTTTATTTTAACACTATTATTCAAACAAAAGAAATTTTCATTCATTTTGCTTTATGTTTTCCATTTTACATTAGTTTTAGAAGTTTATTTTATCTTAAAGTTGTGTGACGCTATAAAACGTTAATTATCTTTCAGTTTAATCAAAGTGTGACGTGAAACACTGTCCCATATCTCGACATTTCACTCTGGGCTAAAATTTCACTAGAATTTACATCTGGTCATGTAAATGCTTCATTTATAAAACATAAATCGAGTACTCTCCTTGTACGATAACGAATAAGTGTTTTATTTAATGATGCTCATGTACTTTCCATGTCCGATAAGAAAGGTCCATGTGATATACAGTAGTTGGCGCTGCTAAATCGGGGTCATTTGAAGATGTAGCGGAACTTTCCTGTCAAAAACATTTCATTCAAGTAAAGGTCAGTAATGTTGAGGTCGTTGACAACATGTTTGACCTTGCACTTGAAGTGGAATCCATCTTGAGTTTGCCCTTCACTTAAAACGGTCATTGGTTAGCTATTTATACAGCAGAACTTGTTTCGACCACCTTTCAGTACTTGTTTGCCCACTGAAGACTAATGGGTAACCTATTGGTTGATTGCTCATCTGGAGAAAGCACACTAGGTTAAATGTGCAAGTTTGACTGAGCATAAAGGATTATTAACGCTAAAGCCAATTAAAATCTGGAACTTAGCTAGAACACCTCTCATTACTGAACCGCTACATGACCAACATACCGTAAGCAGCGTGCATCAATGGGTTTCTCGTTTTCCTTCAATATTTCGTTTCTGAGATGTGGATGAGTCAGTCTTTTGTACTACTAAAAATACAAGAACTTAGAATTAACTAGTTTTCGAAGAAAAATTGTTTTCGGTTAAAATCCTGACTTGTTTGAACTTAATACAATCCAATCCCAATTTGGGAAGTGATAGCCGAGTGCCATAGCAGGTATCTGTTCAATCAGAGATAAGCTACGAAACTCCTGCCACTCTTTGTAAGGGTGACAGATTGGATTGGCCAGCAAAAAATACTCTTGTTCTCTGCTGTAAAATCACTTCCCGGTGGTTCGGAACCCACCCAATACTGTAGGTCCAACTCATCAATCACTATCATCCAATTCATTACCCACGAACAGGTCTCAGACTTATGTGGGCTTCATCCTCCGAAAAAAATCCATGAATTGATACTTTTTTCACAGAAATTGCAAATAATTCTGGCCAGTTTATACGTTTAATGGAACTCTTCAGACGTTATTTGCACTGTCAATTTGTTGCCAAGGTTCGGATTGCATCCTACTGTCTCATTACATGAAACTATCAGACTGCTACCCAACCAATATGTATAACTTTCTAATAACATTTTCACTTCCCAACCAGATATGTCACATGGACACAAAAACCTAGATAGAACTAGTTTTGACAAATTTTTCCATTATTTTTCTTAATTTAAACAGAAACGCAGAGGATTTTTAAGTTAATATAACGATACCATTGAGGACATAGAGGTTTCTTCTGCGGAAAATCCTAACGGGACCAAGGATTCAAATACTCATCCTTGCCTCCTCGATGATGGGAAACTATTTTTTTTTTCGGAGGATGAAGCCCACATAGGTCTGAGACCTGTGTGTGGGTAATTAAATTTGATAATTGTGATTGATGAGTTGGACCTACAGTTTTAGGTTGGTTCCGAACCACCGTGAAGTGATTTTACAGCAGAGAACAGTCTTTTTTGCTGACCAATCCAATCGGTCACCCTTACAAAGATGGACCAGGAGTTTAGTAGCTTATCTCTAATTGAACAGATACCTGCTACGGCACTCGGCTGTCACTTCCCTAATCAAAGTACTCATTTTATCAAAAATATCCTACAGAATGTTTCAGATTAAACAATTTGATTATACAGTAAAATTTTAACTTAATACAATCACTCTAAAATAGAGTTACAATCTATTACAAGCAGTGAAAGTGCTAATTTCCCTAATTTTATCAACTTCCACGTACATAGTAAAAATGAACTATTTATTATTCACTATTAACAGAGTAATGAATTTTTGTTTAAATTGATTCGAGTATTGAAAAAAAATATTATCGATTGTTACTAGCAGAATTTCCAAATGTCTGTATAGGTCACTTCATACTACTTGATAAATTTACATACTGTACAACTTTTTTAACTTAGACGATGTAGAAGAATAAGATGTTTGGAGATTGAAGAAATCATAATTATAGTATTTAATCGGAAGTGATTTTTTATAAGTTCAGATATCTAAAAAAAATGTCTCAGTTGAAACGTCCCAAAACGTTTTTAAAAACAGTTAATGATACCTAAGACATTGGATTATTAAACATAATGCAAACTAAACAAAGGTTAAAAGCTTAAAGACAAGCTGATGTTCGTTTTGGACAACTTGATTGGAAACTAGGATATGACTAGCTTTGAAACTGGCCTACAAAAATGGTGTCTCATTAGGGATTTTGTAAACAAATATGATTTGTAATACAAATAAAACAATTTTTAACTAATTACTAGCAGCTACCCGTCCTTCGTACGGATTATGTTTAGAAATACGACTAAATATGTTTCGGCTTTTTTGATAGCAACGATCATGAAGTTGTTAGCAGCTTAGTTAACAACTTAGGACGTAAACAATTATTCAGTGACAGTTATCAGAGAGAATATTTGAGAACAGCTGATTGATATATCATCATAAATTACGTGATTTGTTGTTGTTCTTATGTTGTAATAATAGTGCTACCTGGCGAATTCCTAAGAGCCTAGCACAAACGGCACCTTCCTAAAATGTTAATTTTTGTTTTGATAAATTATTGAAATTAGAAAATTTTGTTTTTTTTTCAACAAAGAACTCGACAGGCATATGGCAGAGAACTAAAAATAGGAAATTATAGTTTTGAAAGGGTAGACGAATTCAAATACCTTGGCTCTGTCATTACTGGAAATAACAATGTCGAAGCAGATATAAAATCAAAGATAGCTGCAGGGAATAGATGCTATTTTGCCCTTAGCAATCATCTAAGATCCAGAACTGTATCAAGAAAAATCAAGATTCAAATCTATGAGACAATTATAAAGCCAGTTGTTTTGTATGGAGCAGAGTGCTGGGTGCTAACAAAGAAATGTGAAGACCTTTTAAATATTTGGGAACGGAAAAACTTGAGGAGGATATATGGACCAGTTTGTGATAACGGAGAATGGAGAATTCGAACCAACCAAGAACTATGTGATCTTTATAGAAAGTCACAAATTGTTGACGAAATTAAAGTTAGAAGGTTGAGCTGGTTAGGTCACGTGGAAAGGATGAGTGACTCAAGAGCCGTGAAAAAGGTCTTCAGAGAGAACCCAGGAGGAAGGAGGTTGAGAGGACGCCCTCGAAAACGCTGGCTGGAGGATCTGGAAGAGGATTTGCGAAAGATGGGTATCAGAGGATGGAGACGGAAGGCTGCTGATAGGGAAGAATGGAGAGGCATACTGAAGGAGGCCAAGGCCCTTAACGGGCTGTAGCGCCAAGGAGTAAGTAAGTAAGTAAATAATTGATAAAACATAAGATGGGCTTTGATTCACCAGACATATGTTTCCTAAAATACTGCAATGCTCCGACTACACAAGTCTGCAGACAGCGTAAATAACGCCGCGAAGGGCCCACCATTTATATTCGAGAACAGCTGATTGATATATCATGATGAATTACGTGATTTGTTCTTATTCTTATGTGGTAATAAAACTTGGAAGAAATGTTTCCAAAATCGCACAGTACTTGGTTTTTAAACGTTTATCTATATAAATAAAATTAGAGTTTTGTCTGTACATTTATCAGAATTGTATATTTTTTGGTTATTTTTACGTTTTATACATTAAATAAGCCGAAAATAGTCTTATCTCACTTTCTGTCTGTCTGTCTGTCTGTCTGTCTGTCTGTCTGTCTGTCTGTCTGTCTGTCTGTCTGTCTGTCACGGCCCCAAAGGCATTTTACGCGGCCTTCTCAAAAACGAGAGCATCGATCGGGATTTTAGTTATTGAACTCTGTTAAAAAAAAAAGTTAATTTAGTTTTTTATAGCTAAAGACATTGTCAATAAAGTGTTCAATACTGTTCAATAACTAAAATCCCGATCGATGCTCTCGTTTTTGAGGAGAAGGCCGCGTAAAATGCCTTTGGGGCCGTGACAGACAGACAGACAAACAGACAGAAAGTGAGATAAGACTATTTTCGGCTTATTTAATGTATAAAACGTAAAAATAACCAAAAAATATACAATTCTGATAAATGTACAGACAAAACTCTAATTTTATTTATATAGATTAACTTATTTTCAGTGATAGACTGGTTGTAAAATAGATTTCACACTTGATTCAGAAATGTTGTGGAACTTCTCCATATCAAGATGAATGAATAAAACAGATGTTGTCTATTCCACATATTTTTATTATTTAAAAAAAAACAATTTTTAAATAATAAGAATCTTTAATGTGGAATAGACAACATCTGTTTTATTCATTCACCTTGAGTAAAATAGACTCTATTTTAGTGATTGTATTAAGTTCAAATTTTACTGTATAATCAAATTGTTTAATCTGATACATGTTGTAGAATAATTTCGGGTTTATTAGTGTGATGACTGTCTTATTGCTGGCTAAAACATAAATTCAATTAATGATCATTGTATTGGAGTTGATTATATTGTGGTTGTAGATATCCATTTTTAATAATACTTGATATTGTCACAAACACGTACATTAACACAAGATGCTATTCTTTCGGTAGTCACGCCATTATCAAAGAAATTGAGATAATGATTGATAAATTGATTAAATTGCTTCAATCAAACGGTTTTATTGAGATAGAGAATCTGATTGAGATTGAGAATAGCGTTACTGCCGAAACTATAGTATCTCTTGTTTTATAATATTTTTTTTTTGAGGATGAAGCCTAAATAGGTCTGAGACCTTGACGTGGGTAGTTGGATGATGGTGATTGATGAGTTGAACCTACAGTTTTAGGTGGGTTCCGAACCACCGAAAAGTGATTGTACAGCAGAGAACAGTTTTTTTTGCTGGCCAATCTAATCGATCACCCTTACAAACAGTGCCTAGGAGAACGCAGCTTATCTCTATCTGATTGAACAGATTTTTTTTTTTGTACCTGCTACGGCTCACGGCTATCACTTCCCTTCTAAATGTGGCTGTCAAAACATTAGTTTTGTTCAATAAGTTCAATTCTTGCGAGTAATGGCGAAAATATTTATGTATCTTTTTATATTAAAATTTTAAAAATTTAATAGGCTTCAGCAGTTTGTAACGGTTCTAGAAATTTAAAATTCTATTCGCTTATATATGTTAGTTTTAGAATTTGTATATAATTTTATACTGATTGGTTGTTCCGGATGGCTGTATTAGATAGGCCGATATCTTGAGAGAAAAAATGGCATCAACGAGCACCAACCTCCGAAACGTATAGACACGTGAAAAATAGATGCATGAATGCAGACCGATGATTCACTCTCACAAGCTAACATAACTGATTAATTGCTTTGTGTGGCACTGTAATTGTGTGTACATCCCCAATGCTCAGCAAGCCATTAATCACGTGAACGTTTCAGTGGTGAATCAGAGTGCGTTTTCACTTTACACACCAACTAACCTTCTTATTTGGAGTGATGGCTATCAGCCACAAATCTTCTGTCGGCGTCATGTTCTGCTGGTCTACATTTTTGATTGGCGTCAACTCGACATGAGATCTATCTGTTGATCTTCAAGATCGCTCATTTCACCTGTTAGAACTTGTCTATATGTGTGTGTGTATGTGTGTTGCCCCGTATGAATCAGCCTCTTCTACACCTCAGTTTTCACTTTTCACTCAGTACCGTGCCGCTCAATTTGAGTAAACATCTATATCTCTCTTTCTCACTCTCTTTATTTTTTCCTCTCTTCCTTTTCATCTCCGGTCTGTTGCTTTTTGCATTTCGTTTAGTGTGCTCCATTTATGATTAGTCACTTTTGTTGTGATCAAATTAGTTGCTCACCAGACAAGAAAAGAGTGAAGGTGAAGCAGCAATTGATGAATGAAGATGCACTCCTAATTAATTAGGTGTGTCCCTTTTTTGAGAGGTATCTGGCTGTCTGAGAGCACTCCGTTAACAATGAAAGGGAAATCGTTACCAAAACTCGCTCCACTTGCATATTAGCTGTTGCGCAATTCGCTGTCTTTCTTTGTCCCATTTTTTTATGTGTGTGAAGCGTCGGCGTCGCGTAAGTGCAAGCAGCATCGTGTATTGTTTGAGCTTAGAAAGTTATATTTCTCTTGGTCCACATAATGAGGAATGTTCATATGTGACTTCAATTCTCAAGAATGAAGAGCTATTTATTTGATCCAACCACTGAATGAATAGTTCAGGAAAATCAGGATAGTTCGGGAATGAGCAGTTCACAGCAAGAATCTTTCAAGTTTGAATCCTTCAGAATGCCTTTTTTCAAGAGAAGATAGTACTGCAATAACCAATAATCTCCAAAGCTATTCTTAAAATACAGAATAAAGTTGTAATAAATTCTGTAGGATTGTTTTAAAATTAATTTAAATTAGAAAAAAGTTTTATTTTCTTTCTTTGGAGCTTCTACAGAACTTAAAAAAAACTGTTGATTGTTCTACAAATGTGGTTTGGAATGAAAGCCTTTAATTTTTATGTAGTCCAACTTTTATAAAGTGCAAGGACTCTTGCATATAATCTTAAGCAACAGTGTTGTATTATTTTGTAGTGTCGATAATCAAGTTCAGTTGACATATTACATCTTGAAGCTTATGAAATATAGTAATCTGACAAAATTATTGTTTTCCAAATTCAGTGATTAAAAGTTTCTAGTATTATGTAAATAAGATTAAAAAGCTTAAACTTTAAAATTTTGGTAATATCTAGAAAATTTCTCTTTGAAAATAGGTTTTATATTTATAAATTTGTATTATTATTCATCTCAATTAAATCTATTTTGTTATACGATGTCATCCACTAAACTTGTGGAATTTAATGTGAAAAACTCAACTTGAAGGGCTTAGTGGAAAGTAAAATAAAATGCCTTTCAATTTCAGTACATGTTTATGTTACATCTGAGTTATTCTCACATATGCATTTGTTGTTCTAAAATGTATTTATCAGGTATTTTTAATATTTTTCAGGTAAGTCCATCTATAATCATATCTACTCTGAAGTGTGAGTATAAACATTTTTGCATTGTTATACGTATTTTCGAGAAATCGGTATTTTCACAGAATTAGAGGTAACAAAATAGTTTTCTTGCATAAAATTATTTCATATTCATCTAATATGGTAGATCATAGTAGGCTATGCTTATAAGCAATTCATATATTGTGATTACTGTTAAATTCATCTATCCAGTTGAGCTTGATCTTTCTAAATAATCCTCACAAATAATCGTGTGAGAGTAATCGGATGAAATAATGTTTAAAAATGCAAATTTAGCTAGGAATCAATTTATTACTAATGATATAAAGTTAAGCTAATCATTAAACCGCAATAGTGTAGGGATGTAGGCACACCATTTTTTTTTTTTTTTTTTTTTTTTAATTCACAGGAAAACCTCAGTTTCCTATATATTATCTATTCCTGGATTTCTTGTTCCATGACGAACTGCGTTGTTAATATTAACTTGTTATGTGATTTTAACGACTTGCAGTAAAATATTAATTGAGAATAAGTAAAATTTACTTACTCTGTAGCCCTGAAAACGGATCTCAAAGATTCGAAAGCGCTCGGCCTACAGCGTAAGTAAATTTTACTTATTCTCAATCAATTTTTTACTGCAAGTCGTTAAATTCACATAACAAGTTAATATTATCTATTCTCAACAATCCGTTAATTCTCAGTTTTCGTTAATTTATCATTCAGTCATTATAGTCTGGAGTAATTTCCTAATATAAAAAATAACTCCAGAATCGTAGATAGATAATAGATTATCAGGCAAAGCTGGATTGCATAGGCGTTACGGAATAAGCTGTAAGAAGTGTTCAGCTATGTCAGGCTCTTCATTATCTTCAACTAATATAATGTATTACAAGTTTTATTATTATTTTATACTGTGAAATTGGCTTGGAGAAAAGAGAAAACGGTCGAAATTGTTTTGAACATTGAAACTTTCGCTGAATTTTCATCAGACTACGAATGGAATGCAGTGAGACTGTTGACCAGCTAAAGAACCGGCAACTGAAGATGATCATGAATGAAAGTCCGCCTTCACAATGTTTAATCTCGAATAGTTTTTTCCTTGTGATAATCTGTTATTATCTGCGCGGAGCGTGAGTTCATTCCCAAGCTGCTCGATAATAACAGCACCGGTCTTCTCTGTTTAGTTCATCGGCTTCTAATGGCGGCATTGACAGGAGAAAAATCCGAATTGATGATCTTGATGAGTTCTTTTGCAAGTGTAGTGGTGTGGGATCAGATTAATCTAGAGTTTTATTAAGGTTTAGAAGCATTGAAAATGAGTTCAGTTTTATTGGAAGTGATTCTGAAAATATGTTATTCGTGCTTATATGATGCTGAAAATAACAACATCCTAGCATACACCTTTTCAGAAGATGAAGTTATTTTTGTTTCTCTCTTTGTCTTCTTCAAGTTGGAAGTGTCGAAGGAATCACACTATTAAAATGATTTTATAAGAGTTTTTCTCAATAGCCTTCTTGAAATTGTGAGTTATAATTAGATAGTGTAGCTAGGATTGCTTTGCTTGGTCAAAAAGTTAGATAGTAATCAACATGGAGATGGTCCAAATTTGGTGCTTTTATGAAATTTTATTGAATTATTGAGGATAAAAATAAAAACTTCCATTCTCCTCATCACCAATTCAATCTCAGAATCCTCTTAAAATTTAATTTAAGTTGAAAAGTATGCCTTTGAAAATGCAGGATTTTCAGGAATGTTATTAAAATTAAGGATTTATATTTAACTACACCGGTTACATTCAATGTATACGCTGCTACTGCTACATGCAGAAACTCTTGATTTTCATTTGCACGAATTTTAGTGTGTGTTCAGAAATCTGCGAATTTAACTTAGCTCTTGACATAAACTCAATATTTTAAATAATATCTAATAATATAGAATATAAACCAAAGATTTGCATAAATATGTCTTTTAAAAAAATCATTAATTGACATAATCAAATGTATGACATTAATCTTCCTACACCCCCTTCTCTTAGCCTGTAGGGTTTGGGTCAGGAAGGTCATGAAAAGCAATGCAAATTCCACATGGTACTCTAACGACCCACTTGACGTATATATAATGTATTTTTCAATCATTCCCCCAAAAAATTTTATAATTTATTTTTCAAAGGACTTGATTCTTTTAAGAATTTTTTTAAATAGTTCGCATACTAGGTTCTATGAACGAATGTTTTGCTTCCATACCAAAATCTGACAGATTGTAAGCAACCTATAGAATTTAGTTGCTGATGTGCAATTTACTGCTAATGTCCCAACCTAACGTCCGTCTTACTGGGTCATTTTCCAAAAGTCATTAATATGTTGTCTGTTGTGGGATGTCTGGTTCTCGTTATGTTTGAAGGTTAATCAAGTTGGAAGTTTTCTGTCTGGTTTTCTCTCAACTCTCAGCGCAGACCGGACTCCTCATCTGTTTCACAACGCAGTGCAGCGTCTCAAGAGAGTCGTCATCCTTTTTCTGGCCAGTCATTGTTTTCCCTTTTTCATGTAGCGATTATTCTTCTGTCGAAAATGACGATGATGATCTTAACTCTCATCTCAACGCGCCAACAGGCGAAATTCACTTGTGAAATCTTATTTGATCGCAAAATTGCAGAGTACCAAGACCAACTGTCGGTCAATGCCACTCAGCACTTATAAACCACTACCTTACATTACTCTAATGTGCATTCACAAATTAATCTCACTTTCTGATAACTAACCCAACACAGGAATAGGTTAGTTGACAGTCAGCTAAACAAATTGTGAACTGAATAGTTTCTTGTTCTTTTCATTTTCCATGAAATCTTGACAGCCAGCCAGATCAAAGATATAGAATTTATCAATCATTTTCCCAAATGTTTGACACTCATCATTAACCACTCCACATAATAATTAATAATTGCTAACATAGGATTTCCCCAATAGTTTGCACGGTGGATGTGCTAACAAGCTGTGGTGTGTAATACAGTTAATACTAATGGCATGTGTGAAACCGTTCTGCTGTAGCAAATGAGAACGTGCTGCGTTTATTTCTTTTGTAGCAAGTGAGAACACATTGCCTTGCGGCACATTTACCTTGACCAAAGCCAAGATTTCGCGTATGTGAAGCTCTTGAAGTGCCGGCCGGTCTTCGCAAATGGTTTGCAAACTTTTCCCGTTTCACGGTCACTTGTTTTACAGCCTTGAATTCCTCAGGCTCTTCGCGTATTCGCTTTTCTCTAAACTTTCTTCGTTTTATGCCGCCGCATGCTTCAGCCATTTTTATTATAGCAGTACCAATAATTATAGATAAGATTATAAGTGTTATTCATCAGTATTAAAATATTTAATATTACCTATGTGGGCTTCATCCTAAAAACAATTCTCCTTTTTTAAGCAGTGAAAGTTTTAGAAGTGTGATTGATATGAAACGTTAATAACCCATATTTGAGACATTTTTATTGGAAAAATATCGGATTATTAGTATTATAATCTTTCTATATCTTTTACATGTAAAGATTCTCATGTATGGTTGGTTTAGAGTTAGAGTTTAGAGTTATAATAGAATTTAATATTATTTTCAATTAGGCCATGCACCTATGATACCATTGGGAATAAACTTTTATTAAAGATGAATATGAAACAAAATTTTATTTTTTCAAACAATAAAAATGAACAGAATTTATCAGGCTTACTATAATTGTATTGAATTTGTTTGTGGGATGGAATAAAATTGAATGATTTTGTAGCATTCTTGTTTTTAAAAATTCAAATATATCGAGAATCTGTATCGTGGAGTAGCCTACCCATATTTGATTAGATAATATTTTAGTCCAATTTGGTTATTTCCAAGTATATTTATTCCAACTCAAGAAGTGTCGTCACTTCCAATAATAAATTGATAAGAAAGTATTCAGTTCACTTCTAATAATAAATTCATCTGTATTAGCCATCTTATAATAATTTAAACCGTGACTGAAATGACATAAGTTTCATGGCAAGGCTAGGAAAAAACATAATTTGATCGACTGTTGTTATTTCAGACAGCCTTATACAGTTGTCTCTTGATAAGCCCACGTTTACAAAGAACAGAACATGAGGATAAGTTAGGTTGAGGTTTGTATCAATTTAAAATTATATCATTATTTATCTATTGCAAAATTTTCCGAGCACAGTTTGACATAGCTTATTCACTTGAATCATGAATTATCTAATGCAAAATTTTCTGTTCTTTGAATATAAAATGAAAATTTATTATACGATTTTTGAATTAGTTTGTGAAAACTCTTATAAAAGCACCATTTTGTAAACCCTCCAGAAATAAATATGTGACGTCTCTTTTAAAATCTCTAAAGCCATTGATGTTTACTCTATAAAACATCTTTATCAAATTTAATGATTAAATATTTGAAATATTTTTTAACGAATGTTCATTTTAAATTTTGAAAAATAAATCTACAGGAGTGGCTGTAGCCGAAAGGGTCAAGTGCTGGTTTACTAAGCCAAAGGTCCCAGGTTTGATTCCAGTTCTGAACGAAAGATTTTACCTCGAGCCACTCCCGTGTTTCGGAGGACACGTTAAGCTGTCGGTCCCGGCTGCCTAAAAACAGTCATTGAGTCACGTCAGAGGCCCTGAACCTATTCAGGTGCAACCTGATAACTCAGACACCAGACCTGAGCCAGCCGGGTCACACGATATTATTATTATTATTAATTAACGTCCACACTTATTCTTCAAAGTTAAGCACATGTTTATCCTTAAGTACTACCGGGCCCCTTCATCTTCAAGAAAGTGCCGAAGTAAATAATACTAATTCTTTGTTATCTAGCAGGCCTGTGTAAAAGTTGGAGAAACTTAAATTGCGGAATGATTTGCATATTAATTCAGATAATCTTGGCCTATCAGTATGGTTGGTTGGTTGGTTTCTTCCAGTAAATATTTAAAGATGCTGTTCATTGCCTGTTCATCAGCATTCTGCAGATTGAAAGCTATTAAACTATCTTGTCTAGGTTTATTAGCATACTCGTTCCACTGCATCCAGCCCACTCTTACCTTTTTCTAAAACACAGATAACTTTAAATTCTAGATTAGTCTTTCACGAACGCGAAAGTTCTGACCCCAATGTGGCCGTGAACTCTGTAGGTGATCTTTTTACTCTTTCTAGATAACCTTGTGTGTTGGGCTTTAAGTCATATAATGAAATTTACTGAATGCATCTAGTGCTGTGCACATGCCTTTTCAATTATGATTCGCCGATTTGAAGAAAACTTTCCAAATATTTTGTGACATTGAGGAAATTTTTAAGATTTTTTTTGGAAACTAGCCTATATGTCATAAAATTATGAAAGTATGTATGCTTTATAAATTAAAAAAAAATTGAAAGATTTTGAGAAAATTGTTGTTTTCAGGAATTAGTTATTTGGACCGTTCAATTTTCTAACTATTCCTATCCCAACTATTGATACTGACCTAGCCTAACTTCGCTTTTCCAGTCCCTTGCATAATTTGGATTACGCTCATCCTCTCACTATTCCTTTCAATTAATGTTATCGGTGATTACTGTTATATATGTATTCTAAGATTTAATTTGTAAGATCTGATTGTATATTATACATATTTTAATTGATCTATTGGAGACTCTTGGATCTTAGTTTTTCTTGGCAACTTGAGTGATAGGGAATTAATCATCGGTGAAATTCATGTAAACAGGTTGTTCCTGTTTGTTCCGACAGTTAATTTTACAAATTTTAGAATCCTGTTAGGATTTGTAAAGAAATTCTACTAAAATAGGTTCTTTTATGGAGTTCCTCACAGACTGTGGTTATGTTATGTTATTAGGGATATTTTATCTGTTGTGTGATAGGGATTTCTGTAATAACAATGTAAACATGCCGGGAATAATCAATTATAAATATGTAAACAAATATTAAATAAATAGAATCGTTATTTACTAAACCACAGAAGTTGATTAGTAGATTGAGTTCATTTCTCTAATGAAATTTATGGTTGATTTCTTCTGTCCTGATCACAGGCCTTGTCTTTGAATACTCAATAGAAAACTGGAAATTTAAAGAGAATTAATTATAGAAAAGACTGGAACAATTTTAATTTCTTCAACCTAACTTTTGAGTTATATTTTCTACTAAAATGCAACAAATCTACCTATTTCTCGTTGTAGTGGCGAAAGTGATATTGTGGTAGATCCATTATGAATTAGAAGTTGAAGTTGTCACAACCTTATTTATTAAAATAGTGAGATACTAGTTTCGGTTGTTACACCATTACCAGTTTGTTTGAGATTGATAATGATGAAACAACCGAAACTAGTATCTCACTATTTTCAATAAATGTGGTTGTGACAACTTCATCTTATTATTCATAACAAATCTACCTATCTTTACTGTACTTGATCGTAATAGGTCTACTAAATAGCTAACCAAAATTCTTCTACTAAAGGCTTAATTTTTTTCAATAGGGAATTAATAATAAAGAAGATTATGTTTTCAACATTAGTTTTGAATTCATTTTTTTTTTCACTGAAATCGCGTTGACTTTACTTATTATTTCACGAATTTGTTTACATATTTATAATTGATTATTCCTGGCATGTTTACATTGTTATTATAGAAATCCCTATCACACAACAGATAAAAATAGCTTGGAATTTGTATCTACTGAATCTTTAGGTGCCTGCGGACTTTTAAACTTTATTTAGCCAACAATTTGGTGAACGTTTTTCAACAACTGAATTTTTCAACATTGCGCACTATAATAAATCTAGAAGCACTAGGTAATGAACAGCAACTCACAACACTAGCAATCAGGTGAATACGGAGATGCATGTTGAATGCCACAAATATTCCAGTCCAGGTGGAGGTTGTCCTTGTTTGGTCCTTGCAGCTATCCTTGTCCTTGCGAGCGCGTCTAGCCGCTAAGTTTTAAAGGAAAAAACAAAAATGTGGAATCACATGTGCGCTGTTGACTTGTTTGATTCACTACACCGAAGATGAAGAACCGTATGACTGGACTATGTCCGCGTACTGTGCTCTCTCTTATAGTCTTCTCCGTGTCCCAAATTCCAGCGCCATCTACCTTCTTCCGTTCATCCTTCTCCATCCTTCTTCCTTCTTTTTCCTTTCATCCTTCTTCTTCCTTGGTCTTTTCTCCTTGCCGCTGCTGGAAGCTGCCCTGGCGGTGCTGTACGGCGGGCTTGCATCGGCCAAATCTTGCAGGCACAACGATTTCTCCATAGTTCGCTTATCTTAGCTTGCATTCCAATTGTCTGAATGTAGTTATTAAAGTAATGTATTATAACGTAGATTGTACTTCAACAGACGGCAGTACTAAAAAGTAGGGGCTACATTCAGTCTATTGAATATGGTTATCGAGTATTGTATTGTTCCATGCTAAATTGTACGGTTTGAATGAAAGGTCAACTGTAGGCCTTTCAAAATTATAGCTTATATTTGCATACAATTTCTTTCTTTTCCTATTTCAACAATGTATGAGTAACTCATAGGGTGTCTCTGTCGTAAATTTCACTGAAGATCAAAGAAGAACTGGTCGAAACCAAGGATTAGATTAGATTATATTATCTTGGTTTATTCATGTAAATTTACAAATCTTGCATATAAGTAGTTGAAAACAAAATTATCAACATCACTATAGTAGATTCAGATATTGCTATTTTTATAGTGCAAGATATTATGTACAATGGTCTCTTTTGTATGATCTTGATGATATTAACTTTGGTGATGACAATCTAAGTGATGTAATTACATGAAGTGGCGAAGTTTGGACAAAGATACGTCCATTCTTGATGGGTGCGGGAGTAAAGGGGATGTATTCCCCTCCCCCTGAGATTCTTAACGAAAACTAAATAAACGATCTTTTATGGGGGCTAGAATTTTTTAAGTTAATATTCCCCCCCCCCCCCCCCCCCCGAATAATTTTCTTAAATCGGTATACCCCTCGAAAAAGTGCTGGGTTCGGCCCTGGTCTAAACATTTTTTCTACAATTCCTCAACTATGTGGGACTATACAGGAAATTTTCACCTTTATTATGACATTGTAGCTCAAAGAACATCCTTATGTGATATTATATGAGCTTAAGAGTGGAAACATGAATTCTGTCTTGTCCAATAGTAGTCTGAGGTGCTAATTATGTTATTGAATGTCCAAATTTATTTTAAAGAGCTTTCAGGACGCTGAGACCTTAGTACTTTCAGTTGTATGTACACAGTGGCGCACTCAGAAACTAATTATGGGGGGGCTAACCAGGGGTCCCTGAGCCAACCAACGGAAAACTTTTAAAAAATTCCGTAGAATAACCGGTATTTTAAGGCATTACTTTAAGTTTATTTTAGCTCTTTGAATGCAAGTTTTGAATAGGGACTATAGGAATGAATGATAAAACACAGCAGATAAAAAAGATTCTAGGTTTTATTTCGACAAAATCTTTTTATATCAGCTGTCTTACAAAACCAAATTGAGTCTTCTTCGGGTCTTCGTCAGTATGGATAATACACTGTCTGTGCCAACTGGAATTTCTCTGTGGATATGAAGATTGGCTAAGCCATTTAGCCTACTCTCAGACATAGTGTTTCTTAGGTATGTCTTGATTCTCCGAAGAGTGGAAAAGGAGCGCTCTGCTGTGCTGGTCGATACAGGTATAGTGATGAAAATCTTGAGTAGGATATGGATGTTTGGAAAGATTGTTTTATCACAAATATTTAGAAAATCAATTGCATTGATGTAGTGTGCCTTGTTTCGTTGGAGAAAAGCTTGCCAAACTTCCATTTCTGCCATCAACACGTTTAAGTTGTTGTTTTCCAAATCTTCTTCATAAACTTCAATCAACTTCAAAAACGCCTCTTTCATCTCTTTACTTTCTTCACTATTCTCTGGATAAGTATGAAGCAAGCAATGAAACCCTTTCAAAATGTTCTTGTGCTTTAAGAGTCGTTCTTCAATGCAGGAAATAAAACTTTCAATCCAGGGGATAAATACGTTAATTCTATAAAATTGTTCTGTGCTTTCAGCCGAGACATTGCTTCTGTGTGTCTTCCTCCCAAAATTCCTTGGAACACTGATTGAAGTTTCATTCAATTCAGCCATTTTTTGTGCATCTTGAAACAAGACTGAAAACTCTTCATCAACTTTTTCTCTTAGTGACTTCAGGCTCTGAATTACAGTCAGCATAGTTCAGAGCAGCCCAGAGATCCGCATCACTTGACTGTAGCTTTTGACACAATATCAAAGTGTAGCTGAGTAGCTTTTCAGCTGATGCTAGAGCTACAATATACTCTGACTGACATATAGCTGCCAAAAGGACATCGGCCCCTGAAGATGTGTCCTTATCATCCCAACACTTGATTTGTTCTAAGGATGAAATGATAGGGTTGTACAGCTCCTTCATGACGAGGACAGCATCATGCCTTTGAACCCATCTGGTTGGGCATAGCTGTTTGAGTTTTTGTTTTTTAGTTTTTGGTGCTATAGGGTTTCAATTTTTCCTTGGAGAACATTTTGCCTCTTTGGTGTGTTAAAAAAATACCATACTTTTTCAGTAGTGCCAAAACAATTTCTGATATATCTGACCTCTGCAGCATTTGTAATGGCTATTATTTATTACGGTTTATTTATTTTTTTAGTGCATTTCTTAGGAATAGGAATGCAGCTATTTATTTCGTAGTTGTAGTGAAATGTAACTCCCGCAAACCAGTATTCAGTATGCGATGTGTCCACTATTGGCGGATTAAAATTTTTTTTGAGGGGGGCTACATCCCCTTTAGCCCCCCCCCCCCCGTGGGTGCGCGCCTGTATGTACATGGGTTTGGCAGAATCAGTGATGTAATCGATTAGGGCGCTGAGACTTTTTAATTTTAATTGCACTTAGTTGTCGCAATGGTTGAACTGGTTGGCTCGCTTATCCGCTTATCTCCGACTGACTGCTACTCCTGCGGTTGAGGGTTCGATTTAGATTTTTTCACCCTTCACCCCATTAACCACAAGTTTCAAACTGTTATGTGTATCAAGTATTTTAATGAACTGTAATAAATATTTTCAGCGGGCATACTCAAAACAACATGATTGTATGATAAAAGCTGTACGACCAAAATCGTGAATTTTGAATGGTTTTTTTTAAATATAGACTGTTGAATGTTAGAACTTACGAGTTTATTTTGAGTATTTAACAATTTCTTTCAAGAGGGTTAGATAAGCTAAGATTAGCTTATCTAATCATGGTTTATCTCTAATCTTATCTTATCATGGCTCTAAGATCTTTCCCGTGTTTCGGAGGACACGTTAAGCCGTCGGTCCCGGTTGCATATAAAAAAAAGCAGTCGTTAAAAAAAACGGCGAGGTGGAACTACCCGTAAGGGTCTCCCACCACGAAAAGCCATACGAATTTACTTTTCTAAGATCTTTGTGAACCAAGGATTAAAAAAATCCCTCTAGCCACAAGAAAATGTAAAATCAGTTCATAACACAGGATAGTTTAAATAGTCTTCGAGAGAACAGTCTGGAAAAACTCCACTCAACTCCGAATATGTAGACTGATGCCATGTCATGCTAACCTTGGAAAACCTTCCATAACACCCCTTCCACTTTATGCTGTTTACATACTTATACATTATTTGTTTTTTAATTGCCCACTAATAGGCGCATATGATTGATGGTGCATATCAGCACAAGTGATAATTTTAATTATTAATTTTTTTTAAACTATTAAAACCTTTTCAAGTTTTTCATGTTTCTTGATATCTGCTGTTTTCTTTCTTCCCCCCCTTTTTTTCTCTTCTTGTTTCTGCTGGTTAAAATTGGATTGCATTTCAAAAAATTGAATTATTATTGAATTATTAGATAGTTTAGATTTTTGTTTATATAAGTGACTTTTGACTGTAAGAAAATTTGTTTGATTGTATTGCATATGATATCATTTTTATTATGGTACCTATGTTAAAAAAAGTTATTATGCCATAAGACAATAAATGAACTAGTATAAAACGACCCTCCTCACACACAGACCTGTGTCTTGGTGAGTGAGTATATTCATAGTTTGTTTCTTTTTCTCTTATTTGTATCTTGTTTTATTGAGAATAATACATATATTTCATTTCATATTATCCAATTCGTCGGATCCTTAGGTACTCCGTTGTACTAGTTTCTTATTAAGGACCGGACAGGGCCTTACCGAAACCGTACCGTTGTCAGTCTGTGCCCTTGCGCTTGAAAGGAATATTCTAGACTCTTGAAACTTGGTATATAGCTTCCTCATAGTCCAAGTGAGATCGCTATTGATTTTGGAGTTTGGGGGTCGAATATAAAAATAATTATGGTGAAAAACAGGTTTCGACTACAGGCTCTAGATTAGTTTTGGCTAGTGAAATTCAAAACATTGGGCAACTGGTGCTGTCGCTGTTTACATTTGAAAATCAAAACATTTGAAATATTGAGGTATGACATTTTATGAAGTCTGTTGAAGAAGAAGAAGAAGAAGAAGAAGGATATATTTATTTTGGTATTTTTTATTTTTCATTAAATTTTTATGGCTTTTTAATTTTTTTCTTTTTTTTAGTAAAGTTACCTATATTTTTTCATTGTTGAGAAGAAGAAGCAAAACTATTTTTTGAGAGCTGCCTATGTGCATTTTTGTTTGAATTGCTTACAAAAATCAAAACAGTTAAATGGTGCATATGCCTATCAGCACATCTGATAACAATAATAATAATAATTATTATTATTATCATTATTATTATTATTATTATTATTATTATTATTATCATTATTATTATTATTATTCATGTAAACTCGTTGGGTTCTTGGATACTCCGTTCTATCGGTTTACTGTATTTGTTTTTACCACTAAAAACAAAATAAAATGAAGTTGCCCTTTCACCCTTTCAAAATTAATTCTCAGCTAGCGAGTTCTCCAGCACGTGGGGCTCACTAGTTACTTCTACCAAATTGCATGTTCTTTGGCTCCGTGTTTGGTCACCGATCGGCTGTTAGATGTAAATAATATCATGCTCTCCCTGCAATGAAGGCTCTATTCCAAGCTCTGTATATATTTATATTACTTCTACTTTCTTTAATACCTATTAGTAGATTGGTTTTATTCAGTGGAGCTTTTTATTTTAAATCTTTTGTGCGATGAAGTTGAAAAATTTACACAGGTCTATTTGTTGAACATGTAGTGTTTGAATTATCCATTTTCAATGGGTAGTAATTCAAATAAAACATCTTGTACTACAAGTCTCATTGAGACTTTATTACACATATAATTTTCAATGCACATTTATATCCTACTATGTACTTATAATACTGCATACATCATTTCTGCCTCCATACCTCCTCACAACTTTTTTTTTGTTTTATTGAATCGGTCCTGGACAAACTCTTTTATCAACAGATCCGGTCCATTGTATTGAGGCGATGTATTTTCTGCTGATCATATTCGAGCTGTACACTGAATGGGTTACAATGGATGTAAAGAGAAAGTATCTGACTCATTTAGCCATGCCCGCTCTATAGGTCATTCTATCATATCATTCCAACTAATAAAATAATCTGATAGTCCACCATAATTGATACATCAGCTCAGGACTTGAGTAAACCTGTAGAAATGACATTTTACAGAGTACGCCCTCTTTGCTGAACTGTTTATTGTTCAATTGTCGAACTGTAATTACAAAAAATATATCGTAAAACACCTTCTGTAATCTGTAATTATTGTTATAATTATAATACTAAGCGTAAAAACGATGCTAGTTAGGTGTTATATTATCTGATAACAGTCGCTTTTAGTTTGTTTTCGTCGATGATGCCCATAAATCTTAGACTTGTGCTGGGGAAATGTGAGAGTGGATACATAAAATATGCCAGGCTGAACGAGATATTATTTAATTTTGAATAGTGCTAAAACTTTTTTATTAGGTACATCTTTCATTATTTTGATTAAGGCAAATAAAAGTAAAGTTAATGCATTGATAAGTGAAAGTAATAGTCTTATCACTTTTCTATTCATAATTGCCAGTAGACTCCTATTCTCTTGCTTGACATAAAGTTTAATTAACTGAACCCTCTATTAGAATGGGATAGCATTGGAATCTGTCAATAGAGAGTTTGAAAAGAAAGTCTATCAAGCTACAAAAAGTTTAGTCATTTTTTTACCTTATTAATATGGAGTTTATTACCATTTTTATTACTGTATTAGGTGTATTTACTATGTAATGATTCATTGCTCCATTTATGCTCAATCAAACCGAATCGGTGGGATTTGTCATCTATTGGCTGTTGGATTTAGAGAAAAACTTTTATTAACCAACTATACATCAAAGAAAGCACAGGCAATCTGCATTTTTCTTTGATACATTATTGTAGTAATGGTTTCTGAAAATATACCCACAATATGTTGGCTTTTTCTGATAATGCCCACAAAGGTTTGAGACTTGTCCGTGGGTAATGAGATGAATGATCACACAATATATGCCAGGCTAAACGGGAATCGAACTTGTGACCGTAGGAAAAGTCAGATTCTCATCAGTGATAAGCACTCTAACGTCTAACCGATCCCACCTAAGGTTTTGTTCAGGTGTTTGATGGATTCTGGCTTTGTTATTGATTCTTTTACGGTTTTGGTTATCCATTACCTTTTTCACCTTTATCTTTAGTTAAGTGTTAATTATTTGTTGAAACTTTCATACTCATTTCCTTGTTCAAACTTTCATCATCCATCTTACAAAAATACCACAATATCCAGATGCCCACCCCCAAGCCTCATGACACACCACCCCCCTAAATTTAGCACCAGCCCCCCCCCCCCATAAATTAGGCCCCCCAAAAATAGAAAAAATAAGCCCCCCGTATTCTTTCTAAAACTAAAAGAAGATTTATATAGGTATTGAAAAAATTCAAACCCAGTCGATAATATACAAAATGTATGTATATTTCTTGAGATTCTTTACCTAGGTAATATTTATTTGTAAAGGTAAAAAAGAAATATCAATGAAATGAATATATGAACTTCTGCACAATAAACTTAATTGCAAAATAGCATTACCTATCACAGTAGTGGCGCCATTCCGTGCCCCTCCCTCTTAGCTCTCACGTCTCGCTAAGCTTGAATAATAAATTCCTGGATTTCTTGTTCCATGACGAACTGCGTTATTAATATTAACTTCTCATGTGAAATTGAACGACTCGCAGTCAAAAACTTGAATAATAACTTCCTGCACAAATCCTAAACATAACTATTTTAGCTAATTCATATTCAATAGTATAATAATTATTATTATAAATCTATTGTCATTAATTGACATTCTATCTGGTGACTTCGTAATATATTTTTGAATGTCGTCACGTTATAGACGGTTTCAATCAACTTTACCCCCCTCCCGACAACCTTTTTTTTGGAACCCCCAAGAATTTCAATGTCGCATTTGTATTCAACATTTTTGTGTTTCTTTCGGTGTTTAAGTCTCCACTCTTCAGTGACTATCATAAAAAAAAAACTCCGAATAAAGCTTGATTTGTAAGGAAGGAATTATATAATGTGGATATATATCGTGTGATACAGAAGAAAAACACAGCCATTGAAGTTTTCAAGTCAGCTGTCTTAAGCCGTCCGACTTGAAGCCCCCTTGACAAGACCGAAAGCATGTGGTAGGATAACTCGCTAAGTTTGGGGATTTATGTTGTTTACAACGTGTTGGTATGTGCAGGTGTCTTACATGGGCCTACAAGCGAGTGCTTTAATCACAGCTCAGTTAAAGCTAAGATGATGGTTTGGGAGTTGTTATATGTCAGTTGGCTTGATGCATACCTTTCTCTCTACCGCAGATTGCTTTGAAAGTCACCGGCTCTATTTATTATCATGATCATTTTCGGTAAATGATTCCGTTTCACACCGCCCAGACTTTCTATATCTTCAGTAGTACATTTGCTTCTAACCACAAAAAAACCAATTACCGTTCTAACTGAATTTAATTCAACTGCGCACATGTGTTATAAGGAGATTTTGTTAATCATTTTTAACCGACTTCCAAACAGAAGGAGTTTCTCAATTCGACCAGTTTTTTTATGTTTGTGCATAGATTATTTGAACATTATTGAACCGATTTCGCTAATTTTGTTGTACATGAAAGAGCAGTGGTCCCATCCAAGTTTCGCACATTATTGTTTTGAACATTATTGAACCGATTTCGCTAATTTTGTTGTACATGAAAGAGCAGTGGTCCCATCCAAGTTTCGCACATTATTGTTTTGAACATTATTGAACCGATTTCGCTAATTTTGTTGTACATGAAAGAGCGGTGGTCCCATCCAAGTTTCGCAAGGATCGGCCTAAAACTTAGCCCAATATTTCATTTCATTTATTTATACACAGTTTCCAAAATAAAATAATGCAGCATCCATATACAATATAAAATGGGATAAAGTGGTTAGGTAACCTCATTGAAAAATCGTGTTGAGGCACCATCACGTTAAACAATATTAAACAAGAAGGAGCTTTCATCTATCTCTTCATTCCAATTTTGTTCCAATAGGATAGTTTCACACTTAACTTCCAGTCGGATAACTGGTGTCGTGTTTACCAGGCTGATCATATTGTATCATATGAAGCGCTTCATACCTAACCGATTATCGAAATCAATGTAATTATGCCTGGTAAACGCCATCGGTTACCCAAAGCGGTTATGTGAGAAACAAGCCCGAAATGTCCCGTTTTGACTAATCAGGAGAACTTAATTTGAATTAAGAATAAGAGGAATATAATATTTCTGTTCATATGAACATTGTAAATAATTTCGTTTATGTTATGGAGTCGAAGGAATAAAGTTATATTATAGTTTCAATCTTGAGTTAGAGTGAAACATGTTTTTGAGATCGTTTTCAAAAAATAATTGAACAATATTCATCCAAGTTATTAATATTTCAGTGTAGGTATATTCTTAAAGGGACCGCATTAAAATGACGAATTCAGGGCCATTTCACTTTTAAGAAGCCTTTTGCTATTATTATTTTCCCAAATACAATATTCTACGTTAAATACAGAGTTGTAGACTTTTGCTCAGTTTATTAATTTTTCTTATAGGTAGATTTTTAGTTACTTTAGTTTATACGTTATATTGATAATATTGATTTGCTAATTTGTTAAATATTTCATAATGTAGGCTGTAAAAAATTTCTCATGTTTACAAAATTTGAAATTTCAACAAAAAAGCTTAAAACAAACTAAATTTTGAAACAAAAAAGAAACCGACTTCAATGAAATGATACAAAATACTCACGTAGTAAATAGTTTAAAATAATGTTTTAACTTTAACCTGAAAAATTTTTAAATTGAATACAAGTAATCATTTGAAGTCGGGGCCAAATATTTTATGAAGTTAATAATAAATTTTATGCTATATTTTAGAAGTTTATGGAAATTTTGAAACTTTGCATGGATGTTCCTTTAAGGAATGCCCAGCGATGTATGTGTAAGGATTTTCGGAATTTTATTGCATTTTAAGGATGAATAAAGTGGGAAAAGTAAGGCTATTAGGCCTTCTTCTATCGGAACTTTTGATTTTTAGAATGAGATTTTCCATCCTGTGCGATTGGAATCAGCAGACATGAGAAATCTCATCTGTTTGAACTATCAGCTGTATGGAAAATAGAAGCACAGCCTTGGTGATTAAAACAATATGTATATGTATGTATATAGTATCATAGCCGATTCGACTGTAGGTGACTCTTCAGACCTCAACGCTATGTTCTAGTCCAAAGAGCGTACTACACAAACGAGGAGTGAGGTAGTTTGTGATTGCTTTCCTCACTGAGCTAACAGAATTGTATCAGTATGCCAAGCCCACCGAAACAAATTCTGAAGCTCTGTGCTTGACAGTCCACTCTCACCTTTAAACAGGGTCTGGCTGCACAGGTGAGTGTGTATACTAACTAGCACACCTCTGAGCTACTTCCTGCGTCCAAGCCATCATTCGACAGAGACGTAAAACAATATAATTGTGCTTAATTTTGCGTTGATGATTATCGTTGAGTACATCGAGTATGCTCCTCTGTGCAAGCACCCTTATTCTTGTGCGAGAGGTCTACTGTTCACAGAACTAATAGTTATAGTTTTTCAGCTTTAAAAATATAGAGTGAAAATTAAATGAATTTTAATAGAGAATAGTTTATGCTCGCCACTCAAAGGCCTCATTCAAATTAAGATTGTATAACTTCACAACATATTATGGTAGTTAATATTATAATTTATAAATCGCATACTAAATGTAGAAAAATATGAAAGCTATTGACATCCTGTATTCATAAACAAAAGGATGGAGGTTAAGCTGTAAAATATCACTACTAATATTTTTGCCTCGTATCTTAATATCCGGAACAAATTTAGATGAAAACGCAATCAGGCAGAACATGATAAGATGAAACAAAATTGGATTGCATGCTTTCGTTTCCAAGGTGTAACGTGAAATTTGCTACATATATATCCTTAGGGCTTATTATTTCTTGACCTTTTATTTGGTTGATTCAATGAAATGCCAGTTTCTCATCCAGTTCAGTTGAAATAATTTCCAATTGGCGATAATAAAGAAAGCAGAATTACATTAGTACCTTACATATATAATGAGATTATAGTTTTATGAAAATATCGGCTGCATCATACATGCTGACCAACAATTTCTCTTTTTTATTGTAAACAACCATATAAAATAATGAACGAGATCAAGCTGTTGCTCCTGGAATGCTTAATTAAATTTCTTCCATCAATTCAATTCAAATCAAGTATTTTGTACCGTAATCCCCTTGGATTTCTTCTTGATTTATATGTCTATCTTGTGCTAACTGTCTATTCAGTAATTTGTTACTGTTTCAAAGTTCTATTCCAGTTCTGACAAAAAAAATTCCCTCGGCCGTGTTTCGGTCCCGGGGCTTTGGTCGGTCCCTGCTGCTTAAAAACAAATAGCGTAAATTTTATGCTCCATTGTACAGTAGTCACCTCTTATCTGAATACTTGTTATAAATATATTAAATATCTTTTCTTATTAAAATAACTATCATTAATGCATTCATTACTATAAAAATGCCGGTTGTAGGTTCTAGCTCATGTAGCACTCTGCTTTCGCATTAACGAAATACAAGCCGCATTCTTCTACTACTATTATGATAATTATTGACTTGATTTTCAATGGAATATTATTCCATTTTTGTAAGTTTCAGTTCCAGGAATTCCATGAAGAACTTCAGCTACCTGCAGCCCACACAGATCCATACAACTCATAATTTTCTTGGTTCTATAATTTTAATGACGGCATCTACTACAAATGGTAAAGACAATGAACTTTAACTTAAAGGCCGATGTAATATTATGTAATGTCAAAAGGCCGATCTAATAACTGTACAAAAAAAAAACTGTCCAATAATATTCAGAAAGAAACGTCGAGGAAGAACAATTAACTTACGTAGCACAAGTCTGTCAATACAGTAATAGATGAAAGAATTATTACTACAGACAACGAAAGTTCATTGCACGGTTTGTAATAGCGCCAACGGGATTTCACTGTCTGTATTAACGCGAACTGTCACTACTGCCACTAACTTATCAACGTAGAACAATAACTGAACTACTTAACTGTCACACTTGTTTATCATGACGAATTACAAACAAGACTGAACTCATTTACAAGAGACTTCCTCTATTTATATACTTTATCATAATTGAGATATCTCTAGATTTCTCTACCAACTTCTAAATAAATAAATCAAGGAAACTAGAACTTTCCACAATATTCGATAAGACTCCATTAATCTCTAATCAAACAACTAGAACATTCTACAATGATCCAAGTAAACACCATAAAAGTGTCAAAAGCAGAGTAATTAATTGCTTAAAAGTAAACATTTACATAGCAGATAACGCCAAGAACCACTGTGCCTTCTTTCTCTCTATTCACTCCAATTTCATATTCGCTACAGTACAGTATTTGCTTAGCATAGTATTCATTGAGTAGAGCAGTCCCAATTAATTTTTGTTACGTTTAGCTCGGCCTATATTTTAGAATTTGCTTGAGAAAACTCGCAGTTCTTTTACAAATTGAAATGTATCTTTTAATCTATCAAAAATGGACCCAGATGGCGTGGGTTTGATGTTAAACCCTAAAGACAGGATTGAGAATTACAAATTGGACCAAATTAAATGCAATATTACTTTTGACTGTCCTGCCATGACATTTCATATAAATTGTATTCATTTCGAGAATAATATAGAGTAATTTTAAGTTTTTTTTTTAAAGGATCTATTTATTTCTATTATAATATATACCGTACTATTTTAGTCTGTTGTTTGCCAGACTATAAAAGCCAACTTTCTCAGTTATTGATTTTTTTAAAATTTGTTGACATTCTCAGTCTTTAGGCACTGATACGAGGTCGCTGAAAACGAATCTGCAATCAGAAAATTTCTATCTCTTATTTACTTTTAAATAATATTTCGAATATTTCAACCACACCCGCGTTCTGTGTGCATCAGGCTTTAAGATTAGAAGTCAATTTAAATCTTGATATAATCATTTTATAAAGAAATTATCTTCTACTCAAAGAAAAATAGCAAATAAATCATGGATTATGTTTGACATCAGCTTTTACTGTCACTTTAGCTGTCGCCATTTAAGCACGTCTCAAGGGATTTCCATTTTGTCCGAAAAAGATCCTTTTCCTTTCTCGTTAATGCCTCTCATGTTAGTAAACTTGTTAGTAATCACGGCTATCTTATTTTTGATGCATCAGCTCGGAATAACAGTATGGAGATGTACCACTGTTTCTGGAATGTCACTTTGTCAATGGAAATGTACCGCACTGTCTCAAATTATTATTGTTCAGTCATGAAATAAGCCTTTTCCAGTGCTCCTCCTCCATGAAGTTATCCTCGGATTATTGTTTGTAGAAGAGCGTATTCGGTTCCTTTCATCACGTGACCCATGTACGGCAATTTCCTTATTTATTTACTCCTTATTTATTTTTTTCTCCTTTCCTTATTTATTTACTCCAATTTCCTTAGTATTTAGTACTCTCTGTCCTTAACTCTCCTGAGTACCTCGATATTTGACACCCTATCTAGATTCTTCTATATGTCCACATCGCAAATGCTTCTAGGTGCATTCTAGGACTGATGCTTTAGCATCAATGCCTCCATTAGGCGTGTATAGTTATGTATAGGCTAGCACTGGAATTACATAGCGTCGCAACATGATTATCTTGAAATGCAAACTGCTCAAAGGGTTCTTGCCCTGAAGTAAACTCATCTCAAGCTTGAAAACTTCAGTAATGCATTTGCGCTTCAATCCTTTATACGAAAATAAACCAATAAATAAGTCATGTGTAAATAAATAAAATAAGTCATAAGAAAATAAATAAGTCATAAGTCAATCAATAAATAAAGCATAAGAAAATAAGTCATGTGTTAGAGGCGATAGGAAAAATATTTTCAATGTGGGTTTATATCAAATGTATTCTATAATCTTCATTCTATTGGTGGTGGTGTTGTAGATATCCATTATCAATAAGAAAGTGTCAGAACTGCATTTATGACCAGAAACGAGGTAGGCCTGCTAGTAGTTGTTGATCTGAATCAATGTCAATCAATTTTGACTTGAAATGGTGTAGCCCAGTGGTTCTTAAACTTTTTACATCGAGCCCCCCTGCATAATTCAGCCGTAAGCCGAGCCCCCCTACATGTAGGCCTCTATGCGTACTATACATGTAGTACATTTACGTATTTGTACGTATAAGCGAGTATTTGGACATTTTACAGTCAATGCTTGATAAGTTAAGTTTTGCACATTCTATGCATAGTCTAATGGGGCAATAGTTTTAATCATAATAAAACAACAAATTATAATTTATTCAGCTACTATAGTACATAATTGTTATTTGCAACTCAAAGCAATAACAATGAAAAGAGATTCAGTGTGAAGGATGTGCTTGTTTTTTTTTCGCGCATAGTTTGTTGAAACGTGGAGTCAGTTTTGATAACGCTACTCTGAGTTCCTTGGAGACCTTGGTCACATCCATTCTTGATCGATATTTACTTATTTCATGGCAGCTAGAGCAGGAAACCCAGTTTCACAGGAATAAGTTGTGGAGACTGGAGTTAATATTTTCAATGCCTTTTCACTCGAAATTTGGTGTTCCTTTTGTACACTAATCCAGAAGGATGTGAGAGAAGATTCTTCATTTCAAGCGCAGGAGGTCAATGAGATATTATTTTTCCATCATGATGAGGGAGCACTCATTGACTGAGAGTTTGAATGGGGTTTGAATCCATGCCAAACCATCCAAGTTCTCATCAAAATATTTTTTAAAATGAGATTTAAGGATTTCTAAGTGTTCAAGAAAGCATTTCTTTTCATTGGTTGGAATAGTTGTTAGATTCATTTCTTCAGTAATAATCTTAAGATTAGGAAATAGCTAGGAAACTATACACTTGTAATTTTTTAAATAAAAAAATTGCTTACCGTAATTATTTTGTAAGTGAATTTAATTAATTTTCCAACCATGCTTTGGCCCCCTCTGAGCTTTCATCGCGCCCCACACTTTGAGAACCACTGGTGTAGCCTATCTGCCGAAAGTAGTTCTCAGTTCTTGTAATGAGAATGGTTTTTACGAATTCAAGTTTCATTCAAAATGCATTATTCTCGAGACATAGATGTGTGTGGAGCAATCTGTGTTGGCTCGAGATGGACTTCCGATCTTCTTTAGCAATAATAATAATAATTGAAGATGTATTGCTGTAATGGTTAGCATCAATTTACCGCATAAATCTGTACGAAATCTCAGTGGAAATGTGTTTTAGCACTTGTAAAAATTTGAACAATCGTCAGTGTCTTCTTACGTAGTCGACCTTTTCATTGTTTACGCATCATGTAACCAGACGGCGTCGCGCGTAGCCGCTGATTGACAAAAGATTACGCAACACCAACACATGTTTCAACGTTACAGCAGCTTCGTCTCTGCGACGACTAACGACATATTCATAGTGCAACAAAAGATAACCGGCAAAATAAAATGCGAAATGGAAGTGAAGAATTAGTTCCCGCTCAACTCAACTCACGCTTCTGCTGCCAACGCCGATTCGCGACCAATTGGCCGTCATTTATCGGCCAGTGCAGTGCGGTAAGCTGACAGTGTCCTTCCTGTTCACACCTGGCTTATTCTTGATACTGGTGCTACTTTTCTGGTCGTGATCCCGCAATATGAACGGTACTTTGTAGCCTGTAGTAGTTGTTTGATCAGTTTTCAAAACTTTTTCGTCGGTGTTTTGCTCTGTTTCTGTTTGGTAGCTTGACAACGACTGTCCTTCCTTACTTTTTATATGCAAAGCGTATAGCAATCACCAATGAGGGAACTCAGTCAAATTAGCAGAAATTTCGGGTGAAAGGAAAAAAATTCCAAAACGGCTGAAAACCGGAATATATAACAGGGAAACATTCTGAATAACATACCAAACGTCCCCAAGAATCCTAGCTGTGGTTAGGCTGCCATCTTGAGAAAACTGTAAAATTCTCCGTCGTCATTTTCGTTTTATCAAATTTAACATTAAAGTAAGCCTCGAACAGAAAAAGTTGCTCTTGCCTTTTTTCAAGAAAACAATATTTTCAAGAATTTAAAACTAGTTACATCTCTGTACCTTGAATAACTTAAGTTAGAGCTTATCAAAATTTCGGTAAATTTTCTGGAAAATGATTAATTTTGAATAATTAAAACGGCTTTATCTCATGAATAGCTAAACATCAATTTGTAATTCATAATCCCTCTGGGGAAATGAACTTTAATGCAATTTGAAACTCATTTCAACTCATCATCACCAGTAGTTTTTGAGTTGTATTTTGAATAGCTGGCAACTCAAAAACTTCCATGCCCCAAAACTCCTAAAATTTTGTTTGAGACCCCAAGCAAATCATCCAAAAAATGGGAATCTATGTTTATCTCTGAAATTTTCTTCCTGAGACTTCAAACCACTAGATAAAGATATGCCATCCTGTCGCCCAAAAATGCAATGGAAGGGGGTGACGCGGTCAGAACGGGTTTTCGTGTATCCATAACTTTTGAACGATTCATCTCAACTCAACTACACTCTCACTAATGGAAAATCTGTCTTATCCTGTGCTTTCCGCTAGTTATTTATTTATTCATTTATTACACAAAATCCAATCAAGTAAAGATACAGGCATAGCCCTCTACTGCTTTCTTTACAAATTGCTAGATGAAAATCCAAATTTTAGTTGAGTTTTTATAATTAAATGCATTTCTGCAAGTTTAGAAACTAGATGTCATTTCCGGTTATGTTTAGTGGGATTATATCTTTGTTCTAGAGAGTAAGAAGTGGTTTTCCACCACTCCGACTTGTGGCCCCTGTTATAATCAGTAGAATTAATTTTGAAGTATAAAGCCTGACCCCCTGCGGAAAAATTTGTAAGAATGCTGATATACATGCAACATAAGCGGTAAAAGGTCTGAACTGTAAGAACACCTATTCTCACTTTTTTAACTTGAGTTTGAATCCTGAATTTAAATTTAAAGAAATCTTGAAGATTTCTGGGACTTCCCATCCAGAATTGAAACGAAAACTAGCCTTAAACTTGGTAAACTCAATTGGGACCAAATTTATACCCCCTACAATTAAACACTTCTCTATTATCTCACACATATCTCATACATCTCACACATATTATCTCATATACATTTGTGAAATGTGACAAACATGATTGTGTCATTTATTACAACCATCTCTTAATTCTGTAAAAATACTACCATGGGAAGCACATATAATCTCTTTATTATCTCTAATGGTATCTATTGAAGATAAAGTGGTAGCCGCGAGAGCCGTAGCAGGTATCTGTTCAATCAGATGAAGATAAGCAACGAACTTCTAGGCCCTCTTTGTAAGGGTGACCGATTGGGTTGGCCAGAAAAAAATACTCTGTTCTTTGCTGTAAATCACTTCCTGGTGATTCGGAACCCACCTAAAACTGTAGGTCCAATTCATCAATCACCATCATCCAACTCATTATCCACGCACAGGTCTCAGAGTGCGAATTCGTACTCGCAAACTTTTATTACTTCGCATATTGTAATAATAATAATTTTCCCCAAACTTCTAGTTGAAAAAAACTATTTTGTAACCTCCAAACTTGTAATTAAAAAGCTAACGTGTATCCTTGTTGAAAGGATTTCTTTAAGCTTCACTACACCTTTACAGAGCACAGGTGACTACTTGAAAAGCTATTACCATACTTCTTCACTTACAAATCTCCATTCAATAATCAGTCATCTCACGTAGAAGTGTTTTTCAAACTCCTTGACTTGTGAAACTGTTCTAGAATTGTGTGTGCATTGCAATCCTTGGCCATTCTGCTTGTACGTAATTTGCGTTTTCAATGCATGGAAAAAGTGAACTGTGATTGGCCAGAAGCGATCTGTCAGAAGTCAGCACTAACTTGATTGGCAGCTGATGTGAGCGGCTAACTTTCTCCCAACGTTTGTTCTGTTATCATCTTATCTCATGGCCTCTTCAACCTTCTCTTTCTTTCTTTTACTTTCGTTTTCCTTTTTCCAGTATTCATTGTCAGTTAGTTCTTCCAGGGGAAGGCTGATCTTTCTAATGGTTAATTTGAAAAGTTATGTAATAAATTACATAAACGCAATTACATCTATAAATTATATTATTAATCATTTTTATTAATAACAAGAACAAGCGAAGAGAACCTATGTGAATAGCACATAAGAAAAACTAAATGGTACTCATTTTTTAAATTCCTTGATGCTTTAGGTTTATTTCATGATCAGCCTCTGGTCTAATTATCTACTTAGGAGCTGGTATATTCTCTCCGTTCTTCAAAAATGGCTACTGTATTTTCTAAATTTCAGATAAAAGCCCTGGAAGTTTTCATTGGAATAGTTGATAGCTCTCATACTCTCATCTCATGCTTTAATAGGCAGTTGCTTTTGCGATGATTCCCTCATGAGCTTGAGACATATGCGTGTGATGATACCAAATTATTAATATCAAAATGCCAGTCCTATAATAGGTCCTTCAAATAGGTCCTTCAGTGTAGCAGTCAAATCTAATCACTGTACCACCTGGGAAGGGTTCCAAATTCAAATTTAAAATATATACGCCGAATTAAATGATAAATAATATAATTATGATATTTAGTAATTAATAATTGAGTATTTAATTTAATAATCAGTTAGCATAATAAAAGGGAAGTGATAGCCGCGAGCTGTCGCAGGTATCTGTTCAATCAGATAGAGATAAGCTGCGTTCTCGTAGGTCCTGTTTGTAACGGTGACCAATTAGATTGGCCAGCAAAAAATACACTGTTCTCTGCTGTAAAATCACTTTCCAGTGGTTCGGAACCCACCTAAAACTGTAGGTCCAACTCATCAATCACCATCATCCAACTCATTACCCACGCACAGGTCTGAGACCTATGTGGGCTTCATCCTCAGAAAAAAATTCTAATAAGTTGAAGTCTGCAAGAAAATACTTCCAACACAGACCAAGACAGCAGAGTGAGAGATCCAGTGCTCTATCCCTTACATTCACCCCCACCACATAGCAGCATTCTCTCCTCCAATCCGATACTCCTCTCTTCCTCCAATCATCCATCTACAATACAGAGCATCTGTGGTGGTGGAGTATTGCTTCCCCTATTCCATGTTGGAAGTATTTTCTCACAGACTTTATCCATTGTTAAATGGATAAATGAGTAGTTATCATTTTGCAATGAATGAGAGCTGTCCTAAATTCATATATTCTATGGAATTATTTGTGAAAATGTTTAGATCATAGCAACAGAGTTGATTACTTGAATATACCAACCTATCTTTGACATCTGAATTGTTTTGTATAGAAATCAGTGTAGGGTTTACATGGAATATTTTTATGACTGGAGTATTGATGACTTATTTATTCTTTCCATGGTTTTATTTTAAC